>OX638304.1:18363618-19022043 GCA_951812265.1 Taphrorychus bicolor | reverse complement strand
GCAAGAGTTATTCTACAAGTATTTATGCACACAATGATGTTTATCTTTTAAATCCATTAATGATAACTTATTAATATAGGATTTTACCGGGGTGCCTGCTGTAGTAGACTTTGCAGTGATGAGAGATGCTGTTAAGGACCTTGGAGGGGACCCTCAAAAAATTAATCCGATTTGTCCAGCCGATTTGGTTATTGATCATTCGATTCAAGTAGATTTTGCTCGGTCGTAAGTCTATTGACTGAGGTGTAAATGGGTTGTAAAAAGCGGTGAAATTTTTAGAGAGGATGCTTTGCAGAAAAATCAAGACTTGGAATTTGAGAGAAATAAGGAGAGGTTTATGTTCTTAAAGTGGGGCGCAAAAGCATTTGATAACATGCTGATAGTACCCCCAGGAAGTGGTATAGTTCATCAAGTGAATTTGGAGTATTTGGCCAGGGTGGTTTTTACGGGAAAGGATAAACCTGTTTTGTATCCTGATACTGTAGTAAGTAGTTTTACTTCAACCACTTCCTTTATCTGATAAATGTTATAAACTACTTGAAGTACGAGAAAAATATTTACTCGTTATACATGTTTTTGGTTTATCACTGGCTCACACGCATCAGCTTATCATTATATAAGCTATAAATTAATGTTTAAGGAAACTATTAATAAAGGGGTATTCCTGATAGGTCAATGCAATAACTTTTTAAGATCGAAATGGCCGTTATTATGTCACCAACCAAAAACTCTTAAAAGGACATATTTTTTTTAGTTTGTTGATATAAGTTGCATCACGATTGTGTTTTATCTGTTTGATTACTTTAATTAAGCAATCTTCGAATAAACAATGTTTAGTTTTGCATGATGTTTGGCTTGTAAAAGCATTGTAAACATCTCTAAATATGTGCTGCTAGAAAGGTTACTTAACACATTGAGGACAACTATAACATGACAGTGTTGATTAAAAGGCCTAATTTTACATGGAAGTATTTGGAGAGTTGTTTAAATATGGCTTGCATTTTTTTGTAGCCACTGCACTTACGTATGCAAGAAGCACCTTAAATAAGTTCAAAGAGTCAACATTTTTTCTGATTTCTTTATTCTACTTACAGCACACTTAGAAAAATTGTACATGGCTCGCATCTTAGCTAGAAATCTGCCAGATGCAATTATAGTTATTTACCTAACAAGTGCGGAAAGTGGTTCTTTATCGCTGTGTACTTCAATTGTGACCGCGTGAGGAATAGGCCCGTCCGCACGTGTTTAGGTACAAAATTTTTCCTACGAACGCGTGTGAATTAACTTTGGTCTTCTGTAAGTTCAATTAAATATTGGCGTGTGGTAAAAGTGTTTACACGCACAAGTGCGGTAAAATGTTACTTTCAGCTTTCACTAACTTTCAACAATTTAATGGATTTATGATACTGTTAGCAGTTGCTCTTTTAATGAGTTAAGTGCTTTAGTTTTTGCTTGGGGTGATTTAAAGGATGTAAGTGATTTTAAGGACTATTTAAAATGACACTTTTAACTTTTTGTCTCTTAAGTTTAGGTCTTAGAGTGTGAAATCAAGAAAAAATTAAATGTTATTTGTGGCAAATCAGGTGGTCATACCTTCGTTATGTCTATGGCGTCTTCTGAAAATCGGATTGAAACATGCAGAAATGTATCAAATATTTATTAGAAAACGTCATCAAGTTTTTCCCAGAAAAATGTGGAGTAATAACGATACTTTTCATACTATTCTACCTTTTGTTAAAGTTCAGGAAATTATAGGTCCTTTATTTAGAAGTATATATGAGGCGAACTCATAACAAAATGCTCATAACAAAATTTTTGTTTATTTAAGAGATAAATTAATAGCTTAATAGAACAAAACATTCTAAATTCTGAATTAAAAACAAAAATGTAGAGAAAGCCACAGGCCAGTTTCCCTGTTGAATTGTCACTATTGAATCGGGTATGAGAAATACTAAAACCTTTTTCTGAAATATTTGAACGTACCCATACTTTTGACTTTATATGTATAGGGTGTTTATTTGAAAACCTCATCTAGTTGGCTGTGAAATGTCAAAAGAAAAGGTTGAAGACCCAAAAGTCTATTTACTTTAATTATGTCATTCTTTTCTGTTAAAACTTCATAGCCTTCTAGATGACCTTTTCTAATGAACTTGTATGTGGTAGTTTAAAAACCAAATAATACTGATCTCTAATATTTGATGGCTTATGTACCTGCTGGGTGCTGAATCATTTGCATGTAATAGTATATTACGTAATAAGGGTTGTAAGAAGCTTATTACGTACAAATGGAAAGTTTGCTCAGGACGCCGCGCAGCGGCGAGTGCCTATTTCCATGAGTACGTAAATGCTTTACAATCCGCATTTCGTACTATACTTTATCTACGGCGCTATAGGAATAGACATTTTGAAACTATTACAAACAGAAAATGAAGAAAAAAGAACAAATCAGAAAATTGATGAGAGTTGAATTTGACAGCTAGCCGCCATTAAAATTACGAATTGGTGGCGAGTGGACTGTTGCTAGGCTACGGGTGAATGAGGCCATCCGGCTTATGGCCTTGCACGTACGTTTGGTTCAGCGTGCGTAAGGAGCTCCTTACTAGCGAAGTAGAGCGTGTGTTATTTGCTCTTTACTTAGTAGTCGTAGATAAAATAAAATAAAAATTGCATTAAAACATTGTTTTTTTCAATGTTATTTCATTGACATTTTAACAGTATTAAGGGCAAGAGTCTGCATAGGGGAAGCGATAATAGCCAGTAACTTAATTTGACATGTTTCGAAAGTCTGAGTCTTACAAATATTATTCACAAAAAAGGTACTTCACTGACCATTTTAAAAAACTTTTGTCTCTTCTTATAATTTCGTATCTCACTTAGTTTTTGAGGAAAAAAATAAAAACCACTTTAATGCATATCAAAAAACTATTAAAATAAAATCTTAAATTAGGTAAATTGCTTGGACACTCTGTATTTGGAAAACCAGACTTTCTAGGACTATTCTATTCTGCTTGAAATCTAATGTGTTTTGCGTGCTTTGAAGCCGTGGTCCAATGAAATTTATTCCTGGCGTTTCGTCTACAGCTGCGGCAGATATTATCAAAGGCGATGTTGCGATGGACGAAGTTGACTGATTTGACTGCAGTCGTGGGACTGGGGTGGGGGTAGTGGTGGCGCGGGGTTTCGGAGCACTTGAAGTATGTCGTGGAACTCGCTTCCAGTCTGCATTTAGAAATGTAATTTGCTCCTTCCTGTTGAAATTGTTGTCGTGTTTGAAGGTCTCAATGGCCTCTCTCGTTAGTCTCGGATAGAAACGCTGCGATTGATATAAGATATCCAGCTCGTTAAAAAGTATGTCGTGACCTTCGAGAAAGCGTGCTCTGCTACTGCTGACTTTTGTGTTTGTCCCAGACTGCAATTCCTCTTGTGTTCCGTGCTACTCATGTTGACACTGCGCTTTGTGGTGCCAATGTATACCAAGCAATAGCTGCATGGAACTCGGTAAACTCCCGGTGCCGATTGGGGATCTCTTCGGCCTTTGGCCGATCTCAAGCTCTATTGTATTGAACGAGTGGATTTACACACAGTTTTAACATTGTGCTTTTACAGTAGCTTGCCTATCCTATTCGTTACTTTGTGGATGTATGGTAGACTAGTCGATCCGCGCTTTTCTTCATCTTCTCCCGTTGTTCATTTCTGGTGCTCTACATTCCTTGGACGGACGGTCCTATCGAACTCGTGCTGGTCCATTCCAACCAAAGGCTCTTTCCAGATGCTTCATTTCCCGTTTCAATTCAGCCGGCTCATAATTTCTTCTTGGCTCTCACAGACAGCGTCTTTATGCCTTCGTTTTTCTGTCTGAGTTTTGGTTTTCTATAAACGGTTTCCGGAAGCTTCCCATTTGAATAGTCCCCCCTTAAAATAGTTGGCTATTACTGGACTAAGGGGGCTGCCCATAGCTACACCATCAGTTTCTTCGTAGAAATCTTCCTACCATTAAAAATTGTTTGAAATTAGTCCAAGAATGCGGCTTAGGAATTACAGCCTATCATTAAGTAACATTTTATATATGTTTTTTCGTATATTCTTTTTATGTTGGTATAGGAGACCTCCCACGCTATTCTCGTCTGTAGTTTAACGCAAAAGATGTATTTTCTCATAAGCTTTTATCGTCTCTATAGGGGCACAATTAAAAATAGTTTAGAACTCTATCGCGTGTCTAAAACAATAACAAAACACTAAGATTGTGTTTTTCTAAATTAAACATCTATGTTTTTCGATTTGTAGGTTTTGCTTTGGACCCTAGGTAAATTTTGTCGTGTGGATAATAAGTCTACCACGAATAGTTCTTGAAAAAATGGCGGTTGAAAATTGGAATTTTTTATATTTAAAACTTCATAAAACTGAAACTGTAGAACTTGAACACATTCTTTTTTTCTCATCAGTTTTTTTATAAGCTATTTAACAATGCTAATTAAAAAAAAACTAAACATTTTTCGTTAAAAAAAAAATTCAACTTTGGATATCTTAATTATCGCAGGTAGTATGGACGAAGCAAAACAAATGCTACAGAGGTTCAGGGAGGCATCGAACTCTGTTGGACTCAAAATCAACACTAACAAAACTCAATACATGACAAATCTTGTTATGAGTAAGGCAATCAAGATAGACGTAGTAAGGCTTGAACAAGTAAGCTCTTATAAATACCTTGGCCACGAAATCTCTGTTGGTAGAGACAACCAAACTCGTGAAATATCAAGAAGAATAGGCCTAACATGGGCGGCCTTTGGAAAGCTGCGCAATATCTTTAAATCAGACATGCTAATGTGCCTAAAAAGAAAAGTATTTGACTAGGGCGTGCTGCCGGTGCTTACATACGGAGCTGAAACACTTACCCTCATAAAGAACACTACAACTAGAATAAGTATCGCGCAGAGAAAAATGGAGAGGTCGATGTTAGGTATACCGCTAAGAGACAAGATCCCTCGCAAGATCCCAAATATAACATTCCTATATAAGGTCCTGAGTGACGCACTCGGTTACCCGTATAGCAACCTTAAAATGGAACTGGGCTGGATATGTGGCGCGACTTTCGGACAATGAAGCGAAGTTGGACTTCCATTGTCTTTATTGAGTTTTTTACACGACGTTTCGAGCAGTCGTGTAAAAAACTCAATAAAGGCGATGGAAGTCCAAGATGTTTCGCTAAGTAGTAATCATTGTCTACCACCTTTAAACAAATGTTTCGGACAATCGTTGGACAAAGAGGATACTTGAGTGGAGACCGCGCCAGGACGCATACAGAAATAGAGTCCACCAACAAGATGGACAGACGACATCAAAAGGATAAAGACCAACCGGATAGAGGCAGCAAAGGATCGACAAGGAGGGAGGAAGCGACGGGAGACCTATGTCCAGCAGTGGACGCGATTGGTCGATTTATGATGATGATGTTAAAAAACTAAATTTGCACCATTAAGCAGTTTATAAAAAAACTAAGGTGCGAATGTGCAATCCATTTCTCTTTCACTTCAACAGGTTATGCAGGTTGCTTCAAGCAGGTTGAAATAATTTTAAAATGTATGAAATAAAAAGAAAACTCTTTCATTTAATGGTTCAGCCAGAAAAGACCGACGCTAATAGCAGAACACCCAGTATATTTACCTTTTAACGTTACAGCCATTATTGTGAAATAACCTTATGCGTTGAAATCACAACACAATTACTTTTGTAGGTTGGCACAGATTCGCACACGACAATGATCAACGGTTTGGGGGTTTTGGGTTGGGGAGTGGGGGGCATTGAAGCCGAAGCTGTCATGTTGGGACAGACAATCTCCATGCTGTTACCCCAGGTCGTCGGCTACAGGTTGCACGGCACTTTGGGACCATACGTAACGTCAACGGATTTAGTTCTTACAGTAACTAAAGTAAGTTAAGTTTGATACACAGGGTGGCGCATACTTTCACCGCAGGATTCCGCAGTAAATTAATTATATAAGTGATAAAAAAACTATATTAAAATAGATATTCATTTGGGACAAAAGCTTTATCATTTAGAAAGGATTGAGCTACACTTTGAAAATAGTATTTTTTATAATAATAACAACACCCTGTATAGATTATACAGGGTGTTGTTGTACAAGGTGACACATCATAAATATTATGGTGTTTTTGCTTTTTATAAATATTAATTTCTTATTATAAATATTAGGCATTTTTATGTAGGAAGTCTATGCCCATTTCTAACACTCTCTGAGAGTGGTAGTAATGTGTTGGTAATAAATACGTCTAAAAAGTGTAATTTTTTATAATTCAAAAATATTTGGTTTCAAAGTGGCTTGAGATAGAGGCAAAGAAATTGCACTTTCCTGTGTTAATTTACAAGAGATTGAGATAGAGCCAAAGGAATTGCACTTTCCTGTGTTAGTTTACAAAGATTCATAGTCAATACTGTTTTTAACTGATTCAAAATTTTAACGGTTTTTAAACTTTTTTAATTTTCTAAATAAAAAATAAAAATAAAATTGATTGATCTATTTTTGGAAATTAAGATAGAAACATGCAACTTGTTTTGCCCTATCTAGGGAAAAGAAATCTTTTAACTGAAACCAGTTTAACGCTTAAAACTCTCAACAATTCAAATGCAAAAACGCAATAATATATTTTGTGACTCATTTAACAAACCTTATATGCTTGATATGCAATGCTTTTTGGGACCCGTAAAGAAGTCGTTACTTTTAAAATGTAGTTTAAACTTTGCCACAGGACTAAATTTGTCTCGAATTATTATCTAAAATACTTTAGATACTATCGGATTATGGGATGAGATATTATTATTGTAAATACTAAAAATGCGACTTATTTGGGGGCCGTACTGAATTTATTGGTAAAATACGAACACTTAAAACTATGTTAACGTCATTATTGTTATTGAAAATACACTTTTATATTTACGAAAAGCATCTTAATTTAAATTTCTAGCATTTGCGGCAACTGGGAGTAGTGGGCAAATTCGTGGAATTTTACGGTCCAGGTGTTGCAGCTCTATCCATCGCTGATAGAGCTACAATCTCGAATATGTGCCCCGAATACGGAGCCACTGTTGGCTTTTTCCCGGTGGACCAGATGTCTTTGACGTATTTGAGGCAAACAAGTGAGTTAAACGCCTTACAATCAATGTTGAACAACTGACAAACCTTATTATTTCGCAATCAAAGATCGGTCGGAGGAGCAAGTCCGCCTCATAGAAGCTTACTTGAAGGCCACCAAACAATTGAGGAATTATTCCGACGAAAATGATGGGTTGGTGTTTAGTCAAACGGTCAGTTTAGATTTGGCAACGGTGGTGTCATCCGTCAGCGGTCCGAAGAGGCCCAATGACAGGGTGTCAGTTTCCGATATGAAGGACGACTTTTTGACATGTCTGACTAACAAGGTAAGTTATTAAGCGAGCATTGACATATTAAATAAACCTGGACGAGGTTACAGATGCAAAACACCGAGACCAGGTATGGTGCAAGGGAGATCGCGTTACTTAGGCAAATAAAAAAAAATCCTGTGTTCTTAAATGGGGTTTTTCGATTTAGCTTTTTTTCTACTTCTTATCACTTTTTTGCCCATTTTTAATGGTATCATGTGCCCCAAGGTTCGGTTAACAATATACTGAAAATTCATGTAATTTTTCTGTTTAGTAGCTCCGCTAAATGCATTTAAAGGAGACCCTGTTTTCTGGAAGTGTGAGGCTGGATCAGATTTTTTAAGTTGATTAGTTGTCGAGAAATAATAAATTCGTAAATTTTGTTAAACGTTTCTGCCACTTTCCTTTGATTGAGAAGAATATTCAGAAACAAAAAGGGTAACGGTTGCCAGAAGTAGATTTGTGGCAAAAAGAAACGCTTCCAAACTAAGAAAAATTCTGGAATATCGCTTTTAAAAGGAACCTCCATTTGAAATTAAATTATTTCGAAAACGTGTTTTATAAAACGCGCGCTGTTGTCCTGCTTCACTAGCAGCACATCGTGCCAGCGATTGAATTTTGCTCATTCACAGATAAATCGTGTTATGGTCTATGTTTACGAGAGCGTATCGGGTAGACGGGAAGCATGTATGGAGAAGACGTAAAACCTCTTCTTTGACTGTTGAGGTAGTATGGGCTGAAATTTCAAACCTTGTTTATATTAATTGAAATGATGCCTTAGCTGCTGACCGCTATACCAAGAAACGTTTAACCAGCCACGTGGTGGGCTTCGCTCTTTCACAATTCATGTCTCAAGAGTTATTAATAATTATCTAGATGAAATGGAGTGGAGATACAAAGATTAAATTGGAAATAATAGACGGGTTACTGCCGGGTTCAAAGGTCGAACAGACGTGTATTCTTTGGGTAAAAAAAAATTTTTGGCCTTTTCTATCTTTTTTTGGCGGAGCGGTCTCGGCTCTTAGCCATCAACGAGATTTTAGAGCCCAAACCGTCCACCAAAACGAATAGTAAAATACAACATTTGTACGAAGTACATATATTTTTTCAAGATTAAATTTGCCTCTACGTAGCCCTGACTTAGGCCCTGACATAAATTCTGGTTGGGTGAACATACGGAAAATTCCAAATTGTTCTGGAGAAAATCGGAAAAGTAGCAATCTGATTAATTAGTTTGTTGAATTGGCGGGTTGGAACAGAATCAAATTGGTCTAGAAACTCTTCGCCGACGTTTCGCCTAATAAACTCAGACTTCCTTAGGGCTATGAAGACATTAATTAAACCGTCAGAAGGAGAAACAAATGTTTTTTGATTTATATTTTAACGTACCAATGTGTTTAGACTTTAGGTGAGGTGTATTTGATGTTTTCTGTTTCTCCTTCTGACGGTTTAATTAATGTCTTTATAGCGCTGAAGAAGTCTGAGTTTATTAGACGAAGGGTTTGTAGTTTAATTTGATTCTGTCCCAACCCGCCAATTCTACAAACTAATAACAGATCAGAGATGAAACATTTTATCTACAATCTGATAAATGATTAGTGAACTGTTGTTTGTGAACCGTGCCTTTTAAAACACGTACATTTTAAAAAAAAGTGACAGAAAGTTTATAAATCAACGGGTTCTCAAATAGTTATACAATTGTTAAAGATTTAAATTTGTGTAAAATGTTGTAGAGTTCAAAAGACAAGGGGGCTTACAAAAATGCTTCTTAAAAGGATCTCTCGCCCATAAACATTTCTCTACCAGATTGCACCCGTACCAAATTTGAAAAAAAAACAGGTTTCTTGTATAACGGTGTGTTCCATAATAGGGTTTTTTAAATTTTTCGCCACTAAATCCTTCTTCAAGATAATCTATTTGAATCCGGACAAGTGTCTAGTCTTAAATGCTCTTACTGTGTTTCATTAGTAAGTACGGCTGTGAAATGTCGAAAGAAAAGGTTGGAGAAACAAAAGTCCATTTATTTTGATTATATCATCCTTTCCTGTCAAAATTTCATACCCTGCTAGATGAAGTTTTATAATGACACTGTTTACATGTACAACTGTACAACTGTTTTATACATTTATTAACTAATAACATTGCTCGAAAATCTATTACAGGATGACCGTCTTTCGAGTATAACCGTGGGAATTTTGAAAAACGTTATTTTTTTGGTCTTAATTTAAGGAGATATTTATAAATAATTGACACTTCTTCGAAGCTCCTTTTTGCTCACCTCAATGTGGTATTTTCAAATTTAAAAACCGTTGTTTCCTTTTCATGCCACCATTATCAACTTCATCTTTTTAAATACGGTCCTTGTATTTCGTTTTCTGTTTCGAAAATTTCGACTGGTTTCCGAAATATTCACAAAAAATCCAAATTAAAAAAAAAACCTTTTTATTTATTTTTTTCTAGTCTTAATTAAAAGAGAAAATTAAAGATTGTTGATTACAATCGTTTTTGTCACCGCAGACTACAGAGTTTCTCATCGGCCGATAAGTTAGTCGGATAGGCTTGAATTCGCACACTACAAAAATTAAACTGTTTGATTGTTGATTTTATTACACACATGGTTTGTGTACCCACCACCAATCAACCAGTTTAATCTTTGTAGTGTATGAAGTTTAGTCTCAATCCGATTAATCTATAGGTCGATGGAGGAAAGTCTGTAGTTTGGAGGGGGGGGGGGGGGGGCAAAAAGATAATAATAAAAATTAATAGAATTATTAATGGTCGCGTATCATCCAATGTAGAATTGCAAGTAGATTCAGAATCCAATATGAAAAAGCCAAGTCGGTATTTAAAAAAATTAAGTTGATTATGGTTGCATGAAAACAAAACGTCGGATTATTAATTTAGAACTATCACATTGAAGAGAGCAAAAAGCACATTGAAGAGAGCAAAAAGGGGCTAAGAAGAAGTGTAATTTATTTTTAATTATCTCTTTCGATTATGACTTTTAACGTTCTTTCAAAATTTGAATTGGAGTTTTTTTTTAATATTGCCGAAACCAGTAGGAATTTCAAAATTTTTAAAACTTCTTTTTTATAGACTTCTAATTGTGCAATTTTGCCTTGATTCAACCTTTTTCGTATCTCTTCGAATAACCGAGATTCCCATGGTTAAACTCGAAAAACGGTCACCCTCTATACAATATTTTAAAACATTATATTCGACACTTATTAACTGAATTGACTTTATTAAGTATAGGGGCCTACATATTTTACTTGATACTTTGATAAAAAAAATGTTTTATTATTAAATTGTAACTTATGTTTGAAAAATAAATAACAAGATTTCTTTTTAATTATTGCAAACAGGTTTGAGAAAGAGAAACACAGTATAAACCTCAAAACGGCATAAATAGGACCGGATTCAAATACTTTCATAACTTGATGACGGATTTAAATGTCTGAAACTTTTAAAAACCTGATTTATGTAATAAACCGTTATATTAGGAAAAAAGGTACTTCCAATGTGTGAAATATAATAAAATGTTTAGGTCCTTCCGAAAAGAATGAACTTTTAGTACAGAAAACTTTGGGAACAAGTCCAGTGTCACATAAAGAGAATCTATATGTCATAAAGGAAAGATTAGAGTGTAATACAAATTTTGTCATTAAACTCTTTTGTGTATAATAATATTTTGGAAAAACACTCAAAACTTAGGTTCGCCTGTAAAAAGGCCCTCCAACAAGCAACTTTTTGCTAAATTAACCAATTCAGGAACTACGTTTCGAAAATAGCAAGACTGCACGCTCATCTTACAAAGGACCACTTGCTGGTATAGAAGGTGTTTCAGAAAGGTACTGACAAACTTTAAGGAGGACGCCAAGTCACACAAATTTTACTTATCAACCCGTATCTGCCCGTATCTGCAAACGCGCAAGTTTTCGAGTTAAAGAAATATTTCTTTTATAAGTTTTTTTGGTTATATTTCAGGGACTAGTCGAGATAAACAATACAATTTTTTTACACGTTGTATCATTACTTTAACATACTTTCTGAGTCTTAGAGCGCACTTTTTTGTGTCAGTGGCGTTGACTTTGGGGTCACTTTGCAAGAACATTGTAAAGGGCTAATTTTTTCTACACTGTCAAAAGCGGTACTGTGCGCAGTTTTTTGAGTTACATAGTATTTTATGATGAAGAACATGGGTAAAGCAACAAAAAGACTAAATTAAAATTGTTATTTTTTATACCACTAGTTACCAAAGGGGCTCAAAATGCCGTCCACCGACCTCAGTGCATAAATTTGCCCGTCGAATCATGGAGTGACGCACCCGTTGGAAGATGTGTGGTGTCTCTTGAATAGAGAAACATGCTGCCATCACTCTTCCTAGCAGTTCCTCTTCAACCCCACAAAAAGAAATCCAATGGGGTTAAGTCTGGGCTTCGTGCTAGCCAATGTACAGGCCCTCCTCGCCCAATCCATCAATCAGGAAATATCTGATTTAAATGGTTCTGCACGGATTGGGTAAAATGTGCCGGAGTACCGTCATGTCGAAACCACATTATAAGCCTAACGTCCGAAGGAACGGTTTCCAATAATTGAGGTGGAGCGTTTTGCGAAAAGTCGAGGTAAATGTTGCCATTGTAATGACCGAACCAAAATCCCCTTCTAACGCACGATGTTGAAGAAACCATCGACAAAATTGTTGTCTTGGTGGATAGTCCTGCAGTCCTAATTATTGAACCTTTTGACGCAAGTAAGGATCAAAGGGCTGTTCCTGAAGAACACGACACACAGTTGGTAGAAGGTTGTTCTTCAAATCGCTGCAAAACGACTTCCTCTAAGCCCACTCTTCGTGCCGTTTTTGTTTGTCCGGCTCTTCCATCTGGATCGAAGTTGTATTTGTCTTTTAATCGACCGTGGATTCACGGATTCAAAATGCTCCGCATAAAGGCATGTGCTTCTCTTTTGTTACATTTTGCTTCTTCGTAAATAAGTTGATCGGTCAGTTCTTCAAACGTAAAACTTACCATTTTGTTCACAAAAATAACAAACTGCAAATGTAAGAAAAGAAACGATGCACAAAAAATAAACCTACTGATGTTTTCAATGAAAACGTCAATAACAATCATGCAGGTAAGAAAGTAATTTTTACCTGCATGATTGTTACTAAATGCGTGTGCGTTAATAAATAAACATTATGACAAATAATTTTTGCTTTTTTCCTCATGTTTTTCATCATAAAATACCATTTAACATAAAAACGCCGAACATTAGCCCTTTTGACTAAGAGTACTTTTTCTGTGCAGAAATTATTAGTCTTTCACAATGTGCTCCAAGTTGCATTGTTAGAGGCAAAACAATCCCAAGCTACCCAAAAATTTACATCACTTGCCAATATAAAAAGCACGCTCTAACACTCTCATAAAGTACGCCCAAGTAATGGTAAAACCATTGTTTTTAGATAAGATATAGTTGTTCAATGAGCTTCCAGGAGAAACCAATAGATGTGGCCACAATCAGTATTGAAACAAGGAAAGGGATGTTTTCTCCACGTCTACCTAATTTGGTCGGGTTCGATTTGTTGATAGAATTGTGTAGTTTTTCGTAGTATTTGAAAGACTGAACTGGTCGCAGAGTACTTATTCTAAATAATTCCGGTGTATCATTATAAGTATTCTAAATTAAAATGGTTACCAGTTATTTATAGAATTATGAATTGCTCTGTTAATTTTTGCTTTTCATTTCAAAAGTTTCATAAAATAATTATTGTATATTATAATATATTATTAACAATACAAGTAGGATTTTACGTTTTCTTTGGGACTGTTATGTTGAGCTCTTGGATATAACCTGTTGTGCGTAATAGATGGAGAAGCTTGGCTAGGTTCATAGCTCGTTGGTACGACAACTTGCAACAACTTCATTGATAGGAAGAACTTTTTCTCAAAATGGTCTTCACATATGATTATCCGAGCAAATTTTTTATGTGGAATATCTAACCTATCTGTTCTACCTGAAAATAAAGTCAAATGGATTCCATTAGGTACATATTTTATATTACATATTAATTATAATTTTATTTTTAGTAACGTAAAATTTTTTCTAAAGTAAGATTTTACTTTTTCTTAAATTATTGTTATTATTATTAAATTAATTGACAGAGTACTGGTGAAATAACTCCCTGCTATTTTGCTCTATTTTGTTCTTTTGTATTACTAATGAAAAATCATACTGAGAAACAATTTCATAATATAATAATAAAGAAAATATTTCATTACCTGAATACAGAATCCATTTTTCAAGGTGTTAAGGATCTTTAACAGGAAATTTAATTTGAGCAGTCAAAGAGTGTTCCGCTGAGATTTTAAACATGCAAAGTATGAACACTTTTGCGTACATGTAGCCATGTCTGCAATAGCAATAGATATATTAAAAAGAAAAAATGTATCTAACGATGTTTAGTGTGTATACTGTGTGTACCTACCTATCTGTCTAATCGCCAAAAGTACATGGTGAACTAAATTTTTGTGTGGTGAATTAACTTTTTTTCTCCCTATAAAAACAATTCTATTGTGTAAATGGTGAGTTGATTTTCACCCTCATATAATCCGCATTTTCTCTAGGCTTCAGACCAGGAAGCATTGGAGAAGCCAGCACTCAGCCAGAAAGTTTTGAACCCAAACTTTCTGGCTTTTGAAAGTATATAAACATTCTCAAGATTGGGTTCTAGGCTACAGTTTACTTGTACTCGCCATCTAGTAATGGGCATATGTACTAACCAATCATTGATAGACTATGAATATAAAGACAATGGTAAAACGTTTAGGAAAATTCAGTTGTCTATTTCAACTAGTCCCTGAAATAACCAAAAAACTTATAAATGAAATATTTCTTTAACACCCTGTATCTCGAGAACGGTGCACTTGCGGACAGGACTTTACATGCAAAATTTGTTTGACTTCGCGTCGTCTATAACCTCCTAGAGTTTGTTAGCATCTTTCTGAAACACCGTGTATACAGAGTTATTAAGATTCGCCGTTTATCGTTGGATTGTCCATTAATTTGGGGCAAATTTGCGGATTTGCATTCAGATGGTAATGGCATTTAAGATTCCAAAATATCTAGTACTTCAGAAGATATTCCAAAGAAAGAAAAAAGAGAAAACGAAAAATTTGAAATAGAAAGTCTTTCTAATAAAATTCTCAATTTGTTTTGTGTAATTGGTTTTGTTTTTTCTGAAAATACACTTTCTTATTGGCACGGTTTTTTCTACAAGATGGCGTCATCAATCTGTTATAATGTTTCGAATTTTAGTAACCATCATCAACTTTTTTAAAATGTTTTTTACTTTTCTTATGTAATCACACCATGTAGAAAATAAAAATTGCCAATATAAAAGTAAAATTTATTTTTCAAAATTGCCTCAAATAATATCAGATAAAATAAGCCAATTATAACAAATTTCGATTATTTTCGGAACTAAATTGCTAACGGAAAAGATCGATGCAGCAAAGCATTTCCTCATTTTTGAGGGTCTGTATCTCGAAAAAGCTTTACGCGAAATTCTAAATTAAAAGTAAATTAAAGGAAACATTCATTGTTATGACATGTAATGACTTTGATTGATATCTCAGGACATGTTCGGTTTTCAGTTTCTTAGCCCACAACAAAGTTATCAAGCTTTTTCAAAAAGTTTGCGCTTTGTTGTAACTCTGTATTGCGTGAAAGCTTTTACCGATTTTAATATGATAAATTTTCTCTAAGAGGTCATTGATTGTAGAATTAGAAACGTAGTTGAAGGTTAATAAACAAAGGCCTTGAAAAACCCCTGTAAGGGGTACAACGCGCCGAACACGATATGTAAGAAAGCCGTTAAATGTTAAATGTCAACAAATGTCATAAAAACTAGCTCCCAAATGCAGTAATTTGAAATGCAACAATTTTACAATGCTTTTTCCTATACCGTGTATATCCTTAAAAAAATTACTTTTATGTAACATTAATTTCCCAGTCCGAATCTAGAAGAAACCACATTTCGAAGCCTCTTTCATTTATAAATCTCGGTTACATTTCACTTTGAATTTTACGTACCATATTTAAAAAAAAAACAATTTTCTTAAATTTCGTTTTTTTTTCTTATACTTTTGGAAATTTGAAAATTTTGCTACGATTCTCACTGAAATGCGCAACTTTGCTCCAATTTTAGTCGACTTTTTATCTTTTACGATTTATGAAATTCCAGTGATGAGCGGCGAGTTTGAATAACCCTCTATAACTTTTTTTCTCGTTTCTTGTTCGTTCTCTGTTACACATCTCATTACTGTGAATATTTTTCAGACCTGAAGAAGGAAGTGAACAAGTTTTGTAAGCTCAGTTTGCATAAAAGTTTAAAATTTTTTCGAGCCCTCCCGAAGACTGATACTCTAAGAACTCTTCTCCCTTTGCAATAAGTATGTAATATACGAATAAATATTTTAATTAGTGTCAACAGTAATTCAACACGAAGTATACATTAGTAAAGCAATTGTTAAGGAGTTGACCACTTGATGTACTGAAAAAAAAAACCCAAAAACCCCGTAGTCGATTTTGAGCCCTTAAAAACGAAGAAACTAATTCCAATTATTAATTGTTTTTGATTTTGATCAGGAAATTTTCATTGGCGCTACCTTTAGCCTCATTTCAAAATTACAAAATTTGAAATGATTACTTAAGTCCTTTCCCAGTCAAAAACTACAGTTTTACACCTAAAATAGAAACGTACTATCTACCAAAATCACCTTTCCAATCAGTAGCATGCAAATTTTTGTTCACCCGGCTGCTGCAAACGGGACCAGTGACGAATTCTCAACAACGTCAAAGGTACCGCTTACAACAACTCCCGATGAACAATACCGTAGATCGAAGCCTCCGGCAACTATTTTCACTCCTTGGAAAACTAGCTTTATGAGCTATCAAATGTGATCATAAGCCGGATTTCTAAGGAACGACCCTAGTGCCCGGGTTTCTTCATCCCTCGACGTTTTACTTTGTTTTATTGGCTGCCTCGATGAAATTTCCCGTAAACAATGTAAAGCAACTGGAGCTGTGATATGGTTTAATAAATAATCACTTCTTCAGTTCCTTAATCGCTTACGTTTTTAAGTGTAGCTGCGCCTGCTGAGTCCTCGAGTTGGTAACGGAGCTGTTATGTTTCGCTCACAGTGCACCGACCAAAGCTTTACGAATGCTTAAAAAACGTAAAAAGCTTCGGTTGATGCCTCAGAGAGATAACATAATGTAATCAATTCCTAATTCTTTATATAACTTTTTTTGTTTTGAAGAGTTATTCCTAAGTTTCTGCAAGGTACCACGATTTGTGACCCCTGCAAATAAAACGTCACCAAATCGTAGTTCCTTACAGCTACTCAGTTCAATCGTTTGTTGATGGCAACTTTTGAATGTTATTGCTAGTGATGGCAAATTACCGTTAATTTATTTTTTGATAAGATTACTTCGTATTTTACCGTCAGCTACGGTAATATTCTGTAACATACTGAAACTACAAAAAAAAATGTTTACCTTAGCTACATTGTAGAAATTAGTATTATGTGTTTTTCAATGCAATGCAAGAACAGAACGAAAATAAAATGGAACACTCAATTTTGTTGTACTAGATAAAAACAGCGAAATAAATCTTACTGGAATATTTAAGGCCTACGAGCTGATGATAAATCCATAGAATTTGACGGTAACTTACGTAATATTACCGAAACTTCTTTTAATAATAATTCCACTTGCCATCACTAGTCATTGCTAATTCAAAAAATAACCCTCTACCGGCAGCTTTAAACTTCATTGTAAAACACTAACGTAATTAAGAGCACTATTCAATTCAACCTTACAGGAAACATAAAGCCGGGATTATCCAATTTCTTTGTCGCAATCGTATTTTTAAATTTTGTTTATAACAACCGTTGCTATGGATGTTTCTTTTACATAGGTTGTAAGTGACAAAAATTAAGAATATGATCACGAATAAAAAATAAGTTAACTGATTATTTACCTGGTATCAAGCACGAAGTTTTCTTTACTAGTAAAGAAAAGAAGCACTGCTGTTTGGGGGAAAAATAAACTCTCAAATCAGGCCGGAAACTGAGCTGTCAGTGCAAAGCCACTTGGTTTTATTAGTTCTACCCGCCTTTGCGGTGGGGAGAGGTTGAGATTTGAGTGGCCAATGAGAAGCGCCGCTAATAAGCTAAATACCAGGCGGCCAGTGGCTATATCGATTTTCCTAGAAGAGTACCTAGTAGCCGTAATGGGTTGTCTTATCATCTTTCCTAGGTTTCGGTACATTTTCCTAACAATTGAATGTGAATTGAAACGAATATTGTTTTTTCTTTTATGAAAATATGATTTCATACTTGTTTGAATATTATTTTCTGTTTAGTTTCTGTCGAATTGAAATACATTTTCAGGTTTATTATTAACAAATACGCTAGTGCAAAATATGGTTGATTGGTTGTCTTAAAAACATATTTTTTCTAATTTTGACATATAAAGTGGCCCTTTTCATTACTGATGACAGTGACGTAACGTCCTACTTTTCGTAACTAGTTACAAAAAGTAAAATCTTTCGTAACTGGTGATGAAAAGTTCGTTTCATCACCAGTTGCAGGTTTCGGTTGTGGCACACCGTTGCTACAGTTTTATGTAGCAACGGTGTGCTTGGTAAGTAGATACAAAGTGGTTTAAAAGTAAATATTGAAGTTTAATAATAACAACTCCCTCTCTCTCTAAGTAGGTATTTTTAGTCAAAATTAGAAAAAATCTTGTATGAAACACGTCACGAAAAGCCTTTTTTGTGTATCTCATTCGAATTGTGGAAACTCGCTGCGCTCGTCCTCCAAACATTCATTCGTTACACAAAATCGAACTTTTCATAACTGGTTACATAAATAGCTATTACGATATCCAATCCTGTAAAAAACTATTTACCGGATTAAAATCAAGTACGTAAAAGTGTTCTAAATGATACAGTATGAAGTAAAATGTGTTTAAGAGACATGTTTTGTTTTTTGAATTCTTCGATAAACGATCCTCAAAAAGTAACAATATTTTTATATTACATTGAGGAGGAACATTTATGATTTATTCTAAATACCGCATCTTCTTAACCCACCACCAAGGTTGTGGTCTGGTAGCCTATGAAAATTATTTTTTCTTAATTTATCATTGCACGGTTCAAGTGTTATCTATTTTGGACCTCAGCAATCACCAAATTCGTTTTACAACTATTTCCTTGTAGGCACAAAAGTGCTCGACTTATATGGATTTGATGGAAGATTTCCAAGTCCAGGGCGTATATGACTCTGAATTCACGCCTACAAATGTTTAAATATCTTATTCCAGCTTCCAGCCAAGAAGTAATCATATTATAGTTTTTAACAGTCCACTCCGTTCAAGTGTTTTTAGGGCATAAGAATCTACTGGAAACGTCAATCTCCTATTTCCGTGCTCCTTTGTCTGAATTTGAGGTAGTTTTGAGTAGTCTAATAAAAAGGTATTGTAGTCTATTAAAAAGCTATTTCAACCAGTTGGTGGTACTTGGTGGTAGTGACAATGTATTGCTCTTTTTACCACTTATTTCGGCATAAAGGTAATTCTTTTTTTGCTTCACAATCAAAAATGATGATTCTAAAAGGCCTGCAGCAAAATTTAAGTTTCATTCGATTGAAGACAATTGGAAAAAATGTAATAAATGCAAAGACGTCATTACTTTACATGTGATGTCTTGACGTCATGCTTACAACCTGATTAATGATCTTGGACGATAGAGCTATAAAGGGTGTATAGCATTTTATGGCTTTCAGGATAAATATGAGGGTGTTGTCAGCTCTTTATAACAAAACCCAGGACATAAGGTTTTTGTTTCAGGTCTGATATAACTGACATATCGATCTGCTTATTAAGTATGGTTTGAGAGCGGTGTCTCAAACTTCATGGTTTCACGGGCTACTTATCACATTATTCAAGTTAGAATATTCCACGGCCATTTGTTCTTGGAAGTTCTCAATAAAGTTCTAATTTGTCTTGCAAAACAAATTTTCCGAATTCCGAAATTTCCGAAAATCCGCCAAATACGTCCCAAGGTATTATATTCCTCTGCATACTGCTATAGAGACGAATGTCCGGAACATGTTTCTCTAAGAGGTGTAAACAAACCATGAACCATTTCATGAAAAAGTGAGAATTTCATTTCAAAATCAGAATCAATTTACTATTTTTCGTTTCTCGAGTTTTTTAGTATCTCGTATTTTTAGTTTCAGAAATTCCCAGCAGAAAAATAGAAAAAGGGACACACCGTATAATTATTTGTAGTCTAAAAAAAAAACATATTCTGAAAACAATATTCTGGCACACATATTCAGAAATGAACTGAAACTGAACAATTTGTAATGTAATTTTCTTTTGCCTTGTAAAACACTAAACACAGTTATGTCTTTAAATATATTGGCGCCTTGACTTAAGAACAAAAAAAAAACTTTCTGAATCTTTCTTTATCTATAGCAGTTCTAAATTTTTTTGTATAAGAAAGAGTATTATTTCTTGTCTGACAAAACTACCTACAATAACATCTTTAAATTCGCTTAAAAAATGCTTCAGGAAGCTTTCTTCCTGAAAAGTTTCTTTCTTTATAGTAAAGCTTATTAACGTCTTTACCTAACAAAATTACTATATATAAAAAATCAACAGCCACAGAATTGAAGAAAAGCTAAAAACAAACAATTTGAAAAATTCCAAGGATAGACAAATAATTTCATTTGCATTTTGTTACGGTCTTAATCCGACTTCAGAGCCTTTTAGGTCATTAAGGTAGACCCATTGATGGACTAAACTAACAGCACGTGCTTAAGTATTTTATGGCTTTAAAACTAATTTTGAATATCGAAAAGTAGTAAATCATGCTTGCGTTTCCAAAAGGTACAATAGATTACGGCTAATTTGAATAGTGGGTACTTAAAAGGGCAATTATACTGTTTCGCCAAACAAGATACTAATGACTGCATAATGAAATTCTTCAACTCGATTACTTTTTGGTATATTTCTGTGAAATAATCATTTCTATTATAGATAAAGTTTAGAATGTTTTTTTTCCGTGTGGCCCGATGGGCAATAAAAATATTCGCGACAATGGGCAATAGCCAACTCGATATTATCAATATTTTGATTCGAAGCAAATCATGGTCTATAATAATTAAACAATGAAAAGATAAATGTTTCTTTGTAACATATTAAACGGCTTGATAACCGTTCAGAAAAATTGCAATAGAGTGAGGCGTACGTGAATAACTGCATGCATTATCAAAAGCGACATTCAAGTTACATTAAAAAATTGGATAGAGATAGAAAAAAAGAGCTCACATGGTATTTGGTAGTTTCCTTGATATGTTAATTTATCTCTTTTTTCTAAGGAAAGTCTCAATAAATCTAGTTGAAATGATATTGAACAAGTGTAGGACAAATAGCATTAGCGTTATTGTAGAAAAGGAAAGAAAAAGCGATAGCTAAAAATTTAAATTTTTAATTAAAAATGTCGAAAAATCTTTAAGAAAGACTTCTCTTATAATTCATATTTTCTTATAATTCATAAAAAAAACTTGAAATTTGATTGTATCGGGCTCAAAACTATATCAAATAGTATTGTCTTTTTAGCGAAGGTAAAACTGTGAATTAAATTTTGGAATTAAGTAAAAAATTAAAAAAAAAATATTTTAATGATTTTTTTGTTTCATTTTGAGATTGCTATGCAAAGGCGCACCAAAAATCACAAACCAAACGATTATAATTTATCTCTCCAGTAAGTAAGAAATTTCGATTTAAGTGACTGGAAAAACACTGAGAGTTTTTTATGTTGTTACCTAAATATGTAAGGGGTGTTCAATTAAAAACGTTATCTAGTTGGCTTGAAATGTCAAAAGAACGAAGCAACAAACATCCATTTAATTTTATGTCATTCTTTTCTGTTAAAAATTTATAGTGTTCTAAATGACGTTTTCTAATGAACTAAACCGTATACAATTCTTATCAAATTCGACAATTTGTAGTTTTATTTCACATAAAATTAACGAGTAGGTGGTCACCAATTCGTCGATCAATCGTAAATTGGAGACCGTGAGTTCGTGGCTTAAAAGTAAAAATGTATGGAGGAGCAGTGAGATGTTGAACAGAGCATGAGCAGGCGACATCCACGAGTGTATTAGATCTCACACTGCATGGCAAATGGCTCTCAGATCGATATTGCTCTGTACCTCGCAGGTTATCAGAACCAGAACGAAGTGTAAAAAGTAGGTGGTCACCAATTTGTCGATCAATCCATCTGCATACTAGTTTTGGAGTCTACCCCTCATCAGTACATCTTTAGCTGGTCGACCAATTGAAGATAGTGAGTTTGTGGCTTAAAGACAAAAATGTACGGAAGAGCAGTGAGATGTTGTACAGAGCAGGAGCAGGCGACATCTACGAGCGTATTAGGTCTAATACTGCATGGCAGATGGCTCTCAGTTCGAGAAGCAGCCCATATTGCTCTGTACCTCGCAGGTAATCGGAACCAGAACGAAGTGTAAAGAGTAGGTGGTCACCAATTTGTCGATCAACCCATCTGCATAGTAGTTTTGGGGTCTACCCCTCATCAGTACAGCTTTGGCTGGTCGACAAATTGGAGACCGTGAGTTGGTGGCTTCAAGCCAAAAATGTACGGAAGAGCAGTGCGATGTTATACAGATCAGGAGCAGGCGGCATCCACCAACGTATTAGATCTAATACTGCATGGCAGATGTCTTTCAGTTCGAAAAGCAGCCTATATTGCTCTGTACCTCGCAGGCTATCGGAACCGGTTATACAATTTTATTCTAAATTGTTACTTGGGTGTCGGTTATTTTACTGATACTGGGCTTGTTCATTTTTTACATTCCGCCACCTTAACTACTTCAGGTGGTTACCAAAACAATTACTTCGAATGTTCCCCATCTAACCCTGTTTCGTAGCTCCTATAGTTTTCGAGATCTCAATAATGTATGCGCCAATTTGGGACACTGTGTATCTCGAAAGCTGGTTAGTGTGAGTCGTTCCTTAATTGTGTTCGTTTGTTTCTTCGTATGGATATATCTTGTCTGTTGTATGGAAAGATTTTCTTTATGTCTATATCTATGAAGATTTTATTATAGATCGAAACGTTAGGGATATTCACAAAGTATGAAAGGGCTTTTTTTCCTACACGCGCCAAGTGCCTATATAGGGTGTTGCCTAAACAAAACCCACAAATGAAGACCGCAAATTTTAGAGATGGCTTTATGCCGATTTGACGGCATAAAACATCCCAACTAGCAATTTGGTATTTTATAAAAGTGGAGAAAATATTTCCAAGAGTAATTTTAAAAATATTATTCTCAGAAACATTTCTAGAACGTTTATATAATATCTATACCACTAAAACGGACCCATGTAATAAAATAATTTGGTTGCAGTTTAGTATTTTCAGATAATATTTAGATACCAATAAAAGCCGGCCAAAATACAATTAGAATGAGAACAAAGAATAATAAAATGAAGCGAAACTTTAATAATTTCTAACAATTTCCAGGTACATACCTCACAATTATTTGCGCCCCACAGAAATTAATGGGCTGGTTTCCAGCGGCGTCGAAACAGAAATGGTCTTAAAAGTGCGTTTGTGGGTAAAAGTGACTCTGTGCAAATTACAAAAAATCATTGATAAGAACATTCTTTGAATTTTACAACACGGTTCTAAGCCACTAAGAGGAAAAGAAGATATTGCCGCATTTAAAATTAAAAGATATTGAAATCAAATCTCAATCAATCCAATTGGAATATTAAGAGATGGAAAGCAAACACGCCATAGAAACACAGCATTCGACCTTAAAAGCGCTAGTGAGGAAATAATTTAAATTGAACGCCTTGCAAATAACAATAAACGTACCCAAATTGCAGTCTATAATCCTGAAGGGAATCTCGCAAATACGAAAGCCGGCAACCGCTGCCGCTAACACTTGTGGCTTGGAATTGACCAAATAAAGGGCCCGAGAGGCGGTAAACTAGATATTTAAATAATTTGTCACCGAAATCGCTGGTAAACTTTTACGGAATCGAAAATTACAGTATTAAAATATAGTTAATTTTGAATTAAACATAACAAAAAGTATTAATCACTTAATCTACGTGCATTTGTTTACGTGGTACGCGAGAACATGATGCACGAATGAAATAAACTTAACACTAAAAAAATTATTTAAATAAACCACTCAAACGTCTGAGTATAAAATAGGCATTCAATATTCAATTCTATTACAGAGATGAGCAAAATATATTAAATTGGCACTTATCTTTCCAACCTGTCTGAAAACATCAGAAAAATAAAATTTAAAATAATTAATTAATGTAACGAGCGAAGTGCACCGTTACAGGGTTAACTATTACTTAAGCGAGCTGATCTTTTAGTTGTAACCATAGGAGGCGCACTTGGCCCCTCCAAGTACTGATACCTACAACTGATATTTTTCTCATATTTTTTGTATCCTCTTCTTTTTAGAATTTTCAATGCCAAATCGAAAACTTTAGAGTATTTTAGGTTAAAAAAAGCACTTGTCATTTTCACAGTTAAACTTTTCATCAAAACTGAATACGGGGTTGTAAAAGCTGCTATTTTGAACAAAATAAATACGTTTTTTTGGGCATATTTACGATTCCTCTTGACCAAAGGAGAATATAATCGCGAACTTAGCACTTAACCAATGCCCTTGATATGGTTTCTCTCTATATTTTTAATAGAACGGGACCAAAGATGAGGTTATAACTTAACTCGTAAAACCCTATGGCTCATCTTAAAAAAAAATACACTGCATTCAGGGTGTTTCAGAAAGGTGCTGACAAACTTTAGGGGGTTATAGAGGACGGTTATCCAATGTTTGCTTTCTTCTTGGTGATATTTCAGGAAGTAATTGAGATAAACAACTGAACTTTTATACACGTTTTATCATTATTTAAAGAAACTTTATAAGTGTTAGACCGCGCTTTTTTGCATCTGCCGGTGGCGTAGGTTTTTTGGGTTGCCTGAAATTATTTCGTCTCCAGCGTTTCTGCCACTGGAAAAAATTGCAATTTGAAAGCACATTGTGAAAGGTCAATATTTTCTACACAAAAAGGCAGTCACAAGTGCTAAGGGGCGCCAATTTGGAGTTAAATGATATTTTAAGAGGAAAACTATCGGTTAAAGAACAAAAATTGTTTTCTATTATTTTTATTTTTTTTTTCAAACGCCAATAACAATGTATTCCATTAATTTCAGAAATACTTTAACACCCTGCATCTCAAAAAAAGTTCGTTTGCGAATAGGAGTTTAGGTTAGTTCTGATGTCGTCTATAATTCCCTAGTTGGTCAGTTCTTTTCTGAAACACCTTGTATAAACAACTTTTTGTATCATTTATTAATAACATCCTAGCATGCAATTTGATATTACGATACCTATAGTGTTTTTTTTGTTGTCTTCATTTTCAGATCGGCTTTAAAGGTTTCGGCCTCCCAGAGTCAAAACTGGGCACCAGGGCTAAGTTTATGTACGATGGAACGCAGTACACCCTAGGCCATGGCAGTGTTGTGATAGCGGCCATAACTTCTTGTACCAACACTAGCAATCCTAGTGTAATGCTGGGAGCTGGTTTGTTGGCCAAAAATGCAGTTGAAGCTGGCTTGACGGTAAATATTGAACATTAAACAAGTTACTCATACAGTGCATATCAAGTTTAAAAAAACTTCCTGATACATGTCAAGTTATTTTTCTCTACTCCCTTAAGGGGGGAGATCTTTTGACTCCCTTAAGGGAGGGGGTCAAAAGTAGTCATTCTTACAACTCGGCACTATTATTAATCCAAATAATTTTAAATTGAAAGAGGGGTCGAGTAGTACCTTGGTGATGCTCGACCCCTCTTTTTGATGATTGATGATCACACCCAATTTGATGATTACCTAAACGGTGATATAATTTTTTCGGTATTTATTTCTGAAAAAATGTTCAAAAATTGTTTAATGCAAAAACAGAATAAATAATATAATAAGAGTTTATTACAAAAATACTCTTCTGGGGTGGCTAAAATGCGCGTTTTACATAACAAGTCTTAGAATTGAAACCATGTGGAGACCTTCTCCTTGATAGTTTTTATGCTTAAACAAGCAGTTATGTTGAAATTGAAACTATGTTTCTCCTAAAAGTAACATTTATGTAATTCTGTTATAACCTTCACAGCGATGCGTTTACAGCCTTATAAAAGCATCGTTATAGTTATTTTAGCTCTGTTTATGTGGTAATAGTAAAATTTGACGTTAAGTAGCAGCGGTTTATAGAAATGTCAAATAATATTCAGTGAAAATTAACGTCAATGTCACGCGGCAAACTTAATTTTAAAGAACAAATACGGGGTGTTCATTATAAAACTTCATCTAGTTGTCTGTGAAATGTCAAAAGAAAATGATGGAGAAACAAAAGTCCATTGATTATGACATCCTTTTCTGTCGAAATTTCATAGCCTGCTAGATGAAGTTTTATAATAAACACCCTGTATTACTAGACGTTTGAAATAATGACTTATTTTTAGTTATTATTCTTTTTAATCTATCTTATTACATAAAATAGTATAAGATACACGTTCCAAACGCCATTGTCGCACTCATCCATTGCAAAGCTCGTCGCTTCGCTCCTCGTTTTGCAAACTTGGATTCGTGCGCCAATGCGCTGTGTTATGAAACTTATGTATCTTAATGTACTATTCTCTCACTGTTCTTTTCAAAAAACAAAGTAACAGATACCATACTTTTAGAAATGCTAATTTCTATTTTCAGATAATCAAAATGGATGCTTCTCAAATTGTTCAAATATCTCAATTAGGACATATTTTAATAGATTCTGACATTTTGAGTAGTTTTTTGTTATTAGCTTTTCAAAAAACAGATATATCAATAAAAATATTTGATGACAAAGTTTGAACATCTTGAGAGAGTCAAATCTCCGGCTTGATGTCAATTGATTCTTAAATCATTTATTTCTCGACTAGGTGGCTCCTTACATAAAAACCAGCCTGTCGCCAGGCTCCGGGGTCGTCACCTACTACCTCCAAGAGTCCGGCGTCATTCCTCCATTAACAAAGTTAGGATTCGACATTGTGGGCTACGGATGTATGACGTGTATAGGAAACAGCGGGGGATTGGATGAGAATATTGTGAACGCCATTGAACAGAACGACCTCGTCTGTTGCGGCGTTTTGTCGGGGAATAGGAACTTCGAGGGCCGAATTCACCCCAATACTCGCGCCAATTATTTGGCCAGTCCCCTCCTGGTAATCGCATACGCGATCGCTGGAAGAGTGGACATAGACTTTGAGACTGAACCATTAGGTAAGTACATCGGCATACATCGATTTCTTTTCGTCGATTTAAATGTAAATATTCCTGGAAAGCAATATTTCGGCTGGAAGACAAATCCATCAGCGTTCAGATTTGTGTGTTGTATTTTTTTCCGGGTCTGTGGCGTGAAGATTTCGTATTTTAGCAGCATGCACGACGCACGAATTTAAAAAACTGACTTACCTGGTTTCGACTAAGTCGAATGAGGTTTTTAACCTAATAAAGCCCTCAGGAAGATTGCTATACTTAATAGAAACGTCGATAAATTTAAAAATTGGAACTGGTTTTCATTTTCGTACTATACCCGATTTTACATTGCAAATAAGATAAACACTAACAACCCACAATTTATTAAATGTTGCTTTATTTTTTTAGGAAAAAGGGCAGATGGAAGTGCCATTTATTTGAAAGAAATCTGGCCTACGCGATCTCAGATACATGAAGTGGAGAAGCTGCACGTCATTCCAGCGATGTTCAAAGAGGTGTACGCCAAAATTGAGACTGGTTCTGATAAGTGGCAAACCTTAAACGCGCCTGCCGGTAAGTTTCTATAAAAACTCGATAATATTAGTATGACATTAATATAAAGGTTATTTAAAGTTCTCTAAAAACCTCAAACTATAAAATATGGATCGCCGTTGATTTAATAGGGGACGCAAATTCCAAAATCATTCGTTTGTTAAGACCACGCACAGAAAAAGGTCCCGGAACAAGATCATCGAGACGATAACACGATGTGCAGTTTCAGGAAGTTTTTTGTCCTCACCGATATTATCACTGATTCATGTCGATTTATCTCATTAGGAATGACACAAATAGCTCGAACTTGTATATTTGCTTTGCCTCTGACTCATTTCTTTGCCGTCATAAGCATAGTTTTATTTTTTATTTTCGGTAAAGTTGAGTACCAAAGAAGTGTCAATAACAAAAATTTTAATTTTCGTATCCACCCTGTAACACTTTTAATGGTTCTCATATGGGACTTCATGTGGGTACTTTGTAAGATGGGTCTATCTGAAACTGTTTTTCTCCTTTAAACATATTTCTTATTCTAGGCGGAGATATTTAACTTCAAATGTAAGCTGCAAAATTTCTTGGTGGGTTTCGAAGTTTCGGCATGTTAGATCAGATTATTTGTGCTTAAAAAAATTCATTTATTTTTATTACTTGGACTCAAAAAGTATACAACAAATTTGTCGACAAACCACAAAGAAAAGTCCTTGATGACTAAATATGCTTTGTAGCTTAGTGATAATTAATAATAACGGTGTGGTATCGCGTTGTTCTCGAAGTAGATTGGTTGCGTTGTAGCAGGTGTAGGACAAACTACGTTTTTGTAGAAATTATGCCGACGTTTCGACGTTTATTTGACGTCTATCTCAAGGCTAAAAATAGAGGAGACCATACATACAAATAATGGCCGCTCGACAAAAAAAAGTACAAAATGTGACTTCTAAACAGTTAACACTGACATAAAAACAACAATGGTACGGACAATAATACATTAGCTAGATATGATTAAGATTATGGCTAAACTTTTAGATTTTAAAAAAGTTTTGTATATGGAATGGATGGGGTCTATTGGAAGTACATTTTAAAATTATTGTCATTGTAAACAGGTGGTCCCAAAAGTATAAAATTGATTAAAGTTGTATTTTTTTAAATGAGACACCTAGTATATTAATGTATTTTCGGTACCTACGGACAAAAGTAAAGGTAGTTTTATTAAGGTTTATGGCATCTAAACCGTACCGTTCTTCAGATATTCGTGATTTTGTGAAAATGCAGCATCAAATTAAATGTTTAAAATCTCAGCACTTGGTTTCTTTTCAACCACCAAAATTGGCTGGTAGGCTAATAGTACAGTGGATTTTTTGCGGTCTGTATTAAATATTAACTACTGTGCACCGAATGTCAATAAATGAACACCAAATTGTTGTAAACTTCAAACAGTAATAACTCGTTTAATTTAAATTAGACACACTGTATTTTATATTATCATTAGATGCAGAATTTAGTTTCCTATCAAAACTATTAAACATTCCTAAAGCTTGGTCTTTGCGTTTTCTTGGAAAATAGATTTTCTTCTGAATTTGAGCTGACATAAACGAATTAAGTAATCTACTTTACCTGTTACAATACCTGATTTTGAGGAAGCAAAATTTATTATCATTAGTACTGGGTGTTCACTAGAAAACTTCATTTAGGAGGCTATACAATTTTGACAGAAAAGGATGGCATAATGAAAGTAAACGGACCTTTGTTTCTCCATTCCTTTCTTTTGACATAAGTTAGAAAATTATGATCATGAAGATTATTTAGCAGTCATCTGAATGTTAAAGTGTCTTTATTTAGCATAAAATATCAAATAAAACAATAAAACATTATATTACAAGAGTTCTTATAAAATTTAGCATATCTATTACAAAAAAATTAAGTGCAATAATAGTGGCAATTTGAAATACAATAAATAACAAGTCAACATAAGAGTAAAACAAACAAAAACAAACAGTTATAAAATTTGTTCAAAATGACGACCGTCTGATTCTAAACACAAACGTATTCGGTTTTTAAATCCTTCACTCACATTGCGTAACATATAGGGAGTTATGCTTCTGAAGGCCTCTCTGATTCGTTCCTTCATATTTTCTTTTGTGGTTGGTGGCGTATTATACACGATTCCTTTCACATATCCCCATAAAAAGAAATCGGGGGGCGTTATATCAGGGGACCTTGGTGGCCAATGTTGTGCTCCATTCCTTCCAATCCATCGATTTTGGAATCGAACATTTAAGAACTCCCGGTCTTCACGATGATAATGAGCAGGTGCCCCATCCATTTGCAGCCACGTGGTTGTTCTTATATCTAGAGGAACTTCTTCCAGTAAAATTGGAAGCTGATCTTAAATAATTTAGAAACGACATTCCGTTTAAATGTTCGTTAAAAAAATAAGGTCCAATCACATACTGTCCCATTATGCCCCCCCATACATTTACTGACCACCTATGTTGGTTATTAATAACTCTAAATTCATGGGGGTTAAAATCAGAATAATAATGAAAAATGTGTCGGTTAAAAGAACCATCGTTATGATAAGTACACTCATCACGAAATAGAACTGATTCAAAAAAATCTTCTTGTTCTCCAACTTTTTCTAACACCCACATACAAAAGTCCACTCGTTGGCCAAAATCGTTATCGAAGAGTCCTTGATGTAGTTGTATCTTATAATCGTGATAGTTATGTTTTTGAAGAATCCTTGATACGCTTGCTTGGCTAATATTTAAGTTTTGTGCAATTTCTCGTTGTCCGACATGGAGATCTTCAACTACAGAGCCAATAACGGCTAATTTAGTTTCTTGGTTTTCTGTAACTGGTTTTGTTTTGGCAGTCGTTTCATAATGAACACTATCAGTATGCCTAAATTGAACCAACAGTCTTTCAAAAACGGCTCTATTCGGTCGAGTTCGGTTAGGAAACCTTTCAGCATAAACCCTTGATGCTAATAGACAATTTTGCAAGCATTCTCCTAGAATGAAGATCATGTTGACTCGTTCTTCTGTGGTGTAAACCAGCATTTTGATTAAATAAAAAAAAACCCTGTTAACCACCAATTATAAGAGTAAAAAAATATTTACTTTAAATTAATATGTGACAACTAGAAATGACAATAAATTTTGCTTTGTCAAAATCAGGTAACACCTGAACAGACCTGAACAGGTAAAGTAGATTACTTAATTTGTTTATGTCAGCTCAAATTCAGAAAAAAATAAATTTTCCAAGAAAACGCAAAGACCAAGCTATAGGAATGTTTAATGGTTTTGATAGGAAACTAAATTCTGCATCTAATGATACTATAAAATTCAGGGTGTCCGTGTCGAATCCATGTCGAACGTGAATCACCCTCTATAAGAGAGATGATCATCCATCATAATTACATAGAATGTTGTGCGAGTCCTGCGCAAATAATCAAATCCTCTCACCCTATATACATTAAACTTACTTGAGCGGTTTTGTATAAGCTTTTAAGTAAGAGCTTTGTATAAATGCAGCAAATTCGTATATTGTACACTAAGCCCTTGGGTATCAGTGCGGCAATTGGCAGTATTATTAAATGAGATGTGAATCATCTCGCTTATGTTTCTTTTATGAAAATTTCGTTCTCGATCCAAAATTGAAACTTCAGAGAACTCAAAATCGTGTCCAGTGTCAAATGATGTCAAATACGTCAAAATGATGCTGAGCAAGAGCCTTCTTGAGTTTTCTCCTTTTTATTTACATTGATTTGTCTACAATCATAGCCGTGCTGATACATTCTATTTTTTAAATGTTGTTTTGTAGTACCGACATAACAGCGTTCACATCCTCCGCAGGGCACCTTATAAAACAAATTAGGTGTCGATAACTTTGGGGAGGGGTCCTTTAATATGCTGAAAAGAGATCCAACATATTTGATGTCATAAAATGATAGCCTGACATTTGGCGCCTTCTGCTTAATGTGTCTTTGTACTTTTTCCGAAAGCCCTTTAATGTATTGAAATTTAAAATAGGTTATATCAGGTGTTAATCTCAAGTTCTCATTGTCCGGATTTCGAATACTGGGTGCACTATTAGTAATTACTCTATTAACGAATCTAGTGGGATAATTGTTGTTCTTTAAGATGTTTTTGATCTTGTTTAGATTTTCATCATGAAATTCTGGGGAGCTTAGCCTAGTAGATCTAAATAACAAATTTTGTATTGCTGAAATTTTGGGTAACATTACATGCCAGTTAGTCTTAATTCTTTGGTCACTATTACGTATTAGTAATAAACTGCTAACAGAAAAGATCGATACAGCAAAATTTTTTGTTATTTTTGGAGGTCTGTATCTCGAATATGCCTCAGCCGAAATTTAAAACCTAAAGAGATTTTGAAAGCTTGTTTCTTCTAGAATAACGGCGGGAGATTGATCTAAATAAGTTATTCTCTAAAGGATATACAGGGTAAAGAAAAAAGCACTGCAAAATGGTTTCATTTCAACGCACTGCATTTGGTAGGTAGCGTAATTTCAGAACATTCATTGTTATGGCATTTAATGGCGTTAGTTGGTATCTCGGGACGTATTCGGCAGTTTTCGGTTTTTTGGCTTACAAAATAAATTACTGGGGTTTTCCAAAAAGTTGACACTCTTTTGTAAGTCACCCTGTATCGCGAGAATGCCGCGGCCGATTTTAATAAGATAAATGATCTCTAAAAGATAACTGGTTGTAAAATCAGCCACTTACACTCATAGTTAATAAAACAACTTTATTCTATTTTGTACAAGGATGGCAAAAAATTTAACAAAAAACTGATTAAAATTTTGTTTACTACGATCTCATGACGGGAGCCTTAACTTTAAGACTCTTTTTGAAATGACATTTAAGAGCTGTGGTCGATATCTCGGGACGGTTTTTGGCGGTTTTTTGTTTTTTTGCCTACTAAACAAGTTACAGGGCGTTAACAGAAAGTTTGAACCTTCTTGTAACTTGCAATACAAGGAATCCTGAAATTAACTTTGAAATCAGACTGTGAAGGCTTTCACGGCCGGTCATAATACTATCTAAAGTGTTTTCCGGGCTATAAAGCCGTGGTCCAATGGAATTGCTTCCTAAAGGAAGGACCACGGCTTTATAGCCCGGAAAACACTTTAGATAGTATTAACTGGTAAATCCCTAGGCAAAGGATCTTTGTGTACGCTGAAATGAAGGTCCACCGCTTCTTTATAATATTGAGAACGAGTGAGTTTGGAATATTAGTAAACAAAGAAACCACATCCAGAGAGATAAAAACAAAGTTGGCAGGTAGCTTCATCTCTTTGATAAATTTAACAAACTCAAATGAGTTTTTTTATATTGTAATTTGAAATAGAGGAAATCTGATTTAAAACCGAATGAACGAAAGTTGCCAATTTATAAGACTGTGAATCAACGCAGCTCACTACGGGTCTCAAGGCCAATCCAACCTTACGCGTCTTACGCAGTCCGCATAATTTAGGAAACACGCTATTATGGACTTTCAGTACCTTAAACTGTGTTTCGCTGATAAGTCTTTCATCAAAGAAACGTTTAAGAGCTCATTAGCTCGATTCTGAAAACGGGAGGTAGGGTCAGTCGACCAAACCTGGTATATGCTCTCACCTAACAACGCGTTCATCCCCTCCATATATTCATCTCTCGGCATTATCCCCGTAGAATTTTCTTTATCTGTTTCCTCTATCTACGTAGTTGGTTATAACATTAATAGTGGAGTTGATTAGCACCCTTCAGGAGAGTAGATGGCAAATGGTATAGCGGGGTGAGGACAGTGAATAAAAAACTTCTACTTTACGCAGAAATTGCCAACGTTTCGACGTTTATTTAGGTCTTTATCAAGGCTATTCTGCAGAATGCGCCGAAGTTTTCATGTCATAAGCATGGAGATACATTTCTTGCCCAAGAAGAACTACGGAAGACAATGACAATAATATGCATTAGAACAAACCCAATTATAAGGCGCCGTTTAGACCCCAGACAACAACTCCTAGAGAAGTTTTTTATTCACTGTCCTCACCCCGCTATACCATTTGCCATCTATAACATTAATAATATCACCTCTTGCCTCATTCTGAAGAGTTTCTTCAGGAAGCGTTCCTTTCAAACAATATTCTATGTCCTTGATTATGTTAGGTATAGGCAGCTCCTTACAACCGAGACGCAAAGTAAATTTGAGACCCGCACGCAAGACTCGACTAACTTCATTAGGTATAACAACATCCGTAAAATTGTTGGTTGGTTGTTACATAATCTGTGAATTTTGTCCATATTCCTTTTCTTTATGGAACTAAACATATTATTATAGTTTTTTTGAGTTAAACTATCAAATGTTTTATACATTATATATGATATAACGCCACGTAACCGTAATGTAGAAATTAGGGGTAAACCCATAATTTCTACAAAAACGTAGAGGTTTTTTATTTTTTGTCCTACACCTGCTACAACGCAACCAATAATTAATAATACAATGCAGGGCAACTATATCCATGGTCGGACGAATCCACGTATATTAAGAAACCCCCATATTTCAATGGCATGACGCGAGAGCTGCCCCAAACGAAGGCCATCACCGGAGCGAAAGTTCTTCTTTACCTGGGCGACTCTGTAACAACGGACCATATAAGTCCTGCCGGCTCCATTGGAAGAACAAGTCCTGCAGCGAGGTGAGGCTACTTTGGGTTACAATATAGGGGGTTGTAAAGCGATCCAAAAACCAGTTTTCTGCAATATTGTCACTTCCCACAGACAAATGGCCGAGATTTCGTACCTATATTGTCTGGGGGCGACGTTTAGCAGAGTATCAGACTCATTTGTCTGTGGGAAGTGACATTATTGCAAAAAACTGGTTTTTGGATCGCTTCACAATCATCTCGCATGCCCTAGTGGAAGCACCCGCCGTCGTCAGATGGCGCCACTTACAATATAGGGGGTGTTCATTGGTTGTGAAATACGAAAAAAAAAGGATGAAAGAACAAAAGTCCATTTAATTTGAATATGTCATCCTTTTTTTGTCAAAAATCCATGGCCTTCTGGATGGAACCTAATGAGTATTTATTAATACATTTTTTAAATCATGAGGGTTGTCAGAAGTATTTGTTTGTAACAAATGAATCCTCAATGTTTCTAAAAGTACTCACACAATCCGGAAACCACAGAGAATAACTTGCACAGGGTTTCCGGAGTGTGTGTGGCAAACGCCTGCAAGTTTGGTCGGTTTGTACATATTTAGAATTGAAAAAGTATTTGATAATCCTGCGCACACCGGGACTATATAGGCTAACAGGAATGAGTGAGCCAATATTTTTTTCTTCCCTAGGTACTCGTTTTACTATGTCGCAATTAATAATTCCGAATATCTCGTGAAGGGAAGAAGATATCGAAGTAAACAAAATATATCTCTTTTATGCGACCTGTTGTTTGTAGGTTGCGCTCCCTTGTCTCTAAATCAAAACCGATGATTATGTTTCGTGTATAGTATGAAAATATCCAATACCACGAAATTTCATTAATAAAATTTATCTTCAATGATTTTCAAATTACTGGTTTTCAAATAAAAAAGTTTTTTGCACACCCTCTATTTTCTTAACTAGCTATATTTCGTCACGGTTACTTTTGCTATTAGTGCCCTTTCTTAATTTCTAGTAATTAACATACCTTGACTGCCTTCCTTGTATCCGTTTATTAAATTTATGCTAAACATTTGAAACATTCACTTTTAATTTCACTTTTATAACTTTCGATTTTTGCTCCGTTTGTCTTAACTTTGTTTACAACGAAACAACTGTTGTTGCATTGCAGCCACGAGCATGTTCCTGAGGGCTCGAATAGTAATTTTATATTTCATTTAGGACTTTTGATTGGTTTTTATGTGACGGGGAGAGGATTACCAACCTTTTCCGAGTTAATTCGATTAATTTAAATTAGCAATAAAAAATAAGCCTAACCTCTTTTGTTGTTGATATTTCTTATTTTTCTTATTGGCATGATGACATTGACACTATCTTTATTTTGCCTAACGACATTGGAGTGGAGGACGGATTGCCGTCGCCCTTGTGCTTGTGTTGAATAAGGATGCAAAGATGCACTCACTCATCATATTTTCTAAAGCGATGCCCCGTTGAGATTTCATTCGGCGGCACTTTCAATTCACCTGTTTGACGTTGAGTGACGAAATTATTAATTTCTTTTCCTTCTGACTAGTTTCATGTCTGATTTATGGGGTCAGTCCAGTCCTGATTTGTTGACTACTTTTGCTAATTTTAACTTCAGTTATTAAGTATTTATCTTCAATTCGTTTCATGTGCTGAGCTGATCATGCGTGATGTCGCTGCTAATTGATTTCTCTGATTGGCCATGTGACACGTGACTTCCTCCCATCTTTCCTCGTGGGACCGGTGCTGCAATTCCGGTGTGCTTTATGCTTTTTTTGAGACCCAGCCAAGGACCCGGGCTCAATCTTTTCCTCGCCCTTGATTTTGGGCGGATTTAGTACCCGGTCCATGTATTACTGTTTGTGATTTTCAATTTGATTATTTTTTTGTTTTTCTTCGTTGCCTCCTACAAAACACTTTATCTGCTCCGGCAGGATTTAGCGGCTGACAAAACTCTTGTCTCGTTCGGGGCTGAAGCAGCAGCCGCCGTATCTACCACCGGTACCACCCCTATGGTTGAGCCCCATAGGCGGAAGAATTTTTTTTTAATTAAGCATTCCTGTACATAATTTCGAGCCACCTACTGCACTCACTGCTCTAGGAAGACAACCAACTTCGAAGCCTATATGTAAGCTAACACTCATAATAATAGATAGCAACTAGCAAACTACCAAGTTGATTTTTTTTTGTGTTTACATATTGGTTTATATTTTGGTTTGGTGTAGATTTTCAGTAATCCATCATTGGAGCTTTCTGACTTTAGAACTATTCTAGAATATATTTCTAGAAACTTCTAATTTGCCAGGCCACTATACAACTCACACCCCTTTAGTAAACTTAATTTGTATTCTAGTTTTCCTTATCTTTCATTCGTAAACCATCCTTTCTCTATAAGCAGAACTTCATCCTGTAGAAAAGACATAGCAAATTTGATACAGGCAAGTTGATTCTATTTTTACGTATTATACTCTCACCACCCACCTGTTCTGTGTCTTTATAATTATGGAACACTTTGTACACATGGTATCCGTAAACTAAACCGACGAATGAAGATAGCAAATTGTATGTATGACTTCATGTGGATTTGACGTAAATTGTCTTATCTAGAAATACTTCCTAAGAAAAGCAGGGCGTTACGTTAATTACATATATATATATAAATTACATTACATTTTATTGATTCAAGAACATTCCCACAACCTCTACCCAAGAATTCACACCCAATCATATTTAAATTACTTGGGATGCTGTTGATAAAGGAAGATGAAATTTTGGCTATACAAGGTGACCGTTTTTCGAGATCAATAAGAGAGAAACGGAGATACAGAATCCAATAATAAAAATCCACCACTGTTTTTAAAAAAAATCAGTTGATGGTTGCATGAAAACGAAACCTCGGATTGTAAATTTGAAAATACCACGTTGAATAGAGAAAAAAAGTGGCCATAAAGAAATGACAATTATTTTTAATCATCTCTTTAAATTAAGACTGTGACTAAGACTTTCTTCTGAAGCCAGTCAGGATTTTCATAATTTGAAAATATAATTTTTTTAGACTTCCAATTGCTACACTTTGCCTTAATTGAATTTTCTCTGTATCTCTTAAAATAACCGAGATATTCATGGTTAAATTCAAGAAACTATCACCCTAAATGTTAACTTCCATATTGCCGCCTTTTGTTGTAAAAATTATTATTTAATTGCAAGCATAGGCGTTATTGCAAGCATAGGCGTTACTCAGAGGGTGAGCTGATATTTTTAATTAAATTTTTTTTATGTTTCGCTTTTTGACGTTTTTTTATGAAGAATTTTAAAAGTTCAGAATATTGTAGATTAAAAGGGTGTTCTTGTCTTGAGTGGCTAGGGTTGTAAGTAAACCTTTGCAAACATTTTACTAGTTAACTTTGTTGTAACTTTGTTTGTAACTTTGTTGTAACTAAATAGATACAAAGTGATTAACTGAATACACCTCACCCAACTGACATTGTTTTGATTTTTAATGAAAACAAGAAAGTGATAAAAGTGATAAACAAAAAAGGTGACTCTAACTGAATATCACATTTTTATATTTATAAAATATATTTACTAATTGCTATAAATTTTTTTTTAACATTTTTCATACACCCCTATCTAAACTGCTAACGGAAAAGGTCGATACAGCAAAATTTTTTGTCATTTTTTAGGGTCTGTATCTCTGAAATGCCTTGGTCGAAATTTAAAACCTAAAGAAATTTTGAAAGGTTGTTTCTTCTAGAATCACGGCGGGAGATTGATCTTAAATAAGTTATTCTCTAAAGGATATACAGGGTAAAGAAAAAAGCACTGCAAAATGGTTGCAGTTCAACCCACTGTATTTGGTAGGTAGCGTAATTTCAGAACAGTCATTGTTATGGCATTTAATGGCATTAGTTGATATCGAGGGACGTGTGCGGCAGTTTTCGGTTTTTTGGCCTACAAAATAATTTACCGAGGCTTTCAAAAAGTTGACGCTCTTCTGTAAGTCACCTTGTATCGCGAGAACGCCGCAGTCGATTTTAATAAAATAAATGATCTCTAAAAGATAACTGGTTGTAAAATCAGCGACGTAGACTCATAGTTAATAAAAAAAAATTATTCGATTTTGTATAAGGATGGCACAAAATCTAATAAAAAACTGAGTAAAATTTTGTTTAAGACTGTTTGAAATTTTGTTTGAGCCTTAACTTTAAGACTCTTTTTGTAATGACATTTAAGAGCTATGGTCTATATCTCGGAATGGTTTTGGGGTTTTTTTGTTTTTTTTCCTACTAAATCAGTTACAGGGCATTTACAGAAAGTTTCAACGTTCTTGTAAGTTACAATACAACGTACCCTGAAATTAACTGGGAAATCCCTAGGAAAAAATAGGGCACAATGTTCATACAAACATAACCCGCAAACGCTTCGTCTCCGAAATACAGGGTGTTGAGTTTATTTTTTCTTTATAGCTCTTAGAGTTTTTGAGATATTTAACTCAAGCTTTGAATATAGATAACCATTTATTATCTACATCGTTGGATATACTAACCGCGAGCCAAAATCGGCAGGGTCTTATTTTTTCTCGGGTGGAATCTCTTTTACCCTCACAAACTTTTTGTAGCACGCCACTGATCGTTGTTTTCTTAAAAGTCTTAATTCATTTAGATTCTGAAATCATTTAATTTAGAACTCCTACCGTATTCGAGAAATTTGCAAAACTGTCTTGAAATGCACATAATTTTTCCATAAGTGACTCTTTTTCATCAGTATCTGGACATTTAATAACACTTTTGCAAATTTCTCGAAAACGGTGAGACATGAGACAAGGATACAAGAGGCAAGAAAGTTTCTAAATTGAATAGAGTATTCAGACTTTTAGGAAAAAACGATCAGTGGCGTGCTACAAAAAAGTTTGTGAGGATAAAAGGGATACAGAAAAAATAAGACCCTGTCGCTTTTGGATGGCCAGGTTGGTATATCCAACGTAGTAGATAATAAATGGTTACCTGTATTCAAAATTTGAGTTAAATATCTCAAAAACTCTAAGAGCTATAAAGAAAAAATAAAAATTAACACCCTGTATCTCGGAGACGAAGCGTTTGCGGGTTATGTTTGTATAAACATTGTGCCCTATTTTTGCCTAGGGATTTGCCAGTTCATTTCAGGGTACCTTACAAGAAAGTTGAAACTTTCTATACGCCCTGTAACTGATTTAGTAGGCACAAAACCAAAAAACCGCCAAAACCGTCCCGAGATATCGACCATAGCTCTTAAATGTCATTACAAAAAGAGTCTTAAAGTTAAGGCTCCCGTCTTGATATCGTAGTAAACAAAGTTTTAATCCATTTTTTATTAGATTTTTTGCCATTCTTGTACAAAATGGAATAAAATTGTTTTATTAACTATGAGTCTACGTCGCTGATTTTACAACCAGTTATCTTTTAGAGATCATTTATCTTATTAAAATCGGCTGCGGCATTCTCGCGATACAGGGTGACTTACAAAAGAGCGTCAACTTTATGAAAAACCCCGGTAAATCATTTTGTAGGCCAAAAAACCGAAAACGTCCCTCGATATCAACTAATGCCATTAAATGCCATAACAATGACTGTTCTGAAATTACGCTACCTACCAAATGCAGTGGGTTGAAATGCAACCATTTTGCAGTGCTTTTTTCTTTACCCTGTATATCCTTTAGAGAATAATTTATTTTAGATCAGTCTCCCGTCGGGATTCTAGAAGAAACGACCTTTCAAAATATCTTTAGGTTTTAAATTTCGGTCAAGGCATTTCCGAGATACAGACCCCAAAAATGACAAAAAATTTTGCTGTATCGATCTTTTCTGCTAGCAGTTTATATCCCTATTTCTGGATAAGAACGATACTTTTGTCGGTTTTCTTTCCGAACAGTCTATACTATAGTTTGAGTTCTAATACAAAAAATAATATTAATAGCGTGCTTTCCAAATGACGACGGATGCGACCAAAAAAGGCGGAAATTTGTAGTAAAGGTCCAGCGTGTTAAGCCCGCCCGAGCGAGCTTCCATGGGGCGTCGAGCCCTCCTTATTCTGCCCGGGGATATAGCCATTACAGTTGGATCGCTGAAAGAATGCCGATCCGATGAAATTATGCGACACGTATGTTAGATTTGCCTGCTTAATTTTACACCAAATAATAAGAAAAGAAACAACAGATAAAATATTGTCTGGAGGTTACGCAGTACGTCCTCGACAAATAGCATTGTCAGATTAACGTGTGTCAATGTGACGTGTTTTTTCTTAATTTTTAATTCGTCCTTTTTCTGCCTTTTTTTCACTGATAAAGTGCATCGAATAGCCAAATCAGTTCTTTTTAGTATGACGGGTTTTATAGCCTTCTTATTGGTGTGAATATTCAACCTAATTCATAGAATAGAACACGCTTTGATCAATGTAAACATACGAGTTTCTGGGCTTGTTTCTAGTCACGGCAACGAACCAATTTCTATTTGCATTCTAACGCGCAAATTCTTCTCTTTACTCTGTAAGTTTAAGTCGAGCGTAGATCAATAATTGTGCAGGTTCCTAATTTTTACATAATGTCAGAAAAAAAGCGTCAAGTTTCAAGCGCAGCAACTTAATATATTCAATATCTACAGGTACTTTCAAACCTGTTCAAGAGAGGAGAGAGGTGCTAAGAAGCCTGTAGGTTAACGTAGCTCGAAACTCAACCCAGGAAACTTTGATTTGCTTTATCTGAAATTTATAATCTTGCAGTGACGTCACACCGACATTCTTTTAGCGGTCCAACTATATCTTGTTGCCTATACGGCGACTTTTTTGTGGAAGCCGGTTTACGACTGTCATGAAATCGAGGTTTTTTAGTTGGTTAGCTTGTAAATAACCTTTTTTTGTAGGTATTTGGCCTCTCGAGGCCTTACTCCCAAAGAATTCAACTCCTACGGCTCTAGGAGGGGCAACGACGCGGTTATGGCCCGAGGTACTTTTGCAAACATCCGTTTGGTCAACAAGTTTATGGGCAAAGCAGGACCGAAAACTATTTACCTTCCCACAAATGAAGAAGTACGTTTCTTTAAAAAAGTCGAAAAGGATTATTTGGTATATTGTTTTACTTTTTTGTTCCAGATGGACGTGTTTGACTGCGCTCAACGTTACATTAACCAACAGACTCCGCTAATAATTATTGCAGGCAAGGATTACGGATCAGGATCTAGTAGAGATTGGGCTGCTAAGGGTCCATTCTTACTGGTACGTTATTTGGCTCAGACTCAAGTTATACTTAAATAGTTTTCATATTAGTTATCATTTATCTTGCCTGTCATCGGACAAAATCCTTGAGAATTAGTTCATATTCTGGATTAATCTATTTCCGAACGGTTTTTTTTTTCGAAATAGGTGCTAAAGATCTTGTTCTAACCACGACATCAATTTCTTCAGTCTTAAATTGGTGCACAGGTGATTTTGGTGTTCATATAAACGCGTTTGGAATTAACCTCAAACCTGGGGCATATTTTTAGTGATGTCATAATTTTGTTGAGAATTGTACTATTAGCCTGTCTTTTTTATAGGGAATAAAAGCAGTTATTGCTGAATCTTTTGAGCGTATTCATCGGTCGAATTTGGTGGGAATGGGCCTGGTTCCACTGCAGTTTTTACCCGGCCAGAATGCCGAAAGTTTGAAACTTACCGGAAGAGAGACCTACGACATTCATTTGCCCAGCGACTTGAAGCCGGGTCAGCATGTACAGGTAAAAAGTCACTTGTAGTTATTTTTAAGTACTATCTGAAGTTTTCTGATTTAACGTATATATTACTGTAAAATCTTCGTTTAACCTTCTGTGGTGTTTAAACTTGAGATGTAAAAGAAGTCTTTAAAAAAGCATTAGGAATAAACACAGAGGCGAATAATTAGTAATTAACGAATACTACAATGGTGTAGGAGGGTGCAAAGGGCGACTTGTTCGTCTTTACCATAAAGTTGAGCTAAGGTGGGCCTTAAAATTTGCCATATTGATTATATGGCTGTGAAACGGTCTATTACTTATCAATTTTTTTGACAACAATGCATTTCATGTGACATATTTGGCACTGAAATAAACACATCAAAATGGCCTAAGGGACAAACTTAAAAATTTTTTTGGAGTAAATTTTTTCAAATCTTTTTTGAATCAGACCTTTAGGACCTAAAAATGACAACGTTAGAAAGCAGTTGGCGTTGCCTTTTCGGTATCTATGCAACGACCTATTGACAATATCTGTTTACGATAGTTGCGCTATTTACTTAAAGATAGTGTGCAAAGAAATATTACGTTAGGTTTTGCATTGTCTGAATCCAACCAACGCTACGGAAAGACATCATCTTAATCGTGATACTGCATTGAGAGCCGTGATTGTGATACAGGGTGGCATGGTACCATTGGGCGCCAATGGCAGCTTTATCAAGAAACGGGCGATGTAACGGAACGACATCTTGATCCCGCTAGAAAAACGAACGCCATTCAAGACAGTTTTCTCCGCCTTCAAGCTCTTCGTATTCGAAACGCTACAGCCAATCAATTAAAAAGTGAGCTGCAAAATGTACACCGTTTAGCAGTGTGCGACCAAACTGTAAGAAACAGATTGAATGAAGTTGGGCCACTTGCTCGTCGTCCAATTAGAGTTCCTGTGTTATCGCATGGCAATCGCGCACGTCGATTAGAATGGGCACAACATCATGTAAATTGGCAAGAACAAGACTGGGCTAACGTTCTCTTCAAGGACGAATCAAGAGTCGGTTTGAAACCAGATTCTAGAAGGATTAGGGTGTGGAGATGGACCGGTAACGAAAATCGTTTGGCAACTGTTCGGGAGGTGGATCGCTACCAAGGGGGAACAATTATGGTTTGGGCAGGAATTGGAATTGTACGGAAAATTGATCTCGTTTTTGTGGACGGTTTTTTAAACGCAAACGCATATCGAGACACAATTCTCCATCCTGTTGTCTTGCCACAGAGGGAGCAAATGGGCGAACAGTTCTTACTGATGCACGGCAATGCTCGTCCACACGTTGCTCGACCTGTTCGAGAATTCCTAGATCGGAACAATGTTAACGTACTACCATGGGCAGCTCAATCCCCAGATTTAAATCCAATAGAACACGCTTGGGATATGCTTAAAAGACGCGTTTTAAGCCGTGGTGTAGTGTTTCGAACGAGAGCGGAACTTTTCAACTGTTTGCGTCAGGAATGGCAAAATATTGATCAAAATGCGATAGACAAGTTGATAAGAAGCATGCCCAGGAGGTGTCAAGCTGTGATTAACAATCGTGGTGGCCATACCCTGTATGAATTGTCTACAATCTTTGATTCCTTTCCTGTATTATATGCATTAATTGTTTGAAAATAAAATATTGTATTTTATTCGGAGTATAAGCTACTCTATGTGACTCGTGTGAATTTAATTCGCCTCGCTACACTCGGTGTTTACACATAAAGTATAACTTATACTCCTAATAAAATAAATATCTATTTTGTGTCAATTAGTTTTCCTACACCCTGTATGTGGTTAAATAATTTCTCTCCGTGTTTAAATTAAAGAAACTTGTTGAAAACATCTGATTAATTCAATTAGACTCTACTTATTCTTCCACAAACCTCTACAACCATCAATGTTTGCTTTGTCCCCTAGACCATTTTGATGTGTGTATATTTATTCATAAAGAGATACACAGTCGGTTAATTGAGGCAAAGATGCCATTTTGGAACTTCCTTAATCTCATTTTAAAGTTTGCAAAACTCTTCTATTCCTTTGCGGGAAATAAATCGATTTGAGTTGTCTTTTGTTCAAAGCAGGAGATCTCAGTCTTCAATTCTGTGTCTTATGATCTACTCGAATTCCACTTATAGACGTTTCGGAACGCATATTCAGTGATTTTGCCCATTATTTTAGCAGCTTTTGCGCACAATGCCCTTTCTGAGGGCTCTTCTCAAAACATTGACATTGAGAGGTCTCGCTTATAGGGGTTCTCTTGCTTATATATAATAGGGGTTTTCATTCATATTTAGCGGCCAATGTTGAAATAGAGGGTTATGAATTGTCTATGTATTCTGCATCATCTGGTGTTTGGTAGGGCTCAAACGTCTTTTCAATATGTTCATTAGCAACCTACTTGTCGTCACCAGTTCGAAGTTAGAGGGTTAGTTTTTGCGAATTACCTAATCGCGTGGCTGTGTGTTGCCAGCACCTTTTGGTGTCTTGAAAACCGGTTGTATCGGAGTATTAGTAAACGTGTTGGAACTTGCTACCACAGACGTAATAAACCAATGTTGTTTAGGAAAGTCGAGGCTTCTTTTGACAGGAAATTTGCCCTCGTACCCCACGTCACGCAGATCTGCGTCCAAAGCACTGGGTTTTGTGATGAAATCTGCAAATACTTTCGCTACACATTACTGTCAAGGTGTTAGTACTATGCGTTTCAATCAATTTGGAGAGAGGAAGCGATCAAGTTTCTATTCTGAGAAGATTCAACGAGTCATCTCTCAGCAGTAGAACGGCATTGCTGTCGATGTAGTTCATTTTAAGTTGTGGTGGGACCACGTCGATTGTTCTCTTACAATTGTCTTATAGTTGAAAAATCGCAATCTTTATTACTTCAATTCAAGCTGTTTTTGTCTAGGTATTTTAACTGATGTTTTTAATTCTTACATATACGAGGTCCTCAAAAAGTATCTCAAATTTTATATTTTCTCAAAAAGTATTTATTTATTCATAAATATCTATTTTGTCCCCTTCAAATATGATACATTTATGCCAACGTTTTTTCCAATCCTCGAAACACCTAAAAAAATTATTTTTTGGGACGGCTTCTTTCGATGCCGTCTTTATCTCCTCAATCGTGGCGTAGCGTCGTCCTTTCATGGGCCTCTTCAGTTTTGGAAACAGGAAACATGGGGGGGCAGGTCTGGGGAATACGGTGGCTGCCACACCATTATTGTGTTGATTTTGGCCAGATACTCGCGCACAAGCAACGATGTGTGAGCAAGAGCGTTATCATGGTGCAAAAGCCAGTTTTTGTTCTTCCACAAATCCGGGTGTTTCTGGCGGATTGCTTTGCGCAAATTGCGCATAACTTGCAGGTACCGTAGTACCCTGTGGCAAGAACTCATGATGCACCACGCCCCTGCAAACAAAACTGTGAGCAAACGAAAAAAGGAAAAAGTTTGGCAAAAGAAAACTGTGGACAAATGCTTTCGCGTCATCCTCGTTGCTGAACGGCATGCGGTTTGCGATGTTCAATGCGGATTCGGCGTTCTTCTCGCACCTCAGGCTTTTTCGCATACGCCAAAAGATAGATGATCCTGACTCTAGCTTGTTGAGCTTTTCATTCCAATATAGGCCGCGGTGGTTCCGCAAGTCTGTCTTCAATCGTTGGCTGCTTTTGTTGAGTAGCCAACGATCGTCCGCTGTAGAGTCCCTGCGGTACAATCTACGCAGGCGCGTCAGCTTCCGACCGTCCATCTATATGTGTTTGGGAGGCTCAGGACATTGACTGCCATCCAGACGACCCAATGAGGCAAAAAACCGCCCTGAGAAGCAAGGGCCACATCTCCCGCAAGATATGTCATGCTAAACCAGCCCAGTCGTTTTGCTTTCGGTATTTGCCGCAATAGTCAACTTTATTGGATTGAACTGCATGGTACTGTCGAGTAATGCCTTTTTGTGTCTAGGTGACAAGTGCAGGAATGTGAAAGATAAAGCTCTTTTGTTCCGTAGCCTGCCAGGATCGTGCGCATCGATTCTAACGGCTTTATTTTTAGATTCAGGGTTTTGGACAGTTTTTAGGCAATACTTGTTATAATTAGGACCCAATATGAAGTGAAGTAATTTTACAGTATTGTGAGTTATTCTGATAAAAAAAGTTTATATCGCTTTGTTTCAAAGATAATGAAGAAAATTATAAAAACCTTAATAATGAACAACCAAAAAATTATTTCTAAACATGCAGCCATAGAACGTTGCCAATTAATGTCAGTTAGTTCGACGCGCAACAAATTTGTGGTCTCAATTATGCGGTTTCTTAGCTCTTCTCGCGTATCTAAGCGCGCTGAACTAACCTGACTATACACCCGAGTTTTTAGATGGCTCCACAAAAAAAAAGTCCAGCGGTGTTAAATCTGGCTACGTAGCTGGCCAATATATGGGTTCATTTCATCCAATCCACGTATTGGGATAGTTTCCGTTTAAAAATGCCGTTACTTTTCTACCCGAATGTGTACCACACCATGTGTACCTACCACATGTCTCGCTGAGTTTCTTAAGGAATATCGTCTAAATAACCCGCCAACTCTTTTTCCAAAAAGGTCAGATAATCACGGGCCCTAAGAGGCCTTTCGAAGAAGAATGGTCCGATAAGAGAGTTATTCAACAAATCGCACCATACGTTGACAGAAAACCGATGTTGATGTTTCGTTATAACAATGCCATGTGTAAATTGAGACTCCTATCCGTAAAATGTATGTATGGAATAAGTTCCACGTTACTGTGCTACCAGTGACAATATCGCAGCCGATTTTGTAAGTCATCGGGAATTAAATATTGCACCTTTCGTAAATGGAAAGGATGAAGTCCAGCTTCGTGAAGAATCCTCCATATGTGAGTTTGACTACTTCCGTGTGTGCGCGATATTCTGTGAATACTTGTAGAAGGACTGCGTTGAATTGCATTTAAAATAACTTCAGAGTCATGGTTATTTTGACTTCTTTCTACACGACGATTTGGAAAGGATCCTGTATTCTTCATATATTGCAAGACGTTTGAAAAGGTAGAATGGTGAGGAACAACCCGATCTGGAAATCGCTGGTGATACTCTCTGGCTGCTGCATGTCCATTACCATCACAAAAACCGTATACGAACACCATATCGGCATATTCCGTGCTTGAAAAATGGGGCATGACGGACACTGCTAAGTTTGAAACCCGAATTATTATGACCTAACTATGACAGCGATTTTTTATTTTTAACAACAGGTGTTTGTTCACAAATATGTGATTAACCTACTTATTAAAAATAACTGAATTTGTTCCTATTTTCTTCAATATCTTTGAAACAAAAACGAAATAGTTGATTTCAACTTTTTTTTTATCAGAATAACTCATAGAATACTTGGATTACTTGGTATAAGATTGTCGGTAGATGTGGAACACCCTGTATATCATGAAAGTTAAAAGAAAGTTATGTTCTGCGAAATATGTTAGTGAACGAAATTTTTAGCTTTTTCGCAGGAAACTCTAGTTTAAAATATGCAAAAAAGCAATATTTACTAATTGGAAATTGAAAACTTATCTGCTTTCAATATTTCCAAAAATATTGCAGCGTTAAAGAGGGAAACAAACAGAAACAACTACTCCGAGGGCTAATACCCCTACCGGCATTGAATTACACTGTTTGTTTCAAAGCTCATTTTATAAAGCAAAAAAAATATTAAAATTAATTAATAAAGTAATAAAAAATCAATGCTAAAAAGCCAAAAAAAAAAAAAAAAAAAAAAAATATTAAGCTTTTTGCAAAGAATATAGAACCAGAGTTTAATTAAGATATGCGAAAATGCACATGTATAATTACAATTTGGAAATTTGAAAACTTGTCTGCTTTCGGCATTTCCAAAACCTTGTAGTTATACATAAAGAAGGAAACAAATAGAAACAACTACTTCGAGGGCTAATACCCTTACCGACATTGAATTATACTATTTGTTTCAAAGCGTAAATATTATAGAAAACATACATAAAAGCAAAGATAAAATACAACAAAGTGCTCTTGAATAAAACAAACAAAAATATAACATGAAAGAGAAATTAAAGTTTCTTTTTGAAATGTGGGTCAAAGTTACTAAATGTATATGTTAAGCAAAAGTACTTACTACTCTCTTTTGGACGGAGTAATTGCGTAATTACTTTCTAGAGGCGACAAACCTCAACCTCCATCGTCAGCATCCTCTAGGAGATGACCGAAAAAGACGCGAACACATTTATTAACTTTGACACACAAATCAAAAGTGACAAGCAAAGTTATCGCAGGTATTAAAAAGCAAGGTAATAGTGAATATATAACAAAAAGGTACAAAAAAACCTGATTGGCGCTATATACCATAGGTTATGAAAGTTAAAAGAAAGTTATGTTCTGCGAAATATGTTAGTGAACGAAATTTTTAGCTTTTTCGCAGGAAACTCTAGTTTAAAATATGCGAAAAAGCAATATTTACTAATTGGAAATTGAAAACTTATCTGCTTTCAATATTTCCAAAAATATTGCAGCGTTAAAGAGGGAAACAAACAGAAACAACTACTCCGAGGGCTAATACCCCTACCGGCATTGAATTACACTGTTTGTTTCAAAGCTCATTTTATAAAGCAAAAAAAAATATTAAAATTAATTAATAAAGTAATAAAAAATCAATGCTAAAAAGCCAAAAAAAAAAAAAAAAAAATATTAAGCTTTTTGCAAAGAATATAGAACCAGAGTTTAATTAAGATATGCGAAAATGCACATGTATAATTACAATTTGGAAATTTGAAAACTTGTCTGCTTTCGGCATTTCCAAAACCTTGTAGTTATACATAAAGAAGGAAACAAATAGAAACAACTACTTCGAGGGCTAATACCCCTACCGACATTGAATTATACTATTTGTTTCAAAGCGTAAATATTATAGAAAACATACATAAAAGCAAAGATAAAATACAACAAAGTGCTCTTGAATAAAACAAACAAAAATATAACATGAAAGAGAAATTAAAGTTTCTTTTTGAAATGTGGGTCAAAGTTACTAAATGTATATGTTAAGCAAAAGTACTTACTACTCTCTTTTGGACCGAGTAATTGCGTAATTACTTTCTAGAGGCGACAAACCTCAACCTCCATCGTCAGCATCCTCTAGGAGATGACCGAAAAAGACGCGAACACATTTATTAACTTTGACACACAAATCAAAAGTGACAAGCAAAGTTATCGCAGGTATTAAAAAGCAAGGTAATAGTGAATATATAACAAAAAGGTACAAAAAAACCTGATTGGCGCTATATACCATAGGTTATGAAAGTTAAAAGAAAGTTATGTTCTGCGAAATATGTTAGTGAACGAAATTTTTAGCTTTTTCGCAGGAAACTCTAGTTTAAAATATGCAAAAAAGCAATATTTACTAATTGGAAATTGAAAACTTATCTGCTTTCAATATTTCCAAAAATATTGCAGCGTTAAAGAGGGAAACAAACAGAAACAACTACTCCGAGGGCTAATACCCCTACCGGCATTGAATTACACTGTTTGTTTCAAAGCTCATTTTATAAAGCAAAAAAAAATATTAAAATTAATTAATAAAGTAATAAAAAATCAATGCTAAAAAGCCAAAAAAAAAAAAAAAAAAAAAAATATTAAGCTTTTTGCAAAGAATATAGAACCAGAGTTTAATTAAGATATGCGAAAATGCACATGTATAATTACAATTTGGAAATTTGAAAACTTGTCTGCTTTCGGCATTTCCAAAACCTTGTAGTTATACATAAAGAAGGAAACAAATAGAAACAACTACTTCGAGGGCTAATACCCCTACCGACATTGAATTATACTATTTGTTTCAAAGCGTAAATATTATAGAAAACATACATAAAAGCAAAGATAAAATACAACAAAGTGCTCTTGAATAAAACAAACAAAAATATAACATGAAAGAGAAATTAAAGTTTCTTTTTGAAATGTGGGTCAAAGTTACTAAATGTATATGTTAAGCAAAAGTACTTACTACTCTCTTTTGGACGGAGTAATTGCGTAATTACTTTCTAGAGGCGACAAACCTCAACCTCCATCGTCAGCATCCTCTAGGAGATGACCGAAAAAAGATTTTTCAATTTCCAATTAGTAAATATTGCTTTTTTGCATATTTTAAACTAGAGTTTCCTGCGAAAAAGCTAAAAATTTCGTTCACTACCCTGTATATCAGGCAATTTTTATTACGGCAAATACGCCATTTCCTGGTTGTGCAGTGTGTTACCAACATGTGCAAAACAACTTTACGCAACGATTTAGCCAGACAGTAAATTGATGGAAAATGGATGGAAATCCGAGGCACAAAGACGTCTCAAAAATCTGACTTTATAATAATAAAAATAGGCCATCGAGAAGTATTTCTGCGCATGGAGTCACAAATTCAACGAGGCGGCGCAATTTGACGTTTAGTGGTTGAGAAAAGAAAGAAAGGTGTTCAGTAGAAGATTAATCCTAAACGTTTATATCAATACTTTCAATTTTTTTCAACCTGCTTAGGCCGATTTTCACCAGAGGCTAAACGCAGAAACTAAACGGGATGGGCATGGTTTTGGGGATTGCATTGGAGGATCTACTTGCGCATACAAGTTATTCAATCACTTAGGCGTGAGCAAAAACTCCGGATAGTCCCACTTGTTCTTATACGGGGTGTTCATTATAAAACTTCATACAGCAGGCTATGAAATTTTGACAGAAAAGGATGACATAATCAAAGTAAATGGACTTTTGTTACCCCATCCTTTACTTTTGACATTTCACAGCCAACTAGATGAAGTTTTATAATGAACACCCCGCATATTGTTATTAGATGTCATTACGTGATCATTACCATGTCACGAATGTGTGTGCGATCGTATTATTTGCAAACTTACTATTTTTGAATTTGCGTTAATTTATGTTTCAAAATGACTTCCACTGGATATCGGGTTGTCGTTACCTCCCCCGAAGGGTCCTATGTTGATTTACTCACTAAATGGGGCTTTTAAAACCAGGGGGGTTTATATTTAATATGACAAGATGGAATTCAAGTAAACTTCTATTTTCTGTGCCTTAAAATTACCCTAGCTACTTTAAAAAATAGGCTATCCGAAAATTGTACACAATTACTAACACAGTGGCTCTTACCTAGTCTGGCAGGTAGAGGAGGACCGTAAACTTGGCACAACTAAGGTTGTCTAGTGGGTCCTTACGCCCTTGTGGATACTCGTGGCTTCTTTACTTCTTCTACTCACGCGATAGCAAATTTAAGAAAACAACTTAGTATTTCTCGAGGGTGACCGTTCGTTTATCTACCGTAACGGTCCCCAAAAACTCGAACTCAAAATCTTGGGGCTTTGCCTATTCGTGAGTCCCCAAAAAAACGATTCCTTTTTCTACTTTTAAACGATGGTCTGGTACCTGATGGTGGTCGTTCGACCTTGCGGCGTAACGTCCACCTTCGACCAGCTCCCCGCACCGACTCCTCGTGAGTCCCTCCAAAACCGGACTCTCTTCGTGAGCCAGACTAACACTGGCGTTTGTCCCTTAAAAACGCTCGTGCTAATTTTCTTTATTGTCAGCACATTTTTCCAAAACGATTGTATCCTTCTTTTCCATGAGACGTCCATAAGCGGTTCGATGTACCCATCTGTTGAGCAAATTTGCAAGGTTTAATTTTTAAATTTGGGTCAACTAGTGCTTGGTTACTAAACCGGTCATCGGCCGACCATTTCTAAGGATGCTGCAATTTTATGTATTTTTGATTCTTTGTGACATCCCCCCCTTTTAAGAAAAAACTGGTCCCCAGTTTAAAACAAATTCAATCCACCGAAAAAACTCTATCCCTGAATGGGAATATCGATATGGTCCTTCTCTACCTTGTTGCTGTTCCTTGAACTAACTTAAAAACTAAACAATTTTATTACCAACTTCAAACAAGAAAAAAAAAACAAATAAATGCACAAAAAAAGATATCCAAGGAGATGTAGTCTAAATACCTATTTAGACACATAAAACTGAGATAGAATTAAACCACCGATTTATGTAAAAAAAATTTTAGACTTCGTTAACCCTTTGCGAAAAACAAAACGATTCCAAATATAGATAAGGTAATGAAAATATTTTACATTCTCGAACTAAATAGGGCGTATCTCTAATAATTAATAGAGTTCAACTGTCAAAATGTATTAACCAAAATTTATACCAGATACGGTTATTATGTATTTGTATTTGAATTATATGAACAAGAAAAGCTCTCTGATAACAGCATTTACCCTAACCTTTATCACGCCTAAACAAACCATTAATTACATTAAGTATCACTGTTTTTATTCATTAAATATCTCTGTTTGTTTTCAGGTGACCACCGATAGCGGAAAAACCTTTGAAGTCATTCTACGGTTCGATACCGAAGTTGACCTAATGTTTTACAGAAACGGCGGAATCTTGAACTACATGATTCGCAAAATGCTCGACTAACAACATAACGTGACATAATTTGGAAAAAAAAAAGACTTTATTTTCATATAATAATTTTACACTTTTGACATCGTTTTGTGGGTCTGGGAATATTACTTAGTTAAGGTTTAAATAATTCGGTTTAAGTACTTTGAGCTGGGCTACCAACATTAATTATATTAGCAGTAAATACGGTTTTTAGGGCGACAATAATAATAAGCAGACTTGGGTGGAATACCAAGGAACGATATTTGAGTACTGAAAATTCCGATATTTTAGTTAATACAATAATCTAATGGTGACTTTTATAACTATCAGTAAAACTTCAGTTTGTAGTTAAAACACCAGTAATGACGTAGATTGCATTGTTACCTGACAGATAAACAATGCTGGTGTTTTAACTCCAAACTGAAGTTTTACTGATAGTTGTAAAAGTCGCCCTAAATAAAATACAAATTTATTTGTCGTTTTTTTCCATAAAAGTAAATTCTTCGATACATTTTTCCAAGAATTTAACTATTACTATTTTCTAAATAAGAGATTGATATCATTTTATTAAAAATATAAAAAATTTCAATTCTAGTAAAAAACTGCCAAAAAATTAATACATTTTACTGTGAAAGCGATATTGACACACAATATCAATGTTTAATTTCCAAAAGTTTCTCCACCTTGATGATGTTTACTTGACATATTTAATGTTAACGTCGGTGTTTTAACAGTTTTGCGCATCCCCAACAAACAGACTCACAATGTTCCGCAGTTCAGCATTCCAATATTTCACCCTCACTATTTTACCTACATATTGCATCACATTTGACCTGACAAATTGAGTAAATCTCAAGTGGTATTGAAAATAGTCTCAGTCAGAAAAGTAGTTGTAAGAGTGATAATATCTAAGGAAAGAGATGTATTCTAATACCGCCAAAAATAGCTTGAATAAGATTCAACTTGAATCAAGCAACTGAATAGGTACTACCCAAGTCTGATAATAAGGAAATAGTTATTTCATTTTCGAGTAGCTTCTAGTCAAAATAAACCTTACGATACTTATTAAGGTTACTTAAATTTTTTTTGTTTTTTTTTAAACAGTTTTCTTTGTTGGTTATTTAAAGAATCACTTAATTTTTTACTTAATGTGTGGTAAGGAACTTGTCTTTAAGAGTATGTGTTTTAGGAGTATGATTAAGAAAAAGCCTTAAATTTTATCATTTCATAGAAAATGTGTCTCTATTATTGAAAAAATGTATGGCTATATTCTGAAAGTTTATGGCACTCTATATATGTATGTTATATTAAATGCAATAAATTTACATTTGTTAATTTTGTTGTACTTATTTTATTTCAAGGCTTTTAAAATATTTAATGTACAGGGTATCCCATTTTCGGCACTTTTGAGGGGTATCTCCCTTATTTTTAAAGATAGAGGGTTGCGGTTTTCACGACAGTGTGCTACTTTTTTGTGAAACTAAAGATGGCGCCAGCAGAATTTTTATAGCCCTTTTGGTTTTTGAGATACAGGGTGGAATTGAAAAGTATCGCTTTTGAGGCACCCCCCGTATTACAGTTATGTTTAAACTTATCGAAGAAGTTAAAACGCATTCTTAAACAATTTTTTCCGTGGAATCCAGTGGCGTTGTTAGTTCTTTCCTAGCAACTTCAGTTTTTGAGTTACGAAGCAAATATATGTTTTTTTAAATGGAACACCCCGTATATTATCTTTTTATTTTATTAGTCATAATGTGGGATTTCCAAAAATATATAATTGTATGCAATTGTTTTCAAAACGAAGCTAAGAATTTAAGATTTTCTTAAATTTTCATTTTTGTCCAATTCGTTGGTAGTAGGCTATGGCTAGATGGCTAGCTTATTTGAAACAAAAGGCAATATGTCAAAAACTTTGTGGTTTTGTCACTCTTTGTTTTTATTAGTAATATGCTTGTTGTTTTGGTGTTTCTATTTTACTATTTAGCTGCTAATTAAATTAATTTTGTTACAATAATGGCGGTTTACGAAAATTATGAGAAGTATGATATGTTGGTTTGTTTTATACAATCTAATGAAAATCCCCAAGAAGCTTCGGAAGTATATTTCCAAAGGTAAAGTATTTTGCACGCTATGGTTAGGATACCATCTTAGGGGTCGTTTTTGCTATTATTAGATATCCAGAGAGAAGGCAACCTTTCCCAGACATATTTGCCCGAATTAAATCAAATCTAGTAGAGCACGGATCATTTGTCCAGCCCAGGCCTAATTCATACTCCAAACAAGATAGAGAGAGAAAAGAGATAAACGTATTGGGTTATGTAGAAGCAAAGCCTTCATCTTCTTGCAAGCATATAGAGGAAGCAACTGGTGTATCCAAGTCTGATGCTCAGAGAATTTTGAAAAAATATAGGTATCACCCCTATAAATTCCACATAGTTCAACGTTTACACCCTGGCGATGCCGAGCGCAGAATGTTGTTTTGCCAATGGTATTTACAACAAATCCATACTGATGAATCTTTTGGCAGACTCGTTATTTGGTCCGATGAATGTTATTTTTCAAGTGCGGCAATTTTTAATCGCCATAATACTAGACATTGGTCCACAGAAAATCACCATTTAACTTTTGAGAGGGCACAACAAGGACGTTTTGGGGTTGGAGTCTCGTGTTTCATTTTTGGAAGACGCATAGTCTACAGAATTATTGAAGGAGGTCTGACAGCGCATCGTTACCGAGAAATTCTTGAGGAAGTTATTCCAGAACTGATGGAAAATGTTCCCTTGGCCCTTTATAATGCCGTTTTTTTTCAACAAGATGGTGCCCCAAGCCACAACTCTGCCCTTTTAAGGGAATTTTTAGACGATAACTTTCCTCAAAGGTGGATTGGTACCTACGGACCTGTAAGGTGGCCCCCTCGATCTCCCGATCTTTCAATTTTGGATTTTTTTTTATGGGGTTTTATGCAAAATGAAGTCTATAAAACACAGTATCAGTCTCGAGCGGAGCTTCTTGCGGCAATCAATTTAACTTTCCAAAATTTGCAAAGAAGGCCTATGATTCTTTTTAACGCGATTAGAAGAATAACGAAAATGTGCCAATTTTGCATACAGGAAAATGGCCGTCATTTTGAAAACCACCTTTAAAAACTGTTTACTTAATTATGTTGAATGCTGTAATAAATAACTAATAACTGAGATACTGAGATTTAAAAAAGATTTTTTGTATTAAATTTGAAGATGTTATAAATTAGAATAATTATTACTTACATCGATTTTGTTCCTAATAATATTTTAGCCATAGCCTACTACTTACGAATTGGACAAAAATAAAAATTTAAGAAAATCTTAAATTCTGAGCTTTGTTTTGAAAATATTTGCATACAATTATATATTTTTGGAAAGCCCACATTATGACTAATAAACTAGAAAAATAATATACAGAGTGTTCCATTTAAAAAAACATATATTTGCTTCGTAACTCAAAAACTGAAGTTGCTAGGAAAGAACTGACTACGCCATTGGATTCTACGGAAAAAATTATTTAAGATTGCGTTTTAACTTCTTGGATAAGTTTAAAGATAACTGTGATGCGGGGGGTGCCTCAAAAGCGATACTTTTCAATTCCACCCTGTATCTCAAAAACCAAAAGGGCTATAAAAATTCTGCTGGCGCCATCTTTAGTTTCACAAAAAAGTAGCACACTGTCGAGAAAACCGCAACCCTCTATCTTTAAAAATCAGGGAGATACCCCGCAAAAGTGCCGAAAATGGGATACCCTGTACAGGGTATTTCAGCTGGAATTTTACAAACTTGGAAGGCAGCAGATATTGCAGTCGTCTAAACCAATAACTGAATATTTTATAAAAAAACCTTTCGATATGATGTCATTTTCCACACAAAAACCATGCATTTCTGAACAATTACTTAAAAAATAGCAGGTATTGCCTGATATTTCTGCAGTCACTCGAATATAATGACTACATTATATTGAACAAGGCGTTCAAGTTTTACAGTTAGGGTTTACCTTGTTAGGCTAGCCCGAACTTTAGGTATTCCTAAATGTGAATCTGAATTGCGTTGTTGTTAAACGTGTTGTTGCATTACCTAAGGTAAAGGCAACATCGCAAATTAGGTTTAAATCTATGGATATTTCATATTTCTAGTGATTTTTCTTTTTGTTTGCATTATTAATTGGGTTGGAGCGAACAATGTTAGGATTTAGTAAGCCCAAAACGGCAAGTTGTCCATGCCGTCGAAGTGGTTTGTTCTATGAGAAGTTTTTATTGGAAACCTTTCATTAAAGTCAACTGCTTTTGTCTTCTTCAAAAGCTTCCTTATTTTGAAATATAATCAAATAAGTACTATTTCAAATCAAATAACATTATAAATTGTTCAAAAAAAAAAACATTCTGGGAAACTGACACTGACACATTTAGCAATGGGAACCTTTGAATTGATGGAAGTGGCGGAACTGACGTCTCGGTGACCTTCTGGCGTCTTACGTCCAATTATTGCAAATCAGTTGTGACTGTCATTATTTTTATGATTTCTTATTACCAATCCAATCGAATATCGAACTGATATGCATTTTCTAGCTAAAGCGCTAGGCTTCTAGCCCTTAGCTAACTTAACTTCCAACCCAACAAAAACAATCGACACAATCAATATGCGGTCCGGCTTTAAGATCTTATGACATTATATGACGTGCGCTGACGACACAATTATGTCAGAGGAAGCTTTGAAGCGACGGACTTTCGGCCAAAAAGGGGACCATTTATAGAGAAATATCGGCATTGGCTGGCTCTGTCCATATCTGCTAGGTCATTGGTTAGGACCATTGATCTTCAAATTACAGACTCGAAGCGATTTAATGCGATCTACCAAATAGAATTTGTTAAGTAGGTACCGCGGTTATATCTTGGTTCACACCAGATTCGATCTGACAAGCAGCGTGCTGTGTAAGAACAAATGTTCGCTTTTAGGTAGTGGTTACATACAAGACAAGTGTATTTACCATTTATAAGCTAATTTGCTGTTTCCAAGTCAATGTATCTAGCATTTTGTTCTTCCATTTCTTATAATTACATATTGAATTGAACCTTGAACGTGAAATAAAAACCTTCAGATTAGTCGAAATAACGCCATTTTCTCTACGTTTCTTTTCTTGTCCTGCCAGCATATAACAGCGCAAATAAAACAGCTAGAGAGCAAGGTAAAAACCAAAAGCTTCGGTGACAAGTTTGGAAGAAAACAGCTGATTTAATAGAATAACTAAAAGAAATAAGGAAAGTCGCTTTAACGGCGGAGTAAGAATCAATTCGAATTGGTTACCTTTGGTAGATGGCATTAATTCGCCTTCAGTGAGTCAATCATAAATTGTCAGATTTGTTTACTTCCACAGCGGGCGCGCGTCGCGAGGGGAATAAAAAAATGGCCGCCGAGTCGGGTAATCGGTGAAAACATGATACATGCATAGGGGGGGGGGGGGCAATCGCAAAATATTACCCAGGTGATATTTACAACAGTTCAAGCATTGCAGTCATAAAGACCCCGGCAAAATCTGAAGAACTTACAAAATTAACCCCAAGTTTGGTATCGATTTTCTTTGAACCCATTACTCGATTTCAATTATATATATATTTTTTAATTCTGCTTAACTTTTTGATATTACTACTGTGTATTAACATTTTTGGCAACTTTCGACAAACAATTTTTTTGGTCAAATACAAAGACGTAATGTAATGATTTTTTAATTTCTTTGAAGATACCCTATGGAGTAAACATCTGACAATTGAAGAGCTTTTATGCATCTTTTCTAAACGTTTGTCTTTTTTACTCGATCAAAAGTTTAATTATAAGGAAATACAGGATGTTAAAAAATATATACTTCAATATTAAATTTTACTTTTTAACTTTTTACCCTTCTGCTAATGGTATTATTTATTTTGGTTTCACATGGTTCAATTTGTTTCTTGTCTGCGTTGCTATTTCTCGCCTGTTTTATAGGCCATTATAGCTATTAGAAATTATAGCTATTTTCTTATTATTTTGTTAATGTCCTTGTTCATTGCCAAAGTCCAGGGAAAAATTTCATGATGAGGTCAGGACTCCTACTGATGTTACGCAGGCTGTGACATATATTGAAAGTGCCATATGTATTGAAGTGATGTTGCTGCGAGACGAAGCCAAGGGAGAAAATGACCTCCCGGTAAATAGACGGCACTTGTGGTTGGACACCCTGTGCATCTTATGAAAGCAGCAACTTTTGTTAAAGTTTCAAGCACCGACGTTTCAAAAATTGTATAAACGAATTGTAAAATAAAATCTTTCAAAGTATGAAACTTTAACGCTCTATATCTCGGAAATGTATTCAATTTGTTTATGGAAAATAATGATACTTGGTATTTATTAGAAAATGTCATCTAGATGGCTATGAATCTTTGACAGAAAAGGATGAAATAATAATGGATTTTTGTTTTTTCATCTTTTTCGTTTGACATTTCACAGCCAACTAGATGACCGACTAGATGAAACGTCCCTACGACACGGTTTTTTGGACGGTTACGGATGGTTTTCGAACACGCCCCACCTTCGAATTTTGTAATTTTGTAGCTGAAGAGCACCATATATATCTGTGTTGAAAGAGAATCAAAGGTAACAGTCAACACGTCGAAACATAGCAGATTCTTTTTCCTCATTTTTAGATAATGTGTAAAACAAGCAATTCTTAAACCGAACCACAAAAATAGTTAGAAAAATATTTCACAGTGCTCGTACAATTTCGTTAATTCTTTGCATTCTTATTTGTTGCTAACGGCAGTACCGGTCTCCTCTTGTCGTCTACCTTCTTTTTACTTTTTTTTTATCTTTTTTCTTGTATTTGCCGAACCCTTTTCTGACCATCACGCCTCTCCACCACGCCTGAATCTTAGTAGCTGCGTTGTCTTTTCCCTCCTTTTCCACCCGCTTCTCCTCCAGCTCCACTTTGTGGGCCTGATAGGCCTCTATCTCTGTTTTTCTTTTCTCATACTAAAACGAAGTGTCAGTAAACGAATGTGTGTAATGTCGTTACCTTGTGTAGAAGTAATCTTTGTTCATTAGAAATCGTCATCTAAAAGGCTATGAATTTTTGACAGAAAAGAATGATATAATTACAGTAAATGCACTATTGTTCCTTCATCTGTTTCTTGACGTTTCACATCCAACTAGATGTCGTCTTCAAATGAATACCCCCCCCCCCCCCCCTACCTTTTTCCCTAAATTGGTCATTTTTCGCTGTTGATCCGCCATGGTTTCCTTGAAATTGTCGATTTTTTTGGTGAAAGCTGCCAAGTCGTATTCATAACGTAATTTCCACTTTTTTATTTCCTTCTGAAGTTCCTGAAATCAGTATTGACCTAAGCATAGATATGTCAGTAAGATAATTTAAATAGTTATTTTCCTAACAAGTGCGGAAAGTGATACTTTCGCGAAGCGGAGTTCGGGCAAGCAGTCAAGTGCGGAAAAGAGACTTTCCGCTAAAGTTAGGAACAATATTTTTTCTATGAGCGAACTTACGAAATTATAAATCAAAATTATATTTACTTTTAATCACGAAACGGAACATAATATTATCTACTTATTCTTTATAATACACGCAAAAGAACAGTTTTCCGCCTATTGTAGATTAATCCCTGAAGCCAACTGATTTGCTTCCCCAATATTGTATTTTTGGTGGGAAGTTATGGTGGAGGTCAAAGTGGAATTTGGTTTTGTGCTGCAGCAAGGTAGTTATGATGTACAAAAAGAAAAACTATAGAGAAAGTAGAAAGACTTGAACTGGAATTAAAATGACATGAGGATGACTTGCCATGGATATTATTCGCTTCGTTGGTATGGTAATGAGTTTTGACTAGCAGGTTATGTTATTGTTAACATTTATGAATATAGCGGGTTGAAGAGAAGTTACGAAGCAAAATAGTAGCCTTTTGAGGTTTTTTATTTTGCCGCACTAGTGCGGAAAAATACAACTTTCCGCACTCAAATGCGTGCGGAAAAGTCAAATTTCTCGAACGCGAGTAGAAAAAATTATTTTTTGCACAACCCCTTTCGAAGACCAACATAACAATCGGCGATAGCGCCAAAAACTTATGCCTATACGCGGTCGTGGGTTAGGAATTTCTAACGCACGTCCGTGCATCAGCAAAAATATCTGAACGATAAGTATACATAATGTCAAGTTTATAATACTCCGCAGGCAAAACATAAACCCCCAGCTAGTAATTAATAATAATAAAGTAATAAAAGCAGATGTACACATTAGTTCATCAAAGTGTAGAGTGCACCTTGAGCTCACTTGCGGTCGCATAATCACGAGTTCAGTACCCAATTTCGACAACTTTTTTTTGAATTTGAGTGCAATGTTAGTGTGTTGTTTAATAATAGTGTAGAAAACTCGCAACAATTTTTTTTCGACTCACTCGCGGAATATGCTGCATTGTTTTTGCAACTGTTCATTAAATTAAACGTCCCGAGTGTGATGTTTACTTTGACATTTTTTACAACATGGGGAATATATAGTTTACAAGACTGTGAAGGCTTTCACGGCAAGTCAAAATACAATCTCCAGTGTTTTCCGGGCTTCGAAGCCGTGGTCCAATGAAATATCTTCCTAACGTTTCGTCTGCAGCTGCGACAGACATTATCAAAGGCGATGAGGCGAAGTTATCTCCCGTGCTTCCCGACGTTGACTGATTCGACTGTCGTGAGTTCCGTGGTATTTATTCCCCCGCCGCCGGCGCCGTCGCGCTGCAGTGGAAGGACTCTGGAGTGGGGGTAGTGGTGGCGCAGGGTTTCGGCGCCCTTGAAGTATGTCGTAGAACTCGCTTCCAGTCTGTATTTAGAAACGTAATTCCCTCCTACCTGTTCAAATTGTTGTCGCGTGTTTAAAGATCTCAATGGCCTCTCTCGTCAGTCTCGGATAGAAACGCTGCGATTAATGTAAGATATCCACCTCGTTGAAATGGAAGTCGTGACCTTTGGAGAGAGCGTGCTCTGCTACTCCTGACTTTTGTGTTTGTCCCAGCCTGCAACTCCTCTTGTGTTTCGTAAGGGAGACCGGGGCGCAACGGGGTACCGGGGCAGAACGGGAATGGTTTTAAATTTACCGCTCCAGGCGACCGATATTACTAGCGCCCTCTGCTATTATTTACCATAGGGCTACGCATTATCTGACTTCAACAAACAGGTGGTTGCAAACAGTTAAGAGTGTTTTCGACCAAACGTAGTGAAATTGTGTGTATTCCTAACTTTTCGGCATTTTTAATACAAAGTAAGTTGATTATTTATTTGTTTTGGAGCTTATTGTTTCCTTGTTTACCGTAATCGGCATGTTTTTAAGTATATGTTGACACGGATACTTCACAAGATATTGTTAAAGAAATTGAAGAAAAAGTTGTTTTGTTATTAAAAGCATCTGGGGCAGAATAGGATGGGGCGGAATGGGTCTATACCTACGCTATTCCGCCCCGGCTTTATTTAAGTATCTAAAATTGAGTTATGTGTCATTTTCAGATAACTCGCAAATATGTTAAAAAGACCGTTAGACAGCAGTGGAGTACCGCGTCAGACCATTTCGGAGTTCCACAAGGGGTTCCACAGGTTCTGTGGTTAACAAAATAGCAGGAAAATATTAGTGTGTTTTTAATAAAGATCGAGAGTTAGAACTGGTTTCGTATTTAAACGATATGCAACAGAGACTCTTATTTGGTTAACAATGAAGGAACTAAGAAGGTTAGCCTATCAACTAGCGATTCGAAATGGTTGCAGGCATCCATTTAATGAAGATACAGAATTGGCAGGGGAAGATCGGGCACAATGTTTTAAGAGGCGCCATCCAGAAATAAGCTTGGGAAAGCCCGAGGCAACTACTAGAGATCGATGGGATTCAACAGAGTAGCAGTCGCGCAATTTTTTACGTTTTTGAAAAGAAGATCACTGGCGAAAGAATTTATAATTGTGACGAGACGGGTATTGCGGTAATTCCAAAGCAACATTCAAGAATTATCGCAAATAGAGGACAACGACAAGTGGATGTATTGACTTCTGCTGGGCGTGGTAACACAGTAACTGCAGCAATCTGTTGTTTTGCTGTAGGAGACTTTATGCCTCCAATGCTGATTTTTCGCCGGAAAAAGAAACAACAATAATTTCAGCTAGGTTAACCGCCTGGTGATTGGGCTGAGGTTAATGATGACTCTGGATGGATGACCGTACAAGTGTTTTTGAAGTGGTTTAAAACGTTTATTGAATTTTCTAATGTCAAAAAACAAACTCCTGTATTGCTACTTTTTGATAGGCATGCATCCCACACCAAAAACTCGAAGTAATCGATCTAGCTTGTGAAAGTGTTGCCATTTTATTATGTTTCCCACCTCACTGTTCGCACAGACTTCAGGCACTGGATGTGGCTTTATGAAACCTTTGAGTTTATGTTGCGGAGATGAAGTGGGAAAATGGTTGCGGTCAAATCCTGGTCAAGTCGTTACTTTATTCCTATCGCCTTTATTTGGGCAAGCATTTGTTAATGCTGCGAACATGAAAACTGCGATGAAAGGTTTTGAGAAAACGGGTATTTGGCCAACAAACGAGAGTATCTTCACTGATGATGATTTTTTACCGGCCGAGATCACTAACATTCCTATTGCTAAAACACCAGCCGGGCCTGAGCCTGAAACCCAAGACGATCCTATTCCAGTCGAGGTTGAACCACAAGTTAGTGCTACGATGGTCGATGAGCGTCTAGAAAATACGGATTCCTTTAATAAAACCTCAACGATATCTCCCAAACGATGAAAAATGGAACCGAAACTCAAAATAACCATCTACCCCAATGTTCCTACATGCCTGACCCTCCTAATGCACCAATAAAAACATATAGGAGTTCCAGATTTCCAGCATTTTCTCCGGAAATTATTACGCCAATACCAAAAGTGAAGTCAACCCAAGTTACACGAACGCAAAGAAAAAGAGGCAAAACTGCTATTTTTACATCCTCTTCTTAGCAAAAAAAATTGCCCGATGCAATAGGGAGAGCAAATCAGGTTAAGTAAGCATAAAAATATAGAGAGTAAAAAGAATCTGTCTGGTCAGAAACAGACGAAAGGAACAGAGATGTATATGCCAAAAAAGCAAAAGATTGACGGCTCTGAGGAGTCTGAAGAGGAAGAAGACGCTTTATGTTTATACTGCAATGACCAATATTCAACTTTCATCTGAAGGTTGGATTTCATGCTTTCAGTGCAAAAAGTGAGCACAAGGGATAGACAGTCACGACGTCGAGTCTGAACTGGCCTGTGAAATGCGTAAGCAGGTAACCGCGAGTACCCCGTCTTGCAGAGTGGAGCGAAGGACAATTTTTGGTTTAGAATGAGGCAAAGATCAACAAAAAAAGCTTTTACGTTGATTTATTGTTTATATTGTGTTAACAATACTTTAATACATCCTTCTAAATTTTTTGGAAACTGTACTCCCAAATCGTGCTGACACTGCGTTTTGTGGTGCCAATGTATACCAAGCCACAGCTGCATGGAACTCGGTAAATTCCGAGTGCTGATAGGGGATCTCTGCGGTCTTTGGCCGATCGCAAGCTCTGTTGTATTGTAGGAGTGACGAAAGAGAGTTTTAACACTGTGCTTTTCCAGTAGCCTACCGGTCCTGTCCTTTATTTTGTGGGTGTATGGTAGAGTAGTCCATCCGCGTTTTTCTCATCTTCCCCCATTGATCCTTCCTGGCGCTCTACATTCCATGGACGGATGGCCCCGAACTCATGCTTGCTGTGTCCATTCCAACCAAAAGGCCCTTTCCAGATGCTTCATTTCCCGCTCCAATTCAGCCAGCTCACAAATTCTCTTGGCTCTTACAGACAGAGTCTTTATGTCTCCCGTTTTCCGTCTGGGATGATGATTTGATCCGTTATTGAGGTATCGGTCAGTGTGAGTTGGTTTTCTATAAACGGTGTGCGCAAGCTTCCAATCGGCCTCCTAAGTCCACTAAGACATTAAAAAACGGTAGGCATGCTTTCTTTTCCATATCCATAGTTAATTGAATTTTGGGGTTGATAGAGTTGAGGTATAAAAGGAAGTTTTGAAGTTCGCCCTTGCCATGTCTCCAAATAACAAAGATGTCGTCCACGTATCGGAACCAGCACTTTGGCCTCTTATTTGCCGTTGCCAACGCCTTGGCCTTGAAGATTTCCATAAAATAGTTGGCTATTACTGGACTAAGGGAGCTGTCCATACCGAATACTGTTGAGATTTATACGAAGAGTCGCCTTTGGTTCCAATGTTCGAAATGTGAACGTTCGAGTAGGCGTTGGAATCCCGACATCAGCCCGGTTGGTCTTAACTGCGCATGCGCAAAATTTATTAAAAGGATTATGGGTTACTGGGTTCTTTTGTTTACGGTTCCGGCCATTTTGACAATCAAAAATTACGTTTTGCAAATAATTTACAGTAATTTTTATTTCAGCAAAGTTGGTGTAATAGAATTGCTGTTTTCAATTAGTAAAAGGAATCTTTGTTTAGCAAGAATTGCGCGAGATTCATTAACGCAACGTGTCAAGTGACGGATTTATTGGATTCTCGTTTTTCGAGAAAGCGTCATGCAGGTACACCAGCCGGCACCCAGTTTTCCTGTTTCTGCTCCACTAATTTCTCAATAATATCAATTTTTCTTATTATCAAATGATCTACACACACTTTTCAGTACAGTCTTGTGCTTTTGTAGTACCTAAAGATGTAAGTATCCAGTATCTAGGTGTGTAATAATTTGGTATGGTGTTGGTGTGAAAGAATGAAAGGTGGTAGGGGCAGCATGAGTTTGAGGTAGTTTTTGAAATAGCCCCTACAAAGGAACATTGTGTTCACAGCTGTTGACAACCCTGGCCTTGTTGTAAAAACTGTAAAGCATACATGAGTTCACAGTAAGGTTAGGGCTCATGTATGCTTTACAACTTTTCTTTTATTCAACAGCTCATAAGTAAGGCACTCTCCTTTCATTTTGTTCATCACTTATGCCATTTGCATTTGCTAGTATGATTAAGTAGGGCTATCGGCTATCCTTACCCCTAATTTGAAATGATAAACACTGGTTGTGGTAGGTAAGTTAAAAATTCTCATTTTTTAGGAAGGGTTTAGTAAGTTCTACACACTGGAGAGTATATAGAACCTTTGTTTAAAAGAGAAAAAGGATATATTTTAATCAAGTTCCAGCAGATGCTCTATTAGGCCAGTGATCCACTATCCCAGTTAATAATCTATTTATATCCTATTCATATGGAAGAAAAGTGACTCTCGTCTTGCTAGACAATTATGCTACGGGTACATCCACAGTGCAGTTAAGGTTTGTATAAAGATTTTGATACTTACATTAAAACTACTAGGACCAGAAATAGATTATGCCTTTGCCATTTTCAATGTGTGCACAATAAGCTCTCCTCTCATTTTTGACTCAAAAGCAAGTAGCTGGTTTGGCAATTTTTGCTGCATTAGCTTTTCTGCATACTTATGTCTATGTCAGCTACCTTACTAGAAATGTATTTATGAAGGTTTACGGGTGCACTATTTACTAAGAAGCATATTAGAAGGCATACTTTTGTACCAAAAAACTAACAATATAAGGATGCATCTTAGCACTTAAGTTAAATTATTACTTTTCTTTTGCAATGACTAAAGTTCAGAAGCCTGTTACTGTTAAGGTACCAAATTAATTTTTTTTAGTAAGATATGAGGGTAAATAATTACATATTGTGTAAACCCTGTTTTTTATCTCTTTTTTTACTTACCTCTTATCTTGTTTTAGGGTTTCAGAATAGTCTTGAGAGAAGAGGTTTTTTTGTGGAAATGAGATGTGGCAGAGTTTTTTTCCTTATGTAGTACCAACCTAGGATTCAACCATGGAAAGGCGACTTATAAATAGATAATAAAGGAAAAGATTTGTGTATTTCAAAGAAATTTTAGGGTGCCACTAAGGTTTCAAGCATGTAAGTTAGCATCAAATTTCATACTTGATTAAACCCTCCTTTTAATCTAAACTAAGAATCAATTGAAAAGATACACCTTAAATTTTCAATGAACTTTAAATCGTCTACCTCTAAAGCCACTCAGCCGATTTTCATTGGAGATGACATTTTGGTAAGATCCGTGTATAAACTGCTTTAAGTGGTTATGTACTCGCTTATATGTTTTGCAGGTTACATAATACAGGGTTCAACAAAACTTGATGCAGTTTTGTAAAACCTTTTTGAGCAGATAATTTTGCGGAAAAAAAAAATCAGAACATCTTTTGCTACAGGAGTATGTGGAGACGCGTCATACCTTGGGACATATTTGGTGTTTTTTGGATATTTTGCCTGGTTCCATAGATATTTATTTTTTCTATAAACGAGGTATCATTTAACACTGGAGCTCCAATTTGCCCCATAATACAAATATTGCTAAACATTTTATATGGAATATAAAGACTATGCACAGGACGAGCTGGATCTTACCAAAATGGCATTGACAACGAAAATCGGTTGAGTGGCTTTAGAGAGAGACAGTTTTAAATTTCATTCAAAATTTGGGGTGTATCGTTTCAATTGATTCTTAGTTTAGTTATAGATTGCTCACATTGATCACACTTAACACACTCAATAATTTTCGCTCAGTTGATTCCTGAATGTAGTTCCTATTTTTTTGCTTCTTCATCAAGTCTAGCCAACAAGCTATGAAATGTGTTGCCAGTTTAACAAAAGTCCTTTTTCCACTTGAATGATCCTTTTTTTTGCGATTGTCTTACTATATGCACATATTCTGCTCAAAAACCCATTTTTTTCTGTGTAATAATAATCCTGAAAATTGTGATCAAATACTTATTGGTCAATTATGGATTTGCAATACGCTTCATTAATAAAAAATGACGGTTTTATATTTCATATATTTTATACTTTATTTTCAGTATGATGAAAAATCATGAAAAAAAGTAAAATGTTTAAGTACAAAGATAACGTGCAGGTGAAGAAGTTAGTAATTCCTCTCTATTATATATTCCTTCTACTAATTACTCCTGCTGGAAAGTAAGCAGAGGATCGAAAAAGTAATAGGGAGCATATGACTTAATCAATTAATAGGCATTCAGTGATCACATTATTACATTAATTATGATTAAGCAGTCTTTTGATCAAATGTGCTCAAAACAATTAATTTTTATATTAAATTGAGAATTTTATTCGCCAATTCAATTGTTACATATTCAACATTAGAAAAATGTATCGGTGTTTTTATTTGTTACAGGGTTGATAAACATTGGTCTAAGTGAAGGACAAAGAAAGTCTGTCATACTGGATTCCAATTTCCTGGGAAGGAAAACGGAAGTAGTTCGGATATGGAGTTTCCATCCTGCATTGAAACCCACAGTTTAAATTTGAGATGAATGAAGACAAGCGCGTAAAAAAGGTCGCGCCACTTCTGCATGCTGAAGAACTGTACTGCTATGACGTCTATAAAACTCTTGGGTACCACTAGCCTATAAAAAGATATCTTCAATTGAGTAATGGTCAATGAAACAATACAACTATTTTACGGTAATCTGAAAAAGAAAAAATGTGGATTTCTTCATTCAGAGGTTTAGGAAACATATGTTGAAGATATGTGATATTAAGGTTAGAAATGTTAGGTAAATTAAAAACACATATTTTATATATGCCATGTTTATTTGTGCACCAAAATCAAAATAAACGACATTGATTTTTTACTTATTTTACTTAAAAAAACGTATAAGTTATGTATTCAACGTATAGGTTATTGTAGTGTTATTTACAGTGTATTTCAGAAAGCAATTTTCAATAATTCCAAAGGATCCTTCAATTAAGTTTTATTTCTTTGTAAAGCTATTAAAGTCAAATAAGACGATGTAAGGTTAATTTGTTATTTTTTTTTGTGTCAGTTATTACAAGTCTTGATAAGTATATAAGAATTATAAAAACCATACATAAATAAAAATAAATTAAAAACTAAAGAGCAAAATAATTTTTTAACATCCTGTATTCAATAACTGATTTTGAGATTTTTTTTTTAAATTATCTATGTTTTAACAATCTGTGCTTTGAAGTAGAGCTAACATGATAATTATTATAAATTATTATTGTCATATTATATAATAAAACAATCTTTCCAGTAGATGATCTATGGATTCATTAGATAGAAGTTCCTTTTTCCTGATAACTATTAGAAGAGATCTCAAATTTTTTTCGGGTCTTGGACCCTCTTAATTGTTTTGCCTTTGAAAATAATGTGACGCTCTTGCGACGAACATATTTTGCCTTCTGCGGTTCCTCCATGTCAATGGTTGTACACTCATCAACCTTGAATTTTGGACCTAGAGATTGACAGGAAATAAATATATTAACGGTCATACATTCCGCCAAAGCGATAAGGGCGGTCGGTTAATGAAAACAACTATTAAGACTGTGAGTCAACAATTAAGAAGTGACTATTAACTGTGAAAATGAAACTTAACTATGAAAATAACTATTAAGACTTATCCATGCTGGAGCAAAAAACTGACAGATATATATTATATAATTTTAAATAGAACATAAATAACTTTACTCCCTCATCTGACTGTATTGTCTGTATAAGTACCATATTTTAATTAGAAAGAGCAATGCCTTATTAAGGCACTTGCTCTTTCTAATTAAATTTAAAAATTAATTATTAATTGTTGCATATTAATTATTGCAGAGTTACAGGGAGATTCAGAATCTGATATAAAAAATACAAGACTGTATCTAAAAAAAATTGAAGCAATGTTGTTTGCATGAAAATGAAACGTCGGATTTTAAATTTGAAAATACCGCGTTGAAGAAAGCAAAAAGTGGCTATGAAGAAGTGTTAAATTGTTTTTAATTAACTCATTAAATTAAGGCTAGAAAAAATAAAAACGTTTTGTGAATATTTCCAAAACCAGCCGAAGTTTTCAAAATTTGAAAACAACTTTTATAGACTTCTAATTGCGCAGCTTTGCCCTAATTTAACCTTCGTTGTATCTCTTCAAATAACCAAGATCCCCATGGTTAAACTCCAAACAATCACCCTGTATTTCTTCCCTTAATATTACAAAAGTTCATACCAGGTTATAGGAAATTATATACAGGGTCAGAGTCTGGCAATAGGGACTGATAGTTTCCAAAGTCTTATGATAAGGATACCACTCAGAATGTCATCAAGACTTGTGGAAAAAAGTTACACAGTTTGGACAAGAAAGCCCATGCTGCAATGTATCGTTTGCTTCGCATTGTTTTTCCAAAGTTGGTCGAAAATCATCATCAACATTTAATCAACATTTATAAAATCCTTTGAGTTTTGAAAAGATAAAATTCAAAGTTGAAGTGCCAAATTGCATAAATGCTCTGAAGGACACTTGATGTTGCCCAAACTCCATGGTGTTGTTTGTCAATATTTTCTAGTATCCTATCATCCTGTAGGTTGTGGATGTACCTAAATGTTCTAGGTATGTAATATCAGTGTTATTGAACCTTTAATTGATACATAGAAGAAAAATATTGTAAGCATGACATGCTCTATAGGGTCTACAGAACAAATTACTTTGTGCTGTTTATACATCAGAATAACAATATGGCCTTAAGCATAAGAATATGGTTTTACTTAGGAATGAGCTTAGGAATAACCTACCTACATTATTATTTAAAGATAAAACCATTTAAATTGAAAGATAGCTTAATCCTTAGGTAAGCATTAAGCAATATTTGTTTAATAATCACATGTTTTGGTTAATGCGTAACCAACCATTATCTTATTCTTTCCGAGATTCTTTCATTCTTAAACGTTATGCTTTGCTCTCATGAATAAACCCACTTATAGGGTATATATACAATCCCATTTATAGCTAAAAAAAAATAAATCAATGTTTTTTTTTCTCTACATATTGTGTCACTATTTCTGATCTCTATCTAAATCTCTCATCATGTAAGGCTCAGAAAACTATCAGTACCCAACAGTTAAATTTAACAGGTAGTTCTAAATTTAGAAGAAAAATAAAAATTAGTTTTGCATAAAGAATAATTTCTAATTACCTGGACTTAAAATAGTGGGAGCAGCATATTTTCTCAACTTTTTCTTTCCCAGGTCTTCTGCCATAAAGTGCCATTCGCCTATAAAGTGGCTCCGGATGATGAAGTCAATTTCTCCTAGATGCATAACCCCACAACCAACACTAAAATCTATGCAAGAATTCTTAACCACTGGATCCGATAGAAATCTGAAAAGATTTTAAAAAAAATTATTAGCTACCTCCAATTCTATTAAATAACTCTTATGACAAGCTTCAACACTTCTTAAATTATAATCCTCATCATTTCCTGGGTTGGAATCCATTATTGGTCTTATCATGTTCAAAATATGAGTTCAAAGTTTATGGTAGTTAGTAGTATATTATCTACACCAACAACATTTAAGTAAAAATAAAAATAGGTAGTACTTCATATCATATAAGTAGCTACCTAAATACCTAACTAACTACTTTTCCGATACTCTCATATTTATTTTAGAAAAATAGACTTTTTAATAAAGTGCAAAAATGCTAGGTACTGATGTTGCTATAGTAGGCCATCTATTTAATTGTGAAGATTTCTTCCAAAGCTTTTAGTTACGCAATATTGCCAATAAAAATGTTATCCCTTAGTTATCTACATACAAATCTACAAGTATAAAAAAAAGTAAATACATACTACATCTACTCACCCCAAGAAAACTTCATCCACTGGAGGTTTTTCAGCATCTCACACTTTTCACACTATGCATTGCACGTTTATAATTTTGTTCTTCTTGGCATCCACGTTTTTTTTATGGATATTTGGGCTTGTTAATAATTGCAAATAGAATAATGTTGAAAGGTTCCGGAATCTTCAGTTTCAAGTTTAAAGTAATCATTAAATAGCACAGAACTTAACAGAACAGCAGAAAAAAGCAAAATAATACAGCAATAAACTGAAAGGCTATTGAAATAATTTAAATTTGAAATTAAAACAACACCAACACAAACTAAAGCTGCTAAAAAGCCAAAATGTACAACTAAAATTGTATTTTTTGGATGCTTACGTTACGATTTACAATTTTATAAATTGTACGATGATCAGGAAAAAGGTTCTATACTAACACCAAGCGCTTTTGCATTTTACGTCACGAAAATTATGACGATGTTGATTGGCTGAGAAATTCCTTTAGCCAACGTTGATTGGCTCGACGTCGGCAAAAATGAAGCTTAACAGTTTAGAGGACGCATGCGGATTAGTTAGCAACCGGGCTGATATTCGGGTTCCAAGCTACATTTTTGAGGCCTTGACTACTTCTATATTCAATTGTTTTCTATTTGGTCCATACCTATACACTATCAATTGTTCGTAGAGACCTTCCTTCCATTGGAAATATGTTGTTAGGCAGTATTGGAACAACTTCGCAATATCTTGTGGAAATTCCTGGTTAATATATTCCATGGCTTCCTTAATGGGTACCATCGTGAAGAGCGAAACAACATCGAAGCTAACGAGAATTTTTGCTAGAGAAAGGGTCAAAGAATGCAGTTTTTTCGACAAAATAAGGCTATTTTAGGTTGCAACAGTTTTGTCAGGTGTTTTGCGAATTCTTAGGTCGGGCTTCAGCTATGGTGCTCACGATGGGTCTCAGTGGCACATACTGTTTGTGGATCTTTGGCAAACCGTACAGCTTTAGTTAGAAGGCTTTTAATTTTGTAAGCTTGGTCATTTCATCCGGTTGTAATTCGATGTTGGCTTCGCTACAGTTGTGTTTCCTTTATCTGCTGATAAAATGAGAATATCCTTGTCTTCAAGGCTTTTAGAGCTTTCTTTTCTACTCTATTGAAAGGTGAGATTGCTTTTTGATGGTTTTGCGCGTTGTAGAAATCGTGACGACTGCATCCTTATCTGCTCAGCCGTCCGAATTGGCAGCTGCCGGATTCCGATCTCCACGTATGCTAAATACCACGGAGCTTATACCACAGTCGAATCAGTCAACGTCGGAAAGCATGGGAAATCACTTCACCGATAGAGTCATCGCCTTTCATAATGTCTGCTGCGAACGAAACGTCAAAAAAAAATTCCATCGGACCATGGCTTTAAAGCCCGGAAAACACTTTAGATTGTATTTTGACCGGCCCTGAAAGCCTTCCAAATCTTATTTTATTCTGTGTTAGATCTATATAACTTTGCCAGCGAATGGAGGAAAAAAAAGTTTTGTTTACTTATTAAAATAACTGATCTGCTGAAATGTTTCAAATTAGAATAAGCCTGAGTAGCTCATCAAACCTTAGAACAACTAATTGACAGCTCTTTTTCTACAAATCGAGAAAACCGAAATTGTTAACTTTTTCTACGAAATTAGTATTCCCTTACTCTGGACACATCTGACATAAAAACTAAAATAGATGGCCAACCTGGGGTATCAAATAACTTAAAATTTTTTGAGATTTTATGACTAAAAAAAAAAAGATAGGTGGCGCTATTATTGGACACCGTTTTTACTTGGACACATTTTTATGAGCTGCACCTAAAAAAAATTGAGGTAGAATGCAATTTTCTTTTTTTGTCTCTATTTATTCTTATCTCATTTCAACGGGACAAATTTTATAATATACAGGATGTCTTTTTTAAGTGCGTGCATTACTACTTTCTTCGAAACGGCTGTAATTACGAAGACGGATAAATTAGCAAAAAGTTGACTTTTGTAGAACCTGTTTAGAAAACCCTTACAATGTTGCCACATTTTCAGTGGTTTCTGAAATATTTAAAAAAAAATTTTAGAATAACAAAAACCAGGTCCGCATTTAAAAAAATTAACTTTATACTGGGAACTCGGTTGATAAACGTCATACGAAACTAATCGAGATGTCATATGGGAGGGGTTAAAGTGTAGTAAAACTTTGTAATTTAAACTTTTTTTGTGTCACCAATAGTTTTTAAAATAAAATTTCGCAACTTTTATATTTGTCTAAATGTTTCAGGAACTACTTAAAATGTGGCAACACTGAAAATATTTTCTAAAAAGTCTCCACAAAAGACAACTTTTTGCTAATTTAACCGACCTTGTAATCACAGCCGTTTCGGAAATAGCAATACTGCCCGCATTTAAAAAAGACACAAATTCGGACAGCCTGTAAATAAACATAATCTTACCATCTCTGTCTCGTTGTAAATATTAGCAACCTCCAAGTGTACTCTATCCTCCTGTACAAACTCTTGCCTTTTGTCGTGTATAACCTCGCTAATCTCCCTCTCTTTGTCCTTAAGCTCGTAGCAGTTCATCTCACTCTTTGAACTCATCCATTTACCCAAGTAGCTGCTCTTAATATCGGCTTCTTGCATAAAATCTTCGATTTCGTCTTTCAAATTGCCAATTTGCACCATAATTTCGTGAATTTGTTTTCTGTAAATGTCCCGTTCTTCGTAGTATGTATTGTGTAAATCAATATACTTAAGCTCCTTGTCATGCGTCTCTTTGAGCAATTGTGCTTCTTCATCCTGCAACCTCTTAAAAATGTTGCTCAAAGCTGAAAGCACTCCAAAAGTACCTTTAGTGGCTATTTCATCGTAAGTTTTCTGGATTGTGGATTCGATAAACGCGCAGTCTCTCCGAAAGTCCAGCAAATCCACGCTGTCTTTGGACATCGGAGGTATGACGTCGTCATTCTTGATGGTATTGCACTGCTCTTCGATCGTCCTGTATTCTACTATAGTTTGGTCGTCCTCCGACCATCCGTTAACGTGTTTGAGTATTGCGAGCTGATCCAGGGTTTCCCTGAGGACGTTGAGCACTAAAGCTTTCGCCAGACACGTATTCTGGAATGAGGTTTCTAGGTCTGCATCCACGGACATGATACTACAGAATGCACTGGGGCAGTATTGATTAATTTACGGGACTAAAGCTATTGATCAAACGTTGCTAATAGTGCACCTTTATGTTGCATTATTCGCCGTGAAATTGATTACAAATCCAAAGTAGGACTGGACAATAGAAATGATCCTGACTCATGACAAGGGTATATCGATATTTTTTTGGCCTTGGAAAACTAGGGTATTGTATAGAGGTTTTAAATAAATGTTTCTGAGTATAATTAGTGTTACAATAGAAAGGTCAGATTGGGCTTATTTTTACAGAGTGCGTTATCAAAAAGGAGGTCAACGTGACCTTTGTATTAGTTATATTTATTACAATTTTTAGTAGTATTTTGAACTTAGATTCTTCAATCTTCAGTGGATTTTTTTTATCTATAAGTTATGACGAGAGAAACTGTGGGTCATAAAGCATTTTCCAACTTGGTATGTAATATACTATTTTATGGGAGTCGCTTCTAAACTGACAGAGTTGCAGCACCTTGACAGCATATTAATACTGAAGAAGAATCGGTCTTTATTGTTAATAAAATTTTCTTCAATCATATCTCCTTGGGAAAGTCAAATAAGTCAACTACTGTTTCTTCTTTCATAAGTTGAATACTATTTAATTTCTATCGATTTCTTCATGTACAGGTAAATTTGTATATATGCGTTGTTTCTTACTTACAGTTTTCTACTAATAGATCTTACTAACTTAAGGATGCAATGCGTGTCTGGACATAATAGGCGTCGAAGTATGTACTCGCTGAAGTTATGAGTATCTTAACTCTTGTCCTGTATGACCTTTATTGTACATTCATTCGAAGATATTTGTTTAGTATCGGAATTTCATGTAGCATTGGCAACCCCGCTTTGTGTTGTTTACGTGGCGGTTAGTACTTCCACCTAGACTATAAGGTCGTGAAGCAGTCTGTGACGTCACAGTCGTGGTCCAAGGGCACCATTTGAAATGGATTGATTTCAAATGATTTCGTGTATATTTTCCGTGATTTTACTGTGATTATTCGGTTTTTTAATGCGAATTTTGTTTTTATGAACATTACTGGACTTTAGCAAACCTTTTAAAGTTTGTGCTAAATTCGGAACTGTGTTTAAAAACTGTGAAAATGCCTTACCGGTGCTGTGTCGGGGTGCAACACAAACTTAAAGAATAGACCTAAAAAATCGGTTTTTTGGTTTCCAGGGATGAAGATTTAAGAGAAAAATGGATTGGAGCCATTAAAAGAGAAGATTTCGTGCCTAGAGAACATAGTAGGGTACATTTATTCATAGATAAGTAACAAGAATTTTAGAGAAAGTTAGGTTATCCCTCAGATTTCGTTTATAAACAAAGCATGAACTCCATGAACTTTGTAGAAAACTGATGTTTTAAGTATGTGAGGGGCATTTTCGCAAAGATAAAGTACAGAAAAAATTTGATTTTTTATAATGAAGAAACAGATCAGACTTTGCAAGCCCCATTTGACATTTCAAAATTGATCTGTGGTAAGAACTTATTACACACTTAACTTATGCTTATAAATTATATAGTCTTCATTTAACTATTATGGGTGACTTTTACAACTATCAGTAAAACTTCAGTTTGAAGTTAAAACACCAGTAATGACGCAGATTGCATTGTTAGCTGACACAACAAAACAATGCAATATGCAATCCACGTCATCACTGGTGTTTTATCTTCAAACTGAAGTTTTACTGATAGTTGTAAAAGTCATCCTAAATCTCTGAGTATGAAACAGATACCTTGAAGGGATACTTTTTTATTGGGTTGAGAAATGAATTTGTACCATACCAGTCATATTCCTAGGAAAAGCAGAGGAGAATAAGATAATGATGTCAACATTTTTGTCTCCTGTAACATTCATTCATATTTTTGTTGTCTTTTTTACACTCTTTTACAGTCTCAAGCTGCTGTTGCCTAGGCTACTGCTACTTAATAGCGTATACTTAAAATATACTCAGCATTATTGAGTGACTACTGTTGCCTTGGATATATTGTTGTATAAACTATACTTTCTAAATAAAAAAAAGTATGTTTCTTGAATTAACTGTTTTATTTTTGGTTATTTTTTTATTTCGTTTATCCAACTTCTTAGTTGTAGTCATAATAGTTGTATTCTCAATTTTCACCCATTACAACCCATGTAAACAAAATATCCAGGGAAAGGCTTGTTATATGGGTTGTAATGGATGAAAATTAGGAATGTGATACGAGATTAAGACTATGACTAATAAAACGTTGAATAACCCGGAATTTACTACAATGAAAAGTTGTTGGCAATTTAATCTTACATAATTGCCTATAAATAGAAAAAAAACAACTTCCTGCAGATTACGACATTTTGCACTTCCAACACATCACTGCATAGAGTTTTTATTAATTTGAGTCCTTGCTGTTACTACACACACTAGCAGTCAAATCCTCTTGGAACTAGGCTCCATACATCTCTGTTTGTGGAAGTAATTAGGTACTTTCAGGACACTGGCCCTTTCCAACTACTATTGAGTTTCTACCATTTTGACTGTGAAGACCGCACTAAAGAAGTTCTATGCAGGACATCAAGTTTTTGGTATCAATGGTAGGTATATTCCTACTTATTCCCTTCTTGCTTATTCCTTTAAGAAAAATAAAAGTTAAAAGATAATTTAATTCTTAAAGGTAATTCCTAAATTTTTAATAGAAATATGAAGTTTACTGAGTTTGATCTTAGTCATGTAGTACATTTACACCACATGGAACAAATTAGACCAAGGAACAAATTGAGTACCTAATCAACTTGAATCAAAGTTTGTCAAAGAACAGCTGTTTTAGTTATAAATAGAAGCTTTAGCCCTTTTCGGAAACTGCAATCTAATTCCAGAATCCAATTTGGGGCTAAAGTGTAAAACACCATAAAAAAGACTGTTTGATCTTCCTCCTTACTCTGTATTTTAACTTACCCTACTATTTTCTTCAGATATAGATTAGCTTACATCCATTTTTTCTTCACACCCTCATTCCTTTGAAACAAAAAAACGGATTTGCTAGACCCGCATGTCCGGCACAATTTATAAAAACAAAATTATGAGTACAAAATGAATAATGTTAGTAGCAAAGTCGGAAAAAATATTTGAAATCCATACAGTTCAAATGGTCTCACACTAGTGACCTTGGACCATGACTGTGACGTCACAGTTTCTGCTTCACTATCTAAGAAAAAAAATAGCAGTGGGTCGGCAGCAGGCAGGCGAGTTGGAGCTACAATCTTTCGCTTTTCCCAAGTATTTTTACGTCGTGTTATTATTTTGTAATGTTCGGAGCAACTAAAAGTTTTTGCTAAATTCATGAAGTCGATCATTATTATACAATATTTAAAAAATTGTTTAAAAGAAAAACGATTATGTCCCTAGGCAAGTATTACATTTCGCGAGCGGAAGTTTTCAGTTTTCGTTAGTCCAGGAGATCTGCTAGTGCCAAGTTTTAATTTTCTTTAACTATCGACGTGTTTTTTGACTTGTCAAAGACCTTTAACTTGGTCGACCATGGAATAAAAGTATTGTTCAATCTTCTTCACTACTCTTTCGTCGTTCTGAGGTATAACGGTTTCTGGCATACTATCGAAGTTCAAGGTATTACAGCAGAGTTTGTTATTTTGTGGTGTAAGAAAAGGGCGATTGTGCCATTTACCCGAAGGAAGAGAGTACCATTAGAGGTGCCCTCCCTTTGGTCATGCAAGAACCTGTGAGGCAAATCATGGGGGGTAGGACCCCAACAAACTATGTGGCTATACGTGACGGAAATAAGACCGATAATCACGTATGGGGCCATAGTTTGGTATCGAAAGGGCAGACAGAGCTCCATCAAAGCTAAACTGTCCTCCCTGCAAAGACAAATATGTCTCTACATCACGGGCGCAATGAGAACGACGCACACGGCAGCTATAGAGTGCATGCTTGACCTGCTTTCACTTTCAATATTCCGGGAACGAGAGGCAATGAAGGCGACATACCGGCTGCAAGAAGTGACGCACATAGCACCACAGACATTCAATGGTGAGACCGACAAAGCCCAGGTTGGCTTGAAAGGCCTTGCGGTATTGAACATGGTTTCCGACCTAATGGCATCAGAACGTACATTAGACACTCGCTACGTCGTCATGGTTCCCTCACGGGCAGACTGGGACTAGCGAGCCGAAGATCGGCAACTGACAGGAAGTACCTAGTACACGGACGGATCCAAAATCGACTAAGGTGTTAGAGCAGGGAGAGCACAATAGATCAATAAATTTCTGCTCGGATAGTTTCCGATAGCATTCCAAAACTGGAACTTCCACAAGACGTTGAACATCCTATCGCAGGAGAACAGCGTCACCCTGGTATGGTTCCCGGGCCATTGTGGTCACGAATGCAATGAGAGGGCCGACTCTCTAGCTAGGAGGGCGGCGGGCTTTGCATTCGTAGACTCGGAGCCGGCACTGGAAGTCCCATACTCTCTGGTCAAGTCTGAACTCCAGAAATTGAGCAATGCTAAGTCCCAGGATTGGTGGGAGAACCTACCCGGACTATCATATACCAACAAATTTATCATGGGAATAGGGAGGACAAAAGCCCAAACTTTCTCGTTTTGAAGATAGCCACACAACACGCACTTAAAAAAAGACAACCTGTTTTATATAAAATACACCCATTTTATAAATACGAGGTGTTCATTAGAAAAAGGCATTTAGCAGTCTATGAATTTTTGACAAAAAAAGGATAACATAGTCTCTGGGAAGGTAGTCAATAAAACAGGCAGGTAGAAGACGTAAAAACTGTGTTTAATTCATTTGATCAACTTATCGAATTTTCACAATACAACAATTTCGCCTTGGGCGAGGTGTTCCTTTGTGAAAATCCAAGGCATACCCCATAGAACTTAACTAAATAAATTAAGTACAAAAAGAAACGTTAATGGCAAAGGACCGGCGCAACTCTACAAGATACCGTCGATATCGAAACCGCTGTCGCTGGCATAGAGGAATTCGTACATCGACGAAGCCAAATCGTCGATTTCCTTCTCGTGTGAGTCGAACTTCCTGCCGGTCCTTCTTAACTCCACGTCTCCACTTTCGAAATCGTCATCGGCCACTCCAGCGTATTTTTCTCTCACGTCTTTCATGATGCAGGCCTCCAGCTTCTTGTGTTTGTAACACTTAAAGAAGAACATTGGTCGGATCAGCTCACGTGAAAGAGGAGATTTGTCTTTTTTCACGTCAGGAACACATTGCTACATAAAAAAAAATAATAAATTTTGCGTCTTGTACAGGTAATAAAAAAAACTACCGAAAATTGTTGGCAGAAGGAAACACCATCCTGCATATCCCTTTTCAGCTCCTCATCGACGGGAAGATTTCCGATCCTCTGGCTGATTTTGCTGAAGTTGGGCTCGAGGTTCCCGTCCAGGTAGCCCAGCTCCTGCATGACGCAAGTCACGTTGCGCACCTTGCCGCTCATTTTAGAAGTGATAGCCTCAATTTGACCTCTGATGTCCATATCCCTCTATGATTGTTCTCTTCTTTAGAAAAGAAAAACCAAAAGCCTTATGATTACTTACCGACATACGACTACCTGAATTATAAAATTGTTGTCCACCCATCGGATATCCGCCGTAGGGGGAGAAGGGGACCTGCTGGTAGCCAGGGTAAAAGAAGGGCAGAGCGGCCTGGTAATTGGGGTTGCTGAACGCCATTGGAGTGTAAAAATTGCCTGCCAGGTTCTGCTGAGGGTTGTAGGGGGCTGGTCTAAAGGCTGGTTGGGCGGCATTCTAAGAAACAACAAATAACTTCTAATATATAATAATAATAATAATATACGGTAAATCTTTGAATTAAAAAGCAAAAATAAAAACAAATTTTGGTATTGCGACACCATTATAGTACCTCACCTCGTATAGGTAAGTTAAAAAAAAGAAATAGAAATACTTACGGGTCTATAGGCGATTATTGCCTGATTGAGCTTTTCGACATCTATTCCACCAGGATATACAGAATGGGCTGGCAATTGGCCATCCTGCTGGGTAGCTTCCGTCGTGGAAGGTGCTGGTGCGTGGGTGGTTGGTACTGGTGGTGCTTCATAAGAGGCACATTTAGCGCAAGCGGCTTTCATTTCCTTGCGGATTTGGCGGACAACTTCAGGCCCAAAACAGGACTCGTATATCTAAACATATAAGAATTTTGATTAAATTTTTCGTAGCAAAATCCAAAATATTACCTTCATCATGGCGTATTTTTTGATAAATCGATCCTCGCTTCCTCCAAAAGCCCTCGTGGTTGACAACCCCATTGCGAGAAAGATACCTATGATAAGCAGCGTGTTCTTCATGGCGACTAAGTCACGTTTAACCTGTAATTTTAATGAATGAAGTCGTAGTAGCGTTCGTTCATTAAATAGTTTGATTTGTTTATAGTTTTTCTTGTGCATATAAACTAATCCAAGGATTAGTGAGATTTGTTATTAGATCACTTTTAAAAAATGTATTTGTGGTACCACAATAAGGTTATTATCTTTTTCATTTGTCATTGCACTCAATGCGTAAATCTAATTTGGCTTTTAGGAGTTTAAAGCACTACTATGAACTTTTTTTTGTTCTCATGAAATGGTTGAACATCATTTTGCCTACATTGAAACTCTCACGCTTTGAAGGCCTAATCTACAGTCTACAATTACCGGGAACGTTACAGCAATTACAATTATTATAAAATCATCTATTTGCCTGGCAAAAAAGCGCCTTTCGTACACGCATCCAACCTCTTAACAGGAAATGTAACCCAAACCAAATTATACATATTTATGTAGGTACCGACGTTTCCTCTCGAAATACCTCGAAACGCGGACCATGTATTCTTGCGGAAACACTCGATTCGAGATGTCAGCAAACAAGAGGAGACGTGTGTGCATTCAATAAAAGAATCAAGCTGGTTTTATGTCAGTTCTTTCCATACGTATCGGTACCACCGTTATGTGTATACGCATAAGTACCAACGACCTCACAGGCTCTTCGCTTTCCGAAGATCGGGGAATTTTAAGTACCGTTCCACCTGACCGTGTGAGGCGTTAATCACGCGTGCTAATATTAAGTGAACAGTCTACGGTATTTTCTTTTAAATCCTCCTATTCTTGGAATCAATAAATTGCCCACTTAAGTGTCATAACAGCCCGTCTTAAAACGTGCTTCAATAGTTTAAGCTCGTGGTCTAAGACCTGCCTTTTAAGGCCGCTTTGACTCGGTGATGTCAGGTCGTACTAGTGGGTACTTGTTGGGCAGCAATGGTGCTATCATCACCCAGCTTACAGATTCAATTGTGGAGGTCACCTGGTGGGAATGTCTCATTTAAGCACAATAGATATTATTAGTGAAAACCAGCACAAATAAGACAAAACGACACACCATTTGAGCGAAGTGTGTGGCTTCGCTCGATTCCTCAGCAACTTACGTAAAAACTCAGCTAACTGCGAGTTGTCCCATTATGCTCACATGAACAAAGGGCAAAAAAGTGAAGTTCCAAATTTATTTCGCCTTTTTGTTCAACAAAAATGTATCTTTTTCCCTCTGATTTTTCAATATGCGTCCTTATTACGAGCACTTTGGCGTTGTGGTTTTCTTCGAAGATGCGCGATAAATCCGGTCACTGGATTTATATAACAAAATAGTATATTGTGTATCTAGTAGGAAAAGCGACATATTCTCGGCCGACGATATAAATTGATAGCCGAGGCGCAGCCGAGGCTAGCAATCATCCTAGGACGAGAATATGAATTTCCTACGAGGTACACATACCATTTTTTCGGAAATCATTCTTACTTAAAAAGAAGTGTTTTATGATTTGAATGCTGGACTAAAAGCAGTTCTGGAATGATTTTTCCAGGCCTAGGTATGGAATATTTACCTATTATCAATTGTTTCCATAGCAACGTTAAACATCCTGGAACTGGTCGGTTCACACAAAAAAGAAATATCTACGATCAAAGCCACTTACTTTTATTTGAAATATTTTCTGCTTTCCATATAACGAAAATAATACTTTCTCTCATAAAGAAATTAGTGTTTTCAGAATTAGTTACTTTGTATGAAACATTAATGCATTAGGTCAACACCCATTATTTTATAAAAATATGAGCATATTTTCTTAAAAAAAAAAAACTTTATTTTATTCATAAGAAATAAATTTATTATTTTTGTTTTAGATAACTTTATTTCCAGGCAAAACAATTTCAAATGATTAATTTATTTAAGGAAAAAACCATATAATTATTTTTTTCTTACATTTACACTCTCGTTTTCTTAGTTGGAAGAGAATTAAACTATGATGTGTTAAATCAGAACAAAAAACTTTTTTTTTTAATGAAACTTAACATTTCCTCTGTTCTAGAAAAGTTTTTAGTGGACATTTAAAGTCCCCAATAAAATATCAAAACAAAATTTATTGCTGTTTGGATTTGTTTGCCTTCTCTTCTACTATAAACATTTCTGTCTTCTCTTTCTTGTCGTAATTTTTCTTTGTCCAAGTTTTTCTGTCTTATTGTTTTCTTAATTTTTTCCAATATTCGTTGTTATGTTTTGTACAAATGTTTTGTTCTTAATTTTCTTTGATGTAAATTGGATTTATTCATTTACCTGCACATTTTGGATAATTTTTTAGTTTGTCTCCACTTTTCTTCTTCTCATTTTTAACTTAATATTAATTTTCTTGAAATAATGTTAATATAAATTTGGCAACACTCCAAATTTTTATTATTACACGTTTTAAGCAATTTTTCACGTAATTTGGCGTTAACCCTAGCCTGAAGTAGTAGTAGCCAGTAAAATGAGTTCTTTTCATACAATTTTAGTTCTAATTCTAATCTGAATTTCCCCAAAGACTTCAAATTTGCATTTTTAGACGCTCTGTGTCATTCTTTACGTATTTTTCCCTTAATCCTAGCCTAACTTTTTTAAAAAAATGTCAAAGTTATAATTTTTTTTGGATAAAATGAGTCATTGTTAAACAAGTTTAGCCCCATATCTATTGTAAATTTCTTGAAAGGCACGTAATTTGCATTTGTAGATACTGTGTAATTTCTTAACCAATTTTGATCTTATCTATAACCTAAATTTGCCTACAAACTTTTAATCGGCAATTTTTTAACAGTTTGAGTAATCTTTAACTGATTTTGGTAATAATATTAATTTGAATTTTCCCAAAGCATCCAAATTTTTTCCTCTTTGAGTCATTTCTCACGTATTTTGGTCTTAATCCTAGCATGACTCTTTCAATAAATATAAAAATTGTTATTTTTCGGTAAAAATTACTTTTTTTTTTGAAAAATCTAATTCTAATCTAAATTTCCCAAAAACTTCAAATTTGCATTTTTTGACGCTATTAGTAATTTTCAATTGATTTTGCCTATAATCTTAATTTGAGTTTTTACAAAGCGATTTTTTAACGACTGAGCAGTTGGAATTTATACTCATCTGTAATAAAGAAAATTTGGCCAAAACTAGAAATACTTTAAATGTATTCCCCTAACTGCAAATTTTAGATTTTTTTTCTACTTTTCTTAGCTTAACTTCTATTTTAATTTTGTTGAAATAATGTCAATTTGAATTTTGACAAACACTCCAAATTTATATTCTTAAATATTTTGGTATTCATCTTAGCCTGACCTTTTAAAAAAAAAAAACAAGTGAGGTTTTTCAAAAAATGTCAGTTCTAATTCTAATCTAAATTTCTCAAAGACTTTAGATTTGCAGTTTTTACGCTTTTAATAATTGTTAATTAATTTTGGCCAAAACCTTATATTTCAATTTTTCGATTTTTTTTTAAGGAAAAAGAAATCGTTTTTTGACATAAGAAATAGTTTTGTTGCTTTCAAGTTTAATATTCTTTTAGAGGCATTTAATTGCTTCCAGTACCAAGTATACAGTGTGTCCAGTTGTTGCTACGCAGTTGGAAATCTTTTTTTTATGAAAAGTTTATCAGACGTTCGTGTTGGTTGGGAAAATTGAGTTAAAACAATTAGAAACTTTGTGAGTCTATTTTGAAAAATTAGTAAATATCTAAAAACAGATGTAAAAATAAAAAAAAAAAATTGCATGCTTGGCTTACTTAGAAAAAGTTAGCTTAAAGCGGAGACTAACTTTATGGATTTGTTTTGAAAAATAAAGATGTTAATAAATATTTTGCGAACGGTTTGAGCCTCCATGAAATTCATTAGACAATCGTGTTAGTTCGTTTGTATATTTTGCAAAATAGCTAAATTTTTCAACCTCTTGAGAACGGTCTGAAGTTGCCAAGATTTCGATAAACGATTGAAAATTTAACTAAAAATTAATATAAACTTAATGGGTTTATTTTGAAGAATTAGAAAATTACTAAACATCTTGAGAGCGGCTTGTGACTCCAAAAAAATACAATACACTACCATGTTTGTTAAACAAAAAAAAAATGAGTTAGGCAAAAACAAAAATTTCGTGATCGATTTTCGAAGACGAAAAATTGCGTAAATATTTCGAGAACCGTTTGAAGTTTCAAAACTTGTACCTACTGAACCATTGTTTTAATTGGAAATAATTAACTGAAAATTAATACAATCTTTATAGGTTTATTTTAGAAAATTAAAAAATTATTAAATATTTTGAGAACAGCTTGAGACGCCAAAAAAAAAACATTAGACTACCATGTTTGTGGGAAGAAAATGAGTTACGTAGAAACAGAAACTTTGTGTTCGATTTTAAAAAATGAAAAATTGTTTAAATATTTTGAGGTTTAATCACTTTGTTTAAAAAAAACGTATTTGTCTTACCCGTAAGTTTAACATACAAAATAATCATTTTACACAAATTGGTTAAAAAAAAACATGTTATATTCGTAAGAGAAGACAAGAAGAAGGTTATGAGAATCTTCAAGAAAAACAAAATTTATTGTCTCTTTTTACTTGAACAAAATGAAATTTAAAATAAGACAATAGTTTAGAAAAACGAAAAACAATTTTGTTCTAATAAATAGAGTGCACTGATCCGTGGAAGAAAAATTTGCTTGATCTGATAAAATATGCTTTAAACAAAAACATTATTTTTAAAATAATGAATTTTTTATACCAAAAAAAAATTTCTATATGTGTTTGCAGCTCCATATCAGGTTAGAAAATAATGAGTACTCGTTAGATTTCAAGAAAAAGTGATGTTTCCTAGACGGGGCAGCTATTTTTATGTTTATAGTTGCAGGAGGATTAGAGTTTCTGCAAAGCAGGATTATATTATACATTCACCGGCACAAAATTCAGCCACCTTAAATTTTTGTCTAAGTTTGATATTTCATATCTTTTTTATATTTAGTACGATTTTAGTGCGGTTTACTCCAGTATGTAGGCAAATATACTGACATTATTTGAAGGCGCTTTAGTACGTAATGTTTTTCGCCTGGTAGATTATATACAGGGCCCAATCAAAAAGTAGATTTTTGTCAAAAGTTTAAAGCACCCTGTGGAAAAATTGAGGTGACCATTTTGAGTTCAACGGAATTTGATGAAGTCTCTGAAGTATTCGCAGCAATTTTGTCTTTCGGATCACCCCAAAATCTCTGTTTATTTAAGAATTACGTCATCTTCAAATCAGTGCCCATTTTTGTAAAATAATTGAAGTGGACCAGGCATGTATGCAATTGTTGTGTTTGTCATCATGGTGTTAACTAACGCAGACTTTGCTCGAAAGGATGGCCCTAGCAAACGTTGTGGTACGTAGTACTTGGACTAGGTATGTCGAGACCGGAAACTTTACTAGACGACCTGGATCTGGCAGAAGGAGATCCACAACTGCGGGTGATGATCGGTTTGTTGTTCTGAGATAGTTACGAGATCGAAGATCTACTGTTGTTGGGCTGAGAAATGACTTACGAATGGTACGTGGAGTAAATGTAAGTGATAGGATAGTACGCAGAAGATTAGAAGTCGGACTTTATGCATGTAGACTAGCGAGTGGACCACAGCTATTTCGTCGGCATCGATAACAGCGTCTTAGATTTGCAAAATTGCATATTGACTGGACTTGAATTGGAGAAGAATGGGGTAATGTCCTATATTCAGACGAATCCAGGATATGTTTGAAATCACCAGATGGTCGCAAACGTGTATATAGACGACGAAATGAAAGATTCGCCGACTGTGTCATTTTGGAGCAAATTTCATATCATGGCGGTTCAGTCATGGTGTGGGCGGGCATTTGTACCCAAACTTGAACCGATCCCGAGTTTGTTGAAAATAGAGCAATACACACCGTTACATTAGAGATATTCTCCAAAATATTGTGGTTACATTTGCACCGACCATTGGAAATCAATTTGTCCTGATGCATGATAAAGCCAGACCACATGTTGCGCGGATATTGAATGACTATCTGGAGGAGGTTGGAATGCAAAGATTGGAATGGCAAGCGTGTAGTCCGGATCTAAGCCCAATTAAATATTTGTAGGATGAGCTAAAAAGGGCTGTTCGCCGACGTAATGTCCAACCACAGACATTACCACAACTGCGTATCGCCTTAATGGAGGAATATCAAGCTCAAGAAAAAATAACTAGGTTTGTACAATCCATGCCACGAAGGTTACAAGCTGTTATTAACGCAAGAGGTGGACATACACGTTATTAAGTTGCTTTTGTTATTAAGTTGAACTCAAAATGGTCACCTCAATTTTTCCACAGGGTGCTTTAAGCTTTTATCAAACATTCAATTTTTGATTGTGCCTCGTTTATAATCTACCAGGCGAAAAACATTACGTGCTAAAGTGCCTCCAAATAATGTCAATCATTTGCCTGCATAATGGAGCAAACCGCACTAAAATCTGACTAAAAATAAAAAATTTATGAAATATCTAACTTGGACAAAAATTTAAGGTGGCGAAATTTTATGTAGGTGAGTGTATATGCTGAGAAGACAATTTCTGATAACAAATCAGTGGCAATCCATTATTAACTACCCTTTGCCGTGCTGATTGAAGTCACGTACGTATTCCGATCTGACAATAATCTGGGGTTTAAATAAATTTGGTTCAGCTAAAAAGTGTACAATCAAGCATGGTGATAATCGTCCTGAAGATGATTTTGAACGACCAGAGAAGCTTTCATCCTAACTTGCTGACAAACTTTCTGATAATTTTCTCTCAGAAGGAGAGTTTGGAAAAAGAACTATTGAGGAGTTTGTTCCTGCTCAACGGACGAAGCAAAAAAGGCCAAAAAGAGTCGTTTTGTCCTATACTAGTTACTTTTACTCAGTTTCTTACAACATAAACATAAAGGTAAGACTAAGATAGAATAGACAATGGCTACTAAACTGGATCTTTTCACTCTTCTGCTGTCCGGATCCATGTTTTACTGCGTTGTCTTAAAGTTTATTTTCATTAGGTGTAAAGATTATTCTATTTCTGCTGCACTTTATTATTAATTATTCTTTATTATTTTTATTATTAATTATATTTTATTATACCTTATTATTAATTTTCCTATACATTTTCGTGTCGTTTTTGAAAATAAAATGTTTAGTTAGGATATGATTACGTAGCAAAGAGCAACAAGAAATACCATACCGATCCAAATTCTCAACACTAAGCGCAACTCAAAACTTAAAAAAAAAACACTAAACACGAACCAATAAATAGTGACGATCTTCCCACCGTTGGTAGCTACTTTTAATTAGTAGTTTTCTAGGAAATACGAGAGATTAGTCTATATCAGTCCTTTTAAGGAGTGTCGAAGCAAAATGTCACCACTGTACATATTCAAAAAAGTTAAAAAAATTTCCAATAAGTTTAATATTAAAGAATATTTTCTGCTTTGCGATATTGCATGTGGCTAAACCTTCCGTAAAACAGCTTTGTAGCAATTACAGAAAATTATTCCTGAAACTCATTATGTCTCCACAGTACCGGAGTAGAAGGTAGGCAAAGACCCAAAGAAAAACGCTATTCAACGCAGCTGTTCCTTAAATAGAGCACTTTTCTACTCTATTTCTTTCTCACAATTCTCTTCAATGTTGATTCCTTTTTGTATCAATTTTATATACTTTATTGCTATGTTTTTTACAATTTGTGTGATTAACTCAATTACTTGTTAAGTCATTCTACGTCAGAATTCCATCACGGAATTTCATCAACAGGATTTTGAGGATAGGAACCGGACTTCAGGTCTAGAGGATATTAGCGGATTTCGGCGTTGGCCTAATGTAATCGTGATGATATAGAGCGTGATGTCGTGATGTAGTATCGTGATCGTGAGTAGCCTAAGATATCCTGATGATATCTTGATGATAGAGAGCAACCCTAGAAGCATGGCGATTTAATAAGCCTTGATACTGCTTGACAGCACGGTTGCCAGGGTGACCGTCTCCGAGACCAATAAGAGTTCGCTTCTCGCCGCCAAGTCTAATAATAAGTTGCAGGCCTTCCTCCTAATGTCTTTCTACCGGTAAAGCAAGCCGCCACTTGTATTATTGTTCAGTTTGGTCGTGATTCTATTATTGTTCGTGATGATAGCATAAAGTTAATAATTATCCATCTTTCATTGCAAATATTATTCTCTTAATGTCTTTCTACCGGTTGAGTCACTTAACACGTTTTTATGAATCTGTTGCAAAATGACGAATTTTCACACCTTTTCGTTACTTCACTCTTCAGTTATAAAATTAAAGAAGATTTTCGACATTACGTTTTTGATTACAGCTACCACTTAAGTAGAATACCTTTCCTGTAAATAGAGGAGTTAAGCCCAGACACGTCGACGAGGCCGTGGAAGAAGATCTTTTTCCACTTCAAGAGTGATTTGTTATAAGTGCACACGACCTCGTCATGTGATATAAAATTGCAGGTTTAGCAGGGACCCTTAATATGGTAGAGACGAAACATAAATTGGTCAAAGAGAACGAACCGAAGAACGAACAGAGGTCATTGTCATTAAGTATAGAGAAGAGGAAGTGGTAATGCCTTCGCAAGCCTACCGCAGTTGGAGAATCCTGAAGAAGAACTAGCTTTGATGGTTTAATTCGAAGTTATTACCAGGAGTATTGGATATATTAGAGCCAATGATCACATGTGCAACAATTTGAATATGGACGCTGTAGATCAGCTAGAATTGGATATGGCCCTGTGATCGAAATAAAAGGGATATGTATGGTTGGTTGTTATCTTGGGTTCTGGTCCTTTTGCTTGATTAAAATGAGTTACAGCGGGTGCTTCTAACTTCGTTGTTTATTTTGACGTTTCGACACAAATTGGTGCCTTCATCAGAGTACTACAACATATGGAATACTTAATTTAAAGTTAAATTTGTACAATAGCAGGAAGGAATGGTATAAAGGAATACATGAAAAAAAAATAAAGGGATATGTTTAATACAACTTAAAACCTGGAACGGTAATGAGTGTATAGAGTCTGATTTGTAAAATGTCCTAGATGTTCTTCAAAAATAGATGCGAACTAGGAGTATAATAGCTGTAGCTTCATGAAAAGATAAATTATTTCGAATGATGTTTAGGTTGAAAATAGTGAATGTTGCTCAAAATCAAATGTAGCTTCTGCTTCTAAGAACATAGAAAGTTTATCTTCCAGGCATAATAGGCTCGTTTACACTCACTTTTACAGAGTTCAAAATTAAATCATGATATGGGTCTTAAAGATGAAGATGCTCCAATCTGAGGCCTGTGTTAAAAAGAAATAAAAATCGCATAAGATGCGAGCGAATCTAGAGCTAAACGGATTGGCGAGTTAATATATGCTGATTTAAGTGGTCTATTTGGATCAGCATTGCAAACGAGACAAAAAGTTACCAAAAATTGTTAGTATAGCCTTCACAGAGCCCCTTTTCTTGGTTATTTCGATTTCTGCTATTGTAAATTTCTCAAGGAAAATGGAAGACAAGAGTTCAATCTTACGCTATTGATATCTTAACAAATTCTTGCTTCCCTTGACAATCACGATTATCACAAATACTAAGAATAAATGGAAAGGAAGCTAATGATGGCTTTACTGCTTGCTGAAATTCGAATAAGCTTTAAACTACATGTGGTAAGGATAGGAAAGAAAGGAATAATAGAACAGCATCACGTTTCTTGCTATCCGGCTCGAAAGACCAAATATGTTCGATGTATGTCTGAATGGTTTGGACTCTAGCTTTAGCTCTGGGTTTCATGTCTGTCTACCAGTTCCACTTCTTACATTAGAGTTGCTCGAGGTATGCTTTTATGCGCTTGATGATCAGAGAGATAATTATGCCTTGTGTAATGGAAGTTTATTTTATGCTCAAATACATTATGAGCGGGATAGAAAGTTTAGAATTAACAAAATGTGACAAAGTCTCAAAAAATCGATGTCAGTCATGAAACCTTGCCACCACCCCCCGTTCAGGTCACTACAGGAGAACCAGTATCAGGGCTATGTTGTCGCACCTAACTTTTAGTCTAAACAAGCATTTTTAAGAAAATGTGTTGTAATTACTCCGTGTTCATTAAAAAACGTCATTTAGAAGGGTATGAATTTTTTACAGAAAAGAATGGTATAATCAGAGTAAATCTACTTCTGTTCTTTCATTATTTTTTTTTTATATTTCCCAGCCAACTAAATGACTTTTTCAATTGAGCATCAAGTAAGCAAATTTCATAGCAAGTAACAGAGAATACCACAAACCCCTTAGCATCCTTTCTGAGTGTCAAAGTATAATTTTTCGGGGTATCAAAAAGAATTAAATAAAAACTTACATGCTTATAAAATAAAATAAAATTAAATATTCATGTTTCCTACATTGAGAATCGAGATACTTGAAAGGGGTGATATTATAAAGTGTTAGAGCGTCTCTTCTTCCAAGTATCTCAAAAACATTCCACATGATTTTAGAATTAAAGAAGATCGTCGGCCTTACGATAAAGAGCGTGAATCACACTTTTTTATCCATTATAATAAGTTTTTCGTCGATACTATAATTTTTTTAAATTTCGCTACGAAACCAACTTTCGATTTACTACGTTTTTCATTCAATTTCCAAATTTGACCGCTTGTAACATCAGAACGAATAGACTGAACAGAGTGAGCTTAATTGTTTTTTTCTTCTTCTTCTTGACGTTCTCCTTCTTCATCTATAAACCAAAATAATTTCGGAGACAGAAAACCTTCGGTGGTCTATTTTATGGCACCTTTAAAATCGACCTTTTGCTATTCTTAAAAATATTACTAGTATAGTCAATTTTATTCTAATTCCGTTTGCGACGTTCTTAGGGGATTGCAGTGTCCCATTCCGATCAAAAACAGCGCAAAAATTTTGCCAAAATTAAAAAAAATTGTCTAAGGGTTGATGTATTACGTCTTTCTTCTCAAATTTCAACTTTGACCGCTTGTAACTTTACAACGAATATACTATTCAGAGTGAAGCCAATTGTTTTTTTCTTCTCCTGGATATCCTCTTTCACCTCCCGTAAACCAAAGTGACATTAGTTCAGTAATTTTGGAGATAAACCCCTTCGTTTGTAGATATTTAGGCACCTTTTGGCCATTTTGAAAAAAAATTCTAACATTGCTAATTTCGTTCGAGTTACGTTTGTCGGGTAGTTAAGGAATTGCAATCGGCTCATTGCGATTGAGATATTTTGAGGTAAAGGGTGGCCATTCTACTTTAACACTCAGGAGTGTTGTTAAGGGTGTCGCAGTGCCGTTCCCTAAAAAAGAGTCAGCTAAATTATTGTAAAATTAAATGAGATTGTCGGTTTTGCATCATTGAATGTAGCTACACTTTAAAGCATCTCTCTAACCATCCTCTTTTTAGGAAGTGCAGCAAGTTACTCCAGACCCGTCAGCTTTTTTTCCACAGTTTTATGGTAGAATTTTGATCATTATTAACCAACGCTTACAAAAAATTAAATCTTTAGGCCTCAAGTCCCCGAGAAAGAACTACAGGTTACTGTGAAGTTAACGACCCCTTAAAGTAGAGCACCATCTTTTTACTAAGTAGTAGAGATTGGCAAAAATCTGTCAGCATTTTCTCGGAGTGTTGAAGTAGAATTCCGAATTTTTCGCGTGTTTAAAACAAAATGGAAGCATCAGGTAATAAGACAAAAATAGTTTTAGCTTTACGCTATTGAGGAGAGCTACCCTTTATAAGGATTAGCATTCTACTTCGACCCTCTGTAATATTAGAATGTCTCTCTTCCAAGTTTACATTCAAGCTCCAGAGTTTAAGCTCCAGATGTCAAGTGTGAGTCATTAAAATATAGTAATAAGTTCATCTGTGTATTTAGTGTTTCTCGGGCTTTAAAGCCGGGGTCCAATCGAATTTCTTCCTGACGTTTCGTCTACAGGTGCGGCAGGATTATCAAAGGCGATGAGGCAATGGCCGAAGTCATCTTCCGTGCTTCCCGATCTTAACTGATTCGACTGTGGTGAGTTCCGTGGTATTTATTCCCCCGCGCTTCCGTGGAGGGTCTCGGGGGGGGGGGGGAGGGGGTGTTCGGCGCACTTGAAGTATGTCGCAGAACTCGCTTTCAGTCTGCATTTAGAAACGTAATTTCCTGTTTTCTGTTGACATTGTTGTCGTGTTTAAATATCTCATAAATATCTCAATGGCCTCTCTCGATAGTCTTCGGAGAGAGCGTGCTCTGCTACTGCTGACTTGTGTTTGTTGCAGCCTGCAACTCGTGATCCAACCGCCCGGATTCTATGGGCAACAATTTAATCAAGGACGTGGCAACGGATGAAATGGCTAAGCTTAAAAAATCAGAAGCCTTGCTACCAAAGCTGTACGGTTTGGCAAATATCCACCAAACGGTTGGGCCACTGAGATCCATCGTGAACACCATAGGAAGCCCGACCTACGAAATCGCGAAACACCTTACAAAACTGCTGCGACCTAAAATAGGAAATACTGACAGCTTTATAGAAGACTCCACTCATATCGTCAAAAAACTGCATTTTTTGACTTTTTCTCCAGGAGAAATTCTCGCTAGTTTCGATGTTTCTTCGCTCTTCATGATGGTACCCATTAAGAAACCCACGGAATATATCAACCACTAATTTGCACAAGATATTGCCACGTTGTTCCAACACTACCTAACCACTACATATTTGCAATGGAAGGAGGATTTCTACGAACAAACTGATGGTGTACCTACGGGCAGCCCCGTTATTCCAGTAATAGCCAACTATTTCACTCAACTGTTCAATTCACTATGGAGATAGAAAAGGAAGGACAACCTACCGTTTTTTAGATGTTTTGGTATCAAGGAGGCCGAATGGGAAACTTGCGCACACCGTTTATAAAAAACCAATATACACTGACCGATACCTCAATAACGGATCAAATCATCATCCCAGACAGAAAAGGGGGTGACAAAAACTCTGGCTGTGAGTGCCAAGAAATTTTGTGAGCCGGCTGAATTGGAAAGGGAAATGAAGGATCTGGAAAGAGCCTTTGTTTGAAATGGATACAGTAACACGAGTTCGATAGAATCGTCCGTAGAAGGAATGTAGATCTCCAGGAAAGAACAACGATAGAAGATGAAGAAGAGCGCGGATGTATTAATCTAACATGCATCCACAAAGTAACGAGCAGGATCGGCAGGCTTCTAAAAAAGCATAATGTTAAAACTGTCTTTAAATCCACTCGTACAATACAACAGAGCTTGGGATCGGCCAAAGACCGCAGAGATTCCCTATCGACACCCGGAAATTACCGTATTCCATGAAGTTGTGGCATCACAAAACGCAGTGTCAACACGAGGATTAAGGAACACAAGAAGAGTTGCAGGCTGGGACAAACACAAAATTCGGCAGTGCCAGAGAAGGCTCTCTCTGAAAGTCACGACATCCCTTTCAACGAGGTGGACATCTTATACCAATCGCAGCGTTTCTATCCAAGACTAGCGAGAGAAGCCATTGAGATCTTTAAACAGAGCAACAATTACTTTCTAAGTGCAGACTGGATGCGAGTTCTTCGACATACTTCAAGTGCGAAGAAACTCCGCGCCACCACTATCCCCACTCCAGTCCCTCCACTGCAGCGCGATGGCGCCGGCGGGGGAATAAATACCACGGAGCTCACCACAGTCGAATCAGTCAAAGGCGGGAAGCACGGGAGATCACTTCGCCTATTGCCTCATCGCCTTTGATAATGTCTGCCGTAGCTTATAATGTAAGGAAGAAATTCCATTGGACCATGGCTTCAAAATCCGGAAAACACCTTAGATTGTATTTTGACCGGACGTGAAAGATTTCACATTACAAATTAAAGTTCAATAGACAAAGCCCTCCTAACATAAGAAAGAAAAGTGCCATTTACTTTCATTACGGCATCCTATTTTGACAAAAATTCTTAGTTAACTTGAAGTTTTTAATTCTTAAACACCGGCTATATACTGTTTATTGACGTTAATAAAATAACGAAGAAGATATTGAAAAATTTTACTGCTACATCTGTATTTGGCAAGTTTTGTGTTTTTTTTTCAAAAGACGTGAAAGAGGTTAAAATGTTCAAAACATTTTCCCATGACTTGTGCAGCACCATTAATAAGATTCAGTAAGTCTTCCTTCATACAAAAGCAATTTCTCTGGGCTATGACCATTTTGACATCCAAAAAAGTTTTTGTACAAAATTTATTAATTCAATCTCTTTTAATTCACGGTCCATCGCCTATTGTGTATCTTGCAATTACAGACAAAAACTAGAAAAAATTTAATACAGGTATTACCAAACCATCTTCCTAAATAAACCATAATCATCTTTTTCAGAGACACGAACACGACGATGACGTCACAACCTAAAAACCTTTACTGACTTGCACGAACTGAACTTGTACCTTCAGGCCTTGGCAAAAACAAAAGGAATTTACGGCAGCACCAACACAAGGCTTAGACATACATGGTACCTGCCAACCTACAACGTGCTGTCGATGGTATAATAGACTAATAATTATTTTAGCTCTTTAACATGCCAACTTTGTCGAATTCCATGGGCATTGCTTCAGGTTAACGGTACTCATTGTTTGCAAATTTTATTAAATTAGATCGAAATTGCTTTTGGTTATACCACTTCAAGCGGGAGATCAGGTGCTTGGCTTGTAAGTGGTTCCTCAAGAAGTGTATGTTAGCAATTTCACGCCATTCAAGTCGACGAATTATTTAATTCAAGTCAAGAGATTTTTCCGGTGAGAATATTAAGGAATTTTTTCAGTCAGCTTAGAAATGTGTAATTTAGTGTAATAGGCCATTAAACAGCATGTAAGGCTTTTGAATACAATCGTGCCTCGTATAAGGAGATTTAAATAAATTAGATATAATACAATGGCTATATTTGGACTACACGACCTCATTTATACCTACAGAGAAGATTATTATTATTTTTTAAAATTATTCTACTTAAGCTTTCCCAAAAAACATGACGATAAAACAGTTAAAAATCCTGTTAAAAATGTAAATTGGGTACCGAAATTTCTCCATCGATAAAAGCGTTTCAAGTTCAGGTCAGTGTTTCACGGTCAGGGCGACAATGTCCGCGTCCATCTTTAGTACCATTGTTATTGTTTTTTATATCATTTAGCTCCAGGTTATGAATGAGCGACCACGTATTACACGATCAATTAACTAAACATAAACAATGACGATTAATCGCTCTTGTTTGTTCAACAAAGCTGTTTTTATGAATGGCTGATGGTCACATTTGGGATTGATTAGAATTCAAAGGTCAAATGGCGCCAGAAAGGTCAATACATGAATATTGCGAGGTTGGTACAACGAATGAAAATGGACAAATTTGCAGATCGAAGTAGTGCCTCGATTTTATCTTAATAAAACCAAAATAAATAAAGAAATATTAAATCAGAAGACATTTTTATACTTACTTATACTTTCAGACTTATCTTATTTTTAATTAGTTACATACAGGCAATGACGTAAATAAGTTAAGAAAACTTTTACAAGTTCCAGTAGAACTTCAGATTGAAGATAAAACTCCAGATATAACCTACAATGAATTGTTTATCTGTCAGGTAAACAATGAAATGTACATCAAATCTGGTATTTTATCTTCAATCTGAAGTTTTACTTGAACTTGTAAAAGTCGCCCTTAGTAGCCCTGAGTGACCAAGAGGTTTTCCAGCCATTTCCGTAGAAGGGGGTTATACGAAACATTTTCATAACATACAGGGTGATGTTTTCAAGGAAATATTCCGAGAACTATAGTAGGTTAAAAAAATCCGTTTGAAGAGGGAACTATATGTTACAGAAGGACCTATTTTAGGAAAATATTTTCACATATTTTCGACATTTTTTAATAAGACACCCTCTATGCTATTTTACTAGATTTTGATAGACCTTATAGCTCGTACTAGACCCTACAAATTTGACATCGTGGCCTGTCATATAATAAACTGAAACTGTGGTGTATGGAGTGCTGTGTATTTTCTATTCACAAAAGATTGACATCTGAAATTTGACTTTGACATTGTTTGCCAATCTTCTTCACATGAGCAAAAGGGAGATCGGTAAAAAAAATGACTAGTAAGATGCCAAAAAAAAACCTGATTTGGAAATACAGAGTATCCCATTAAGTGGCGGCAATGGTGTTAAATTTTCAAGACCAAATAAGAGCTTTAAGATCTATCAAAATCTAGTAAAAAAGTCCTATTTAAAAAATATTACATTGTATGTCAGAGAGAACGGGGAGTTGGATTTATCATGGGGTAGGAGTTGAAACCTTCCATTATTAGCTGCCTGCCATACTCTGACAGGGTTATTTTGCTAAAGCTCAGAGGAAAACCTTCTAATATAAATCTTATCCAAATATATGCCCCCACAGCGGATAAAAATGAAGAAGAAGAAGTAGAAGACTTCTATGCTCAAATAAAAGGAGTAATTAAAAACGTTAAAGCAAGGGAGGTAAACACAGTAAGGGGAGACTTCAATGCTAAGGTGGGACATGGGAAGGAGGACGAAATAGTGGGTGACTTTGGTCTGGGACGGAGGAACTGAAGTGGAGATAAACTGGTACAATTCTGCAGAGAAGAACGCATGGTAATAACAAATACATTGTTCAAACTACCAACAAGACGCTTATACACTTGGAAAGCACCAGCGGACAAACCAGATAATATCGTAAGAAATCAAAGAGATTTTATCCTAATTAATCAGAGGTTTCGAAACAGCATAATCTCGGTCAAATGTTACCTAGGAGCAGATTTTCCATCTGATCACACTACCATAGTCTGCGTACTGAGTGCTAAACCACGAAAAGTGTCGAAAAGCTGCAGGATAAGGAAGTACAACATGCAGTGGAAAGGACGATAACTGAAGAATTACGGAAGGCAACACTAGAGGAAACTCAAATGCGTGGACAGCTTTCAAAGAGTCGGTGACCCAAGCTTGTGAGCAATTCCTGACCCCTAGTAAAAACCAACAAAAGACGAGAAATGGAAGACCGACGAAAGGTGAAAACTGCCAACCCCATAGCTTACCATACCAGACCTTTCTAGTTGCCATAGCATATAAAGGACATAAGTAACATTGCCAATCTATATTGGAATCAGAAAGCAACTACAAATCTTGAAAATAACGAGTCAGGCACCTTAGAATTCAAACGTGGGTTCCGACAGGGCTAAATTTCATCACCCTTACTGTTCAATCTGTACTTGGAGAAAATATTTAGGAAGGCACTAGAGGACACCACTGGCGGCGTTAAGGTGAATGGTGAGCTAATCAACAATATCGGATATGCCGATGACACGGTTTTAGTGGCTAATAACTTGGAGGGGCTACAAGAAATTACCAAGAAATACACAAGCGAACAATACAGATTGGAACGGAATATTAAGAAGACCAAATACATGGTTATAAGTAAGTCCCCTAATCAACGCGGTGGGCTATATTGTAAAATCGAAGCTATCGAGAGAGTGTCTAGTTTTACTTATCTTAGGTGTAACCTCAATGATTCGAGATCACTCCAAAAAAATAAAGTGCAGAATAGAAAATGCTAGAACAATGTTCACACAAATACATAATACTTCCTCTGGTGTCAAGGTCTCAGCATGACGCTCAAAAAAAGAATGATAAAATGCTATATGTTCTCAGTATTGTTGTATGATGTCGAGGCTTGGACGTTATCCGAAGCAACAGAAAAAAGGCTCAAGAGCTTTGAACTATGGATCTATCGAAGACACCTAAGGATTTCCTGGGTTGATCGAGTCACCAACGAAGAGGTCCTTCGAAGAATAAACTGCCAATTAACTCTCATGAATACCATGAAACAACGCAAACTTGATTCTTTGGGCCAAGTCATGAGAAACCCTCACAAGTATCGTCTACTACAGCTGTTTCTGCAAGATAGAGTGGAGGGAAGAAGAGGACCAGGCAGAAGAAGACTTTCCTGGCTCGTGAACTTACGGAAGTGGTTTGACGTGACTTCCATTGAACTGTTCCGCGCTGCAGCCAACAAAGTGCGCATTGCCATGATGATAGCCAACGTCCGGAAGGGATAAGGCCGACGAAGAAGAAGATGAAGTCACACTTTTCTGGTCCACCCTGGATATGCAAAAATAGGCTCTTCTGTACAATGTGGGCCGCTGTTGGAAAGATTTTTTTACATTATTCGTTCTCTAGACATCTGGCTATCTCAAGTTAAAAATACCACCGTGTATGTGCACAGAAGTTGTTTCATATTGTTTCTACAATTTTTCCAAAATTATGCATAATTTTGAGCTGTAGCTATTCTTTGTTTATATATTTTACAATTTATATTTTATATTTCAATAGCGAAAACGTGATTATGATAACTTCAAATACAAGGTGTCCCGAAATTAGCGTGCAGGACTTTAACAGCTAATTTTAGACCAAAAAAAGATTACGGGAAGTTTGAATAAACTTAATTCTTGTCACGTGATGTCTTTTATGTCAAGAAATGATTCCAATACCACTGGCAGCACTAAAGACTCCGATCAACTTTTGATCAATCGTGAGAATTCCATAAAACGAAATGATGGTAAAAATTAGGAGATTGACAGTCCTGGAAATCAAGCTGAGGCACAACAAGCAGATCCTGAACACCTCGAGATGAAGTTGCAGAATGGTAAAGACAATGAAACTGAACAGGAAAAAAGCACTAAGCTAAGTGAAAATACAAACAAAATATGCAACAGGAGTATTTAAAATAACAAAACATTGTAGAGTCGCTACTGAAAGAGTATGTGATGTTGACTTAGGAAGAAGTTCTGAAGAGCAATGAAAAGTAAAAAGGGGTTGAAAACAATAGAAAAGATGGAGACCATATAGATCAGAAAGAATAATAGAGGGTACTTTGTGGACAGAGCAGATAATCTCAAGGAGAGAACGGGAAAAGGACTTTTAGAGTAAAAAGGGAGAAATTTGCAAAGAAAGATTGTGAACTTATGTCAAGAGCAAAATACATTACTTTACTGAGGATATTATTTAATATTATTATTGGTGTAACAACGGAATGACGAGCCCGTGTTCTCATCATTCCGCAATAGCATGCCTCAAGTTTCTCAAGCATGCCCAGGCTTCTCTTTGAGACCCTATATTCTAAAGAAAAACCATAGGTACTTGTACTAATGTACTGCATTTGAAAGAAAAATCAAATAAATATATATATTCACTATTTACCTATACTCTGTTCAGTGAGGGTTCAATATGACGTCACATTCCTCATCTCATTTCATTAGAAAAAGATCGCAAAAAAGCAGGCGTATTATTAGTTCTTATAATAAAACCACCAGCTAGAGCTAATTTGACGCTTCATGTCATCGTCGTCGTCAAAATTTTGAAATTCTGAATTAATCGTCACCGGCAAAGTAAAGTTTTGTGAAATTGTTACAAAATGCCTAAACGATACGGTGAAAAGGAGCAAATTTTGATATCAAGACTTATTGACTACTTTCAGCGAGAAAAAGTGGCACGAAAAACATTATTACCAGTTGATGCAGTGTTCAATGTAAGTTTCTATTTGATGTATTTTTAAAGATTAAATACCATATTTTAAAAAGAGTTTTAGATGCCTTAGGCATTTCCATAAGTACTGTTCAGAAAATTAGTTTGCAAGGCATAGATAAAGATGAGGACGTCACGCACAAGACAAGCCAAGCTATTGCGTTATCCAGGGGAAATTTGCTTACCACTGTTCATGAGCATGTAATTAGAACCAGAATTTACAATATGTATTCGTAGGGTAATGGTTTTGGTGATAGTACTTAATATATGTCAATATCGAATATATTTATTTCAATATTTTTGGAAATCCTATAGCCATCTTACTTAATATGACTTTACTTCTAGGCGAACATGTGACAATCCGACTTTTGCTTTTTCAACTACAGACTATAGATAAAATTTCAATAAGCATCGGTAGTTTGCACAAAGCTATTAAAGATCTCAAGTTTAAGTGGAAAAAGTGTTCTATATTGAACAGACTGTTTTTGATGGAACAGCCTTATGTGGCACAAAGCAGACTGAGGTTTTTGCGTGAATACATACAAAATGAAGGTTCTTTATTCCGTTATAAACCTGTTTTCTTGGATGAGACGTGGCCGTACAGCAAGGGTGGTTTTTGTCAAAGTTGGCAGGATGGTTCACTTCAAACTGTTAGAAAGAAATCAGGAGAAGGGGCTAGATTTATTATACTTCATGCAGGAACTGAAGACGGCTTTGTTCCAAACGCAAGTTTAATTTTTAAATCAAAGTCGAAGTCAGGTAACAATATTTAATACTTAAATTTAATCTATCCGTTGTGGTGGTTGGCAGGTTGAAGACAAAATGGAACACCCTAGTAAATCGAAAAAAGCAAATTAAGCGTTGAAACATTGAACGTTTTTCGATTTACAAAGGTTTCTTGTTTTGTTCTAAACCTAAACCCGCTAACCGCTGCAATCCAAGTACTTAGAACGACTTTTACGAGTTCAGTTTAAACTTCAGTTTGAATGCTACCGAAAGATTTTGACAGATAAACCCATGCAATATACATCATATCCGCAGTTTAGACTTCAGGTAGGCTTTCATCTGGAGATGTAGAAGTGACCCTTAAGGACGCAAACCATGATCACCATGTATCTAGCCTCTAAAATACAATATTTTTTTATATTACTAGGTGATTATCACAATGCCATTAACTCTGAAAACTTTATAAAGTGGTTCTCGGAACAACTTCTACCAAACTTGGAAGAACCGTGTCTGGTTATTATGGATAATGCACCATATCACTCATCTTTGGTAGAAAAAATGGTGGGTACACAAAAATATCTTTCCTTGGTGTCACCTAAAGACTAGGTCCGCTTTTGTGGAAATAAAATTTATCAAAATTAGCGAGGTGTTCTTTAACTAAAGAAAATATCAACTAAAAAAAAAATGTGGAAGAACGGTGCATGCATGCGACACAGATAAAAGCAAAACCGCGACTAGGTGTCTTAAAAAAATTGCCCACCACTTAGTTAGATCATGTACTAAATTTACATGTCTTATCAAATATTGCATTAAATAAATTGTAAAAAAAATTTCAAGAATTAAATATGTTTACAATAAATGCCTAACAGTTATTTTCATCAAATGAATGAATTCATGCGAATACGTATTCAAGTATTGAATTTCCACCAACTTTATCTTTCCTTTTTTTTTCAACTATCTTTCCGTCTTCATTATACGAAGCTATTATACATCAAAGTAGATACCTATTCTTAATTTCATTATTGTCTATGAACACTATAAAACTATCATTAATAATTATTTTACGAGAATATTTGGTTGCAATCATGAATCTAAAATTATGCCTTAGTTGTTCAGTTGCAACACCACCTTAATATTTGATTTATTCTAGCCTCAGCTTTAAATAATAATCTACAAACATAACTAATTTGACATTTAGTTCAACTGACATTTTATCATCGACAGACGTGTGTTTTTGTATGACGTCAAAATTTATGACGTAATAGTGAACCCTCGCTGAACAGAGTATACATATAAATTTTTGACATATAAAATCTTTGACTTTGCCTCACTCTCTTAATCTAGTAGAATCATGTTTAATTTAGTAAAGAATATATAAATAAATAAGAATTCCCACTTTGTTCAAGTAGAAAACCTTTAATTCTGTGCAAAAATTTATTTTCATTAATTTTTTTTTTACTCCTACACCCACCCGGGCCCCTGGAAACTACGGGCCCGTGTTCTTATAACCCACGGAACACTGGTAGTTACGCCACTGGAGATCGGTGAGATTTTGTACAGAGCAGGAGCAGGCCACATCCACCAGCGTATTTTAGATCAAATACTGCATGGCAGATGGCTCTCAGTTCGAGAAGCAGCCCATATTGCTCTGTACTCGCAGGTTATCGGATCCAGAACGAAGTGTAAAGAGTACAACTACTCTTTCTACCTACTCACCACCTACTCTTTACCTTCTGCCATGCAGTATTAGATTTAATATGCTGATGGATGTCGCCCGCTCCTGCTCTGTACAACATCTCACCGCTCTTCTGTAGAATTTTGGCTTCAAGCCGCTAACTCACGGCCTCCAATTTGTCAACCAGCCAAAGCTGTGCTGATGAGAGGTAGACCCCGAATCTAGTATGCAGATGAGCTGATCGACAAATTGGTGACCACCTACTCTTTAAAGAGATAATATTATTAAGAGAGATAACACAAGGCCTTAAACCCTTTCTTACAAAGATACAAGGTTCAACATTAAAATTTTATTTTTTTTTCATAACTCGTCTAGTTTTGGAGATAATTACCTCAAAATTGGAATGTGGGCAACTCATTATACTCTAAATAGGTAGATTTGCTAACTGGTTGTCAGCATCTACAGAAATCCATTTAGTGGGGTATTTTACCACCATTAATTTTGCATCGTACTCCACTGATAATTTATGTCCTATCAGCGTTTTCGGGTGGCCCTGAGAGTATTCACGTTTTTACATTCCTATTATGAAAACAAAGGATGGGAATACTCTCAGAGCGCTCTAGAGCTGTCACGCGAAAAATCTGTTAGATTTATGTTCACTGTTTATAAAAGCAGCTTTAACCGTTTTAGAGTTATCAGCGAAAATATGAATTTTGGTTTTCAAAACTAAACATTTGCAATTTCTTAAAATTGTTAAAATGTTTTAACTAGCTTGATTACTATTACTCTAGTTTGAAGGTCGATACGTATTCTAGAATGGTCAATGGATGTTGATTGTCAAAGTTAAGAAAACTATCTCTAGCTTGCTGTTACAAAAATTGAGTCAAATCAAGTAAGTAGAAGCAAAGTAGTGACGGTGACAAGTTTTATATAAATATTATTTAATTTATTTTTTTTTACTTGTAAATGAGCAGAGATCAGTTTATCTGTTATTCCATATTCTGGTCAGCACGATTTTGAGAGGTGTTGGCATAAATTTTCACATGAAATACCTTCCGCAGTTTCTGAAATATTTACGACATATATTTATCCAAAATTCTTTAGAGTTTATATGGTTCGATCAACATTTGATTTGTGCTTGCCATGTTAATGTTTTTCCGTTTTTTTCCCGGTCAAAAGGAGTTTTTCTCTCTGAACTCTAGTGACTGACAAATCGGCAAATAAGTAAGTTCATTACCACTGACAGTTTTTTTTTTCATCTTTTTAAAATGCAAATAATAACAATGCGTCTGATAAGTAAAACAACTCTTTGGTATAGGTATTATTACAGAATTTCTGATAAAATGCAGCTTAAAATTACCCGTTTTTATTGATATTTTTTCAAATATATCGAAAACGGTTTGAGTTCCAAAATTCATGCAAAATGCCAATTTTTTCCAAATTAAAGTAGGACTACAAATCCTAAAAAAAAAATACTATCAATGGCGCTTGATAAACAAGTTTGGAGTGGTAAAAGTGAGCATGCTACCAACAAAAAAATAATTTTGTAGATTTTTAACCAAAATTGGTAAGTCTATCTATATAGAGTTATCTTATATGCGAGATTATCTATGACGAGCTATGGAAAAAAATTGAAATAAAATTCTAAAGTTTAGCTCCCTGTATCAATACATCGAGGGATTTGATGACCTATGTTTATGTAAATTTTTGGTCATCTTATTTGGTCTAGAATAAGCAGTTAAATTCTTGCAGGCTAATTTTGGAACACCTTGTAGATGTAAAGAAAATGGAAAAAGTATGGAGTGCACTTAAACATTTGGTATGGAAAAAATATAAGCAAGCACCGCGAAGGATTTCACGGTCTGTCAAAATACAATCTAAGGTGTTTTCCGGGCTTTGAAGCCCTTGCACCGTGCTCCTATGGAATTTCTTCCTGACGTTTCGTCTACAGCTGCGGCAGATAATACCAGCTGAAGTTGAGATTATACTATCTGAGACTGTCATAATCATTGAATGTATTTTCCATTGACTCATCACGATTATCAAAGTTGATCTTTAAGAAATCTGTTTGCTTATTACAAAGTTTTAGTCTCGGATAGAAACTCTGCGATTAATATAAGATATCCACCTCGTTGAAAAAGATGTCACAACCTTCGGAGAGACCGTGCTCGGCTACTGCTGACTTTTGTATTTATCCCAGTCTGCAACTCCTCTTGTGTTTCGTAATCCTTGTATTGAAACTTCCTCTTGTGGTGCCTATATATACTGAGTCACAGCTGCATCGAACTATAATAATCCGGGTACCGATAGGGGATCTCTGGCCTATCTCAAGCTCTGTTATATTATACGAAAGGGTTTAAAGACAGTTTTAACATTGTTCTTTTCCAGTAGCCTGTCGATCCTGTCCGATACTTTGTGGATGTATGGTAGACTAGTCTGCGCTTTTCTTCATCCTATCCTGTTGATACATCCTGGCGCTCTACATTCAGCCCCCTTAGCCCAGTAATAGCCAACTATTTTATGGAAATTTTCGAGGCCAAGGCGTTGACAACGGCCAATAAAGAGGCCAAAGCTCTGGTTCCGATACCTTTGTTATTTGGAGCCATGGCGAGGGAGAACTTCACAACTTCCTCTTACACCTCAACTCTATCAACCCAAAAATTCAATTCACTATGGAGATAGAAATGGAAGGACGCCTACCGTTTTTGGGTGTCTTAGTGTCAAGGATGCCGAATGGGAAGATTGCGCGTTTCCTGTTGATACTTCCTGGTGCTCTACATTCAGCCCCCTTAGCCCAGTAATAGCCAACTATTTTATGGAAATTTTCGAGGCCAAGGCTTTGACAACGGCCAATAAAGAGGCCAAAGCTCTGGTTCCGATACCTTTGTTATTTGGAGCCATGGCGAGGGAGAACTTCACAACTTTCTCTTACACCTCAACTCTATCAACCCAAAAATTCAATTCACTATGGAGATAGAAATGGAAGGACGCCTACCGTTTTTGGGTGTCTTAGTGTCAAGGATGCCGAACGGGAAGATTGCGCACACCGTTTATAGAAAACCAACACACAATGACCGATACCTCAATAACGGATGGAGAGAGGGGAGTCATAAAGACTCTGTCTCACCAAAAGAATTTGTGAGCCGCTTCACAAATTCTCTTGGAGAGGAACAACGGAAAGAGATAAAGAAAAGCGCGGAGGTACTAGTCTACCATACATCCAAAAAGTAACAGACATGATTGGCAGGCTACTGGAAAATCACAATGTTAAACTGTCTTTAAACCCACCCGCACAATACAACAGGGCTAGAGTCCCATGCAGCTGTGGCTCGATATACATTGGCACTACAAAATCTATTGTCAACACGAGGATTACGGAACACAAGAGGAGTTGCAGGCTGGGACAACCACAAGAGACAGCAGTAACAGAGCACGCTCTCTCCGAGGGTCACAACATCGTTTTTAACGGTGGATATCTTATAACAATCGCAGCGTTTCTAGTCGAGACTAATGAGAGGGGCCATTGAGATCAAGACAACAATTTCAACAGGAAGGAGGAAATTCTAAATGCAGGCTGGAATCGAGTTTTAAGACATACTTCAAGTGCGTCGAAACTCCGCGCTAACACTACCCCCACCCCAGCTCTCCCCTGCAGCGCGACGGTGGGGGAACAAGTACCACGGAGCTCATCACAGTCGAATCATTCAACGTCGGGAAGTACGGAACATCACTTCGCTCATTGTCACGTTGTCTTTGATAATGTCTGCTGCAGCTGTAGACAAACAGCCATTGGACCTCGGCTTCAAAGCCGGAAAAACACTTTAGATTGTAATAAGCGAACAGATTTTGTAACGATAACCTTTGATAATCGTGATCAGTCAGTGGAAAATACATTCAGTGAATATGACAGTCTCAGATAGTATAAACTCAACTTCAGATGGTATAATATAGCAATTATCCAAATTGATAATGACATGTTGCAATTTATGACCATGGAACATATCATATAGATTCAATACTTCGAAACTACAGACATAAAAGTACTGTTTAAGTAAAAAAATAAGGAAACAAGGAATAGAACAATAAGTTGGACGTAACACCTTTAATTTTGAACTATTTAGAACCATCTTCTAGATTTTCTAAATGGGCTTGAGGTCTCAATGGGTTTTTTTTTAAATATTTACATAAATAACAAATATAAATATTAAAAAAAATTATACCAAAACACGTGAGGTCACTGCTCTCTTGTTGTTGCTTATATTTAATTTATATATATTATTATATAATAAAATCATTGTGAAACGTCGACTCATTTTGGAAAGAAGATTTTCATTTTCATCCACCGACCCCTCAAACCCATTAAGAAAATTTAGAAGTTGATTCTAAACAGTACAAATTTACATCTGGGTCGATATCTACAATACTTTTAATACCTAAACTTTAAGAGAAAAAAATTATTTTAAGTCGAAATTCTACAAGGTGATGCCAAAGTTGGGATTATCCTTCTACCTGTAGGTAAGCCTTCAAAGAATAAGAATTTTTTCGTTGGCGCTTTTCCGAAATATAAACATTAATGGCGATACAGGGTGTCAAAATTTTATTTACAAAAATAAAATTTATCAGTAACAGCCAAAATAGTTCAGATAATTATACAAAATTACGTAGGTTTCAGTGATGCAATTTGACTATCATTTACCATAAAACTCGTACTTTGAATCTCGAATTTACATTAAAATTAATTTAAGTGAAATTCATTAAAACTGTGTTTATTTTTCGTCGTAACATAAAAGACTTTAAGATCTTTTTTGTAGAATTGAACACGCAATTCAGTAATTAGCAATAATTATTTATTGTTTAGAATAATCAGTGACGCACGGTGTATCATGACTTTTTTAAAAAAAATAATAAACAACTTTTTATATCACTGGTAAACCCAAAAATTGTTTATTTATTGAATAATTTCCTTTGCACTGAACTATTAACACCTACAAATGTTAAAAAAATTAATTTTATCGTAAAAGTATTATAAAAAAGTTTTTTCTCCTACTTATATAAGATTTAAAAAAAGTTAAAATTAAAGGGCAATAAAAGGATTTATCTAGGCGAAGTATACCGGGTGTCCAGCAGAACCCTGGACATAGGAGATTAACATGGGAAATCGGTTTTTATATTTTTGCGCCTGTACGGTTGATTTGATTGAAAAACTTTTAAGGGTAAAGTTGTAGAGCTTATGGTCAGCTATCATCCTGTAATTTTTTCAATACCTCAGTTTTGGCTGTTTTTTGGACAAACTCCTCGAAAGTGCAAGAATTTGAATTTGGCGCGTCACCCCCGGGCCATGCATGTGCAGTGTCGCCAACATAATAATTTCTTATGTCAGAGTCAGAACCGATTTTCCTTTCTTATTTATTTTGAGGGACTATCATGTAGTTATAAAGTAAAATATGTTGGCGACACTGCACATGCATGGCGGAGGAGACGCGCCAAGCCCAAATTTTTACACTTTTCGAGGCGTTTTTCCAAAAAAAGGCCAAAACTGGGATATTGAAAAAATTAAAGAATGATAGCTGGCCATACGCTCTACAACTTTACTCATAAAAGTTTTTCAATCAATTCAACCGTACAGGCGCAAAAAAATAAAAACCGATTTCCCATGTTAATTTCCTATGTCCAGGGTTGTGCTGGACACCCGGTATGTACTCATTTTGAGTTTGCTATTATTGAGTGATGAACACCACAAAAATCGAAACAGAAGCAAAGTTAGCATTAGTAAAAATAGAGCAAAAAAACGTCAAAATTGATATTTGCTGGGAACTTAAAGTTTACAGCAACACTTGCACAACAACAACACACTTGAAACACACATCTACAAAGCTATTCTTTCAATATCATTTTTGGTATTCTACAATGCAAGATGATAACTAACAGGAATGGAACATATTGAGAAACAAAAAGATAATTCAAAATACTATGCATTTTTAGAATTTTTTGATATACCTACAACTTTTGTCATTGTAATGAGAACATAAAAACAGAAATCAATGAATTAAAAGGAAAGAAAAAAACTAAAAAGCCCGCAAAGCAAGGAATAAAAATCGTCACTACTTACCACAAATATCAATTAATCAAACGCCGCGGAACCGCTAAAAAGAACCAACGAAAAAAAAACAAATGACGAGGAACGTGTAGAACGCGGAAAGCTTCTTCGGCGGCCTTCCTCCGGGTCTTCTTTATATCTGCCACCACTTCTTCGCGGTCGCTACCGGCCGCATTGATAAGACCCGGGCTGCAAGATGTCAAGTTCACTAACACTGATGAGACGATGTTTCAAATTCATATTGATTCTGTGATTTAGCTGCATACAGGGCGGTGCGGTCATCATCGATGCATCACGTTAGTTTGAAAAGGAAAAGGCTAGTTATTGAAGCTAATTGGCGACACTTGTTTGGCGTTGTTGTGGATGGTGCAAATTGGACCATCGTCACGAAACGAGTTGTTAGGATGGTCGTTTAGGGTTTTTGCGAGGCTGTTTTCACGCTTGCCATGTAAATCTCTATGCAAATACACGTGTTTTTGCTTGTTCCTCGAAGAGTCCAGTTTATTGCTAATAGGTTGTTGACAGTCGCGAGCACGCTAGTGTTTCTAATTAAGAAAATCACTGCGGTTTTGATTTATAAGTTAGTTAGTTGCAAATGTATTTTTCATAACGTTACCGATTGGAAAAACTAGTGTCTAAGGTCATACAGATTTACCTGAAACGTGCTGAGCATATAAGGTCAAGAGGATGTAAGTAAGGAGTGTTCGTTTGAAAACGTCATCTTAGCTTTGAAATGTCAAAAGAAAAGGACGTAGGAACAAAAGTCCATTTACTTTGATTACGTCATCCTTTTCTGTCAAAAATTCATAGCCTTATAAATGACGTTTTCTATTGAAGGGTATAAGGACAATAGAAAAAAAGGTATTATTTCCCCACTGTCTGCGCACTAGTTGTCCTAATGCAAAACAGAAACAGATATACAGGGTGTTCTAAAAAGTTTGGGAAGTCTCGCAATGAAGGTACTTATGGACCAAAGTAGGTTGATTGAACCACATTCACCTTAGTCCAAAAGTTAATAGTTTTGGAGATATAGGGTGTCAAAAGTAGTGAATTTTCGAAACCGTGGAAATAGCAGTGCTTGCAGAGTTCTTGATTGGAGACTTAGTTTTCTCTTTTTGAATAAAACTCCTTGTATCAAATTTTATGATTACCTATATACCTTTTATGACCCCCTATTATAAGCAATAGGGGGTTTATTTCCATTTATTTTGATTGCCTAACAATACTTAGAAGATTTTAAAAACTCAAGTAAAAGTTTATCCAATGAACGCAGAAATCTTCTTTTATTTATTTGAGGCCAACAAGATCACGAGGTCGCAGAATAGACTATCTTGCCAAAATGTGTAACACTCTTTATCCACGACCATAATATAATAATCTCATTATTCCTGTACATTCTCAAGACTAATGCTAATATTTATTAACTTGTGAATAATGAGTTGTCATGGAAACGAAACATGTCGTAGGCAACTGGCAAACTCAAAAAGTAAACGGCCCTAAACCTGAAACCGGTAGTTACCAGTGGTTCATTCAAATAATTATCCTTTTATTTGGATGTTTTGAGACAATAATATTCATTATTCATGCTGCATTTTTGTTTTTTTTCTTCATTATGCACTCTATAAGAATTGCATGCAAACACCTCCATGTTGGAAATTTCAAACAAAACAATGGCTTCAACTATTGGCCGCCGTGATGCCCCGCCATAATAGTTGGCACGTCACACGGCCTACATTATATGCTTGTTGGATAATATACTATTTATCTACCCATTTCTCACTGGGAATCCTAGAACCTGACAAGGCCATTTATCTTGTGGCTTGCGACGAACACCTTAACGCCTCAGCACTTCAACCTACGCATAGGTTGTGAGTACATTATATGCATATCCATGTAGATTATCTTGGCCAATAAACGCATATGAATGTCTTTTACAAATTTATATTATAATCCCTGGTGTTATAAAATCCAGTTACTTTGCCCAGAATGTTAAATATGAAGTGAAAACACAGCTGTCTTTGTGTTAACTCTCGAGGCAGAGATAACTCATGTTGATAAAACTCGGCATAAGGTCATCTCTTCATAGATATCATTAGATATTTCGTCATTTAGGTAGTCAATCATCATCAATTAGGTAGAAGTAGAGTGCCTATAATAAAAGTGTGGCCATAAAAATTTGTTGTCCATGTTTTTGTCAAACTTAATATAGACTCTTATTGGCGAAAGTATAGAATTGAATTTTGGCAAAGGAACAATGTTGGAAGCAAGAAAGACAGGAAGATGATGAACTGTAGCTCTTACCTTCGTACCAATATTTGGACGCTTTAGTCCAAGGTAGATTGTAAGCAATTTTTGACAAATTCATACATTTCTCATATTTTTATCATCGAATTTTGAAAATATCCCTCTCCGGAGCCTACGAGTACACGCAAAAGAGTTTTATCGTTTTCGGGTGGCGGTTCTGAGAGTACCTATTCCGATCCCTGGTTTTCTCAATCAGAATTAAAGGATGGGTATTCTCTAAACCGATTCTATAAAAAACCTGGTGACATCAATAGAAAACCATCTAAATATGTATATACATAAATAAATTTTCGACATTTCATGAAAAGATCTCAGAAACCAGCAGAGCTACGAAATGGTTTAATTATGCGGGAGTGGTTCGTTATCTCTTTGGTTTGTGGTTCTTTGTTGTAGTGAAAAAAAAACAATTTTTCTTTCTCGAACTTCTTCTATGTTTCAGAAGTTTAGCATCTTCATCAGTGATTGCTACAAATGTCATCATATATCATATCAATATCTAAAACATTTGTTTTTACATAATTTGAAGTTGTCAAAACTTGGCTTTTGATTTCCCCATTAAACTAGTTCGTAATTCCACTAGTTTCTGGCTATGAGATCTCCGTTCTAATCATCGAAAAAACTCACTGTGTATATGAAAAATATAGTAGCTTAATATCTGGCGCAGCCTGTAGATAAACAAAATCTTACCATCTCTGACTCGTTATCAATTTTCGCAAATTCTAAAGGTATTCGATCCTCGTCTACAAACGCTTGCCTCTTGTGGAGTATAATCTCGCTGATCTTCGTCTCCTTGTTTTTAGCTCGAAGCAGTTCCTCTCAGGCTCGATTGTACAAGTCACCCTCAAAGTTGGGTTCAGTTAAACTCGACTGGTACTTGAACTCGCCCATAAGAAAAACATTGCTGTCAGCAAGTGTCACAAATGAAGTTAATTTGACAGCAATGCGATTCAAGTACCAGTCGAGTTTAGCTGGACCCGACTTTGAGGGTGACTTCTGCCCTAACTCTTCGAACTCAACCATTTACTCAAGTGGTTGCTCTCAATGCCGACCTCTTGCCTAAGCTCTTTGATTTTGTGTTTCAAATTATCAATTTGCAACATAGTTCCTAACATCGAAAAAAGTCACTCTGTATAGAAGCAATATACAAAGTGTTTATCAAACTGTTGCCCTCGCTGGTGCTTTTTTACTGTACAGTGTCTTTCAAAAGTATGAGAACGCTAAAATATCTCAAAAATTGTTTGAGAAATACAATAGTGCACAGGACAGATAGTTGCTGTGCCAGATTCAATGCACGTTAAGACGTCTTTTAGATGACAGCACTTGGTGCAAAGACGTCATTTAGGTGGCCAGTTGGAGGTCTTAATGACGAAAGTAAGTCACACCAAAAGACGTCATATTTAAGACGTCTCATGGCCATATATAAAGACAAAATCTGGACATATTGTCTTATTTCTGATGTCATAAGGACATCAGTTTTACCAAAAAAACGTTCTAAAGGAAGTTAAAAAAACTCAAAATTTTATTAAAAAATTATTTTTTATTACTGCATCTATTAATATTTAGTTTTTCATGTTATATAAGAAGAAAATATTTTTTTTAATTTTTTTTCTTTACTCTTTCGACAAAAAAAGTGTAACTAGCAGGCAATAAACGAAATAGACTCTGCACATAAAATAAACGGGTTTTATTAACAATAGATACTTATGTACTATAAACACTAATATATCTAAAGCGATATTTTCTCCAAAATACTCGATATGTTAAGTTAGGGTCGCGACGTCACACCAATCAAGTCAGTTAACTAGTGACGTCACGCCGGTGATCCTTCAACTTTAAAACTGGACTCCCAGTCCTCCCAGTTGCACTTCTACTCAATTGAATACAGTTTACATAAACATTTTTATTTTTGAGAAATACATTTACTTTCTTGTTTAAAAAAAAATGTCACGATACATAAATTTGTAGTTTTTGTTTTGGCTTCGAAGCTGGAATTTACAAAACAAGGTCATTGGGACAAAACCAATAAGTTATACAAAGTAACAGACTTCGTATTTTGAATCGTCTAATAATTTTGTTTTATTTGTATATACACTGAAGGTAAGGAAGGTCACTATAACAATTTTGAAAAGGTAAAAGATAGGAATTCGTTTAAATGAGCAAAGTTTAACATTCTGCAGTAATGATTAAGATTTAGGAACTTTACATTACATTCTTCTAAACACAACTAAAGATTTAGCTTTTGTTTCCGTGAACTAAACTGTAAAAAAAAAAACGTGAATTTAACATCTAGTTTTTATTGATAACCAAAGTTTCTGAAAATTACAACTTAAATAGATCAATTGCTTTTGAAATCCCCTGAAAAAATGCATTTTAGTCCGTTTTTTAGAACTTCTAAAGTTAAGGAGTTTAGTCTATATAACAATAGAGTTTGGTTAAATTTTTTTTATCCAATTTGATGCATTTTAAAATTTTATTTTATAATTTCTCAATATTAATTTTTGCCATCCCAGATAACACATTTAATACATCTAATATTCTTCATTTTTTTACCATTTTACTAAACAAAGTTTTCTTTTTACGAAAATTACAATTCACAATCATATCTTTTCCGCGTGACCTTAGATAACCTGAACTGTAGATCACCTAAACTAACCTAAGTAGGATCCAGAATATGACATTCATAGGACTTCGTGTTACTGGCCACTTTTGGACGACTCATCTATGACGTCTTTAGGACGTCGTTTTATGGTCAACTGACCAGTATGACCAAACTGGAACAAAATAAGACGTCTCTTCGAGGACCTATACGTCAGACTGGTTATCTGGAAGTGAAGGTACTTTTAAATGGATCCTTTAAAACTGCAATTCTTTCCCCGTTTAACTACTTCGTAATTCCACTAGTCTCTGGCTCTGAGATCTCCTTTCTAATCAACGAAAAAAACTCACTGTCTATATCAAAAATATATCTTAATATCTAGCACAGCCTGTAGATAAACAAAATCTTACCATCTCTGTCTCGTTGTCGCAAATTACGAAGGTACTCGATCCTCCTGTACAAACTCTTGCCTCTTGTGGAGTATAATCTCGCCGATCTTCGTCTCCTTGTCATTTAGCTCGTAGCAGTTCCTCTCACTTTTCGAGCTGAATCATTTACTCAAGTGGTTGCTCTTAATGTCGACCTCTTGCATAAACTCTTCGATTTTGTGTTTCAAATTACCAATTTGCATCATAGTTCCTAACATCTAAAAAACTCACTCTATATAGAAGCATTATACAAAGTGTTTATCAAACTGTTGCGCCTCCTTTGTGCTTGTTTATTGTAGAGTGTCTTTCAAAAATGTGAGAACGCTAAAATATCTCAAAAACTGTTGAGAAAAGTTTTTACAAATAGTAAACAGGACAGATAGTTGCTGTTCCAGAATTAATGCACAGGTACCACATTTCGTCATGAAGACGTCTTATAGATGACAGAGCACTTGGTCCAAAAGACGTCATTTAGGTGGCCTGTTGAATGTATTAATGGCGAAAGTAGGACACATCAAAAGACGTCATATTTAAGACGTTGCATGGCCATAAATACAAAATCTGACCGTATATTGTAAATTCTGTTGTCATGAGGACGTCAGTTTTACCAAAAAAAGCCAAAAAATTATTTTTGTTTAAAGGTTAATGCAACTACTAATATTTAATTATTCAGTTTTTTGAAATTCTTTTTTATTTTTTTTTCTTGTTTACTAAAAAACACAAAAAATTTACATTCTTTGCAATTTTTTTTTAATTTTGTTTGTCCCAATTTCTGCCATCCCTGGTAACACATTTCGTCTTTAAGACGATACCACTCTGTCCAAAAGACATCATTTAGGTGACCACTTGGACATTTTGTGGACGAAAGTAAGACACGTCCACAAAATGTCATATTTAAGACGTCGAATATCCATATATAAAGAAAAAATCTGGACACTTATTGACATAATTCTGTCGTCATATCGACGTCAGTTTTACCAAAAAAGTGTCCCAAAACAGGTTTAAAAAAGCCTACACTTTTTTAAAATATTTTTATTTAACTGTTGCTACGTGTGATTATAGTTCATTTTTTTACCATATTACTGAAAAAAGTTTTTTTTGTCACGAAATTTTACTTTATTTCTTTACCGCGTACTTTAGATAACCTAAACTTTAGGTAACCTACACTAACCTAATGGTGATCCAAAATACCCAAACAGCACATACATGTCCAATAGATAACCAATTTTAGTCCAAATTAGGTCCGAATGTCCATGGATATATTTAGGACACACTCTGGATATCCTTTGTGTATATTTTGTTGATAATCCGATAGACTATAAACTAAGGACATCCATTGAGACACACAATTGTACAGATTTATGGCAAATGAATTTTTAATATATATATAGCGAGCATACAAAATGACTATATTACTCGGAATAGATATTCTTGCAAATTACTGCGTGGAATGAAATATTAATGTCGATTCTTACTTGACAGTCAATTTTTGACTTTTCAATATGCATAACACCGAATGGAACGAGAAGAAGAATATGCATTCATATTGGATTCCACAACAACCTACAACTATAATAATAATAATAATAATAATAATAATAATAATAATAATAATAATAATAATATTAATATAATAATAATAATAATAATAATTGCCTTTATTGAGGGAAAAAAATGTGCAGGCCCTCAATGGGCGAAGTCTAGCAAAAGCTACTCAAAACTTAACTCTTAACCAAAACTATAACATTAGACACTCATTTTTACATCTCCTTGAGATTTAAAAACCTAAACCGCCTGGGTACATGTAAAAGAACTTTTCAGAAACGATGATTTTGGACCAGATTGACCTCTATATCTGATTTTCAGACAACCGGATTGAAGACTAATGAAAAAAGGGTCAATCGGATTGGTTAAAAATCATCTGATAGTAGTCAAGCCAATCCAAATTGCTGTTTCCGGAAAGCGCTAATATGTCCTAATAAAGTTGTCCACGGACCTGTCGAAGTCATCTGTGGAAATTTTTGTTAGTACAAACAACTCTTGTTTATCATTTATTTTTATGAGGTTTTGTACTTTTTTGATTAATATGACCACAAAAAAGATCTAAAAGTTACACAAAGTTGAAAAAAACTGGAATAAAATCGTACAAACCCACAAAAAAAAAGTAATGATAAACAAGGGTTGTTTGTCCTAACAAAAATTTCCACAGATGACTTTGACAGGTCTTTGGACTGCCTGATAGATATTTTGACGTTTTACAAAAATGATCCAGCTGAGAGACCAAATGTTAACAGTAGGATGTCTTTTGGATACTAAATGGACATGTCCATCAAATGTAGAAATTTGTGCCCTCTGTATAATCCATTGGAGAGCCTTTGGATTAATCTGTGCTCTTAGGGTGACTTTTACAAGTTCAAGTAAAACCTCAGATTGAAGATAAAAATATTAGTCCATTGGACGTCCATAGGATTAGGTTGTGCTGTTTACGACACCACATTTGAGGAAAAAAAATGACATTCATAGGACTTCGTGTTACTGGCAACTTTTGGACGACCTATCTATGACGTCATTTTATGGTCAACTGCCCAAACAGCACATACATATCCAATGGATATCCAGTTTTAGTCCGAATTAGGTCCGAATGTCCATGGACACATTTAGGACACATTCTGGACATCCTTTCTATATATTTTGTTGATGATCCGATGGACTATAAATTTAGGACATCCATTGGAGACACACAATTATACAACATTATGGCAAATGAATTTTTAATATAGAGCGGACATACAAAATAACTATATTACTCGGTGTAATGTATAATTCCAGCGATTCAATCAGTATTCTCTTATTGTAAATACATGTTTACATTTGGTGGAAAATAAAGATTAAAACGCACTGTTAGCCGGTCGAGAAGACTCAGACGGTAGGCAGGCTCGGTGACGTGTTGTTGTCTGATACTACTGAGAAAGTGTTTCATTTAATTAAAACCTAACTACTAAACAAAGACACTACACCCGGAATAGAAATTCTTGCAAATTACTGCGTGGAATGAAACATTAATGTTGATTTTTACTTTACAGTGAATTTTTGACTCTTCAATATGCATAACAAGAAACTGCATTCATATTTGATTCCACAACAACCTACAACTATGACATTAGACGATAGCTTTTATATATCCCTAAGATTTAATAACCTAAACCACCTAGGTACATGTAAAAAGACTTTTCGGAATGACAAGAAATTCAATCGGATTGGTTAAAAATCATCTGATAGAAGTTAAGCCAATCCGAGTTGCTGTTTCCGGAAAGCGCTTATATGTCCTAATAAAGTTCATGTAATTAGGCAGTCCAAGGACCTGTCGAAGTCATCTGGAATTTTTTGTTAGGACAAACAACTCCTGTTTATCATTTCTTTTTAAGGTTTTGTACGTTTTTGATTAATATGACCACAACAAAGATGTAAAAAGTTACACAAAGTTGAAAAAAATTGGATTGAAATCGTACAAACCCACAAAAATAGCAAAGATAAACAAGAAGCGAATTCCAAAATTCACCGGGTCATCTACAGGTTAAGCTGATCATGTGATGGCCATCAAGCAATTTAATGTATTAAGCAGGTGACTGATCTCCCTGGATCTGGTGGTGAGTTTTGGAATTCGCCCAAAGGTTGTTTGTCCTAACAAAAACTTCCAGAGCTGATTTTGACAGGTAGTTGGACTGCCTGATGGATATTTTGACGTTATACAAAAATGATCCAGCTGAGAGACAAAATGTTAACAGTAGGATGTCTTTTGGATACTAAATGGACATGTCCATTAAATGTAAAAATGTGTGCCCTCTGTATAATCCATTGGACAGCCTTTGGATTAAACTGGGCTCTTACGGTATATCCATTGGATATGCGGATTTACAAAAATAATAGTCCATTGGTTGTCCATAAAGTTAGGTTGTGCTGTTTGGGTGACCAGTATGACCACAGTGGAACAAAATAAAACGTCTCTTCGACGACCTATACGTCAGACTAGTTTTCTGGGTGTTTATCAAGAAGTGGAGGTACTTTTAAATTGATCTTCTAAAACTGCAATTCTTTCCCCATTTAACCTACTTTGTAATTCAACTAGTCTCTGGCTCTGAGATCTTCTTTCTAATTATCGAACTCTGTATATGAAAAATGTATCTTAATATCTAGATATTAAGAGTACTAGTACTAGTACAGCCTGTAGATAAAAAAAATCTCACAATCTCTATCTGATTGTCAATTTTCGCAAATTCTGAAGATACTCGACCCTCCTGGACAAACTCTTGCCTTTTGTAAATTATAATTTTGCTGATCTTCGTCTAATTGTCTTTTAGCTTTCAATCTATGAACTCAACCATTGGCTCAAGGAATGCTCTTAATGTCAACCTCTTGCATAAACTCTTCGATTTTGTGTTTCAAATTGCCAATTTGCACCATAGTTTCTAAAAGTTGCTGTCTCTGAAACCGTTTCACTAAACGTCGAAAAACTCACCCTGTATACAAACACCCTGTTATAAAACCGTTGCGCCGCTCTTGTGTCTTTAAAATGTATGGGAACGCTAAAATATCTCAAAAACTCTTTGAGAAAAGTTTTTAAAATAGTGCACAGGAAAAAGACTTACTGTGCCAGATTCAATGTTGTCACGATGTGGCAAAGTTTACAGTTTTTCAAATGTGCATGTTAAATCAAGTTTTTTAAATGTGTAACGGAACTTCATCCACTGACTCACAGGTGGCAGCGCCGAAACGTCACTCACCGACTCACAGGTGGCCATAAGGCGAAATCATAACATCACACTGCCTTTCCTGCGCCAAAGTTGTCTTCAAATATAAGTTCCAACTATGAACTCTTACCCCGGCGTATAACGCAGGGCTCTACCACGCCTTACTGATGAGTCCAAGGTAGACCCCGGGACAAAACGCCAATACCACATACATCGGCTCAGGTCGTCTTAGTGGTTTTTCCTTGAATAATAAAAATCTTTTCTGGGAATACATCCCCATCCATGGTTCATCATTTACAACACCAAAATTGGTGACCCTCGACACAAGCAACTTTCGAGCACACGGCCGCAACAAGGAGCACTTCAACGCCTCCAGACTACCAGAGCAGCATCTCTCTGATACCCACCGCATGCAGCATCCAGCGAACTCTTTCTTCGCTCACTGCACCGCGGAACTATCTTACACACATCACTCCCTGGTACCATTCTCGGCAACACTGGCACATCGCCCGTCACTCACCTCGCTCTAGTAACAGCAACACAACTTCGTCCCCTCAGTTCGCAAAAAAGTCTCACTTCTCTCCCATCATACAACCTCGGTTGTCGTAGTCACTGAGAAGGGAGTATTGTGGCGGAACTTCATCCTCCCAATCACAAGTGGCAGCGCCGAAACTTCACCCACCGAATCACAGGTGGCAGCATAAGTCGAAATCCTTCATAACATTACACCGCCTTTCCTGCGCCGATTTTGTCTTCAAATACAAGTTCCAACTATGTGACGTTGTCCCAGTGGTGTTTCTTGAATAACAAAAATCTTTTCTGGGAACACATTTCCCATCCATGGCTCAGCATGGATTACGACACTATAAAGGCAATGCTTATTTTATTTTAAAATAAGTAAGTATCTGCATTGCATGCAGTACAAAATGCCGACTCAGCGAAACAGATGGTGCCACTAGGACTGGCCTGTCATCGCCGGGTGGACATTTGGCTTTACATTTTCGATATTTTGAGGTGCGAGTTCATCAGAATGAACTAAACTGACGAGCTCTAGTGTAGCGAAACGTGTATTGGGAGGTAACACTCTGATGATCTCATACGACTTTTCTGTGATTTTTTTTCACTGGGTTATGGAAGATTATTCTGGTTCTTCAATTTGGAAATTATTCAGGCAAGATTATATGCACCGGACATAGGCTAGATGTGCTGTGTCATTCTTACATTTTATTTTAAATGCTATCGAGCTAGCACCCAGCAGTTACTGAAACCCCTCAAAAATCAAATCTGAAATTTTATTTTTGTATTACATTACACATGTTCAATCAAGAGTAAGGGAACGGCCAGAAATCCCATAAATCCATATTTCTTGAAGTATTTTTTATGCGCGATTCCATGACAATTATGACAGTGTTGACAAGTTTACGCTTGAACTTACGAAAAAAAAATTTGGCAAAATCGCCATTTTCACCATTGATTAGGTCACCAAAATTTCCTGAAAACGTTTCTGGAATATTGAATCTTCCAATACTTGAATAAAAATTTGTTTTATATATGGTGTCTTTTTTAAGTGCGCGAGAGTTTTTAGCACACCTTTAGAGTGTTGCCACATTTTAAGTAGTTTTTGAAATATTTGTAGATGTAAATTGCAAAAATTTAAATATCTTTGACTTCATACTGTATCATTTAGAACACTTTTACGTACTTGATTTTAATCCGGTAAATAGCTTTTTACAGGATTGGATATCGTAAAGAAATTTTACAGTGTTGAGTACCGGCACATCTTCAATAAATCCATTGTATCCATGGTAACCTACCTGAACCTACCGGTACAGGATACTGTAATGAAACTATTTGTCAAATTAACGAATTTGTCAAAAATATATTCACCGCGCATAAAATAATTTTTTCCCTGTTTTTAATAAGTATGAAGTAAAATGTTGTACATCATACGTCCGGTAACATGTTACAGTAGTCGTTTCGAAATTTCAGACTCGGCTGGCGCCTCGTCCGGAAACATCTTACTCCTACTGTAAAACTATATTAACCGGACTTATAACGTAAATGACTACTATTTCAAAAACTACTGGTGCCACAAAAAAAGTTTAAACTACAAAGTTTCACTTTCACAACTGGAAAACTCAGATTTATGATTTTCCTCAAGTGAAACATCTAAATCCCTTAATGGAATTATTGCAGAAGGATCGCTTTCAATAGCTGGTGTATTTTCTCCAATACTTCTAATCTGGTCTACATGGCGTTTCCACATTTGTTGATTGTCACATTTAACCACACACTTTACACAAGTAGTGTAACTTGCCTAATTTTTTATGTATTCGTCCAAATTCCCACTTATTTTGGTTTGTATAATTTCGACATTCAACTCTCTCCCCAACTTGAAGATTTCGAGAAATTTAATTTTCATGTTGTAAAAAGGTGGACTGAAAACCATTTTTTTTTCTGTATTAAAGAACATGGTTTAATTAAGTCTAAACGCGTACGAATGTCCCTATTAAACATCAAAAACGCAGGACTTACTCCAGTTATTGAACGCGAATTTTTCTGCAATGCAATTGAAATTTAGACAATTGAGCTTCTTTTTCAGAGTCATTGCCGTTTGAAGCTTTTAATGCTTTTTTGAATGTTTGTACATACTTTTCGGCCAACCCATTGGTAGCATGATGATACGGTGCACTTAATTTATGGACCATACCATTCTCTTGTAAAAATTTTTTAAACCGATAAGAAACAAAACCTTGAGCATTATCTGATACAAAAACTCTTGGAATCCCGAAAGTTGCAATGATTTTCCTCAATAAAGAAACTGTGGTGTTAGTGGTCATGTTCTTAAAGATATGAATTTCTGGCCAACGCGTAATGCATCTACAAGAATAAAAAAATAAGAATTCTTAAATGGTCCCGCAAAGTCAATGTGGACACGCTCTATGGGTTCCTTTGGAGTTTCCCAAGGATGCCATGTAACCTTTGGTGGATCATTTTTTAACTTGTTGCAATTTGCACAATTTTTACACATCGCCTCTATTCCGTGAGAATTACCGGGCCACCAACAATAACTTCTTGCTAATTGTTTCATTTTTAAAATGCCAAAATATACAGCATGCAGCTCCTCCAAAATTCTACCTCGTAATGATTTTGTAATCACCGCAGTCTGTTGGCCAAAAAATGCAACAATTTTGTAAAGAAAACTCAATCTGTAAAATGTTAAAACGTTGCTCTGGTTTAATTTCTTTCCCAGTTTTTAGAGCGAAAAGTAATTCTTTTAGTTGCTCGTCTTTAGAAGTCTCTTTTTCGAGTTCCTTCAAAGTTACAGGCAATGTCTCAATTCGGAAAATTTCAAATTGATCTAACGCGTCATGTGAATAGTTTGCAGTTTCCTTTACAGGTAATCTAGACATCGCGTCTGCATTAGAATGCATTTTCGTATTTTTATATTTAATGTTGTAAGTAAAACCTTGTAAAAATAGAGAGTAATATTGCATACGTGAAGTTGTAAGTGTAGAAACAGATTTTGAAGGTGAAAAAATCTGAACCAATGGTTGATTATGAACGAATAAAGTGAAAGATCTGCCATACAGATAATAATACAATTTTTTAATACCAAAAATAATTGCATAAGCTTCCTTATCAATTTGCGCATATTTCTGCTGTACTGCAGTAAGAGTTTGTGAAGCAAATTAAATCGGACGCTCTGTACCATCTGGAAAGATGTGAGATAAAACTGCCCCTACCGCATAAGGACTCGCATCTGTTGCTAATATTATTGGTAAAGTAGGATCAAAATGTACTAATACCTTATCTGAATTTATCTCTTGCTTTATTTTTGCAAAAGCCTGTTGACATTTCTTGGTCCAAAGAAAAGGAACACCATCCTTAAGTAAATTGTAAATTGGATGCAATGTACCACTTAAATTTTGAAGAAACCGTGCGTAATAGTTTAATAATCCAACAAAAGCTCTAACTTCGGTCTTGTTAGTTGGAATTTTTGCGTTTTGAATTGCCTCCATTTTCTGCGAAGTTTTACCCTCTTTGTCAATAATGTATCCACAATAATCATTTTGATCAGTGAACAATACACATTTATCATAGTTTATCCTAATATTGTACTTTGAAAATCTCTCCAGCACCTTCTCTAACCTATATAAGTGCGATTCCTCATCCGGCCCTGTAATCTTAATGTCATCTAAAAACACTGTAACCCCTGGAATGTCCCTAATAATATTTTCAATGGAACGTTGCCAGATTGCAGGAGCACTTGCTATTCCATACATTAATCTAGTACTTCTATATAGACCTTTAGATTTACTGAGAGCAAGGTACTTTCGATCATCAGGTTGAACTTCCATTGGTAAATAAGCTTGCTGTAAATCAAGTTTTGTAAATTTGTCCCCACCAGCCATAGAAGCAAATAGTTCCTCAATTGTTGGTAATGGATGTGCATCCATCACCAAATTCTTATTTAAAGTGCAATTGATGAGCTCCGCAAATTCTAACTTTACCATTTGATTTTATGACGGGTACAATGGGAGTAGCATACTCAGAACTTTCTACTTTCTCTAACACTCCCTCTTTTTCTAACAAATTAAGCTCTTCCTCTACTTTAGGTAGCAGTGCATATGGTACTTTTCGAGCTTTTGTAAAAAAAGGCTGTGTAATAGCTTTCAACTTTAAACTGGCTTGTATGCCGGTAATTTTTCCTATTTCGTTATTAAATAGATTTTTGTACTTTGAAAGTAATAAATCCAATTTATCACTAGCGTTATTGACCTGTGCACTATCACCTAAGTTAGAAAAACCAATATTAAGTTGCCGTAACCATTCTCTGCCCAACAATGGTTGCCTGTCACTATGTACAACATATATGTTAAGTGATTTATTTATAATTTTGTATTGTACTTTCACCTAAACAAAACCAGCAACTCTGAGAGGTAATTTACTATAGCTAAAAAGTTTAATTTCAGTTTTCTGTAACTGTAAATCTGGAAAGTATTTTCTGAATTCCAGAAAATTTATAATTGTAACTGCTGCTCCTGAGTCAATTTCAAATTTAATCTCTTTATTATTTATCAACAAATCAAGAGTAAATTTTTTTCTGTATGTTACATGTTTACCACATTGAATTGAAAGCATTTCCTCAATATCATTCCAAGTCTTACCCTCTTTCGCCTTCATACATATCTGAGCCACGTGACCTTTTTGGTTGCATTTTGTACACTTACGGTTTTTACCTTCACATTTATTGGCTAAATGTTTTGTGGACCCACATCGGAAACACTGTTTCTTGGTGTCTTCTTGGCCCATCCTTACCTTGTAAATGGTGTATATTATTTCCTGCTTGTGTACTATGTAGCTGAGCTGCATCCCTTGTTGAGGTTTCCATGCCCATTGCAACATCAATGGCTCTTTCGATAGTAAGATTCTTCTGCTCAAGTAGTCGACTTTGAATATTTTGTGAACTTAAGCCAAAAACAAATTGATTCCGTAAAGCTTTTTTTCAATAATCACCAAAATTGCAGGTGGTAGCTAATCTTTGTAGTGCAGTCAAATAACATTGTGCAGACTCCTCCTCGTGTTGTTTTCTTTGGAAACATCGAAATGTTTCTGCAATCTCTAATGGTTCTGGATTGTTCTGTGTTGCTTCATGGTCAGTATGAGTTCTTCATAAGTCTTTGTTGCCGGCAAATCTGGCAAAATTTAGTCACATAGGACGTCGTATGCATCATCTGGCACTGAAAATATTTTGAAAGCACTTTCCAACCTAATTAACCAACGATCAAACTTTTTTTAAGTGTCGTAAGTTTCTATTGAAAATATTGTTTGTACCGAATGTACCACGCCTGTAGGCACTGCTGCTTCTCCTTGATTAGGCATGTTGAATGAGGATCCAAAATTTGACTTGAAAGCCAGGGGCTCGTACGTACCTCGTCGCCAACTGTTGTATATCCGAGTCCGGATGTATTGGACTACGGAACTGCCGTAAATGAGAACCCAGGAGTCTACTGACAAACTGTTTGTAATGGTACTGTAAACATCTAATTATATACAAATTATTGAAAAAGATAATATAAAAGCTTTCTGACAAGACCGACGTGTCATACCCTGTTTGTACATACTCTATTGTTACCAGTTCTCACCTGTATCGATGCCAGTGGCATAATAGTCATAACAGTTTTTTTTTCAAATGCGGACCTGGTTTTTGGAATGTTTTACATTTTTTTAAATATTTCAGAGGCCACTCAAAATATGACAACTTTAACAAAAAAATTCATCCTGTATGGTTAAATCAAAGAAGGTTAAGATCTGATACTTGGTGGTTTAACTAAATGCAGTGTAGTAAATTGGTTCTTAAAATATTAAATGAGAAATTGCAAGGGAAAGAATTGTGATAATTGAGTACAATGCAACAAGTACGTATGTCCAAAATGTAAAATTTTGTAAAATATGCTCAAGCCGTTTCGAATTTTATGTTAATAGCATTGCTGGTAAATTCGAAAAAGCATGCAAAATCAAAAGCAATGGAAACGAGACCTTCTTGAAGCATCCACTAAAACCTGAAGTTCTCCAAAGTATCAATAACACTTTTAACAAAAAACCTCTCATTTAGTACATGAGTGATATATGAACAACGGTACTTTTATTCTTAAAATACCGTTTTATAACTTTATAACGATTATCGTAAGCTATATAACATCTGATTGACTTATGTAGGTTTTTAATCTTTAACATTGGAACGACCGACTCTTGGAATGCCTCTTTATATATTTTCAATAACAACATCAACTGTACTGCATCTTGTTACCTAATCCCTTAATATACATTTTTTTTCTTCACGTGACTTTTACTCGTGAGAAATGAATAATTACACGCCTCGGTACTACGGAAGGAAAAAACGGTACCACCTATAATGCACGAACTTCTTAAGCCGGTTAGTTTGTTGTAATAGTAATTATTCTCATCAGTGCTGATTAAAGTTTAATTATACCCCTTAACAGGCCGGTTATTAGGCAGAATTCATTACCGACTCGGAATAGCGATTAGAATATTCCCATCTTCGTCTCGTACAATGCGTTCTTAACTACAGGCATTAGTAGTCGGCCCGAAATACATCTTTTTTTTGTTATAATTTTAATGATGCGTCTTCATTCTTCCTCGTAGATCTATTAGCGGCGGGATGCAAGAAACAAGCTTAGGCAAATTATGTACCAGTAGGAATGCACTTCGAGGTATATCGCGTGAAGATGGTTGCGAAAACGATCTTTGATAGTAATTGCATTGCTTTGGTGGGTAATGATATGAAACATAAAGCAACATTGTATTAGGGGCATTTGAAAGACCATATTGAAGACATATTTTTAAATTTTTGCCTAGTAATTAAGAGAAGTCCTAAGTAATTAGGAGAATACCGGGATAATTTCGGCCGTCAAATTTCTCGTTTGCGTGAAGTTAGCTATAAAGATCCAGCCATAAACTTTTTAAATATCGAAGAATCACCCTTGGTCATAGGATGGTAGTGGTATTGCAATTCGGAGTGTCCTGGACACTTGTATTGTCCGCGTTCCAAAACTAAACATATACACTTATATTAAGGATTGAGGGATGTTTTAGTAACAACCCCATAGAATGCTTCGTCATCTGAAGGGTTGAAAAAAAAATAAAAACTTATAAATAGGATGGTAGTGTTATCGCAATTCGGAGTGTCCTGGACACTTTTAAAAACGTCTACAGTTCCATTTGAGGAGGTTTAATGGATTAAGCGAAACATCTTGGGCTTCCATTGTCTTTATTGGGTTTTTTTACACGACGTTTCGAGCAATGGAATTTCTGCTCGTTTTCAAGTGAAAATGAGCATTAAGCTCGAGGCTATTTGCTTATGTACTAACACAGCTAACCACGCCCACCATTCGCCACGGTCGCGCGTCAAGCGACCAGCACTCGTCCGCCGTATCAACGGATGCCATATCGAAGAGAGGTCGCAACTTGGTTTACTAAAGATGCCCTCAACCGTTCGTATGTTATACTGTTTCGCGATGCGTCGAAGTTTCTCTGAAGTTCCTTTTGTGTACGGTATAGTAAGAAGATGAGGTTGGTCCTCGCTGTTTTGCCTTTTGCCTTTTACATTCCGTAAAAGCCATCAAGATAGTCTTTTTCGTATAACCATTTTGCATCAAATCCTGTTTAATAACCCATTTAACCCTAAAACTTTTTGTCTTAATAAGTAACTTTTTTCTTTCAATATGTTTTTTTGTATACATGTAATTAGATTCAGATTTTTACAACGGACCAGATGAGTACTGAACATAATGAAAAAAAAATTATATAAATGGGTTCTGACAAAATACCACGCAGGCATCTTTCACTTTTCACACCCTACTAACGAATAAACTCGTTAGGGGTGAAATCTACCCCCTCTTGGAAAAGCAATAAAATTCTAAATTCTGCAAATCTGACATTGTGCAGTACCCAGTAAGCAGAAGGAGGGAGGTGTAGATGCACCTTATAACATCCCATGAGAGATTCATTCGAACTAACTTCGTGGTGGGTAGATATTACTCCCTCTCCCTAAAGCAATAAAATTTAAATATAGCCCAAACCTGACATTGTGCACTATTCTAGTAAAGAGTAGGAGGGACGCCTAGATGAACCTTATAACACTCTATGTAGGATTTATTCAAAATAACTTCGTGGGGGGTAGAAATTACCCCCACCCCGAAAAGGAATAATAAAACTCAAAATGGCTCAAACCTGACGTTGTGCACTATTCTAGTAAAGAGTAGGAGGGAGGCCTAGATGAACCTTATAACACTCTATGTGGGATTCATTCGAAATAACTTCGTGGGGGGGTATAAATTACCCCCATCCCGAAAAGCAATAAAACTCAAAATAGCGCAAACCTGACGTTGTGTGCTATTCTAGTAAAGAGTAAGAGGGAGGGCTAGATACATTTTGTAACACTCTATGCGAGATTCATTCGAAATAACTTCGTGGGGGGGGGGGGGGTAGAAATTACCCCCACCCCGAAAAGCAATAAAACTCAAAATAGCTCAAACCTGACGTTGTGTGCTATTCTAGTAAAGAGTAGGAGGGAGGCCTAGATGAACCTTATAACACTCTATGAGGGATTCCCTCACAAAGTTACTTCGAATGAATCTCGCATAGGGTGCTATAAAGTGCATCTAGCCCTCCCTCCTACTTTTTAGTAGAATAACGCACAACGACGGGTTTGCGCTATTTTGAGTTTTAGCTTTTCGGGGTGGGGGTAATTTCTACCCCCCACGAACTTATTTCTAATAAATCTTGTATAGCGTGTTATAAGGTTCATCTAAGCCTGCCTCTTACTATTTACTAGAATAGTGCACAACGTCAGGTCTGCGCTATATTTGAATTTTATTGCTTTAGGGAGAGGGGGTAATTTCTACCCCACACGAAGTTGTTTTGAATAAGTCTGGCACAGCATGTTATAAGGTTAATCTAGGCCTCCCTCCTACTCTTTACTACAATAGTGCACAATGTCAGGTTTGGGCTATATTTAAATTTTATTGCTTTAGAGAGAGGGGGTAATTTCTACCCTCACGAAGTTATTTCAAATGAATCTCGCGAGTTTAATCGTGCACTAACGAGTTCATTCGTTAGTAGGGTGTGAAAAGTGCATATTCCTGCGTGGTATTTTGTCAGAACCAATTTATAAAATTTTTATTCATATTCATCATGTTCAGTACTTATCCGGTCCGTTGTAAAAATCTGAATATTGAATCTAAATCTGAATCTAACTTCAGCCTGGTTATTTAGATAAAGTAAAAATAACTTAGACATTTTCTGAGTTTTGGAAAAAGTGTAGTTTGGCCTTCCTCTTAAAAGGACAGTAGGGCTATATGCTACTTCTAAAATAAAACATACTTCAAAAATGCAAAACTTTTAGTGATTCGTTTGAATGTTTCAAGTAAATCTGTCGCCACAGACCTTCGAAATTTCAATTGGTCCAATTTGCCATTGTCACTTTTATAGAGGCGCCAAGCTTTCTGTGCATGGCCATATCTATGCAATGCACAAAAAGGGAAAATACCATTTTTTTCCCTTTTATTCCAACTTTGTACTCACTCAGGTATTGGTACCCCTATCGACACCTCCTATATTTTCATTTTAATGATGTATAAGTTTCGGCTGATTTACATAGATGTATTTCTTTTCGGATTGGGAGAACCTCTTTACCTTATTTAACGGAAATACTGATTAGACAAAGCAGACAGTATTCTTGACCGACTAGTGTGAACAGGTGATAGTGTTCTTGGGTATTTTCAGCTACCAAGCTTTCGATATTTTTTAATATCTTTCTCAGGGTGCTAACTGTTTTATGAAGTGTAGGCAGGAAACCGTGAGAAAAACATTTAGATATATAGGTGAATATTAAAACTTTTACAAAAATGTCACATGATACAGCACGATGTACAAAACATATTAAAATAGTCAAAGTGGACTAGCCATCGCCACGTCTAATTCGAATTTTCTGAATAGTTTTATTCCACACTGCCCAGACCGAATACCCAAGAACACTAACACCTACACTAATTAGAAACACTATTAGACACACAGAAATACTATTATAAACTACATTTACGACAATATTGTCGTGCCATTTACAATTTATAATTTCATTATCTGCTACAGTATGTTCAAAGAATCCTCGTTCCTTAGTTCCTTAGAACCTACATAGTGGTACATATCCACTTAGTAGTAGCACACCAATAAAGCACAACAACTCACTCTCAGTTATGTCTCCTGTACGATTATGCTGCAGAGCATAAGTATTCGTAAAATTCAGGATTAGGTTGATTACTTCCTGGTCGAAGAACCATCGGAAAGTGGCAGCTGGCGAAAGATTGTTACAGACGGACTTCGCTGCTTGCCATTTTGCAAAATTTGATTCTTCTAAATCACCATCTTTGTAGGGGAAAGTTTTCACTAATTTTGGTTTTCTTTCTACGAATGTTGAGAGGTTTTTCATCATCGCTCTTTCAGTCATTCGCTGCTACTTCTTGTACTTCTGCTTCAGCTCTTTGTTGAGGTCCCGGCAAATTATTCATCTCAACTATAATTTCGTCTCATTTTCCGGTCTTCTCACTCGCATTTTTCCGGTAGGAAAATTGTTATAGTCTCAGGAACTTCGATGTCATCATCTTTTTCGATTTCCTCAAGTAGCTCGGCCAAAGTAAGGGGTTCTTTTCAATATCTGAAAAAAAAGAGGATAGGTATATCGAAAGCAGAATACAAAACTTTCATTGAAGAATTGCTGAGCAAAGGATTGAACTTTGCAATTGCTCCAAAGTCAACTCCAGTGCTTGACAATACTAAGTGCTGTAGAATCAAGTGGATAGTCAGAACACCTACATTATTGGATAAACCACAACACCCACAGAGAAATATCACAAAAGAAGAGGAGTTAGCCATGTGGAAACTGCAGACGGACAAATCAATCAAGATTCTTCCAGCTGACAAAAGAAATGCGACCGTCGTCATGGATGCCACATAGTGTGACTAGAAAATACAGGAGATTTTGACGAAAGGTAAATATAAAATAATCCCTAATGACTCGACTAAAAGAGTTGACGGACAAATCTACAGTCCCTAAAGAAATATGAACTTCCCATTCCTGAAGGTATTAGGAGGTCTCTTACTCCACACCATAGTAAACCACCACATCTGTATGGGTTACCTAAAATTCACAAAATAGCTATGCCCCTAAGGCCATTCACAAGCTCCAGAGACTCGCCAACAAGTAGATTTCTCCTTCAACTCATCCAACCTTTGGTTGGAAAAACAACCTCCTTTGTACAAAATTCTGAACACTTTGTTAGTATTCTTAAGAACTTAAAATTCGGTGATAGAGTCACATTTGTGAGCTTCAATGTAGAAAGCCTTTATACCAACGTGCCGTTGGAGGAGTCGTTGGATATCGTCCAGGTCTGAGGAGAGGAGATCGCTGCCTGTGGAGGCAGCGATGTTCTCTCCTTCAATGGACCTATTGCGCTGCTGCCTCAAAAGCTCATACTTTCAGATTAAAGAACAGTATTTTGAGCAGGAGTATGGGCTTCCGATGGCACCGGTTATGGCAAAAATATATACATGGAGTGGTTTGAAACACACGCCATAGAAAAAAATTACACGGATTTGCAAGAGTTCCTGAATGATTTAAATAGTACAAGACCAACTATAAAATTCACAATGAAAACTGAAAATAACCTCTGCCTGCCATTTCTGGATGTACTGGTGAGTAAATCGGAGTGTCATATAAGAACTTCTGTTTACCGTTAGCCCACGCACACGGGACAGTACCTGAACTTCCTTTCAAACTATCATGCTTCAACAAAAGTGGAAATAATTAAAACCTTATATAGGCGCACCGTAACAATATGCAGCAACAAAGAATCCATAAATTTGGAACTTCATAATATTAAACAAGATTTGATGCAAAATGGTTATACGAAAAAGACAATCTTGAGGGCTTTTAAGGAATGTAAAAGGCAAAATCCGCGGCAAAACAGCGAGGACCAACCTCATTTTCTACTATACCATACATAAAAATAACTTCGACGCATCGCGAAACAGTACAACATACGAACCGTTTTCAAAACTGAAAATACATGAAGAAGCGTACTTTCTACAACCAAACCGGAAAATTCAAATCAGCGAAAAGATTGTATATATTCGATCCCGTGTGAGTGTGGCATGTCGTACATAAGTGAAACCAAGCGTTCCTTTGCAAGTAACAGTTCAGGAACACAGAACTGATACGATAAGAGGAGAAACGTCAAAATCGGGAATTGCAGAGCACGCTTGGTCCGAACACCATAATGTTATAATAATAATAATAATAATAATAATAATATTCTTTATTGCCATCCAAATCCTCCCGGGACATTAGCAACGTCAAAAACAAGAAAGCAACAACAAGTACAATAATTTGAATACACATAAAAATGAGGACCAGAGTCCACTGAAATGCTAACATCATAAAGACACTCATCAAGTAGGTATTCTGTAGCTTTTTTCTTAAATTTGTGTACATGAATTTCTGACTTTATATAGTCAGGAAGTCTGTTATATTCCCTAACAGCCTTATACAGAACTGCTTTTTGGAAGAATGCAGTTATATGATTTGGTACACTCAAGTTCTCTCTATGTCTCGTAGTGATGGTCATGTTATCTGCATAATGCTGTGCATTCGTTTCAAAGAGGGTCGGATTTTTTTACAAAAAGAACCAAAGACAATATATATAAAGATGGTACAGTTAGCAGTCTTAAATCTACAAAATGTGGTCGAGCTGACTCACGAGGGCGTAATCTCAAGAAACATCGAATGATTCGTTTTTGGGCAATGAAAACAGCCTGGGCTCCCCTCGATGAACCCCAGAACATTATGCTGTATAACAGCACAGACTGCACAGAGGCAAAGTAAAGCTGCCAGAGTAACCTGATCGCGCAATCTCCTAGCCAATGCACAGAAACTGTTTAGCCTATTTGTGACAAGCTCAGTTTGCCGGTCCCAGCAGAGTCCCGAGTCCAGATATACTCCTAAAAACTTTGTGGTGTCTGTCTCTGGAATAGACCTCCCATTACATCTGACGTATAGTGATCGCTCCCTTCCACCTTTTCTGCCAAAAGACAACAAGCCAGTTTTATCAGAATTATAGATTTAGAAAACTATGGTTACACCAGTTCTGCCAGGATGTCAATGTTTTTATTTGCCAAGACCACTGAGGTGTCGTCGGCATACTGACAGACAAGTCCAGGGGCCAGGTGTTGTCCCATGTCATTTACATAAATTAGAAACAGTATGGGACCCAATATTGAGCCTTGTGGTACCCCTCTACTTAGAATTGATGGGTCAGAGAATTGGGTTACTCCATCCTGCATCACACACACAGTCTGTTCCCTGTTGGCAAGATAAGACTCTATTAACTGTGCAGAAACCCCACTTATCCCACATACACTCAGCACTCCCAGCAGCCTTCCATGATCAACCATGTCAAAAGCCCTTGATAGGTCAAAGAATATACCAGCAACATCAATGTTTCTATCCATCTTCTGTATTATAAAAGATACCACCTTAAAAATGGCCATTTGTTGAGTTGTTAGGTCTAAAGCCATACTGACTGCTTGTTAAAACGTTGTGGTTTTCCAGACAATTAGCCTTTTGTATATTGCTCTCTCAAAGACCTTTGAGAATGAGGGCAGTATAGAAATCAGCCTATAATTGCCTATATTACACCTGTCACCCTTCTTCTGTACTGGTATCAGTTTTGCCCCTTTTGAGGCATAGGGAAACTCTCCTGATATGAAGCAGTGGTTGATGACATCAGCAAGAGGGCTAGAGATCAGCACTGCAATCCGCCTCAACAGGAACACTGGCACTTCATCCATTCCTGAAGAATATTTGTTGGGCAAGCGCTGTAAAATTTTTTCTACTTCCATGTTGTCAGCGGGCATCAAAAATAATGTCGGCAGAATAGCTACCTCACCGCCATCAATTAAGGGGGGCCCTCTTGGGATCCCGGGAACATTGGAAACGTTGGCTGTAATAAGTGTTCTAGCAAACAGATCAGCTATCGACTGCGCATCGTCCTCCAGTACACCATTTTGGTCCTTTAAGCTAATTTGGGTATCTCTGTGATTGACTTTGTTTGACTCGGTTTTGTAGATATTCCAGACCGTCTTTGTAGCGTTTCGAGAGTTAACGATTTTATTTTCGTTTAGGGAAATTCGATAGTTCCTTAGATACTCCCGGTAATTTTTCCTTTCTATTTTGTATTCCAAATAGACTTCCTCGCTGTTGGTATATTTATACCACATATATAAATATCCCTGACATAGTCAGAGTATTGGCGAATTTCTGGATTAACCCAATTTGGTTTCGCTTTCTTTACCCTATGAGTGCATCTAGGAAAGCACCTCTCAAAATAGTAGGAAAATGTTTATGTAAAAATGTTGTATTTTTCATTCACACTATTGCCGCTATAAACATCTTCCCATGTTTCATTCTGAAGCTTTTGCTTAAACCTAGCTATGTTAGCTTCGGTAAAGAAACGCCTTTTTTTAAAGTTTGGAACCTCTGGTGTGTTTGACGTAATCTTACATTCAATAGTTTGACCGAAGTGATCGGAAATATGGGTATGTATTACCTGGCTTGTTACTTCCAGTATATTGCTAAAGATGTTATCAATCTGCGTATGTGAGGTCCGTCCCATCCTAGTGGTTTCGTTTATGTGTGGAAACATGTCGTAGCTCGACAGCAGTTGTATTACAGAGGTTGAGTTCTCATTAGGTGCTTTGAAGTTTATATTGAAATCCCCAGCTGCTATCAAATAACTTCTTGGAGTTGACACAGCATGGAGTATTGACTCAAGAGTGTCTAGAAAAATATTTAGATCGCCAGTTGGCAATCGGTAAATACAAATAAGTACATATGATGTGTTATTAATAACATATTCCACTAAACAAAATTCACAGTGTTTTTCAATGGGGGGTATGTTTATACAGAGCGGCTTTGCATTCAGTTGTTGTGTCGTGAATATGGCCGTCCCTCCACATTTAAATTGGCTCCTGGACGAGTATGTTACAGGAGAGTACTTATCCAGTGTTACTTGACTCATGTGGTCCAACTGCAGCCAATGTTCTGTGATGCACAGCACATCCGGGGCAACCTGGGCTAACAGCACTTTAAATTCATTTGTTTTATTGTTTAGGCACTGCACATTAATGTGCAGTAGACGCAATGTACAATCTTTATTTAAAGGTTTTACTGCCTTTGTAGGTTTGACTGGTGTCGTCTGCCGAGGACGACGGCGTCATCTACCAGGAGCTGTCTTGGCTTTACTCCATATATCCCTACTTTCTTTGCTTGGTAAGCACTCCTTGTTTGTTATTTCCGCTGGTATAAAAAATTACGACCTAACCCAAAGTTGAATCTTTGGAATGTTACTCCTTTAGGCCAAAACTCTGGACTGTCTACTAGGTCTTTATGATCATATGGGACTCCTACCATAAAGAATCGCTTGTTTCCCTTTTGCATCTTTGGCTGACACTGTTTAATAGTAATTTTGTCTGCCAAAATATTTGCATGCTTCATAACATGGTTTTTAATTTTGTCCTCCGTGACATGTTCTCTCAGTTTCTTGAGAAAAATCCAAGCCTTCTTATCCGTATTCAAATCAGCTTCAAATTCGACATCCTCTGTTCGATTTCCCTGGCAGAGGTTTCTTTTTTTTAGTTCCAGAAATCGTTGCCTATTTCTTTTTGCGCGCCTTGTTCGCACAGCTGGGATGAATTTTTCAGACTCCCGCGAGTCATTGGAACCAACGTCCCACTCGCGTTCTGATAGCGGTTCTAGCTGCTCGGCAGATGGTTCTGTCGGTCGTAGATGTGCAACATCCCTATCAGGTTTGTTGTGATTTTGTGGATTGCCTACAACTGTAGCATAGAACCTTTTATTGACAGCTGTCTTTGTCTCCTGCATGTTTTGTTTTTCCTCAGTTCCCGCGCTGAGTTGATGTTGTTTACCTTTTTTTTGCGGCTTTTCTTCCAACAATGAGAGTTTCTCCCTCAGCAGGCAGTTGTTTTCCTCCAGGATTGCATTTTTGGTGCGTACTTCTGATAGTAGTTCCTTCAAATATTGGATTTCCAGCATTCTTTCAGTTTCATTCCCATCTATAGCTTCTGGTTTTGTATTCTGTGGGAGGTTATGTTCATCACAATCGCTGTGATCCTTACATTTAACTCGCGTTTCATCAATAATAATGACCTTCTCGGCCCAGTCTCGAGCTACACACGATTTGTGAAATACTTTTCCGCAGTTGACGCAGATTTGGGCACTAATAGGTTTCGTTTTACAACAGAAATAATACGATTTTTCCGTGCACGAATTTTTACGCGATTGCTAATGGGCGGCCATCTTGGCCAAAAAAAAAATTAAGTGGTCGGAAGCCAAAATTGTGCATAGAGAACAGCACTGGAAAGTTTAGGGAAGCAGTCTTCATTGGAAGCAATGTGGGCGTTTTTAGTAAACCAATTTTCGACGTCTCTTCGGTATAGCATCCGTTGATACGGCGGACGAGTGCTGGACGCGCGACGGGGGCGACGATCCGGCAAATAGGAATGGTGGGCGTGGTTAGCTGTGTTAGTACATAAGCAAGTAGCCTCGAGCTTAATGCCCAGTTTTCCTTGAAACTGCTCGAAACGTCGCACACTGGCGCATTTTTACAATTTCTTGGTCATTATAGAAAAAAATAAAATTTATTCCTTTTGTAAGTAATTATTTAATTTTATTTGACTAATTATCCCTCTTTAACAATTGATCTGTTTCTCTAAAGATAAATACTGTAAATAGACAGTATGTTACTTCAAAGTTGGCCCCTTGAATATCCTTTCAATTTACGGTATGTGATAATTCTAAAAGCGCATATTTTAGTCTTACAAAATTTCACCCTAATGACACAATATTTGCCATATATCGTATTGCTGAATGTATTTGCTTTATCATAGTTCCGTCAAATACGTAAAACTTATTAACAAATTTTGATATCAGAGGTATTTGTATCACCGTGTCGAAGTACAAAAAGAAATTATGTTTGCTCCTTTCTCTAGGACATATATTTTTTGTTTAAAACAATTTATCTGTAATAAAGTAAGAACTTATAAATCAGGATGTCTTGTAAGATTTTCTATTAAAATTTTGTGCGACCACTTGCGACTTTATCTATTTAAATTTTTATAATATCAACAGGTGCGAAAAAACTTTGAAAATATTTTATTTCTTAATTATTATTTTGGTATTCTTTACGTTTTTTTATTCATCATATACAAGGTAAAATCGTCATACAGAATTTTTATACAGGGTGTTTATTTAACACTCCTTCGAACTCACATATTAGACTAGAAAAAAATCCTTTTTTAAGCAAAACTGTTATAATAGGGTTGCAGCCTTCTTAAAGCACATGTATATGGGCAAATGTTTGTTCGGACAGCGACCAGTTAGGAAAATTTACGATCCATTTGTATCAAGGCTTCATAATTTTTGATTTAATAATAACCAAAATTTATACCCAAGAATCCATCTAATTACATTCGGAAAAGTCAAAGAAGAGAATAGGGGGTATTAATTTTAAAATTATCATCTAGTTGACTGTGAAATGTCAAAAGACAAGGATGAAAGAACAATAAGTCCATTTATTTTGATTGTGACATACGTTCTCTCAAAAATTCATAGCCTTCAAGATGACCTTTTCTAATTAAAACTCCGTATACAGGTAATCGAAAGTGTACTGCGACATTGTCTAATTAAAAAAAAATGATTTGAACCAACTTTCTTTAAGAAAAAGTTTCCGGTTGCTTTCACAAATTTTTTTCAACAAATAGCTTCGAAACCTGAAGATCTTCTTAATGAAAGTTTTACATATGGTTTCCTTTTAAACCAGAAAACCCCCAAGTATATACACCGTGTTCATTAGAAAACATCATCTAGAGAGCTATGAATTTTTTAACAGGAATAGAACACATAATCAAAATAAATGGACTTTTTTTGTCTCCATTCTTTACTTTCGGCATATAACAACCAAGTAGATGCTGTTTTCAAATGAACATTCCCTATATACATGGTATATGTCAACAATGAAATGAGTCTCGTTAGCCTTAAAAACTTTTTTTTTCTTATGTACCTATTTACCTTTCGTACGTTTTTGAAATTTGCCGCTCATCATTGAGACCTCGTAAACCGTACGAGATACAGAGTCGATTGAATTGGAACATTGACATTGAACATATCAAAATTTCCAAAACTTTCACTGCTTCCGAAAATATTCGAAAAAAACTGAAATATACGAAACTAGTTTTATTTTTTTCCTGAATTTAGTTGGAACATTATTTTTAAAATAAATTGAACATCCTGGGTACTTTTTAACATCTATAGGACGGTATTATTCAGTTTGTGGTCCGACGATTCGACTTGTCTGGGAAAATCATCAATTTTAGGTTTTCAAGTAAGTTTACAAAATCAATGATATATATGTAGGTAAATTTTTTTTACATATTTTTTTAATACATTTTTGTTAAAGTTTATGGCATTTTTAACGATTTATTTATAGCGAGGTATATGGGTTATTCAAATTCGTCAACTTAACGTTAAATTGAGACAAACAGGCAAATTTTAATACTCAACAAGACGTTGTTATTAAACTTACAAAAATCTAACGATTCCGAATTGTTTTATTGATTTTTTGAACTTATTTAAAGAGAAAACCGGAAAAAGCCCGGAAAACATTTTAAATTGTATTTAAAGATATTAAAAAAAAAATCAACCAAAATAAGACAACCTGACAACCAGCTATACAACCCACCTAACCAACTTCTCTAGGAACGCACAAAAATGACCAAAATAACTGAAAGACTTATACACTTACAAACCAAATGGAGAAACAATCCACACAATTGGACTATAATAGGTCCACTTTGCTAATCAAGACAGACCAGACAATACCGTTACCTTTTCCCTACTTCCACCCTGTTAGAACAGTTGAATTTAGAATAAAACTTTTTTTTCTCTTCCTATTACCTATACATATTAACTAGAATAAGTAAAATTGTAAATAATGTATATTGTAACACATAGCCAGAAAGACCAATAGGTCGATAGCCTTTTTTTTCTTACGAAAAATAAATATATATAAATAAATAATATTTATACAAAAAATCTACAACATTGTATATCGGGCAAGAAAAATAAAAAGTTCTAACAATATATAATGGTAATGACCCTATTAAAAAGTTGTTGGTGATAGTTTACTAATTCAAAACGTTATATTAGAAATTTGATCTACAGGAAAGTGCCATAGGAAAATAAAAATCATTTTTCAAAACTTATAAATTCAGGTCATAATAAGACCAATTGTAACAAATTTCGATTTTATTCGATTATTTCCGGAAAAAGTATCTCGATTCACGATTTCTGAGATTCCAATAATGAGGAACCAATATTTGAGTAACCTGAATATTCTGTGTAAAAGTAAGTAAATCGTTAAAAAGAACATAAACTCCAACGAAAGCATGAAGTGCTACACATCATTAAATTTGTAATCAAAAGGGCTTTCAATTTTCCAATGTAACAGCCAAATTTCAAAAAATTGACCTTGATAATGCTCCAGAGAAGTCGAAACGTCTGACTAAAAAATAAACAATACTGTGACCACACAAGTGACCACGAGAATGTTCAATTTATTTCAGAATATAGCTTCAATAGATTTCATAAAAACAAAATAATTTTTGTAAATTTCGGTTTTTTTTCGAATAGTTTTCAGAAGTTTTTGAGTTCTTCGGAGGTAGTCAAAACTTTGGAAACTTTAAAATATCATTGTGCCCAAATTTAACTGAATCTGTATATCTTTTTCGGTTTACGAGATTCCAATGATGAACGGTAAATTTGAATAACTCTGTAAGGGATTAAACAATTTCGTGTCTGAGTATTTTTTTTTTTATTATTGAACTGGACTACTGAAAAGAAATTAAAAAAACGATTCTATTTGCACTTTCCTTATATCTGTCTTAATACTGGATATAATTTGATACATTATTAAAGTGGGACTCCTGGTAAGTTTTTCTTATACCATAACACCCTGTAGAAATTGTTCTATAATTGTTTATAACTTACAGTTACATTAAACTTAGTATTACTAAACATCGATATATCTCTTACACCTTGTTTCATTATCGAAATTAGCTTTCTCACTGACTAAGTAATATTGACCACGAAATCTTGAAAATGCGCCAGTGTGCGTCGTGTAACAAAAACTCAATAAAGACAATGGAAGTCCAAGACGTTTCGCTTAATAGTACATCATTGACTACCACCTTTAAACAAACGTTTAAGTAATGTTTCAGTACATACCCCACAGAATGCTTCACCGTCAAGGGGTTGAAAAAAAATAAAAAACTATACATAAGATGCTAGTGTTATACCACTTCACGGTGTTTTGGACACTTGTATTGTCCGCGTTCCAAAACTAAACATATACACTTATATTAAGAGAGGATTGAGGGAGGTTTTAGTATCAACCCCATAGAATGCTTCACCGTCTGAAGGGTTGAAAAAATTAAAAACTATAAATAGGATGTTAGTGTTATCGCATTTTGGAGTATCCTGGACAGTTTTAGTGTTTGCCTTCCAAAACTAAACATCTATAGTTCCATTTGGGGAGGATTATGGGATGTTTCAGTACAAATCCCGTAGAATGCCTCACTGTCTAGGAGTTCAGTAATTTATAAAATATGTCTTTTTAAACTAATTTAAACTACTCCGACAGAAAACACTTAGCTGTTAATATCTCGGCAACTTAACTATTATTGCTTTGTTGCTATTATCAGTGGATTTATGGCATAATTTTAGCAGCACCAACCTACAGCAAAACTAGAACACGAATAGAGAAAATAAACTAAGAAGCAATTGAACTGTTGATGTTTAGTTTTGGAACCCGGACATTAACAGTGTCCAGGACGCTCTGAACTGCGATAGCTAACTAGCATCTTATTTACAGTTTTTAATTTTTTTCAACCCCTCAGAACTTTTCCTACTCGATCTGTATATGTATAATTTTGGAACTCCAAAAAATAAAAGTGTCTGGACACTCTTAATTAGGATAGATGTAGAGCCTTATAGACATTCTTTATTTTTTTTCCATCACCTCGAATAGTAAAACATTCTATAGGATCGGTAGTATAACACCTTTCAACTACCCTAAACGAGCATTACCAATTTAACACCGAAACTAATGACTGATATTTATATAAATTACTTTCATCATTGTCTGAACTACAGCCTATAACTTTGCTAGGTCATGGGTGATTCTACGATACTTAAAAAGTTTATAACTGGATGTTTATGGCTGACTTCACGCAAACAAGTTTCTTCCACTCTATAAACATTTTTCGAAGCGCCTACGTAGGATCTATCATCTATCAAGGGTTGCCACCTGTTCCGCTTTGGGTGGGATTTTTCGCTTTTTGAGTTAACTGTCCCGTGACTTGCACATGATCTAAGTGGGAAGTCATTTGTTCCGCTTTTCGCAGTTTTATTTTGTCAGAAAGCAAACTCGGTTCAGTCAGTCTCAATTTTTTATTTTAAGACTTTTAAATGGAGTGTTTCAATGGCGGATCTGATACAGAAAAGGCGGCAGAAGATATGGTATAGGAAATCTTGCCCAAAAAGTCGAAGAATATCTACCAGAAACAGTATGAAGCATTCTTTCAATGGTGTTCTGACCGGCGCCGACGTGTCGAAAATGTCAATGATAGTATCTTGTTGGTATATTTTCAAGAAAAGTCCAAGAAATATAGTCCTGCAACAGTTTGGGCGCATTACCCCATGTTGGAGAGCATGCTAAACGTAAAAATAGCATTGACATTGGCAAATTTCCTAAAGTAGCAGCCAGCGAAGGTTATAAACCCAAAAAGTAAAAGATTTTGAATATAAACCACATCGACAGTTTTTTAGTGGAGGCCCTAAACAATAAATTTTTACTGATGAAATTCGAAACTTATTTCTATGAAAACTTTACTACAACATACTTTAATGTCATTGCAGGTAGTACGTATTTTCGGCATTTCTGGGGCCTGCAGAACCCAAGAGCTAGTTCAAATGATGGTTGAAGATGTGGCAGATCTCATGTAATTCTAAACTTAAGATGGACAGAAATTTTTTGATGAAAATTTTGGATGCAGCAGTCAAGTTTATAAAATTGTGTAGACAGTGTACATGTCTTTAAGAAAGGTTGACACGCCCCATTCAAGAATTTTTGTACGTTATGAAAATAAAGCATGCCCTACGCAGCCTGTAGGAACAGACACTCTTGGAAAGGTACCGCAACACGTTGCAGAATTTTTGAAATTATTACGACATCATTACACAAAAGATATTGCATTCGCCGCACATCAGTATCAATGTTTTGAAACGACATGGTGGCAAGAGATCATCTGCCGTAGCTGAAGCATATGTAGAAAACTCCATTGATAATAAAAGAAACATAGCAGGCCAAATTTTTGGTGGTTTCAATTCAAAGTCAAGCCCTTGATGTACCCTGCACGACAACATCAGAGACCATTAGTGAAATTTCAACATCAACACGAATGGCTATTGTCTAGTCTACCGATATTTCTAATGCAGACACTCATAGTTGGTTTCATCTTTCCAATTGTTCCCATGTTACTATTAATTTTTATAAGTTTGATAAATAAAAATTCGTTTATACATTATAACCCTTTACTAGCACTTTACTCTCTAGGGAGTAAAAAATATGTTTTACTCCCTTGGGACTAAATGACCCACTTTGCTCTCTCTATACAGGGAGTAGAGTAGCAACTTTACTCCCGGAACTACAAAAATTTTTAATGCAGCAAGTTTTCTTGCCTCTGTCGTTACATATCGAATCTTTCTAAAAAAATTTACACAAATTATACAGGGTGTTACTTAATGGTATAAACTAAAATATAAACTAAGAAGCAATTGAAACGATACACTGCAAATTTTGATTATACACTCCAAATTTCACTCTTTTGTTCACTTTCAATTTGTCTTCTATGTAGGCCTCTGCTCTTTTTCTCATTAAGTCACAAACTCCAGGAACATTACGTATGGTTGCAAATTCGTCTACAATTCTATGCCTTAATTGTTCTACTCTTTTGATTGGTGTAACATAAATTAATGATTTTTAGGTGAACCCGCAAATAACAATCTATGCTATCGGTCAAATCGGGTGACCTAGGTGGCCAGAACTGTGGCTTTCCACGACCTATCCACCGTTTTTGGTATGCTCATTCAAATATTTACGAGCCAGTATGTTAAAGTGGACAAGAGCACCATCATGCATAAAACCAATGTTGTTGTCGTAACTGGAGAATATCTTCAAGAAGTAATGGTAAATTATTTTCTAGAAAATTGATGTAAAATAGTCCGCTAAAGTGTCCTGGTAAAAAAAGGGTCCTTTCAATTGTGTAAATATAAGTAAAAACGACCATAAAAGAGACCGATTTCTGTCATTTCGAAACTAGAATAATTATTTTTAATTTTTTAATATGACTAGTACTTTTTTTCCAGAAGAAGCAAGTCTGAGGTATGGAATGGTAATATGGAAGCTATAATCAAAGAACAAAACTTCATGATTTTGAACTTTCAAAACTGTTAAAATTAAGATTTCAGGTGTACAGTGAACGTCTTATGAGATGCTCGTGAAACCTCTTCAAAATCTCTTGTCTTCGGTAATTAAAAAAAGTTTTTGTTTTTAGGGGAAGTGAATGTGTGGTGAGAAATCTTGACGCTGTAGGTAAACGAAAAACTGCATTGTTTTGAACATTCAGAACAGTTCAAGTTGAAATTCTAGACAGTCAAAGAATGTGTACCGAATGAGATACTTTGAAAAGTCTTCAAAACTTTCTGTGTCAAGAAAAAAAAATTAATTTAGTTGCTCAATGAGAAACCATTACAAAACTTTGAAAAGTTCTTTCAGTAGTACTTCAGTAGTACTTCAGTGGTGAACCTTTTTTGTTGTCAAACGCCACTGGAGCTAACAATTTTAATCTAATTAGTGCTTTATTGCCAAGCACTAATTTGTCCTTTAGCTAATTTATTATAAGCTCTAATTTAGAAAAAACTGCTTTGTTTAACTCTCACAATAGTTCAAATTGCAGTTCTAAAAAGTTAAGGTTTTCTATCTCCGAAATAAGTTAAATAACTTTTTCCAGGGGAAGATAATAAGAGGTGAGGAAATTTGAAACTAAGTAACCAAAGAAAACACTACATAATTTTGAACTTCTAAAAATGTTCAAATTAAGATTCCATGTACAGTGAAGATGTTATGAAATTCTCATGAAATCACCTCAAAGTCTTCTGTCCTAGGTTATTAAAGAAGTTTTTGTTTTTAGTTGGAAAGCATACGTGGAAAGAAAATTTTTCGTCGTAGATAGAAGAAAAACTACACTGTTTTGAACTTTCAGAATAGTTCAAAATGTCGAATCAGCGTCTCCAGAATGCCATGGTTTTCAAATACCGCGTCAAGGCTCTTTTGCTTGAAAAGATTATTTATTCATTTCAATTTAACATTTATTTTGTTTAATTTATTATACCTACTTCTGATGCTACGCTTGTTTGACGTTGCTATGCCATATTTTTGATCTGAGCAATAAATAATTTATTTATTTATTTATTTATTTATAAATTGAAGTTCTAGACAGAATATGTAATGAGTAATGAGGTACTTTATAACCTCTTCAATGATTGAACTGTAACCAAAAGAAAAACTGCATAGTTTTAAACTTTTAGAACTGTTCAGATTAAGAAACCTCCTCAAAGTCTTATGTCTCAATTAATTAAAGATATTTTTGTTTTTAGAAGAAGATTATGTATGGGGAAGTAATTTGAAGCGGTGGATAGAGAAAAAACTACATATTTTGGAACTTTCAGAACAGCTCAAACTGAAGTTTTAGATATTCAAAGAACGTGTAATGAGATACTTTGAAACGTCCTCAAAGTTTTCTTTCTCTGGTTATAAAAGAAATTTTTCTTCTTAGGTGAAAAGAATGCGTGGTCAGAAAAGAAAACTATACTCTTTTGAACTCTCAGAACAGTTCAAATTGAAGTGGTGACTTCAGAATGTGTAATGAAATACTTTGAAAACTCTTCAACAAGTCTTGTCTCACAAAATAAATTAAACTTTTTTTATCAATTTGACACCTTGTTTATTGAAAACCAGACTCTCCAGTTCACAAGTTTATATGGCCTTATCTAAAATGTCCTGCCGTTCGTTCTTTGAAGACGTCGTCCAATGGAATTTCTTCCTGACTTGTCGTCCACAGCTGCGGCAGACATTATCAAAGGCGATGAGGCAATGATCTCTCGTGCTTGACTGACGTTGACTGATTCAACTCCCGAGAGTTCTGTGATATTTATTCTGGGATGGGGGTAGTGGTGGCGCGGGGTTTCGGCACACTTGAAGTATGTCCTAGAACTCGCTTCCAGTCTTCATTTAGAAACGTAATTTCTTCCTTCCTGTTGAAATTGTTGTCGTGTTTAAAGATCTCAATGGCCTCTCTCGTTAGTCTCAGATAGAAACGCTGCTATTATTATAAGAAGACCACCTAGTTGAAAAAGTAAGTCGTGGCCTTCGGAGAGAGCGTGCTCTGCTACTGCTGACTTTTGTGTTTGTGCCAGCCTGCAACTCCTCTTGGGTTCCGTAATCCTCCGTGGATGTATGATAGACTAGTTCATCCGCGCTTTTCTTCATCTTCTCCCGTTGTTCCTTCATGGCGCTCTACATTCTTTGCAAGGGCGGCCCTATCGAGCTCGTGCTTGCTGTATCCATTCCAACCAAAGGCTCTTTCAAACCAGCCGACTCACAGATTTTCTTGGCTCTCACAGACAGAATCTTTACCACTCCCCTTTTCTGACTGGGATGATGATTTGATCCGTTATTGAAGTATCGGTCAGTGTGTGTTGGTTTTCTATAAACGGTGTGCGCAAGCTTCCCATTAGGCCTCCTTGGTACTAAAACATTCGAAAACTGTAGGCGTCCTTCCATTTCTATCTCCTGGTGAATTGGATTTTTGGGTTGATAGAATTGATTTGTAAGAGGAAGTATTGAAGTTCGCTCTCTCCATGGCTCAAGTAACAAAGGTGTCGTCCACGTATCGGAACCAGCACTTTGGCCTCTTATTTGCCGTGACCAACAACTCTTCTTCGAAAATGTCCATAAATTAGTTGGCGAGATCATATAAATCTTCCTTCCATTGAAAATATGTAGTGGTTGTGTAGGAACAACTTGGCAATATCTTGTGGAAAATCATGGTAAATATTTTCCATTGCTTCCTTAATGGGTACCATCGTGAAGAGCGAAACATCGAAGCAAACGATAATTTCTCCTGGACAAAAAGTCAAAGAATGCAGTTTTTCGATGCAATGAGTGCAGCCTTTCCTCAATCCGTCAGTATTTCCTATTTTAGGTTGCAGCAGTTTTGTGATGTGTTTCGCGATATCGTAGGTCGGGCTTCCTATGGAGCTCACTATGGGTGTCAGTGGTACATCCGGTTTATGGATCTTTGGCAAACCGTACCTCCTTGATATCAAGGCTTCTGATTTTTAAGTATAGTCATTTCATCCGATGCCACGTCCTTGATTAAATTGTTGGTGGCCCTCAAAATCCGGGCCGTTGGATCACGAGTTAACTTCTTGTAGGTAGTGGGCAACCACTCTGCCATTTCTGAATTATTTACGTCAATTGAATGAAAGACATTTTGAAAGAAAAAGAAAAGACAAAACACAACAGAATGCAATAGAGAAAGAATAGGTCAGATTCATCAAAACTAAAGATGATAAGAAAGCAGATTCTTAGTAACACAGACGACGAACCCGCCGAGACCAGCCATTTGGTGAAGAAACCTCGTTCGAGAAAAAAGTCTCTTACCAAGGTTGCAAGAAGGAACAAGAGAAAATTTCTGACGTCGAGGTTAACAGGCCCATTTGCCTTATTTGTAGAGAATTTGAAAAAATCCTTAACCTAAACTTAAGATCTGTTATATGTTATGGTTGGCCTCTTAGCCAGTGTAGTACAAATGAAAAAACGAGGAAGTCAATGCGAAGTCTGTCAATGAGGTTTGGGATAATTGCAACCTGAAGCTACCTCTAAGATGGGGGAGGAAAATGTCCACTCATATATTTTTTAACGGTCTATTACCTTTTGTAAACTTTGATATTATGATATCTAATTAATAAGTATTTTCTTTGAGAACATTTCATCTTTCAGTTAATCTTGTCGAATTCTGTTAAAATTAAAAAAAATTTAAGATATTTAAGATTTAGCTAAAGCGGGGTGGCACATCCCCCCCCCCTAGCAGTGACTGAAGATTTTTTTTTAGAAATGTCAGACACTGCCATTCAAGCTAAGCAGGTTTACACTTATTACAAAGTTTAATATTCATTTTTATTTCCTTGAAATATTCTTATAGTTCTTCTTGATTTACGAAAATAATCGACGGAAAACGACTTTATCATATTCAAGATAAATAAGCCATAAAAATTTGGTGCTAATTGAATTTTAACCTATACAAACTCTATGTAAATTTTCCTCGAAAGTCTCCTTTAAAAAGCAACATGAGCTAAGGCCAATATTTGCGTTTAACGGCACCTTTCAAGTTTTATGTGACTTGTAGGTGGACGCACAAATGTGTATAAATATTGTGGATATTTTTGTGTGATATGTAAACTATTAACTGTAAAAATAATATACTAAAGTAACAAAATTAATTAGGACAGTTAACATCACACTTCACCATTAACGGGAAATTATTACTTTTCTAGTTCTAATTATTAGCAAAAACCTTTTGCTCTTCGGGAAATAAAAAGTCCCTTTTTGACTTTTATTTCCGGGGCTAAAGTGTCCCTTTTTATCCCCGATGAATGAAATGCTTCTACGAAAAAACTAATCAACAGCCAGGTGCTTCTTCTATCGGTTTTTCGACAAATCGATGCTTCTCGCGCGATTTCGGCTGTAACTTCTTAAATTGCAACTCTGTGTTTTTCCACCATTTCGGAAATTAATTTTTTCCAGTAGTTTCTTCTAAAAGCAGCGTTGGAAGCGTTTCTTGATGATAAAACAATAAAAAGTTGGAAAACTATTTTTTTTTGGTAACTTTTACTTTAACTATTTCCGCTTTCTCAGGTTTCAGTGCTTTCTTTGATAAAACGTTTCGGCCTTTATTTCTAAAAGCTCCTCTGGTTGTTGTTTCTTAACACAAATTTTTTTGAGGGTTTTTTTCGGTCTTAGGTTTAGTTTTAGGTTTGAAACTGCCTGTACTTTCAGTGAGCGTAGTTTCTTCTAAAGCTTTCTTCTATGGTTTTTCCTCCTCTTCCGGTCATTACCTTCTTTACAGGTTTTTTTGTGGAGCTTTGTTTGTAACTTCTTTTTCGGTCTTTTTCTTCCGAACCTTTGGTACACACTTTTCAACGGTTATTTTCTCAATTTCAAGTATTGGTTTCTCTATTTCTCTGCCTTTGATTTCTTCTTTTATTTTAGAGGGTCTTCTTTGTCGTGTTTCCCAGCACTTTCAATAACTTTATGGGGGAAGTTAAATATTTAGTTCGAAATCTGGGCCTTTAGCGCCAGCCTTCGGTGTCTTTCCAGAAGTACATGCTTTTTTTCGGTATAATTTTAATTTTAATAGATTCTTCCGGAATCTCCTCATCTTTTTTTTTCTGGCCGTTTCTTCAGAACTACCGTACCAACTTCCTTTCCCTTCTCTGGTTCTTTCTTTTTCTTAATAATTTTAATTGCACCAGGTTCACCACTTTCTTTCTCGGGCTTTTCCTTAGGTTTTGGCTGATAACTGAACGCATTATTGTTTTTCTTCAGATTTTTTTCTTGAGATTTTTTTCTTCGACTTCAACACCGAGCCGCTCAATTTTTGTTATGTCATTCTCAACATCCTTAATCCTTTGGTTTCTTATTTTATTTTTTTTAGATCCATCTATATTTGTGGATATTGTGCCATGACTTTGCCATCATTAGACATTATGTCACATTAATCCAAGTCCACGCAGTTAATCCTGCTTTTTAACTTATTCTTAAAGGTTTAGTTCTGCGGGTTCTGCCACTGACAATTCTGCTCTTAAGCTTCAAACCCAAAACTCCAGGTTTGTTGTCTTCAGGCTAATTTGGTACGTTTCTCGTTTTCTCTATATCCTGAGCACGTACTCTGTGGGTGTATTAGGTTCAAGTTTGCATTTTTCTTCCAGTTTTGGTCTTTTTTAAACATTGCTTCTCCTGCTCCTCTTCGGGTTTGGCTATCTATTAGTATTTGTGAATAACTTTCAGTTGCCTCATCTATAGTTTTCCAAATTCTTTGTTTTCTGCGGCCTTTCCAGGCTTAGCTTTCTTTTTCTTTTGGAGAAGGACCTTAGCTTTAGAGGAGGAGCCGGCCTCCTCTTTTTTCCTCAAAGAAATTCTCAAAATTCCTTCTCAAATTCAAGTTTATTAGATTCTACTCCTTCAAAATCTGATGGTTCAAACGGTGACATCTTTGCCTGTTCCCATGATTCATTATTTCAAACCATTTTATTTTTGTTTTTATTTAAGTTTACTTTCGTATGCAGTATTTCGTATACAAAATTTTCTATTTTAAATATACAAAATCACCTCCTCGAATTCATCAAAATTAGCTGAAATCATCCTGTACCGACAGTACCAAACAAGTTTTTTCTAAATACTTCAAAAAGTCTTTGCGAAGATGTTTAGGTAAATTTTGTTTGTCATATATAGCGCGAGAGAATAAGCAATCACTTTATGGATAATTTGCAGGACTTTTCATTCACCATAATATCGTGAAAAAAGTATATAATAGAGAGTGTTACTTAATGGTAGGCCGTAAGAGTAAGAGCGCATTCCTGAATTAAATACAAATAGAAAAACTCTGACAAACTTGTGTCCTAGATAATTTGGATTTTAAAATACATAGTTTCTAAACTATAAAATAATATGTGTTTTTTATTGCCTAAAATCTCAAAAGATTTCTCAAATTTGGCTCTATTATTACTCACTAAAAAAAGGCGCTTAATTAGCACGAACTAGACAATCATTGTTAGTTTCAGTGACGTTTCGGGGGGCAGTCCTACGAGTAATATTGAGAAAAATTGTACGCCACTGTCTTTTCAAAATGTTTTTATTTTTTTTCGGAACCAAGCAGCTAATTAAAAGTACAATTTGCTACGTTGATGTAAAAATCGACAACTTTCGTCATATCCTGCACTAGTCGAAAACGTAATTTTTCTTCGACTGCCTCGAAAATGAACAACTGCGCACTACTTACTACCGTTGAAAATCGCGTATTGCAAAAAGCGTGCGCAAAGTGCACATTGCGCACGTCCCCATACAAAAGCGTGTGCAAAGAGGACTTTCACACGCCTTGCATATATGTCATAATGACACGAATAATCATTTATGAAGCAAAATCGCAGTCGAAGAAAAAGTATATTGTGCGACACGTACAAAAATCACTCTTCACACTCTTGTGACGTTGTATCACTCACCTACGGATCGTGTCCAAACCGTCACACTCGTGTGAAAAGTGCGCTTTTCGATACTAGTTGCATCATACATTATTTTCTACAAATGCCTCGAAAATGGACAAATGTGCACTACCAACTAGCGTTGAAAATCGAATATTGCAAACAGCTTAATGCGCAAAAGTGCATATTGCGCACCGTCTCATAAAGAAGCGTGTGCAAAGTCCACTTTGCACACGCTTTTGATTGTTTTGCACACGCCTGGCATATATTTAATAATACGAATGATCATTTATGAAGCAAAATTGCAGTCGTAGAAAAAGTATAGTGTGCGACGCGTACGAAAATCACTCTTCACACACTTGTGACTTTGCATCACTCACCTACGGCTCGTGACCTTCATACCCTCACACTCGTGTGAAAAGTGCATTTTTCGACACTAGTTGCACCATATACTATTTTCTACAACTGTCTCGAAAATGAACAAATGCGCACTACTAACCACCGTTGAAAATTGCATATTGCAAACAGCGTGCACAAAGTCAACATTGCGCACGCTCCTATAAAGAAGTTTGTGCAAAGTCCACTTTGCATACGCTTCTGATTGTTTTGCACATGCCTTGCATATATTTTATAATACGAATGATCATTTATGAAGCAAAGTCGCAGTCGTAGAAAAAGTATAGTGTGTAACACGTACGACAATCATTCTTCACAATTTCGTGACGTTGTATCACTCGCCTACGGCACGGGTCCAAACCGTCACACTCGTGTGAAAAGTGCACTTTTCGACACTAGTTGCACGATATACTATTTTCTACAACTGCCTGGAAAATAAACAAATGCGCACTTTTGACTACCGTTGAAAATTGCATATTGCAATCAGCGTGTGCAAAAGTTCACTTTGCACACGCTTTTGATTGTTTTGCACATACCTTGCATATTTTAAAAATACGGATGATCATTAATGAAGCAAAATCGCAGTCGTAGAAAAAATATAGTGTGCCACACGTACGAAAATCACTCTTCACACTCTTGTGACGTTATATCACCGTGTATGGACCGTGTCAAATCGTCACACTTGTGTGGAAAGTTCACTTTTCGACACTAGTTGCAGCATATACGATTCTCTACAACTGGCTCGAAAGTGAACAAATGCGCACTACTAACTGTGTTGAAAATCTCATCTTGCAAACAACGTGCGCAAAGTGAAAATTGCGCACGCTCCCATAAAGAAGCGTATGCAAATTCAACTTTGCACACGCTTCTGATTGTTTTGCACACGTCCTGCATATATTTTATAATAAGAATGGTCAATTATGCAGCAAAATCGCAGTCGTAGAAAAATTATAGTGTGCAACACCTACGAAAAGCACTCTTCTCACTCTAGTGACGTTGTATCACTCACCTACGGCTTGTGTCCAAATCGTCACACTCCCATGAAAAGTGCACTTTTCGACACTAGCTGCACCATATACTATTTTCTACAACTGCCCCGAAAATGAAAAAATACGCACTAATAACAACCGTTGAAAATCGCATATTGCAGACAGCGTGGGAAAAGTGAACATTGCGCACGCCTCCATAAAGAAGCTTTTGCAAACTCCACTTTGCATACACTTCTGATTGTTTTGCATACTCCTTGCACATATTTTATAATACGAATAATCAGTTATGAAGCAAAATCGCAGTCGAAGGAAAAGTGTAGTGTGCACCCCTCACCTACGACTCGTGTCCAAACCGTCACACTCGTGGGAAAAGTACACTTTTCGACATTTTACTATTTTCTACAACTGTCTCAAAAATCACAAATTCGCGCTACTAACTACCGTTGAAATTCGCATATTACAAACAGCGTGCGCAAAGTGAACATTGCGCATGCTCTCATAAAGAAGCGTGTGCAAAGTCCACTTTTTACAGACTGTAAAAAGTGGACTATAAAGAAGCGTGTCCACTTTGCACACGCTTTTTTATGAGAGCGCTGCTCTTTTGCACACGCCTTACATATGTTTTTTAATACGTATGATAATTTATGAAAAAAAACCGCAGTCGTAGAAAATGTATAGTGTGCAACACGTACGAAAATCACTCTTCAAAATTTTGTGACGTTGTATCACTCGCTTACGGCTGGTGTCAAAACCGTCACACTTGTGTGAAAAGTGCACTTTTCAACACTAGTTGCAACATATACTATTTCATCACTCGTCACTGGTACTTCATATACCTGGTCACCATATTATATCCCTTGCTTTTCATACGCACTTCATACAATATTGAAATAAAATGAAGAATTTTTTCTTTCAGGGTTAACAAATGACACATTTCGTTACAATTTAGAGCCAAATGAGATTTTTATAACTAATAACTAAGTAAAGGTAGCTGCTTCGCTTGATCCCAAAAATGTGAAGATCTATCAAGATTTAGAATACACGAGGTGACTTCCAAGCGAGTTTTAATTTTGTAGTGTAGTAAGTGCTGCCCAAAGACAAATGTTGCCTTTCTATACAGGGTAATTCACAAGTCAATGGACATGGAACAGGTATGGTTATAGAACACACTAAAACAAGTGGCTTCTTCGTATGAATTTCTTTCTCACGCTTACGTTTGCTGAGTTATTACTCTCAGAAATTATTTTTAAAAAAATCGAAAAATATGCTGCATTTCAGCAGTGCCTTAATACCGAATGACCAAATGCAGCTAAGTAGTAGGAGGAGTCAATGAGAAAATTAATAATTAATAAAGCAATTTTATTTTTGAGAGAAGAAAATATGAAGAAGCTACTTTTTTTTATTTCCTCTACAAACTCCTGGCTATGTCCAATGACTTGCGAATCACCCTGCATTTCTACCTGTAACATGCATGCATTTTTTACTTCCAAATAATGAAAATGTATGTTTAAAAGCTGGATAATGATTCAGGAGAAACTAATAGGTGGACCAGTTTATACTTCCAGTTTACAAGGATTATAAACGGATCCATCTATAAGTTGACTTGAACTTAAATTTTGATAAACTAAGTTTAGTGTAAATGGAAGTTTAAATTAATTCTTAATTTGGAAGCATAAACCAGTCATATTAATAATTAAAAAGAAAGCTGATTCTGTTTAGACTTTTTGCAAAACATAACTCCCCTCCAAGGTAAAACAATCCTGTTTGACTTGAAAACTACACTTGACAGATCTTGAAAGAACTTGTGAAGTACATTATTATCAGACAAACGTCAAATTTAAGTCTGGTATGACGACATCAAGGAGTTAAATGCGCCTGGAAACACCCTGAGAACTGACGTTTTTTCCCTAGGTAAATACGCGGCCATAACATAATTATTATTGACCCCTTATGTTCAATTATTCATAAACAAGGCGAGAAAGCCTATTTTACAGTCGTTAATCAGACTCCAGATTGGGGTACATTATAACTAGTAGTGGAAAAAATAAACTACATCGAACATCGACTTGTAGCCCTACAGTTTGTGACACTACTTATAAACCATTCACTTATTATTGCCATCAGGTAGGTTTTGGAAATCTGACTTTGACATTTTTATCATATCTTCTCAACATGTGCCGAAAAGAGATAGGCATAAAAAAATGAAGATTTCGAAGGTAACGGGATGCCAATAATAAGTGAATGGGGTTACAAATAAACCATTCACTTATTATTGCCGTCAAGTAGGCCTTGGAAATTTGACTTTGACATTTTTTTTGTATCCTCTCAACATGTGCCAAAAAGGGATAGGAATAAAAAAAATGAAGGTTTCAAAGAAAAGGACCTGCCAAAAATTAGTGAATCAGGTATATGTGTAATTGAATCAGAGAGGTAGGAAAAGAGTGATTTTCGATGGCTAAATTTTCAGTCGGAATTAATTTTGGGGCTAAGCAGCGTAAATAGAATTACTAGGGAAGCAACTGCATAGAAAGTTGCAATTTATTGAGCATTTTCAGAAAACTTTCTTTTTTACAATTTTGGAAAGAAAGAGATAAGAAATTCAATAAGAGAAGTGAAGATTTTAAGCAAGTTTAAGTAACGTTGGTACTTCGATTACTTACCTTAATGACATAAAGCCGTTTACGGTCGCCTGAATTTAGGTCTCCGTCCATACCTAATAGCCCAAAAACCGATATTCGATACGACGAAAAAATTCGAAACCAGTTACCAATAATTGCACACTCAGTGAAAGTCCCAAAAAAATTGATCTTGAGGCTCTTGTTTTCGGCTTACAAACTGTCGATTAATTAAGATAATTCGTGCAACTACCGTCTGATGATTACATAATAAAAAGCCACAGCGACAAGATTATTTGTGACCCTTAAATGCATAATCGAAAAGGAAAATTACCATTTTTCTTTGAGTTGTTAAATTTATTTTCGGGCGGAACCCAAACACCTGCTGTTGACGCTATACTTTCTTCTAGTTTTGGAAAAGAATAAAATAGTTTTAGTTATGTTAAAGATCCACACACTCTCACTTTAATCGGAATATTTACATAAGTTTTTAATTTTTATTCATAAACTGAACTTTATGGGTTTGTCAAGACGATTTCGTTAATATATACCTACTGAATAATTAGGAACTCATCCTAATAAATAAAATGGATGATTCCAACATCTGCTTGTAAATTTGCATTTTTTCGTAAGTTTTTGGGCTAGTTTGTCGTTTAGAAAATGCCATTTTCATCGTCGAGTGGGGTATTATATAAAGATCTTTGAACACCAGATTTTTGGAATTAGACCTAGCTAGTTCATCGTGACACACGCGTGATGGACAAAGCTGCGTTTTTGGTAAGTTTTAGTATTCTGTTAAGCTTAGACGCACTTAGTTTTACTACATGAGGCTTAGTAAGTAAACACAAATTTGGAACAGTACGTAACAACATCAAGCCTTTTTTTATTCTTGAAGAGAGTTCCATTATTCACTCTGTTGCATTTCTGTCTTATCGGTTTGATGGTCTAGAGTTTCTATGAAATTTCTTTAATTTTCTAAGAAGAATAACAATTAAATTAATAGTAGATTAAATTAAAATAATTTGGGTTAAACAATTATTATGTTTTTCCTCTAGTTGCTGACAGGCCTTTTGGCCCTTAGTCAGGCTAAGCCTCAGCAGGGCTACAACTACCCACAGCCAGCTCAACAACAATTTCCAATAGGTTTGCAACAACCTATCTACCAGCAGCAACTTAACCATCAGAGCCAGTCTCCTGCTGATTACTACCCCAATAATCTAGCCAGCCAAATTGCTCTAAACCAGAACCAACAGTCTACTTCAAGCCAGGCCAGCAACTTGTTGTCTTCAAGCCAAATTCCCTTAAACCAGCAAACCCTACACACTTCTAGTGCCAGTCAAGCCACCAGCTTTTTGCGTCCAGACCAACTTAGTTCAAATCAGCACATAAGCCAACCTCAATTGAACATTCAAACTCAAGCACCTATTGGTCCACAATTCTTGCACATAGTTCCTCAAACCAATCCTCATCTCCTCAATTTGCAAACTTTACAGTTGGTACCTAACTTCCAACAGATCAATTACCCCTTGCCTGCTCCTCAACAAGTTGTCACTTTCGTACCTCAGTCTCAAGCACAGGCTCCCCTAGTTACTAAGCACGTGTACGTACATGTGGCTCCAGAAGAACCTCCTCTACCGCCTCAAGTTTTGCCAGTACCTCCACCGCCAAGGAAGACCTACAAAATTCTTTTCATAAAGGCTCCTAGCTTAGGGGCTCAAAGGCAAGTCATCCACGTGCCAGCCCCTCAACCAGCAACTGAAGAGAAGACTTTGGTCTATGTTTTGGTAGACAGACCCCAGCAACCTCAAGTGGTGGTACCGGCGCCAGCTCCTACTCAATCTTCAAAGCCAGAGGTGTACTTTATCAAGTACAAGGCAAATAAACCTGTGACGTCAGTTGGAGCTGTACCTAACTTAGTTGCTAGCGCCAATGAGCAGTCCATTAGCAGCGGGGAGAGCTCTAGCTCGCTCTTTTCAGGAGGGGTAAGGGACAAGTACGGCCCACCTGGGTACCAGAAAAGGAGTGCGTAAATGTGATTTTTAGCTTAAGATTTTTTTGTGACTGATTTGTTGAATGTGGTGATAAACTGAATTTTTACCAGAATAGAAACCGATTTTTTTTTTCAATAAATTCTCTTTAAATACAATTTTTATAGATCTGGCAAGTCGCAGGATTAGGACAAACAAAAACTCTCTTGTAGTTGTAAAAAGGCCAATGTTTTGACGTTTAATCGACGTCCTCTTCAGGACTAAAATATATTTAAACAACGCAATAATCACTAAGAAAGCCAAAGCAACCATTACATTTCACAAAACTAACTCGTCAAGACATGATTCTTTTCTGCATAAATAAAACTTTTTCCATTTTTTTTTTACGGTATAAAAAAAAACTTATAAAAAACAGTTAGGATTCTACATGTGATTCTACAAACAATTACCGCAAAAATTGATTAAAATATACTGTATAGTAATTTAAATTCTACTTTACCCACCTATTTTCTATCGACAAAAGAATGGTTATCACCGTGAAGCTGGTAGAAATCACTGCGCAACTTCATCATCCACACCAACCACTCAGATTTTAGCTCTGAAGAAGACGTCGAGTGAACGTCGAAACATTGGCCTTTTTTCAAAGTACAAGGGAATTTTTGTTTGTCCTAATCCTGCGACTTGCCAGATCTATTCAAATAAGGGGAGGCTACCACTATTGCCATACAATTTTTATTTAAACATGAGTAGGTACCATGTAATGTAGGTACTTAACAACAAATTCTTACATATTTGGCTGCTTTATTGACTTTTATTGTGTGCTAAATCACAATATTTACCAATATGACGAACAAACAAAAACGTAAAACTCAAGTATGTCTAATCGATTAATACCATATTGGATATTGATATGGGTACATGGGCGGGTATTTAACCAAGACCAAGTTTTCTATGCCCGCAGTAGAAAAGGCCATGTTTACATTAAGAAGCCTTGTTTAGATCTTTTGTTATTTAACAAACCTTTGTCAAAATGTGCATTGCATAAGGCTGCCAACTAGAATGAAAACAAATTTAAGTCAAAATAATGATAGGTAGCTAATTGGGCTTCTTCATCTGCAACCTGGTACTATTGTGGGTTTTGTTATATAATTACGCATTGAGAAAGCTCGAGCCGGGTTTCAATGGCATTATATTTGATTCACAGTTGCTATACATAGAGTAGTATTTCTTAGATGTCCCTGGTATATATACCTGGAATTCGGCTGAACAGGTGCAAAAGCATCTCTGATTCGTCTCCTTAACCCACATTACCCAAATCGCTTCAAGTAGGCACTTTAATAGCCCACATATTATTTATTCTGCATTAAAAAATGTGGCAAACGTAAATAATTTGTCTAACCATTTAAGTAGTACCCAAGTACTACATCTTATATTTAATAACTGTTGAAGCTGAAGTACCTGCTGCTCCTTTCAGTAGACGATTAACCATTGCGCAATAATGATTTTTATTAAGCTCGATGAAGAATGGTCGAGGACGCATTGGAGCGGAGTTTAAGGATTTTAAGGTGTTGGTACGTAGAGAGAATGTAGATAAAGTAGGCACTCGCTTAATAATGTCGTTTTGTGCTGCTGAGCTTTGCTGTTGCTGGTACCTTTAACCCAACGCTAAAAGAAGATATCATCAGTAACTTTGCTGAAGTTGAAATCTAAGAATTTGTTGCAGTTTTAGATACCTACTTAGGTGCAAGTTACATCATTTTCCTGTTTTTATCTTGTAGTTTTGGGTACCTACTTAGGTTTGAGTTAAACTATTTGGCAATTGATAAAAGCTGAATTGTCGTTATTTGTCCCCATCCCGCTTATCCACCTACTACATATTAAATACTATTTTTAATAATAAATTGTGCTTCTGTAAAATAATGCGCATTGAAATATTTAATCGCCGAGATCTCGAAAACATTTCCTTTAAGAGCTGTCAACAAACTTAAGAGCCGTCAACAAACTACGTACTTTTCTACATCCTGGCAGTTTTTTCCTGGCTTAAAAGCCGTGGTACAATCGAATTTCTTCCTGACTTTTCGTCCACAACTTCGGTGGACAGTTTCAAAGGCGCTGAGGCAGTGGGCGAAGTGATCTCGCTTGCGTTGGGCGACAACTTTTCGACGCTTGTTTTTGAGGGTGCGACCATAGGGGTGAAAAATCTTCTCGGTGAGACACCGGACAGCTCCGAATACTGTCGACCTGCATTCTATTGTGGCTCACTCGAAATGTTGCCAGCAAGGTTTGCCCCTGCTTGCTGCACTAATTGTCATGCCCAGACCCTCAACGAATCTGATGAGTCTCTCAGGCGACACTGAGTTTGCATCTTGAGGTTCAATGATCGTGTTTCCGAACAGACAGACATGAACGAGACTAGTCTCTTGCCTCTCACCCGTAGGCATTAGCAACTCCCTCAACCTACAATCCAGCAAAACCACTCCCAAAGGAATCCACCTCCTCTTACGCCATCCCCCTTCATGCCTACCCCTGGATTCAAGAATCCTAGACTGACGGGCCGGGGGTTAGCGAGGAAAGAAGCCATTTTTTTCCTTTATTAATCCAAACTTAACCTAACGTAACAGAATTCATGAAAAAAAAACAATAAACTCTACTCTAAACTGGCACTGTGGCAGATTCGCAATCCTACACACCGAAATAATTGACGGCCCGAGAACACTAGATCAATATGCGATGGCAATCTCGGCGAATCTATTTATAGCAACTATCATTTCCCGGTCAATCCTTCATTCTTCTCTCATCTATCTCACTCACCACAAACCCGTTTCACTCACCAGTTCCATCCTTCTTCTCACTCTCTCATTCTTTATACACACTTCCGTAACATGCCGAGAATCCTCTGGACCATTACCACACTCGCAGGCCGAATCCACGACGCCACCTCTTCGGAATTTGTGCACCAGCTGCGTCGCTTTGAATCCTAGATCTATTCGTTCATCACTATCCCATTGTTCTTGCCATAAATCTCTTACCCTTGTCTTCATTTCGTCTTTATTTGTCTTCCTATTCCACAAGTAGGTAGGTGTGGGAGAGTGTATACTTCGTGCAATTTTCTTTAAAATTCTTTATTGGCTGACCGGTTTCGGTACAAAGGCCATCATCAGCGCCCAAAAATTCGTCAAATTCCTATTCCACAGCCTATCGTACTCGCGCTCTGGTAACACGTCGGTCGTCCTGGCCTGCTCCGCCATGTTATGCGCCACTTTCATACCTTCACTCTCCCTGCTTTTCCATTCAATTTTTATGTGTTTTCTTTCTACTCTACTCATTCTTTCTACTCTTGTCTGCACCCTACCAACCATCCTATGCACACTGCTCGTTTCCATCATCACCCCCACAACAATTTTACTATCATTATTCTTTCAACCACATTAATTCTCTCGATCATTTCAATTGCCACAATCTCCATTTCCATTAGCTCCATTTCCACCGTGCTGCCGATTTCTCTCAACTTTTCGTTTCCCCTCACTTCCCTCCATCCTTCTATCTCCATTTTCCTGCACCTAGCTTCGACAACTAGTCTACAACTAGCATCGATAAACATCCACCATTGTACGTCCAATTTTTCCACATCTTTGCTCCACTGGTAAGGCGGATACACTTTCTCACTCTCTCTCATTCTTACTCTTATCCTTTCCTCACTTTCCTGTTCCCACCGCTCGCTCATAACCAGAGCCTTCATATCTAATGGTGCAACACCTCCAATCACTCTCAACGCTTTTCCTTGCAATTTCTTTCACAGACCTACCCGGTATCAGGATAACTTGATTACCAGCGTAGGCCTGCACTTGCACCCTGTACTCACGTTCAATCTCACTCATGCGATCAAACGATTCTTCCATGCACACGAACCACTTGTGGGAAGTGTGTTGGAGGATGTGTGTGGGAACACACTCAGCCTCCTACAAGCCCCCTTCCTGCCCAATCGCCTGAAACACCTGCTTCATACATTCGTTCGAAATTCTATCATCCGCCATTGCTCTTCCACTCTTCAAACCTCTCACCACCCATTCAACCTCCGCCTTACCGATGCCTACATCATAATATTTGTCCTCCTCCCCGCTCTCCCTTTCATGCTCGTATTCTCTCAGCTCATTTATTTCATCTGCACTAACGGTGGGGTGGTATTTTTCGACCAGAGAACTTTCCCGCTCCTGTGTCCTCATTGCCCCCGCCATTTGTCCAATTCGACAATCCCATGCTTTCCCATTATTTCCCAAACCTTGTTCCATTCGTTCCCCTCTGTGATCTCCCGTACATCAATTTCCCAACATTTCATCTTCTTCTCTTTTATTTTGTTTTTGTACTCTATCCTAATCGCTGTCCATTCATCTTCAAATCTAACGCGTTGATCCATGTCTCTCTCCATTTGCGCATTTTTTCCTCGCCCTCCTAACATCTATCCTCATCTGTTTCAATTCCTCATCCCACCATTCTTTCCCCTTTCATTTATCTACTCTCACTTCCCTTATTCTCCTCCTTAGTATCTTCCTGACCCATTCTCACCGCTTCCTTCTCTGCGTCATCACTACCTATGATGGGCCTGAGTGTGAAACCGCTCATTTCATCCACAAAACCTCTCCAATCTACGTTCACCAAATCATACTTAAGACTTTTCCTCACCTGCAACTCATTTTCTCCTTCCAGTTCAATCTCAATCACATGATGGTCACTGAGAACATCCTCAGTAACCACCCTCCATTCTTCCACTCTCACTCCTCTGTACAGCGTCAGGTCGACCCAGCTCTCGCCGTTCATCGTACTGAACGTGGCTGGCTTGGTGTTCTCGTTCGCCATACTGAAGCCATCCTGCGCCATCCATTCCAGCCATTCTTCACCACGCACATCACTGATTCTTCCACCCCACGCTGTATGTTTTCCATTCATGTCAACACAAATCACCATTCTCTCTTCAATTCTTACTTGTCCAATCCTCCAGTTCCTGCATTCTTCTGCTTCCTCCCCCAGGCTCATCATACAAGGACGCTACCACCAGTCCAGTCTCCAGTTCAACAATACACACATTCATCGTACTCTCGTCCTCTATCATAACTGCTTTCACTCCATCTTTCACCCAAATTTCCGTCTTACTCTCCTCACCCACTCTAAACCTTACGAAACCTTCAGAATCTTTGTTTTTCTTATAAGGTTCCTGAATGCATACCACATCTGCTCCCCATTCCCTTGCATATTCGCCATTCTTTATCTTTCGACATTCAATTGTAAAAATTTCACTCCCATCTTACTTGTTCATTCCCTCATTCTCACTCCCCATTGCATTTTCTTTCAGTCTAGTTACACCTTCTCTGCCAACGTAGCCCGTCGATCCGCGTGTATGTTAAAGCCTTCGCACATACACTGGACATTTATTGTCCACTGCCGTGTGCTCTCTGTCTTCCTTTTTAATGCCGTTTCTTTTGCAGTTTGGACAGTACACTTTTCCTTTTTCGCGGCACTCCCTTCCCGTGTGTTTCCCTCTACACTTGTAGCAGCAATCTTTCTCCTTACACTTCACGCTAGAATGCCCGAATCAGCAGCACTTGAAACACACCGAAACATCCATGTATTCATGCCTCCGTGATGCAGAGGCGTATTTGTCTTTGCAGAAAGGACAGTTTAACTTTGATGGAGATCTGTCTGCTCTTTCGATACCAAACTATGGTTCCATACGTGATTATCGGTCTTATTACCGTCACGTATAGCCACATAGTTTGTTGGGGTCCCATCCCCCATGATTTGCCGCACAGGTTCTAGCATGACCACAGGGAGAGCTGTGCCCTCCTAACGATACGAGTCACATGTGGGGTGATTTGTCCAGGATGACCCCTAAAAATTTTACTTCGCTGGTAACCGGGATTGTCGGCCCGAACAACGATGGCGCTTTCAAGAAGTCCAGCCTCTTTTCCGTCCGTTTTCGTAGGGTTTATTGCTAGATTTTCCGTTGAACGCCAGCTGTGTACAACATCCAGCACCTCTTGAAACATGCTGGAAATTTGTTGGTCTAGGTGGTATCTTATAAGGATAACGATGTCGTCCGCGAATGCTTGGATCTTGACTCCCCATAGTTCTAAAGTAGTCAGAACGTTGTCCACTAGTAGGGACCACAGGAGTGGTGAAAGTACTCCCCCCCCCCTGTGGACCACCTCCCGCTGTTGTGAATCTGACAGTGTTTTCATTTAATGATGTAGTCTGGATTCTAACATGTTGCGAATCCAGTTTGGTTTGACATGAGATTAGGTTAAGTTTAAAATGTAGAGATTTGCAGTAGACCTCTCCCTTAAAAGGTAGTAAAACGTATTTTACGCATAGGTAGCTGTGTCTTTAGTATCTGAGAGTACCCCTTTTAAATGTATTAAAGGTTATCATAAAACGTCTTTCATTCACTTGGAATAAGAAACGTCGAAGACATTTAATAGCAGATGGTAACCAATTTTTAAGGCTATAGAGGAACAAATTGAATTGCATGGGTACAAACAACTACCATCGACGAAGTACTCCAAGGCATGTGCTAACGGAAAGAACGGCTAAACACCATCAAGGAGAGAAAATTGAATACTTAGGTCATGTGCTGAGAGGAGAAAAATACGAGTTACTGAAACTCATAATAGAGGGTAAAGTAGAGAGTAAAAGATCATTAGGAAGACGCCAGAATTTATGGCTCAAAGATCTGAGCAGATGGTTTGACCGCTCATCCACGCTAATATTTCATGCTGCTGCTTCCAGATGCCACAACCGCCATTTGGATCGCCAACCTTCGGAAGGAGGGGGCGCAATAAGAAGAAGAAAAGGAACTTACGTCAATGACCAGCCGGCTGCAACCTAACTTAGTTTAACCATGATTATTAAGCATTTTGGCATTAGGCTTATAGGTATTTTTGAGCATAGGCATTATTGACCTTAAGAAGCTCCAAATTGCATTTTTCCTTACTACATTTTTAAAAAAACTTACGGTCAAAGGAGGACTTTCTGCACATCAACATATCGCTGATGTTATGCTTGAGCTTCTCGTAAGTAAATGCTTCTTCAAGGTTAATACTGTTGAGAGTCTTACTTTTGTTATTATTTTAACTTGCTAACATAAAGAGGTTCGTCGAAGACCTGAACTCCAGTGTACTTGAGGTAGTCATTATCAAAGCCTTCAACTTCTCCCTCAATGTTACCATCTACTTGTACGGTATCTGCACTGAAATCAGCAAGGTCTAAATCTTCTAAACCAACTTGCTGATAATTTGATGACGGTCAGAGTATCTACCTCTAGGGGATCCTTAAAAACTGGTTCACTGCCTACAATATGATGACCGTCTGAAGCTTTAACAAAATAATTGAACAAGTGGGTGAATTTTTCTCTATCAACTAATTCATTGATTGACAATCATTGGAAAATAACGATTCCAGAGATGATAGATAGGCTAAAGTATGGGCAGTGCTTTTTGTCACCAGTGGAAAAGTATTGAGCTGTCTTAAACTAACTTATGTTAGTTCAGGTTAGTCAGGAGGTTGTGGCGGAGGGTGAAGCATCGGGGAAAGTCCTTTCTTCTTCTTATGTTAATTGTATTAAAGTGGTATGTTCATCTTTAAACCAAACAAAAGATAATGCATATTTAACTACTTAGATATTAATAATGTGGGGTTTTTATGTAAAAAACCTTGAAATGTCGAACTTCAATTTTAAAGCTTAGAGTCAAGACCAAAACTATCATAACTCTAAAATAAGACCCACAACGAATAACTTCTGCTTGAGTTATTATAAATTGAAACCACGAAGAAGTGAATATGTACAAAAGAAAGAGCTTACCTTTGCTATGATATTTCTCAGATATTCTCTGAAATTAGACCCATTGAAAGTACTCGCTATCACTTAATTTCCTAAAACTTCCAAATGAAAAACTCTACATTTGAATAAAATACTCAAATACAAAATGGAGCTTTATCTCGCACTTCCTGATGGGTAACCCATTGACGTTCCGGGACATAATGTTGAGTGACACAAAGAGTCTAAGGGTGACTTTTACAACTATCAGTAAAACTTCAGATTGAAGTTAAAACACCAGATATGACGTAGATTGCATTGTTTATCTGTCAAGTGTAACACTGCAATCTACGTCATTACTGGTGTTTTAACTTCAAACTGAAGTTTTACTGACAGTTGTAAAAGTCACCCTAAGCCATTAATGTGCCTGTAATTTAGTACGTAAATGTTAAGTGCATATTTAAGTGTAAAAATACTTTTAAACTACATAACACTACTTTAAACTAAATTTAGCGTTATTTTTACTCTACAATGAGCTTGAATTTATGTATAATTTCAAAAATGAATTAAGAAATATAAAACAACAAATATGGCTGCCAAGTGGGTTTTAACATCATAGTTAAATTTTCAAATTTCGAAACACAAAAGTTAAAAAGTTTCCAAACCTCTCCAAATTGTTCCTCAAGTTTTTGAACCGGAATGGCAATTTTTATATCCAGATTTAGTAATTTTTAACCTGATTTTAACCTAAAATAATTCCGCTAAATTTGAAGCTAAATGTAACTTCGAACTACTATCTGCTGGGTGTTGGTTCGCTTTGAGGTCCTATAACGTAGTTGTAACCTGCTACATACTAACCAAATTACTGTGCCTCATAGAATTTATTTATTGTTATCGTGTAAATACAACCACAATAACGCACTTGAATTTCTTAACAATTTTTAACTCCAATTTTATTTCCTGTCTACGGGTTTTCTTAATTTGCTACTTAGGATAGATATTGAATTCCGTAAGGCGTAACAATACATTCCGCTTTATACTGTGTAGCTGAGTATTCCCTAGTGAGAAAATAAAATTAATAAAATATTAAAATATTTTTTGTTAGTTGAGTTTGGTGTAAGTAATTTTTTTTAATTATGATTTGTAACAAACTAACATTTAACTTTTGGTGCCGAAACATCGACATTATACAGCATTTCATCATCCTACAGATTCATTGATACACACCATGCAAGTATCATTGACATATACGTATTTGTGACACGTAACAGCCTTCTACCTTAGAAAGTTAGCACAAAGGCGCGGAAGTGAAGACGCCGAGAAGAAGCAGAAGAGGCAAAGGTGAAGATCAGAAGGAATATCTGACGAGTTTTGACTTTAAAGAGTTTAGGCGAATTTTAATAAGCGAGGGAAAAAAGGGCCTGTTTGTGTTGGCCGTTTGATGTTCAATATGGTAATAAAATTATTTCTAAGGGTCTTTTTTTACGTCGTATAGGGTCCACAGGAATGCCTATCGGGGAGCTTTTAAACAGTGGAGAAGGATGTCCAGGCGTTCTGTCTTTGGTTGCAATTTGAGAGAAAGACACGCAGTAGGCTCAATACGGAAAAACTTTATTTTCAAGATGCAATGTCAACAAGGTTATAAAAGTATGTCAGTTTAGGGCTTTTATGGATTATAGCGAGAGGAACTCTAACGGTAGGTGATTTTAAGGAAAATACACCGGATATATAAATTGACGACGAAATGAATATGTGTGGGGCCCAACAAACGCTTTGACCCGTATGTCCTGTATGAGTGAAGCCCAACAAACGCTAAGCCGAGTATATATGTGTAAGTGGAAATGGGGTTCAACAAACGCTAAGCCGTGGATGTATGTGTATGAATGGGGCTCAATAATTGCTTTGGCCTGGGTATGTGTGTAAATGAAGCTCAACAACCACTATAGCCCTGTTTATTTTATGGAAGTGGGGTGGTCCAACGATCGCTAAGACCCGTGTATGTGAGTGTGTGAAAATGGGGCCCAACAATCACTATGGCCTGTATGTGATGGTGGGTATGTTTGTGTATAGATGGGGCTCAATTACCGGTATCGCTCTGTTTATTTTATGTGAGTGAGGGGACCAACGATTGTTACATGCGAAAATACACAAATTTTAAAAGCTGGCGAACATGCCGTAAGTTAACCTACATCCATACTTCGATTAACTCCAATTAATTGAACTCGACTTTTATAACTTAAGTCCGCGTTCCCATTTCGCCAGATATTTAGTAACTTCGCTACACAGTAGCAAGGAATTCTTAAAAACCGAGCTTTTTGTGTGTCACGTTGAATCGGCCAAGGAGCTCCACCCAGTGAGGAACCCATTGGTTGCGAGCGGTTCCGTTGGAGAGCACAGTAGAGAAACGGCTGGTAAATGACTGCTTCTCCAACCGCTGTTGACGCACTGGAACATTTGCTGGTTTGGGGCGATCCATAAAAACTCCTTGGGGTACATTCTAGACATATAGTCACCTCTATTTTGTATCCATTTAACATCCCTGTTAACTATAACGGGCCCGCTACAGGTAATCTTATGGGAATTTCTATGGCATTTACCTGTAACGGGCCTTTTGTAGTTAACAGAAGTATTAAATTGATACAACATAGGCCTGACTGTCAGAAATGTGTCATGGCGCTCCGGGATTTTAAACACATTTTCTTCATTTAACACATGGTTCTTTTGATCACAAGTATGCGTGAGTGATAATTACATACTGTGTAACAATGAAATTGTAGAATGAGGAAATGCTGTATAATGTCGACGTTTCGGTACAAAATTAGTACCTTTCTCAGAACACTAAATTATCTGATAGAAACTTCATACAAGTTAAGTACAAAATATTTAGCGGATTGTAATATATTAAATATATTTTTCTTTTTATTTTTGCTTTAAATTATAGGTTAAATGTTAGTTTTTTACAAATCATAACATTTACGGTTCAAAAATTTGAAGAACTATTTTAGTAAAAATTAACAAGTTTAAAAAATTTTCCAACTTTTGTGTTTCCAAATTTGAAAATTTAACTCTGAGGTTAAATTCCACTTGGCGCCATATTTGTTGTTTTATATTTCTTAATTAATTTTTGAAGTCATACTTTCATAAATTTCAGCTCATTGTAGAGTTAAAATAACGCTAAATCTGGTTTAAAGAAGTTCTGTGTAGTTAAAAAGTATTTTTACACTTAAATATGCAATATCTAGCATCTCTCGAAACGCTAATTTCCAATCATTGTCAATCAATGGATTAGTTGATGGAGAAAAGACCACTCTTTTGTTCAATTCTTTTGAAAAAACTTCAGTCGGTCATCATATTATAGGTAGTGAACTACTTTTTGAGGGTCCCCTAGAGGTAGATACTCTGAGCGTCATCAAAGAGTATCAGCAAGTTGGTTTAGAAGATTTAGAGCTTGATGATATTAGTGCAGATAGCGTTACAAGTAGATGGTAACATTGAAAGGGATGTTGAAGGCTTTGATAATGACTACCTCAAGTACACTGGAGATCAGGTCATCGACGAACCTTTTTATGTTAGGGAGTTAAAATATCAAGACATCAAAAGTAACACTCTCAACAGTATTAACGTTGAAGAAGCATTTGCTTACGAGAAGCTCAAACATAACATCAGCGATATGTTGATGTGCAGAAATGTCTCCTTTGACAGTAAGTTTTTTTTAAAAAAGTAGTAAGATGGAATGGAAAAACGCATGTTTAGGTTTGAGTGTGCAAGGCAATCTGGAGCTTCTTAAGGCCAATAATGCCGCTGCCTAATGCTAAAATGCTTTTTAATCCTGGTTAGACTAACTTATGTCGCAGCCGGCTGGTCATTGACGTAAGTTCCTTTTCTTCTTCTTATTGCGCCCCCTCCTTCCGAAGGTTGGCGATCCAAATGGCGATTGTGGCATCTGGAAGCAGCAGCACGAAATATTTCCGTAGATGAGCGGTCAAACCATCTGCTCAGATCTTTGAGCCATGAATTCTGGCGTCTTCCTACAGATCTTTTACTCTCTACTTTACCCTCTATTATGCGCCTGAGTAACTCGCATTTTTCTCCTCTCAGCACATGACCTAAGTATTGAATTTTTCTCTCTTTGATGGTGTTTAGCAGTTCTTTCTGTTAGCACATGCCTTGGAGCACTTCGTCATTGGTAATCGTTTGTACCCATGCAATTCGATTCGTTCTTTATAGCCTTAAAAATTGGTTACCATGTGCTATTGCGGTCTTGGACGATTCTTATTCCACGTGAATGAGACATTTTAAAGGGGATATTCTCAGATACTAAAGACACAGCTATCTTTGTCGTTTGCGTAAGATACGTTTTACTAACTTTTAAGGGAGACGTCTACTTTGAAAATCTCTACATTTTAAACTTAACCTAATGTCATGTCAAACTAAACTGGACTCGCAACATATTAGAATCCAGACTAATCACTACATCAATAAACGATAGCACTGTCAGATTCACAACATTCACAACACAGGGCGAAGTCCTTTCACCACTCCTGTGGACCTTACTAGCGGACGACCTTCTGGCTACTTTGGAACTATGGGGAGTCGAGGTCCAAGACAATCTTATAAAAAGCCACCCTGACCAACAAATCTCCAGCATGTTGAAAGAGGTTCTGGATATTGTACACAGTTGGTATTCAAAGGAAAACCTAGCAATATACCCTAGGAAAACGATGATTGTGCCATTTACCCGAAGGAAGAGGGTGGACTTCTTGAAAGCACCATCGTTGTTCGGGACGACAATCCTGTTTACCAGCGAAGTAAAATTTCCAGGGGTCATCCTGGACAAATCACTCACATAGACCCCACATGTGCCTTGTATCGTTAGAAGGGCACAGCTCTCCCTGTGGTCATGCTAGAACCTGTGCGGCAAATCATGGAGGATGAAATTTAGTAACTTCGTTACACAGTAGCAAGGAATTCTTAAAACTCGGTTTTTTAAGCCGCGTAATTGTATTTGTTTCGGTTTAATTCAATAATTGAAGAGTGGCAGTAATAATCGGAATAAGTGACAAAGCTTACATTTTGAGGTGGACCATAAAAAGGTGTTAAGTGAATGTCTTTATATCTATGTCTATGCATTATATTGTGTTACTTACAAATCTTTTATTAATTATTTCAAAATATAATATTTTTCACTTGTTAGTTTCAATCTTTAATCATCAGCGAAGAATTTGGAATAGGTGCACGCGTTAAAGATGCGAATGTTGCATTTAATTTCTTGAACATTTTTGGTACTTTGGGACTTATATTCATATAGATCCCTACGGATATTTTTCCTTGTATGCACAAAAAGGTTTGATCTATAATGTTTTGGTGAGCTTATGAAATATTTCCAGGACAGACAGGCTCAAAATTCTTTTTCCCCAACTTTCGTACTCTGACACTTACCGCCCAACAATATGCCAAATGACGTCTGGCTTTGAGCTGTAGAGAGACAATGGTAAGCCTACAACTTATTGTTAGCCTTTGCGGCGCAAAGTAAGCTCCTTTTGGTTACAGAGACGGCCTGGTAATCGTGCTGTCAATACGTATCAAGGTTTATTAAAATGCCTTGCTTCTAGGCTTGTTCTATAGAGGGTACCACTACCTTACACTAAAGCGAGGAAAATTTTTTAATACGCTGCAAATGTTGTTGATACATTTTCGTGGCTACTCAGACGTAGATCGATATGACAAAAAAATTCCTAGATCATATAAATGGCTGAGAACGTTCAGTAGAGGAAAAAATATTAACGGAGAGAAAGATTGAATAGGGTCCAATAGATTAATCTTCCAACAACTTACGAAAAAGATAATTTTAATCAAAACTTTTACGTTTTCTATTTTATCAAATTTCGACTTTTTCTATATTTTTTTGATTTAATTTTCAGGGTTTTCAATTATCACTTTCAAGATAATATGACAAATGGTTTAAACATGGACCATTAGACAGGTATTTCCTCTTCTTCTTCCGATGCATAATCACTCTCCGGCCTTCGATCAATAGGTGCAAGAATTGATATTTCGTGTTTCGCATTGTATGTATCAGATATGTTGTTTTTCGTTTCTTAATCAATTCGAACAGATCACGTTGTCTGTGGATCCGTTTTATGACTTCTTCGTTTGTTAATCTGGTTGTCCAGGTTTTTCGTTTCCCCAAAAATTGTATTTCTGCTAAAATTACCAGGACACCAACTCGTTATTATCCTTTGAGGCTTGAGGCGAGAAGTGGCGTGGTAACTTTGGCAACCGAGCTGTTAAGATTTATTAAACTGCCATGGCTAGAAAAATAATTTTGTTGAGAATCCAAGTAGATAGGTAATCGTGGGATGAGGAGATATGGTAACAAAAAATACCGACTTATATGTGGTGCGACGTTTCGTGACGAAATTGTCACTTTTTTAAGCAGCCAGACAACAGAAAGTGACAATTTCGTCACGAAACCTCGCACCACAGATAAGTTGGTGTTTTTTGTTACCATATCTCCTCATCCCGCCATTACCTATCAACTTGGATTAAAATAAGGAGACGAAAATGAAAGAAAATTTGATGAGATTGTTTCATGGTTACTCTGAAATTGATTAACTCGACAAGGAATAATTACTTCGAAGTATAATGTTTGGCACTTACCTCCTTTGTCTTTGCAATTTTTACTAGACCATCTGCTTTAACTTTTTTCCGCAAGGAGCCAGAGCTCTGGACCCACAACCTATTGGGCAGTAGATAAAAATGGTTTTACTGGATAGAAAATACAACATACTATTAATTTATAGCAGGACTAAACTTTTGTTTTAATCTTTTATTATAAAACGACATGAACTTTGACGATATTTGATATGGTACTTACATCAATCTTTAGCATAAGTATAGAGTCGGGAATATGAAAAGGATGAAAGAACAAAATTCCATTTACGTTGACTATGTCATCTCTTTTGTTAAAAATGCATAGCCTTCCACTGAACAAGGGGTGAAATAATTATATTACTTATTTTAACAGTAGGAAAAGTCAATTTAGTGCTCTCACTTTAGTCATCAAAAACCAATGAATGCACGAAAGCCAAACCCCTTAAGGCATATTACAGAAAGTATCCTAGACCAGCAAATTTCGATATTGGTGTTAAATATTGTTTTCTGTTAAGTTGATACCATTTTACAATTTTCTCCACCCGCTCTGTGCCTCTATATTTATGGTTATTTTATCTTATATTATTAGATCATAGAGTATATTTCTAAAACTGCTAATTATCAATTTAAACTGCTTATCGCCTGTTCTTCAAAGGTGCTGCTTACTCAGAACAACTTACTTACCTACAAGGCTAGTTGTTCTCAGATTTTTATTGTGATGGTCTGCAATAATTAGAGAATGTTGTTTTCCGGTGAGAAAACGTGGATCTACCCAAAGAGATGGATAGAAGAGCTTAATAAATTTTATAAAATATATTTTAAAAAAAGATAAGAGTCTCGAAAACACTAATAAATTAGGTAACTTGTTTTTAACGACTACAATAAAACCTAACAAGAAAATTATATTAATAATATTAAGACAATCGTTAATTAAGCAACTATATTGTAATAGCTCAGATCCGCTTTTCACCAATTTTGTGGGTGGTCAAAGTTTGTGAGCGGCGTCTGTCAATATGATGCTGATGTAATTTTTACTTTTACTACCTACTTAAATATCTATCCTTATTACCTAAGTAGTTTGTATGGTAGTCGGTTTTGCAAACAGTGGTAGAATCAGATGTACATTCGTTAGAAGAAAAGCATGGCAAATTCTCTTCAGAAATTGCACGAGAGCAATAAAATATTGGTTTTGATGCTCCGACGTAGCTGTAGGACAGTGAGGTAACAGGTCTTATTATTGCCGCCATTAAATTTAACTACCAGAATTTGGTTCGAGTACGTGAGGTGCGATTATCTCTTTTTTTTGCTTATAATACCGAATGATGCCAATCGATATTACGTAAAGGTTTACCATCTGCATAATATGACCATTCCTTGGGAGCGTCACGTTGACCTGTTGTGAAAGAATAATTTTGTCAACAAACCTAATGCAAAAATTTTGCCACCGATTTTATTATTTTGACCCGAAATCCTTAATTAAATGTCTGTGTAGATGATTAATCTTTTTGGCGTAATTTAAATAAGTATGCGATGTGTAATAAAAAAATCCTTTCTCTTTTCACGTCTAATGGAATTTTGGTACGTCTAGTATGTCAATGTCCCACAATGTTATAACTGGGGTACCTATCCTTCCACTCGTTTTATTATTAAAAACGATTTTAATTAACTATAAAAGTAATGCTCTTGTTATACTTATAAATAATGTACTATCTCTAATGAAAGTATATATATATATGCTTATAAACAAAAATTCCCAGATTGACTCTCTGTGCAACAGTCTTAGCAATTAGCATAATTTATTATTAAAATTAATGTTGTCGAGATTGCTACTTTATTAACAACATTTCTGTTGTTTGTTTGTTAGTTTAATGTAATCCTTTACATAACAGCTGTAACTTATATCAAAATATAACCTAAAATGTTACTAAATAAAATTGTACGTTATGCCCGTTTTATGTAAAGTAGTATCACGTATTTTAGTGCGTAACTATGCGTAATTACGCGCGCAAGGTTGACATTGCGTTGATGGCTTTGATTGAAATCTGATTAGGTTTCTAAATCGAACAATTTACACGTTTCTTAAATTACTATAGAGTAAGCAACGGTTTAAAACGTCTTCCGACTTCCAGTCTCCATTTTCCTCTGTCTGCCCATAGATTCTCGTCGATGCCTCTCTCTCTCTTAGTTCCCAATCGATTCCTTCCCTCGAACTTCGCCTTGGTCTTCCTTTTCTCCTTGAGGTGTCCACCATCTTAGTGGGCCTACTCTTATATCGTCAACTATGTTGTGAGTTACTCCCATGATCTCACCGATTCTGATGTTGGTGATCTCCATTTTTGATTTCTCAGAAGCTCTTCCCCAGAAGTCCATTTCTGTAGCTCTCAAGATTTTCTCTGCTTTTCCTTTCACTATGGTGTTATAAATCAGTTGTTTATTCTTGTTCGCCTCTGTTCCCACGATGTATGCCTCTATCCCACAAAATTCCATTTAGCATACTAATTGTTCTTTTGCCTTGAACATTTCTGTCTTTTATATTGTCCAGTGTTCCGTACCCTGGCTACCAGCCCACCTAGGTATTTACGCTTGTTTATTTGTTTCATGCATTGTCCATCGTCCAGAATGAGATGATGTTGCTGCTGCCTTCCAACACACATATGCGCCGTTTTTTGTATGTTGACTTCCAAGCCCCATTTAGCATAATTTTCTATGTCTGAATATTATGATTTCCTAAAACACTGCCTCTATTTCATTGAAATATGGTAGGTATAAAAAATGCAATAAAAAGAAGTATATTTTGCAAAAAAATGTCTTATTTTATTAACGTTCTTTAAGTAGGTAACTTATTCAAAGTCTATTTAAAGCTGATGCTCCTATAGTAGGCTGAGATATTGACATATATATGGCATATTGACATGAATGGAATGAAACAGATCTATCAATTCTTCAGCCTGTTATTTAAAGTTGACCATTTAAGCACACAATAAATTTTTAGCTAATTAGATTTTAGGTATTAAAATGATGTCATGCATATATTCCAAGCATTTACTGAAATAATTGAATTACTATTTATATGCTAAAATTGTGTTAAACAGGTTTTTTCGATAATGCAATAATATTTACAAAATTTATGTTAAATTATGCATTAACCCTCCTCTCATTTTTTATTCAAAAAAAAAAATAGGAAATTTTTCTTGGAAATAGGAAAATTAAAAAAATTTGAAAACCAGTGGCGTTACCACTTTTCATTAAAAATGTCCAATAATATGTGTTTTGTACGCAAGCCACTAGTTGATCAACCAATATAATTTTTATTGTATAATATATTATATTATTTTACTAGTTACTTTTGGGTAAAGTCTCATTCACCTTTTTGCCCGATTCGTTCGTTGTTGGAGAAAAAAGTTCGCACTACTCACAGTAAAATTTCTGCGAATAACAATTTACCCTAGAAAAAGCTCGAACGAATCGACCTAGTTGACGTTTCGGTAACTTCTCTGCTGCCTTCTTCAGAACTATGTAAAACATAAACTTTAGAAACTATGAATTACAAAATTTATACCTATTAAAGTGTTTGTCACTGAGTATATGTGTGTGATATTCTGAAAATCGTTTTTTTTTGCTTTTGACATGAAACTGTCATTTGATAAGAATTGTCACTAATACGAAAGGTACCTTAAAATGTTTGGTTAATGTATTGTTTAGTACTTAATATAATCTGTTCTATTTACGTGTAAAATAGGTATAATGTGAATGTTATTATTAATTTATATGTAAGTTACCATTTTGAAATTCTTGTTCTAACATAGGTAACTATTTGTTATCTATGTTTGCTGAACAAGAAGCCACACAATGATCTTTGTTAAGTAAAATATATGCACTTTCTTTGATTTTACGCTTCTTTGATAATGGTTCTTTGGATTCGATACTAGTATCGTTCCATTTTACTCTATGACCATTATCAAAGGCGTGTTGGCATATATTTGACTTTTCAATATCTCTGTTTTTTTTATGTAATTTTGATGTTCTTTTATTCTCTTTTTTAGAGGTCTAGAAGTTTCGCGTATATAAAATTTTTCGCATGCACAAGGAATTTTATATATAACGTTTTTTGTGTACTCTTTTTCATTGTGTGGTTTAGTTTTTGTCAGTTGTGCACGTAATGTATTTTGTGTTCTAAAAACTGTTCTAATGTTGTATTTGCTACCTAATCGTTTATATTTTGTCTGATAACTCTTTGATATATGGTATAAAAAGGTTTGTAATATGTCTATTTTGATTTTGCCTTATATTTGGCTGTTCGAGTTGATTAAAGCATTTATTAATGAAATAATTTGGATAACTGTTTTTAAGTAAAATATTTTTTATATGTTTCTTTTCAATTTCCAAATTATGATCATTACAAATGATTTTTGCGCGATCAAATAGACTCTTTGCAACTTTTTTTTTACCATAATAGGGTGACTTGAGTTGTAGTTTAATTTTAATTTAAATTTAACGAACGAATCGAACAAAAAAGTGGATGAGGCTTCACCCAAAAGTAAGTAGTAAAAAAAGTATATTTTATCCTCTAATCCCTTCTAGACCTTCGTGGAGTACAGGGTTTTATTTTGAATTCAATTTTGTATATTTATGGTCACCACCTATGAGTAACACTGTATCAGTGCAACTATTAATAACGATAGAAATGTAAAATGTTAAATATTCTATATTATAAATGTTGTTCGCTAAGATTTGAGTCAAGGAACTCTCTCACTGAATCTCGGTAACTAAGCTCACGCAAAACCAAATAACGTATGTCCATATAGATTTATGTAATTGTGCCACGTTATTTTCAATTCCAGCATTTAGCATCTTATTTGCCAGCGAAGAGCACGATACACATAATCTTTCTTCCTTGGAGTATTATCTGCCAGAGCTAAAAAACTTTGGAAAATAGCTTTCCATTATCCGCAATTTAGCTACATTAAGAAGTTCAAAACGAACTTTACCTTCATTGGACAGCTCTCAGAAGCTCATTAGAAGCACACCTATTGATTTACATGAAAACTCTTTCAAATGTTCTCCTCGTCTTATGTGGATTGATACTCGTTGATACAGAAGAGCCCATTAAAATCGATTAATTAAAACTATAGCAATTGATTTATTAAATATTACCTGGGTAAACTGCTCTTCCTGCACAATACATAATAGGAGGCTTTAAATCAAAAAATGATTTGTGGTTCTTGACCACAAATCTGTAAAAGAACAAATGTAAGAACTGACACAACACATCTAGCCTATGTCTAGAGCATATAGGCCTGTTTTACAGAAAAAATTTCAGAAGGATACTTCCACATAACATTAAAAGATTATTCACCTTCCTATCACATTCCTTCAAGCTACCCAAAAGGAACATTCTTTAAGTAATATGAAGATAATATGAACGTAATATTCTCTGGAAGAATGTCCGAAAAGTACGTTCTTGTCATGGCCCCACATATCTCTTTACGTACTTTTCAGTATGAGAATATCACAAGGAGGTTACTGAAAAGAAGTTCTAATAAATAATATGATTCTTTAAAGGAACTTAGTCAATTTTAAATAAAATATTTATATCCCATTTAATAAATTACCATTAAATAAAAAATATTAGTGATACTAAAAGTGAATTTTAAGAATGCAATAAATTTTAAAAGTTGCCATTTTCAGGTTTATTACGTAAAATGACAATGGCATCTCTAGGTGAAATTTTATAAAAATTAATCGGCCCCCAAGCTGTACCATTGGAAAAAGATAATTTCCAAATCCTGCGAATGTAAATTAGTAAACTTTTTCGGCAAAGATGTTATTTTATAACACCTAAGTGTAGGATTTCGTGTTCTAGAACAGCTCTGACAGGTCTGACTAAACACTATTTGAACGCAGTATCAATCATCAAACTGAACGTCGCATTGTGTCATTACTCATTAGTGTCTCGCCTGTTTTTATAGTAAGCTTTTTGGTGTGGTGGAATAGGTCTGTCACTGTCGTACATTTGGAGATTTGCATAGTCCATTTCTTTCGGTTGTTGAAAAACGTCATCCATTACATAAAAAATTTGACATTAAAAAGACGCCTGTCGCTAATGTCTTTGTCGTGTCAAATTGTCAATTACGTAAAAGGTCAAGGCTGGGCTGGTAGCGGGAGCAAACAAGATAAGTAACTCACTATTTCCTAGGTGTGTGCTGTAAAAAAACCATTCCGCACACATTTTATTGTGAAAGTAGATCACTTTACTGAATATAACTAGAATGTCCTGAGTACTTGTACAGGGGGTCACCGGACACGTTCTTTTCATATGATATTCAAGTTCCGAATGATAATATTTCACATGAATATCACATGTTCTTCTACTGAAAAGCTTATTCTTGTCAGGTGCAAGGAATGTCCCAAAGGAACATAAGTGGTGCATGTTTATCATCTCACAAAAGAATGTCTCTATGACGTAATAATCATATGCCCCGGAACGTAATTGGCACGTTCTGAGAACCTGACAAGGAGGTCGCGGGACACGTTCTTCTCATGTGATATTTAAGTTCCAAATGATAATTTTTCACCTGAATATCACATTCCATTTCCTCGGAGGCATATGCTCATCAGATGAAAAGAATGTAAAATTACTAAGTGGGCTCTTCCATAAACCAGTGAAAAAATTCATCGAAAAGTGGTGTGAGATCATCAGAGCGTTACCTCCCAAGACGCGTTTCGCTCTCACTAGAGCTCGTAAGTTGGGTTCTCTCCGATGATCTCACACACGCTACTATCAGTGATCAAATGATGGTCTCAGATAAAAGAATCAGGCAAGACCATTGCCTCTTTGCTCTATCATAGCTGTAGACTTGACCAGTCTAGTAACAGAAATTTCACCCACCCATCTCGCTTTTTGTTGAGAAATCTTGAAGATTGTCCAGTCCTGAGCAAGGTGGCCATTTTTGGGTCCTATTTGGCCAACTGCGGCTCTTCAGACGCTCTTCTTGTCTTGATTTTCATTTCTTTGTCGGCTGTCTTCTTTTCGGAATGTCTTGTTTTTAAAGTTTGATAAATAATACAATAATGGAAAACTATTACACCCTAAGGAGTTTGGGGTTGGGGTGTGGAGAGAGGAAAGCCCCCCCCCTAACTGAGGGGACAGGATTGTTGAAAGAGCTGGTTAGCACTAGTTATCCTCGGGAACGGTATACCCAGGCTTTGAGAGTCCAGACTCGCTGCCCGGGGGGTTTTTGTCTGTTGGGAGTCTGCAGGAGTTTTGCCCTGTCACTTCTGGCCTCTGGAGTGGTCCTGGCTTCCTGTTTATCAGTAAAGAATAAAATATAATTAGTTATTTTACCCATTATCCAGAAGCTGGAATCTGGGCCGCTTATGAGGCCTTTCGACTTTGGGGTCGTAGGCGGTCCTCAGTCTTCCGGAAGATTTTCCTCGCATGGCTTCTTATCTTCTCAGTGGCTGTAGTGTAGTTGAGATCTCTTTGTATGTCTTAGTTACGGACATACCAGGGCGCTCCTACTGCCATCCTGAGAGCCTTATTTTCGACTGCCTGAAGGCTTTTCACCAAGGAAAAAGACATATTGGTAGAGGTCAGAACTCCTGGCTGAAAGACCTTAGAAGATGGTTTGAGCGCACTTCCATTGAAATCTTTCGAGCTGCTGTATCCAGAACCTATGTGGATCGCCAACCTTCGAAAAGAGAGGGCGCTTAAGAAGAAGAAGTGGAAGGCTTTTCGCTTTTATTGTATGGTCATGGCTTGGACATTGTCCGATGCGACAGAAAAAATAATCAAGAGCTTTGAACTATGGATCTAACGAAGACTCCTAAGAATTTGCTGGGTTGATCGAGTTACCAACGAAGGGGTCCTTCGAAGAATTAACTACCAATTAATCCTTACGAATACCATAAAACAACGCAAACTTGAGCATTTGGGCCATATCATGAGAAACCCTGTCAGGTACCGTCTACTACAGCTGTTCCTGCAAGGTAAAATGGAGGTAAGAAGAGGAGCAGCTAGAAGGAGAAATTCCTGGCTCGCGAACTTACGGAAGTGGTTTGGCGTGACTCCCATTAAACTGCTGCAGCCAACAAAGTGCGCATTGCCATGATGATAACCAACGTCCTGAACGGATAAGGCCAACGAAGAAGAAGAAGGCTTTTCAGGTGCGTCTTTGCTGCATAGCCCCACGCGGTTGAGGCTTTTGTTAGTTGTGATTGGATCATCTGCTTGATCAGTGTGACAGTGTTCTTCAAAGCCAGTTTTGAGCGTCTTTCGATGATCGGGTAGAACTTACTTCTCGTCATCTTTTCCTTGTTTTTGGCCCTGATGATGTGTGATTTCCAAGTGAGGGTTTGTCCAGCTCCACACCTAAGTATGTAGCTGTTCCTTGCAAAGGAATTGCTTAGCCTTTAAAGATGACTTCATTGTCTGGCCTGTGGGTGCATCACTTCCTGAAGATAGCCTGCGTCTTGTTGGCGTTCAGTTCTATCTTCCACTTGGCATACTACTCTTCAAGTCTGTGACTTGCTCTTGAAGGTACTGTGATAGTAGTCTTGTATTGAGGGATCTTGCCATTATAGCTGTGTCATCAGTGTATAATGCAAGTCGCGTCCTGTCTGTTCTTGGGGGGACCACCTACAGGTTGTATAGGAAGGGGAAAAGTACCGCGCTTTGCGGTACTCCCGCTTCCATTATTCTGTACGCCGAGTATGCGCCGTCCAGCTTTACCCTATCAGAAAAGAAAGAACGGATTACTTTTACAGAGGATACAGGGAATCCGCCATCTAGCAGCTTGACTAGCAGTCATTTGTGCCAAAGGCTTTGGCTACGTCCAGCAGGATGGATCCTACTGCTTCTTGTCTGTTTAATGCATCGGTGATGTATTTTGCATCACCGAGGCCAAACTGCTCATTTGATAGCACTTCTAGCTGCGCTACTTTGTCCTTTAGCCGTTTTACTATGGCTCGTTCTGCTACCTTCTCCATGGAAGTTAGCAGACTGATGGGCCTGTAACTCTGTGGGAAGAAGTGATTTTTACATGGTTCAGGAAAAAGAATGTCATCCGCCTGCTTCCAGCTGGTTTTGAAAGTACATCAGTGGTATCATTGCGTTCATAACGTGGCCAAGGCCGCAATCCCCCTGGGTGGCAGGAGCCGAAGTGGTCTGTTCCCTATCTGTTCGCATTCAGGTGCCTTCTTGAGGTCTAGGTGCTGCACTATGTCCCGAATTTCTTCGGGGCTAGTGTGCGGGATGTGCCCTTTGTAGGACACCTTCTGACTCGTTGTTCCACCATCTCTTCTCACTGGTCTGCATCATCGTCGTCAATGATGTTTTCCTGAAACTGACTTCCCAAGTGATTAACAAATACTTGTGCTTTGTCAAGCTTGGTGTAGACACACCCGTTTGGTCCGTGTTGTAGCGGCGGAATTGGTTTCCTTTTCTGCCGCATTTCTTTGGCAGTTTTCCAGAGGCTACGGTCTTGCGGGTCCAGTGCCAGCAAGTGCTCCTGCTATTGCTCTGTCCTGACTTTCTCCAGCGCAGCTTTAACCTGTCTTCTAAGACGTTTGCAGCTGGAGCGGAGTGCTTCGGTCTCATCTGGGACGCCTGCTAAATTGTTTTTATTAGTGGCTTGGTTTGTGTTACAGTGCTGGCTTGACATTTATCTCTCACATTATTGGTCTAGAAGGGAACGTAATTCCATTACTGGTCTAGGACGGGAAGTAACTACTTCCCGTTCTCGACCAGTAATGCACATGCAAACAAAGCGCAGAAACTTCAGAGAATTACAAAAATCCTGATTGTTGGTTTTGCTCTATACCGTATCAACCATCAAAATTCCACCTCCTGAGTGCAGATTGGAGCCAGAATATTATATGAATAAATAATATTGAAGAACATTTTTTGATGTTATTCAGAAAGTGTGGCTGAAAATAAAATAGTATACATATACTCGATGGGAAGTTTCATTTCCCATTTCCGCCTTTCGAGATTTTATTTATCGAGACGCATAGCGTCCAGAGACATAATCTCTGGGCAGTAATGAAAGACTTCCCTTCTCGTGTTATAATATACTATTCCAGCGCTGCAACAGCTTGTTCTATCCCATCCGCATCATCTGTTGGAGGAAGCAACGGAAGGTCTCTCTGTAAGAGTGCGTCGGCTGTTGAACGTAGTCTCCTCCGGTGCTTCCTCTCCTAGTCGAAGTGTGGACTGTGGGCGGTGGAATGATCTCACACAGGGAAATCAATCGAAATTTAAAGCCAAAAGTCCACTTAGTTATGGCAGGCCAGTTGTACTGCACGTAATGCAGATACTGAGCATAAATCACTTCATTGATCGATAAATGTAACTGCCTCACATGCAGGACTTCGGTCTAACACCATACCGAATGCTATGAAGCTTGGAATCAAAAAATGATTTCTGGTTCTTGGCCTTAATATACATGTAAGAAATGATACAGCACATGTAACCTGTATCTGGGCATATAGGCCTATCTGTTTCAGAATTTTCAGATTTTGTTTCAGATTATTCCTCTGTAACAGATAGGCCTAGGTGCTCCAGACACAGGCTATATATGCTTCATATCTTACAAATTAGGTCCAAGAACCAGAAATCATTTTCTGATTTCAAGCTTCATAGCATTTGGTCTGGTGTTAGACCGAATTACTGCATGTGAGGTACGTACATTTATCGAAGGATGAAGTGATTCATGGTCAGTATCTTTATTTTTACTAGAAAAGGCACCTTTTTAAAATAATGAGGATACCTCTGTGGACACCCGAGATCAAGACCAAAGCCGAGGCTCACGTTGCTACTATGAGGCCAAGAACTATTGGTTTATGATTGAATATACACTAACTTGGCCTTGTTTGTTATTTTGGGGTTGCATTGGTTTTAGACGGCAGAGGGTGAAAATCGGTGAAAGCTTGTGCTCGTGTGGTTGCATCATTTGGAGGTCCCACAGTGGTCAATCTTGAGGCCGCTTCTGTTTATCTTATATGGTACCTTATATGGTTATAGGTATGTCCCAAATCCGATTAATAATGACTTCATATTATGATTCGTTCTTAGTTAGGAATTCACTTCTCGGACTTAAGACGGTGGTTTTTTTCTGATAGACGGGACTCTTTAATAAGAGACGATTACAAGAACAACTGCTTTCTATGCTGTTAAGTAAATATCTCTGCGTAAAACCAACTCGTCCAAGTGTTGTGGATGTAGATGAGGGGCCATCTGGCGCAGAGATAATTATAGGAATTATTCGGACGTTTTTTTTTGTTTCAGTTTCTCAATTTTAATGGAAAGCTTATTTTAAGCAAAGAGCGTGTCTTCTTAATTCAGTTGAACGTTTTTCTGAATACGTTTGAGGATATCACTTTATTCAAACGGGCCGCCGATTATTGGCTGCATTCTTTAACACCTCGAACACCAAAGGTCTTAATGAAAATATTCCACTGAGGACTCTATCTCATCAGCTATGATTTCCAGTCAAACCGATGCTCCTTTATATTTTTGTCAACAAGACTCGACAAGAGTCAGTCAACACACAGACCGAAGTTGTCCCTCGCATCGACTCTGGGGATCGGGAAAATATCGACATTTCTAAAGAAGCACTAGGTTTTAGTGAAGCACGTAAATGCTCCGAAATACACTTAAGTCCGGTAGAACTCTAAATACACTAAAAAATTAAGAACATAAAGAATCATTAGATTAATGAGAATATATAAGTATGGTAGTCGAGATCACCTTTACGGTGGACACCCTGGAGTTCGTGGAATGAAAAATTTGTCAAAACTTTAGCTGTTTTGTTCAATGGACAAGGACTTCGAACTCATTATACAGAAGTGTAATTATCATACTTCGGTTGCCTTTACTCAAGCTTTTTGTCCCAGACGCAAAAAACCTTGGTTTAGGTTCCACATAATTTCGCAGAACCCAGTAAAGGTCATGTTTTCCTTGGCAACAAGTTTTTGCCGTTTTATAGACGCATTGTGGAAAAATCCTGCAACGAAATAATTCCTGTTCTACAGTTACTATTTTCACCGATAATAGAAAACAGTCTATTGCAATTGAGTTTGCTCAGTTATATGCAGAATTTAACTTCGAATCAGTGAAAAACCACGATTATCCCAATCTTACTTATTTGCAGAACAAATAGTACAAACCATGAAGAAAGTTTTCATCATCCACTGCTGGAGTCTTTTTTTGAAGTAGACAAAAGCTACCTTGGATAATTTTAATCCCGTTTGCCCATCTATTACACCTTTAGGTGCAACCGACGTAAAGAACCAATTCGACTCTTTTCCCAATACCCGACATCGACTTTTCCAAAAAGGAGATAAAGTCATGATGATGCTGAATGGTAAACGCGTGAATAATACCATACAAAGCCTAAATGGAAACTGTATAGCTGAAGTTTGAGTACAATGTGAAGTTCTTCATAGGCACTTCGAACATGCAAACGCACAATATACCTCTACGAACGTCACTGATATAAATTCCCTGGTTCCGAGCCTGAAATTAATTCAGAAAACTCCAAGTTTTTTATATATTTTAATCGTCGTTTAATCAGAACTGGAACTCCCAACAGCCTCAAATATTTATCTATCACAATTATTTTTCTGTGATTGCGGTTAGGACCAGCACCAGCAAGAAAACTGAAGTCAGTCGTTACGCCATTGCTAATGACGAAGTGACACAGATCCCCCTCGAGATATGGGCTCCAAGATAGAAAATTCTACTCTGGTTAACTAGGAGAGTTTTGTGTCGGTTCTGTGAGTAGTTTATAACCGACAATCCAACAATATATAATATTGAACAATTTAAAGTTTAGGACTTTAGGACATTCAAATATTATTAGTGTATTGATAAGCAATCTTTTTACAATTCAAAGTGTTTTCCGGGCTTTGAAGACGTCGTCCAATGGAATTTCTTCCTGACGTCTTGTCTACAGCTGCGGCAGACATTATCAAAGGCGATGAGGCAATGGCCGAAGTGACCTCCCGTGCTTCCCGATGTTGACTGATTCGATTCGTATTTGCTATTTTTTTCCTTTCGACGCTTAGTTTTAGACTGTTTATTTGACGGGATTTTCACCCGAAGGGCATAGGTACAGAAATGAACGGGTGATGTGGCCGGTTTGGTGATACGTGCGGGGGGGGGGAGGCTGAACAGTGGCGTGCCAAACTCAAAAATGCGTTTTTTCCGATACGCAAACCTACAAAGGTGCCGTAAATTGTGAATAGCTGATGTAGGTATCATATTGATCATAGCTGAGATATAGCTGTTTCATAAAGTTTTATGGTCGTATCGAGTTGAAAATCCAATGGAAGGTTTTCCTTGTGTTATATTAGCGCAAAATAGTATCTAAAAAGTCCCAGACGCCGCCGCGGAAAATATAGAAATAGAAGAATATAGAAAAAGGTTGTATTTAGGGTACCATTGATGGTACATGGTTCTAATTTGTGATATAGTATCATAAATTTTGATATAGCTGACTCAGCTATAATAGCTACAATAGCTGGGTAACGTTGATGTTTAGTGAACTATTTAAGGAACATGGTTCAACTTGCTGGGTGCCCCCAACATAGCTGACGGTAGCTAGGTTATAGCTGTTTTAATTCGCTAAAAATTACATTTTTAAACATCTAAGATGGCCACCTGAAAATATTTGGATTTATGCCGATATCTCTGGAACGGTTTGAGCTAAAAACCTGAAATTTGGTATGTGGCTACTTTATGGGAAAAGCTAGAGGTCTCTAAGGTCCGGAACCTTGCCGCTGGTACCGAAGGTTCTATTTTGTTCTATTCTAAATTTATTGACAACTTTTTACCACATTTTAGTTATAGTTAAAAATTTGTTAAAGTGCGCTGAAACCAAATACATCCGACGTTTCGACTTTATGCTTACTATACGCAATCATTAGGGTATTCTCTTTTATTACAAGTATAGCTTTATAAATATGCCACTCCCAAACAATCAGTTTTTCGTATATGACTGACAAAATAGCTTTAATGAAGAAGACCATTCGACTAGTACTAACTGTTCGATTTTATCGTTTTTAGCTTCCGAGATTTAATTGATTAAATTTCTCATTGATAGGGGTAAAGTGACATTTGCCATTTTATAGCACAGCAATTTATGACAATTAAACAACAGTGTCTCAATTAAGTGTTAGTGGTTCCAAATACTGCTCAAAACGTTAAATACCATTTTGCTTAGTTTAATAACAGTCTTATAGGAAGTGCAAAACTGTTAAAATTGTATGAAAATTACCTAATATTTTATTTGATCGAATATTATGTCAACTAAATTAAAAACTTGGAACGACAAATTAAGCAGGTAGTTTGTGGTCGTGAATGCTCTATTCACTGGTGTCAATAACGCCGTTATAACATGTTTAGTTTTTGAATTATATAGAAATAAGTATTAAAAAGTAGATAAAATGTGGAAAAATTACTTTTTATTCGGCATTTTGAAGGGAAAACATGCTACTGAACATTCCATTTTTGCATATTTATTACATATTTTTGTCCTTTCTTTCATATGAGACTATTTTTGAAAAAATATATGACAATTGATTTCAGTCGAAAATTTCGACGACTTACCCCTTTAAAATTTTTGAAATTTTCAAATTTTCCTGTTTATTTTGGGAACGGTAAAGTTTTTCGATATGAAGGTTAATATGGTGTATGAAGAGGTCATTAGGGACTATCAGATGCATGTATCAGAAAGAAACCGCCTATCACGGTTTTCGAAAAAATTAAAAAAAAGTGCAAAATTTTTACCTTATATTTGGGTCACCCGTGCTTATTTACTGTTCTAGACAGACCTTTCAAAATGGACTCTGCCTGTAGCTCTGTTCTTCTGCTTCCTTAGCTCTTCTTATAATTTTTCGGATAAATCTTCATCGAAACGAGATATCAGCTGCTAAAGGCCGCAATGCACGATGTTGATCTCAAAATTTAGGTTTTTGAGCCGGTTTGAGAACCCCATATGCTTAACATAGAAATATTGACTCTTCCCATATAAATCAATAGTAATCGATTTTATTCGTCGGTTCTAGTAATTTTATGATAAATAGGACATATATTTACGTTTTAGATGGTATAGAGTGTTCCAAAAAAATGTAATAGGGAGTTTTAAGATTTTAGCATATTCTTTATATTAATGAATTTATTGCGTTAATTTTATTAGTTTTATAATAAATCGAGCGTTGATTTCTGTTGTAAATAGGACAGGGCACCCCAAATAATGATGTAACATTAAAATTTGTTAAAGTGCGCTGAAACCAAATACATCTGACGTTTCGACTTTATGCTTACTATACGCAATCATTAGGGTATTCTCTTTTATTACAAGTATAGCTTTATAAATATGCCACTCCCAAACAATCAGTTTTTCGTATATGACTGACAAAATAGCTTTAATGAAGAAGACCATTCGACTTGTACTAACTATTCAATTTTATCGTTTTTAGCTTCCGAGATTTAATTGATTAAATTTTTCATTGATAGGGGTAAAGTGACATTTGCCATTTTATAGCACAGCAATTTCTGACAATTAAACAACAGTGTCTCAATTAAGTGTTAGTGGTTCCAAATACTGCTCAAAACGTTAAATACCATTTTGCTTAGTTTAATAACAGTCTTATAGGAAGTGAAAAACTGTCAAAATTGTATGAAAATTACGTAATATTTTATTTGATCGAATATTATGTCAACTAAATTAAAAACTTGGAACGACAAATTAAGCAGGTAGTTTGTGGTCGTGAATGCTCTATTCACTGGTGTCAATAACGCCGTTATACCATGTTTAGTTTTTGAATTATATAGGAATATGTATTAAAAAGTAGATAAAATGTGGAAAAATTACTTTTTAGACGCCATTTTGAAGGGAAAAGATGCTACTGAACATTCCAATTTTGCATATTTATTACATATTTTTGTCCTCTCTTTCATATGAGACTATTTGTGAAAAAATATATGACTATTGATTTCAGTCGAAAATTTCGACGACCTACCCCTTTAAAATTTTTGAAATTTTCAAATTTTCCTGTTTATCTTGGAAACGGTAAAGCTTTTCGATATGAAGGTTAATATGGTGTATGAAGAGGTAATTAGGGACTATCAGATGCATGTATCAGAAAGAAACCGCCTATCACGGTTTTCGAGAAAATTAAAAAAAAGTGCAAAATTTTTACCTTATATTTGGGCCACCCGTGCTTATTTACTGTTCTAGGCAGACCTTCCAAAATGGACTCTGCCTGTAGCTCTGTTCTTCTGCTTCCTTAGCTCTTCTTATAATTTTTCGGATAAATCTTCATCGAAACGATATATCAGCTGTTAAAGGCCGCAATGCACGATGTTGATCTCAAAATTTAGGTTTTTGGGCCGGTTTGAGAACCCCATATGCTTAACATAGAAATATTGACTCTTCCCATATAAATCAATAATAATCGATTTTATTCGTCGGTTCTAGTAATTTTATGATAAATAGGACATATATTTACGTTTTAGATGGTATAGAGTGTCCCAAAAAAATGTAATAGGGAGTTTTAGGATTTTGGCATATTCTTTATATTAATGAATTTATTGCGTTAATTTTATTAGTTTTATAATAAATCGAGCGTTGATTTCTGTTGTAAATAGGACAGAGCACCCCAAATAATGATGTAACATTAAAATTTGTTAAAGTGCGCTGAAACCAAATACATCCGACGTTTCGACTTTATGCTTACTATACGCAATCATTAGGGTATTCTCTTTTATTACAAGTATAGCTTTATAAATATGCCACCCCAAACAATCAGTTTTTCGTATATGACTGACAAAATAGCTTTAATGAAGAAGACCATTCGACTAGTACTAACTGTTCGATTTTATCGTTTTTAGCTTCCGAGATTTAATTGATTAAATTTCTCATTGATAGGGATAAAGTGACATTTGCCATTTTATAGCCCAGCAATTTATGACAATTAAACAACAGTGTCTCAATTAAGTGTTAGTGGTTCCAAATACTGCTCAAAACGTTAAATACCATTTTGCTTAGTTTAATAACAGTCTTATAGGAAGTGAAAAACTGTCAAAATTGTATGAAAATTACGTAATATTTTATTTGATCGAATATTATGTCAACTAAATCAAAAACTTGGAACCACAAATTAAGCAGGTAGTTTGTGGTCGTGAATGCTCTATTCACTGGTGTCAATAATGCCGTTATACCATGTTTAGTTTTTGAATTATATAGGAATATGTATTAAAAAGTAGATAAAATGTGGAAAAATTACTTTTTAGACGCCATTTTGAAGGGAAAAGGTGCTACTGAACATTCCAATTTTGCATATTTATTACATATTTTTGTCCTCTCTTTCATATGAGACTATTTTTGAAAAAATATATGACTATTGATTTCAGTCGAAAATTTCGACGACCTACCCCTTTAAAATTTTTGAAATTTTCAAATTTTCCTGTTTATCTTGGAAACGGTAAAGTTTTTCGATATGAAGGTTAATATGGTGTATGAAGAGGTAATTAGGGACTATCAGATGCATGTATCAGAAAGAAACCGCCTATCACGGTTTTCGAGAAAATAAAAAAAAAATTGCAAAATTTTTACCTTATATTTGGGCCACCCGTACTTATTTACTGTTCTAGGCAGACCTTCCAAAATGGACTCTGCGTGTAGCTCTGTTCTTCTGCTTCCTTAGCTCTTCTTATAATTTTTCGGATAAATCTTCATCGAAACGATATATCAGCTGTTAAAGGCCGCAATGCACGATGTTGATCTCAAAATTTAGGTTTTTGGACCGGTTTGAGAACCCCATATGCTTAACATAGAAATATTGACTCTTCCCATATAAATCAATAATAATCGATTTTATTCGTCGGTTCTAGTAATTTTATGATAAATAGGACATATATTTACGTTTTAGATGGTATAGAGTGTCCCAAAAAAATGTAATAGGGAGTTTTAGGATTTTGGCATATTCTTTATATTAATGAATTTATTGCGTTAATTCTATTAGTTTTATAATAAATCGAGCGTTGATTTCTGTTGTAAATAGGACAGGGCACCCCAAATAATGCTATAACATTAAAATTTAGATTTTTGTTTGTTTACCAATATATATTTTTGAAGCTTTATTTACTTTATTATAAACGGTGCCTTGATTTCTGATTTAGATGCTATAGGGGGTCCCTAAAATTTTTATATTTTAAGGGACCATTAAAGTTAGAAGCCGCTAATGTTGGTTGTAGGTTCTTTTCATAATGACAAACAATATGCCACAAATGGGAGCTCTGATATGCGTACCAGTGGTACAATTTTACAACTTTTCATGAATTCTAGCACGTTTTTTATCACGTTTCAAAAGCTGTAAGGTTCCCGAATATGAAATGTTTTTCGAGATGTAGACGTTTCAACTACTTTTCGACATCATCGGTCTTTCTATTTATAACTCTAGAGTAGTTTGGGCTACATAAGAGGAACGTTCGGATTAATCCTAAACTATGGGCGATCCGCGCGCGTTGTCTTCAACCCAAAAAAAGTTCTGCTCCAGTTTGCCCACAGCGTTCGGATATATCCTAAACTATTAGCGTCCAGCAAGGATGGTAAAAAAAAATGACGCGTCCAACTTAAAGAACACGCTAAACAATACAACTCAAGTTTTCTGCTGACCAATTTGTTTACTTTTCACTACTGGTGATGAAAAGTGCTTTTATTAACCCTCAACTCAATGTGAAGTTACTCGACAAATAGGATCGTCAATACAGATTCCATAGACTACAGAGGGCACAACTTAATTTAATTTAAATTAATCGCTTTTTCTGATATTTTCTTCATCTTTGAATCTTCATAGTCCAAAATTATAAAAAAATCTTTTATATAACACCATAATTTTGTATGTGTTCCAATGACAGACAAAGTGCACGTATTTTTAATTCTCTAAATTTTTATTTAAAAAAAAATAAAAACTACCAACCTCGCATCTATTTTTATGAATGGAATCTCCGCAGAGGTGGAAACATATTTGGAAATTCATCATTTTAACGTACTTTTGATGTTATTTGTGTGTAGACGGTCTCGGTTTTGTTTTCATCGCTCTTATCCAATTTAGTTAGAAAACGCTGAACCAATAAATATAAGAAATGCCAAGAAAGGGCTATGGATAAGACTAGGAAAACAGATATATAAAAAATAATATCAATCTAAGATAAAAACACGCTGATCTGTATTTAAATTACTATAGTATAATACAAGAAAACAAGTTTTACTAATATCAATTTATGTGTATTATCTGGGTTTGGAATTTGGAAAGAACAATCTAGGAAATTGTAAAGCGTCCGATGAAAATTTTAAATATAGGCCTACTTGGCAATTTTGGAGAAAGTGATTTTAAAAAATTAAAATCTTAACTTCAAGAGCTCCAAAAAGCATTCATGATTGCTAGAAAACAAGACTAGCACTTCTAGATTCTAGTTTTTAGTATATTATTAGAGATATAAAAAGAGGTTTAGTTAGAAATGTCAAAAAAGATTGTAAAATCCTTTAGAACGGTCCCGTTTTTACAAGTTAATTTAAAAAAATCTCCTATTCACTTCTCACTAGGCACCTACGCTCTTTCATCTTAGATACTTACGTGAGTGTAATTACAAATTTTTTCGCCGACAATTACCCTTCTTTGGCCGAAAGTGAAAGTGACAAAAAAGCACTCATTGTAGTTCTTCTTTTCAACGCTGCCTTATCCGGCTTTGATCTCGAGAAGCAATTAAATTTAATAGAGTACTATATAATCAATTTTTGATTCTGAAAATCCCTGATGCAGTGCTAAAAAAACCAGTTTAAATCAAATAGAAGTTACTTTTTCGAGAGATTTTACGCAATGGTTGGAATTAAAAGGAAAAGTACGTTCTCCACTATATATATTTTTAAAATTATAATTTGCTAAAATTTACTAATTTATAATTAAAATTACATTATATTTTGGTCATTATGGACACGATTTATTAAAAATTAAATAAAAAAAATACCAGTATACAGAACAAAACATCTTGCAACTGTCTTCGCAAAGGAAAAGGGCAGTTGCGTGCTGACATCCTCACTTTCCCATTAGGTACCTTCTTTAGTAATTACTTTTTTTTGGTATCAAACAGGAAGGTTAAAGCAACGATTTTAGGCAAAAAAAAACTTTCTCAACATAAAAATCTAAGAAGTAATTTTATACAATCTGTCATGCCTAATAATTTACAGCAATTTCATCGCTATGATGGCGTGCGCCAAGCCCCGATAGTGTCTTAAGAAGTGTTAATTGCGATCGATCAATGTTACAGCCAAATTAGGTTTCTCAAAGTGGCATTGATGGCAAACTTAATAGCATCAAAAGGACTTAACTAAGCAAACACATATAATACTAGTCAATTAGGACTTTGTGTTTGGCAAGGCTTTTATCGGAATTTTTTTTCGGGGGCTGAGTGCATAATATGTACAAAATTTTAGGTGTTTAAATTGCAATTTTAAATTTTGAAACTGATTATCAAATTGTGTGTCTAAAGCTTACGTAATGGGTCATGGTTTTTCATGTGGTGTAAAGTGTCAGGCTTAAACTGTTTGAACACGTAGAGTTGACTAATTCACAATTACCAAAATCTGCTATAGTTTGATCAAAATTGACCAGATTATCAGAAATTACCAAAAATCTTTTGGATTCCTTAACTAGCGACTGCGAATTTAGCCACATTTTGATTGGAAAATCGATAGTTTAGAAATTAAGAAATTTAATTACTAACGCTTTTACTTGCAGATTGTAATGACGATTAAGTATCCAAAGTTTTCAAAGAGATGTAAAAAAGGCAAATCAAAAGCTCTTGGGAAAATTTAGGTTAGGATTAGGGTCAAAATCGGCTAAAAATATCACACAAAGCATCTAAAAATTTATATTTAGAGTCTCTGGGGAAATTCAGGTTAGAATTGAGACTAGAATGAGGTCGAAATCCATTAAAATGAATCGAAAGTGTGTAAAAATACAAACTTGAAAGCCTTCGAGAAATTCAAATCAAGATTAGAGCCAAATAATTACTCAAAGCGACTAAAAATGCCAACTAAAAGTTTATGGAAAAGTTCAAGATAGGATTAGGATTAAAATCGATTAAAAACGACCGACTTTATTTTCAAAAGTAAATTTTGATGTATTTTTTTAAAGAGTCAGGTTAGGGTTAGGCCAAAATCAATAAAAAACGACTCAAAATGTATAAAAGAAGAAACTTGGAGGGTTTGGAGAAATCCAAATTGAGATTATGTCCAAAATGAGTTAAAAATGAACCCAAACCGTCTAAAAGTGCAAGTTTGGTGTTTTTGGAGAAATCCAGGTTAGAACATAGGACTAAAGTCGATTAAGAATGAGACATTTTGTCTAAAAAGCAAAAAGTGACTAAGTATGCAAACTAAAAGTTTATGGAAAGTTCAGATTAAAATCAGTGAAAAATTAGTCAAAACGTATAAAAATAGAAACTTAGAAGGTTTGGAGAAATTCGAATTGAGATTATGGCCAAAATGGGTTAAAGAACAAAGTTTTTGGAAAAGTTCAGATTAAGATTAAGACTAAAATCGTTTAAAAACGACCGACTTTATCTAGAAAAGTAAACTTCGAATTTTTTTTTAATGTCAGTTTAGGATTAAGGCCAAAATCAGTGAAAAATTACTCAAAATGTATAAAAATGTAAACTTGTATGGATTGGAGAAACTCAAACTAAGATTATGCCAAAAAAGGTCAAAAATTTACCCAAAGCATCTAAAAGTGCAAATTTGGAATTTTTGGAGAAATCCAGGTTAGAATATAAGACTAACGTCAATTAAAAGTGACTAATTTCATCAAAAAGCGCCAAAAAATTGCAAACTAAAAGTTTATGGAAAAGTTCAGGTTAGGATTAGGACTAAAAACGATTAAAAACGATCGACTTTATCTAAAAAAGTAAATTTCGATAATAGAACAAGTCAATGTTTTTCTCTAAAAGACCGGTAGAAATTCTAGTTATAAATATAATATATAATAAAATAGCGAAATCCAAGTCAACAGTCTCAAATTTATTTTCAAGTTCTTTGGCTACATGTTTCGCCTAAAAAGGCATCATCAGACCGCAACCAAAACACACGTTAAAATTGTTAAAAAGAATTGTTAATAAGAATCGTTAAAAGAATAAAATACATTTATTTTTAACCCAAAATGGGTTAAAAATTTACCAAAAGAGTCTAAAAGTGCCAATTTAGAATTTTTGGAGAAATCTGGGTTAGAATGTAGGACTAAAGTCGAGTAAAAATGACTCATTTCATCTACAAAAGCAAAAAGCGTCCAAAAATGCAAACTAAAAGTTTATGGAAAAGTTCAGGTTAGGATTAGGACTAAAATCGGTTAAAAACGACCGACTTTATCTAAAAAAGTAAATTTCGTTGCTTTTCTTTAAAAACTCAGGCTAGGATTGATGAGGTCAAAATCAGTGAAAACTGACTCAAAATGTATAAATATATATACTTGGGAGTTTGGAGAAATTCAAATTAAGATTATGGCGAAAATGGGTTAAAAATTTACTCAAAGCGTCTAGAAATGCAATTTTGGAGTTTTTAGAAAAATCTGGGTTAGAATATGGCACCGAAGTCGACTAAAAATGATCCATTACATCTAGAAAAGAAAAAATCGTCTAAAATGCAAACTAAAAGTTCATACAAAAGTTTAGGTTAGGATTAGGACTAAAATCGATTACGAATGACCGACTTTATCTAAAAAAGTAAATTTCGATGTTTATAAAAAAAATCAGTTTAGGATTAAGGCCAAAATCAGTAAAAAAGACTGAGAATATATAAAAATACAAACTTGGACGATCTGGAAAAATTCAAATTCAGATTATGTCCAAAAAGGGGTTAAAAATTTACACAAAGCGTCTAAAAGTGAAAATTTGGAGTTTTTAAAAAAATCCGGGTTAGAATATGGGAATGAAGTATTTTGACCCATTTCATCTAAAAAAACAAAAAGCGTCTAAAAATGCAAACTAAAAGTTCATACAAAAGTTCAGGTTAGGATTAGGACTAAAATCGATTACAAATGACCAACTTTATCTAAAAAAGTAAATTTCGATGTTTTTTTATTAAAGTGAGGCTAGGATTGAGGCTAAAATAGGTAAAAAATAACTCAAATTGTATAGAAATATAAACTTGGATGATTTGGTGAAATAAAAAATAAGATTTTATCCAAAATGGGTTAAAAATTTATCCAAAGCGTCTAAAAGTGCCAATTTGGAGTTTTTGGAGAAATCCGGGTTAGAATATAGGACTAAAGTCAATTAAAAATGGACCATTTTATCTGAAAAAGCGAAAAGCGTCTAAAAATGCAAACTAAGATTTTATGGAAAAGTTCAGGTTAGGATTAGGACTAAAATAGATTAAAAACGACCGACATTATCTAGAAAAGTAAATTTCGATGTTTGTTTTAAAGTATGAGGATTTTGACTTTAAATCAGTGAAAAATGGCTCAAAATGTATAAAAATACAAACTTGGAGGGTTTGGAGAAATTCAAAAAAATTAATTTCGATGTTTTTTTAAAAAAGTCAAGCTGGGATTAAGGACAAAATCAGTTAAAAATTACACATAGTGTATAGAAATATAAGCTTGGATAGTTTGGTGAAATTAAAATTGAGATTATGGCCAAAATGGTTTAAAAATTTACCCGTCTTTATTAGCGTCTAAAAGTGCAAAATTGGAGTTTTTGGGGAAATCCGGATTAGATTATAGGACTCAAGTCGATTAAAAATGTCCATTTTATCTAGAAAACCGTCTAAAAATGCAAACTAAAAGTTTATGGAAAAGTTCAGGTTAGGATACTAAAATCGATTAAAAACGGCCGACTTTATAAAGAAAAGTGAATTTCAATGTTTTTTTTTAGTCAGGATAGAATTAATGCCAAAATCAGTGAAAAATGACTCAAAATGTATGAAAATACAAACTTGGAGGGATTGGAGAAATTCAAACTAAGCCAAAATTGATTTAAAATTTACCCAAAGCGTCTAAAAGTTCAAATTTGCGGTATTTAGATTCGAGTTAGAATATAAGACCAAAGTCGATTAAAATGTACTCATTTAATCTAAAAATGCAATGTTTATGTTTTTTCAGAAATTCAGGCTAAAATTAAGGCTATGATCGGTGAAAAATGACTCAAAGTTACTAAGAATGAAACTAAGTGTTTCTGGACAAATTCAGGTTAGAATTAGAGTCATAGGGAAATAAGTTAAAACATGTCACAAAGCGTCTAAAAATGTGACCTTAGAGAAGTTCAGGTTAGATCTAGGACTAAAATCGATTAAAAATGATCTACCTTACTTACAAATTTAAATTTCGATGTTTTATTGAGAGTGAGGCTAAGATTAAAGACAAAATCGGTGAAAAATTACTCAAAGTGTGTAAAAATATAAATTTGGAGGGTTTGGAAAAATACAAATTGAGATTATGACCAAAATCGGTTAAAAACAAAGTTTTTGTATAAGTTCAGATTAAGATTAAGACTAAAATCGTTTAAAAACAACCGACTTTATCCAGGAAAGTAAATTTCGATTTTTTTCTTAATGTCAGGTTAGGATTAAGGCCAAAATTATTAAAAAATTACTCAAAATGTATAAAAATATAAACTTGCATGGTTTGGAGAAATTCAAATTAATATTATTGCAAAAATGGGTTAAAAATTTACCCAAAGCATCTAAAAGTGAATTCAGAAATCCACACTCTCCAAATTCATTATGGTCATCATCAGTTTAAAATTACTCAAAGCGTCCACAGACGCAGATTAATAGGGCAAATTCAGATTAGGATTAGGATAAAAAAAAATTGTTAGAAAAATTTCCAGAGCGTTTAAAAATGCAAATTTATAGTTTATGGAGAAATTTAGGTTAGAATAAGCCTAAATTTGTTTAAAAATTACCCACTTCATCTAAAAATGATAAATTTGTTGTTTTTTTTTTCGAAAAAGACAGGCAACAATTAAGGTCAAGATACGTGAAAAATGAATTACAGCGTGTAAAAATACAAATTTGATTTTGGAAAAATTCAAATTAACATTATAGTCAAATGGGTAAAAAAAACTCTCAGAGCTAAAAAAGTTTCTGTCAAAATTCAGATTAGGATTACGGCAAAATCGTATATATCGGTAAACCAATATAGAGGTTTATCGGTTATATTCATAATATTCATAATTCATAACTCGATGTCTCGACTGCTACAATCGAATAATCGATTATAACGCCATAATCAAAATATTTTGATTATATCATTCATAGTCGCCCAACACTAATTTTAAGCAATATTCTAAAGTAAATTTTCAAATTCTCATTGGCACTTTTTTGCATTTCACTGCTGTTTTTAGCTCGACGTTTTGACTCCTCTGAGACATCATCAACTTCAGTTTTTCAAATAAAGTTTTTATATTTGAATGTAAAATAATTGAACCATGTTTGTATTGCAGAGTCAATGTTCAACAACATTTTATGTTTTGTTAAGAGCTTATGTGCTTTCTCACCATATTCTCAGATTTGCACAAAGTATATAGGCTAAGGAAATTCGTCGTTCATCATAGAAAACATCTTGAAAACGGTAAGAGATACGAATTATATTAAAATAAATAGAGATATTTCGGTAATAAAAATCTTTCTGCTTCCGTACAAACTTGAAAATCGCTATCAATATAAAATCTACAACTGCACTGCTAAATACGTATCAAAAACTCTATTTTATTTTTTTTTATTTCCCATAATAGCCGAGATACAGCGTCATGTCAAAAGTGCAGTTTTTTCAAAAACGTCTTTGTACGGAAAACAAAACAAGCTGACCGGGAAATAATGATACAATTAAATTTATCATGAAAATCGGAATCGAGAATCAGTAATCAGATTTTATCCATCCATTACGGTTTTACTAAAACCCCATAAATTTATTGAAAAAGCGCCACCCTGTACACAGAGAAACATCATAGCTCTGGCCGTGTTGAGACGATTCCGATGAACAAACACCGCAATCTTCGATGACCGTAGAGTGTAAGCCTAATAAGACAATAGGCAGAACCTCTGTTCAAAGCATTTGCATGGGTTATAATTGCGCTCTTTAGGGTTCGATACCATCGTTCTACTTTTCTGTTGTATCTGGGATGGTAGAGTATTGAACACAACCTAATAGAATGGTGGGAGATTGAAACAAAAAGCTCTCAATTTGTCTTCCTTGGTTGGGGAAAATGCATGCAGGTGCATTTTTGAAACCAAATTATGGTAAAACGTAGAAGGTGCAGTCTCAGCTGTCATGGAAAAAGCTTCACCCCAACATGAAAATCCATTCAGATAGGTAAGGCAATAGCTCAATCCGTTTGAGGAAGGTAGTGGACCTATCATGTCCCCGTTTATCACGAACACGGCCATACAAATCGAGATTGGGTATCAACCTTTTGGTGGGCGTGATGCCAAGATGTAAAAAAGGACATACATTTTTTCAATAATGTGCCTTCAAAAGGTTTTTGATATGAAAGGTCTAATCTAAGTTTGAGAAACGCCACAAAAACCAGATAAATTTGAATAAAAAATACACATTGCATCAAGCTCAGAGAAGATGATGAAGGGTCTTCTAAGAAGCTCCTGATCGTTTTTTGTTGACACTGGTTTACCTCATTAAACAAGGAAAACTCACACTTTCGATGCCAGAAAGTGCATCAGCTACAACGTTATTTTTCCACTGATGTCTAATACTTTTTTTTTGGGGAAGGGGAGCGACAACGGGGCGAGAAAGTCTTCTGCAAGGCGCCGGACAGCCCCGCACTTCTGTCTGGTAGTATGGTCTTACCCATTAAAAACCCGGTTTCTGCTTGAGGATTCCGGGGCCGGTGGCCTATAAGTCCCCGGTCTGCTACCGGCAGTCCTCTCTGGGGCACGCTCTTTCCTGTTTTCAATACCTCGCAGCCTCGCCAGCTTGGCTGGTTTGGCATGACATATCTTGCGGGAGATGTGGCCCTTGCGTCTCAGGACGGCTTTTTGCCTCTTTGCTGTCACTCTACTCTGCAGCTTGATATCATAGCTGATGCCGTGGCCGCTTTCAAGGGTGCTCTGATGGGGGATCGGGTTCTCATTGAATCCAATCTATACGTTAGGATCGGCCGGATGATGGTTTTCAGCAGCAGGAACTTCCACCTCACGTGCAGATGGCTTCTTCGGTTGAGGTATAGTGAGGCCATAGCCCTCCCTGGCTTTGGCAGCGGCGACCTTGACATGGGGGTCCCAAGTCAGCCTTTATCAAAGATTACCCCCAGGTAAATGGCCGAGTCTGGCCACGACACTTTGATGTCACCGATCACAGGTTGGTCCGGGATGCCTGGCATTTGGTTGGACTAAACTTAATCCTCCAACTTACCAGCCACTCCTGGAGGACGTCTAACGCTAGCTGTAGATTCTGCCGCACAATATCTGTTCTCTGGTGTTTGGATACAAAAGCCGAGTCGTCTGCATAGAGCCTAGTCCTTGGTGTTCTAGGAATATTGCTCGTGTAAAGCAATAATTCTGCACAGGTGCGGCAATACTACCGACGCTTGGGAGACACCTGCCTCTCGCACTTTGGCGCCGGCAGGGAGGATCCGACCCTTACATCCGATCTGCGAGGTAACTGTCGTCGATAAGTTGACAAATGTTTGCCGACAAGCGTAAGTAACTCAGCTTGTAGTTCAGGCCTTGGTGCCAGACTCTATCGAACACACCCTCTTCCAGCCTATTCCAGAGGTCAGTCTGGAATTCCTGCCTTCCACGACGTTGTCCATGGTTTTCAGTGCGGCCCCCAAAAACCATATTGTTCGACGGGCACGACGCACAGTGGTCGGACGGACTCAATTTCACGCGCAAAAAGGAATTTTCTAAAGTGATTGAAATTATTGAAATATTGTGTAACTGTAATTCTAGAATAGTCAAAGAGTAAGAAAAATTATAGCAAAGTCGGTTATTAACAAACCATGTAACAGAATAATATTGTTACGATCGCAGCTACGCCGCATGGGAGGCGGGGCAACGCATGGGAGCGTGTTGGTTGGTGGAGCTTCGCGACCTATCCGCGCTGCGTCATGGCTGACACGAGTGATTTATTGCTCGTCTGGCTTAATCTAGAAGGCAGTTGTTTACAACCGTTTTTTTTTTATGTGAGATTATTCAAGAATTCTTATAAAGAACTTTCTAGGTTTTTCTATAATTTTAGGATTGTATATAAAAGGCGCATAGAGCGGCGGTTAAGGAGTAGTCGTATTTTAATCGAGCTATAAGTAAGATAAAGTTACGAAGCGATAATAGAAGGCTATAAAGTGTTAAGTAGTGAGTTATTTAGTAGTCGTGTGTATTTGTGGAGTTAATAAATAGTGTTTTCGTATTAAATCGTTACACTGGAATTATTGAACCCCGAGTTCGCAACAATTGGTGTCAGAAGTGCGATTCCAGTGGGAATTTGAGGACCAATATTACTGAACTGCAAGTGAGTGATTCATTGCCGGACATTACGTGTTTATGCCAGTGACTAGAAGCCAGCATCAAGCGATGGAGGATCAACTTGCCGCCCTGCTGTCCCTTATGCAACAACAGAGGGAAGAACAGGAAAAACGCGATCAAGTACAGGAGCGACGTTATCTAGAACAGGAGAAACGTTATAACGAACAGAAGGAAGAGCAAGAAAGACGTTATAAGGAACAAAAAGAGGAACAAGAAAAACGTGATCAAATACAGGAGCGACGTTATCAAGAACAGAAGGAAGAGCAGGAAAAACATTATCAAGAACAAAAGGAAGAACAGAAACGGTTTAAAGAAGAATTAGTGAACCATCTCGCAGCTAGGGAGCAACAATTGGAAGAAAGAATAATGCAGTCCGTTAACGAATCCGTTAACGGCGTTAACGAAGGACTCGAAGCTGTCAACCAGAGGGTTCTCGAGCTAGAAAAGAAATTCCGGGAACAACTTGAGGACGACACCGTGTCTACAGAGAGTTTTAGCACAGCCAACGCTAAAATCAAGCCTCCTGATTATGACGGTACTACGGTGTGGGAAATTTATAAAACCCAATTTGAGGCAGCTGCAAAAGCTAATGGCTGGTCCGAGCCCCAGAAAGCTACATCATTGGTGGTAGCACTTCGTGGAAAAGCGGCTGAATTACTCCAATCTCTGTCGGCAGCTGATCAAAGTAATTATGCGGCTTTAGTACACTCTCTGCAACTACGATTCGGAAATGAGCACAAAGAAACCGTGTTCCAGGCCCAGCTGAGGATGAGACAGCAAAAGTCAGGTGAATCCTTACAAGAATTTGAGGCGGACATAGACAGACTCATTCACCTGGCATATCCATCGGCCCCTGAATCTTTTCAAATGCAATTTGCAGCCGAAAGGTTCATTGAGGGAGTTCGCGATAGTGACATGAGATACCACTTACGTCTAGTAAGGCCCAAGGATATCAGCGAGGCACTAGTTCGGGCCCTGGAATTCGAGGCGTCACGAGTGTCATCTAGTTCAGCTCCGCGTGTAAGAATGGCAATGAAGAGGAGAATACGTCTATGGCTGAATCCATGGCCAGTTTACATAAAGCGATGAAGGATATGGCAGTCAATATACAAGCCCTATTGGGAAGGACCCCTCGATCAACAGACAATCGGGGCATAAAATGTTTTAACTGCGGCAGACTGGGTCACATCAAGAGTAACTGCCGTAATAGGGCAAGAAGTCCGTCGCCGTCGTTTAGAAGACCAAGCGGCGACCAAGGCCCCCCTAGGTTCCAGGAAAACTAATTCCGGTCAATGCAAGGGGGCAATTGACCGGGGCCGCTAAGACCCCCAGGATCTTTAAAGTCAATAATTTGGGTGGCAAAAGTCTCACAGTGGCCGGACGCATTAAGGAACAGAAGATCCAGATTACCATCGATACAGGAGCAGATGTGACCATTGTAAGGCCAGATAAGCTTGTCGGATATACCATACAACCATTGCCCAACCCTATTATGTTAAAATCAGTCACTGGAGAGTCTTGCCCTATAGACGGAGAAGCCGATGTCACCATCATTATTGGAGAAAGACTCGAAGTTCGGCATAAAGTGTTGGTTGCCAGGATCAAAGACGAGTTTATTTTGGGAATGGATCTCATCAGGAAACATGGATTCTCCTATGATCATAAACAGAATATTCTCACGTTTGGAGATGAGGAGTTCGCATTAACCAATGGAAATGTGGAAACTAGTGTCCGCCTACTGGTGGTAGAAGATGTGAAAATTCCTCCAAATTCAGAACAAATTATCACAGTGACCTCTGAAAATGATCCTGGGTGGTCCATAGGACTTATAGAACCTAACCTGGATTTGACGACTGAAATCATGGTAGCACGCACTTTGACCGACACGAAGAAGACTATGCCAGTACGAGTTGCAAATATTGGAGAAAAGACCATCAAGCTCAAAGAAGGAACAGTTCTTGCCAATTATGAGCCTGTGGAATGGGTATGCAATTGTGTCGACGCAAAGACATCCAAAGTTAAATCTTCTAACCAAGCTTCCCCAGAGGTTATTGATGCTTTCAAACGACATTGGAGTCACCTGTCAAGGGAACAACTTCAATCTGCCATAAAATTTGCTATGGATGAATCTGATATGTTCGACTTCAAGAGCAACGACAGTCAAACTGATTTAGTTGTCCATAAGATCAACACAGGAGATGCCCAGCCAATACGACAACACCCACGAAGGGTCCCTCTGGCTAAACAACAAGAAGTTAACAGTTTGCTGGATGAAATGTTAAAGGAGGGCGTCATAGAAGAATCATCTAGTCCATGGTCGTCGCCTGTGGTTCTTGTTAAGAAGAAAGATGGTTCAACGCGGTTCTGTGTTGACTACAGGAAACTTAATGACGTGACCAAGAAGGACAGCTACCCATTGCCACGTATAGACGACACCTTATCAACTTTATCGGGATCAAAGTGGTTTTCCACTCTAGATTTAAAAAGTGGGTACTGGCAAGTAAAGATTGCTCCCGAAGACAAAGAAAAGACTGCATTTTCTACTGGTTCTGGACTATACCAATTCACTGTTATGCCTTTTGGATTGTGCAATGCTCCATCAACTTTCGAGCGACTAATGGAACTTGTCTTGAGGGGGCTGACTTGGAAAACTTGCCTGGTATACTTAGATGACATAATTGTCATGGGACGTGATTTCGACGAGCATTTGAAGAATTTAAGAGAAATCTTCAACAAGTTGCGGAATGCTCACCTGAAGCTAAACTACAAGAAATGCAGCCTATTCCAAAAGCAAGTCGATTACTTGGGGCATACCATCTCAGAACAAGGCATTAAAACTAGCCAAAGTAAAATATCTGCCATTAAAGATTGGCCAGTTCCCCGAGACAAACACGAAGTAAGGAGCTTTTTGGGACTATGTACTTACTACAGGAGATTTGTAGAGGGATTCGCCGACATCGCAAAACCGCTGCACAAATTAACAGAAAAGAAAACACCGTTCTTGTGGAACCACGATTGCAGTCAGGCGTTTGCAAGGCTTAAAGCTGCCCTCTGTTCTAGTCCAATCTTGGCTTACCCTATAAAGGACGGACTGTTTATTCTGGACACGGATGCAAGTAACTGTGGTCTAGGTGCAGTACTCTCTCAAAGACAAAACGGGCAAGAGAAGGTTATTGAGTACTACAGTAAGACTTTAAGTAAGCCAGAAAGAAACTATTGCGTCACTAGAAAGGAGCTGTTGGCCATTGTTAAAGCAGTCGAACATTACCATCGCTACTTATATGGAAAAAGGTTCCTGATTAGAACTGACCATGGAGCCTTGAAATGGTTATTACAGATGAAAAACTCTGAAGGTCAAATAGCCAGATGGATAGAGCGCCTGCAGCAGTACGATTTCCAAATTGAACATCGACCAGGAAGGTCTCACGGAAATGCCGATGCATTGTCTAGACGGCCATGTAAAGAAGATTGTCGGCATTGTCAAAGAACTGAGCAGCGTGAGGGACTTCCTTCTGTACGGAGAACGTCGGTGGAAATAAACGATGGCTGGACCACACAGACCCTTCGAGAAGAACAAATGAATGATCCAGATATTGGACCCATCCTCTCTGCAAAGACTGACGACAAGAGACCAGAATGGCAAGAAATTGCTGGTAAAAGTCCAAACCTGAAGGCGCTATGGGCCCAGTGGCACTCTCTTAAAATGGAAAATGGATTACTGAAGAGAGCGTGGGAGAGTCCGGATGGCAAGTCCGTAGTCAGTCAGTTGGTTGTTCCTGATAGCAGAAAATCAGATGTACTACAGGAAATGCACAACGGAACAAGTGGAGGTCATTTTGGGGTCAATAAAACCTTGGCCAAAATTAAAGAGCGGTTCTACTGGGTGAATTATCATGAAGACGTCGAATCTTGGTGCCGCAAGTGCGAAGTTTGTTGTGCCACAAAAGGACCTCGAACAAGATCACGCGGCCGGATGGTGCAGTACACTATAGGTGCTCCATTCGAGAGGGTAGCAATTGATGTCGCGGGACCGTTTCCTCAGACTGAGTCGGGCAATAAATACATCTTGGTCGCCATGGATTACTTCACTAAATGGCCTGAAGCATACGCCCTGCCTAATCAAGAAGCAACGACTGTGGCAACGGTGCTAGTAAATGAAATGTTCTGCAGATTTGGGGTCCCTCTCGAACTTCATTCTGATCAGGGCCGAAATTTTGAATCGGCTGTTTTCCAGAAGGTCATGGAACTTCTCGGAATTCGCAAGACCAGGACAACTCCTTTGCATCCACAGTCGGATGGGATGGTAGAGAGGTTTAATCGGACCATGGAACATTACCTGTCTAAAATGGTGGCAGATCATCAGCGTGATTGGGACCAACATCTACCTCTCATGTTGATGGCATATCGAGGCTCTACGCATGAAGCCACTGGTTATACTCCGGCGAAAGTGATGTTCGGAAGGGAAATGAGGCTTCCTGCGGATTTGATGTATGGAACACCAGAAAAAGACTCACTCAACTCTGAGAATTTTGTGGAGGAACTTAAGGAGAGGCTGGACAATGTTCATGAGCAAGTCAGGAATAAACTGCGGATATCCAGTGATCGAGCCAAAGCAAGATATGACTTACTAGCTAACTCCCGCGGCTTCCAGGATGGTGATTTGGTGTGGCTATACAATCCGCGGCGAAAGGTGGGGAAGTCGCCCAAACTTAGCCAAAATTGGGAAGGACCTTATACAATTATAAAGAAGATTAATGATGTGGTGTATAGGATCCAGCGGACCCCTAGGTCAAAGATGAAGGTCGTTCATTTGGATCGATTAGCACGATACCATGGAACTCTATCTGTTCGGGACGAACAGACTTAGGAGGAGGGCAGGTTACGATCGCAGCTACGCCGCATGGGAGGCGGGGCAACGCATGGGAGCGTGTTGGTTGGTGGAGCTTCGCGACCTATCCGCGCTGCGTCATGGCTGACACGAGTGATTTATTGCTCGTCTGGCTTAATCTAGAAGGCAGTTGTTTACAACCGTTTTTTTTTTTATGTGAGATTATTCAAGAATTCTTATAAAGAACTTTCTAGGTTTTTCTATAATTTTAGGATTGTATATAAAAGGCGCATAGAGCGGCGGTTAAGGAGTAGTCGTATTTTAATCGAGCTATAAGTAAGATAAAGTTACGAAGCGATAATAGAAGGCTATAAAGTGTTAAGTAGTGAGTTATTTAGTAGTCGTGTGTATTTGCGGAGTTAATAAATAGTGTTTTCGTATTAAATCGTTACACTGGAATTATTGAACCCCGAGTTCGCAACAATATCATTTGCTCTTGAGCGTATATATAGCTTAAATCTATTAGTTAGTTTAGTATCAATTTAAACTGTATGTTATAAAACTCAACCGTAATAAGTTTGCACGATTATTCTTGTATTAATTGTTGATATCTAGGGTACTTAATTTTAGTTTTTATTTCTTTCAAGTCGTTTTGAGTTGGCTCTATCTAGGTGTGAAAAAACAGTTGAGTTTGTTTTTAAGTTAAAATATGATTTTTGACTTTAATTTTTTTTACAGATTTTTAGAACTTTTTAATTATTGTTACTATACAAAAAAAGCATCTTCTACTGACTTCTAAAGTAATTAGCTGCGCATACTTGCACCTAAGATATTTTTATTATTTTTTGTGCGCGTCTTACACAGTTGCATTAGTTGTATAATACCATAATAGTGTAACTTTTTTGAGTTGGAGTTTTTAGGAAATATAGGGAACATAATTCTCTGAAAATTTAGTTAGAATCCAATGAAGATCTTTATCAAGTGCTAATTGTTTCTTCTGCCCCTTTAATATCAAGTCTAAAGTCGCTCCCATTGCAAAAACCAGGGTGTATCTGCAAAGATGTATTATCTCTTCTGTAGCCTCCTCAGCAAAATTAATCGATATTTATCGAAGATATTGTTGATATGAAACTTGACTTTTTTCTCACTAAGCTGAAGTACTTCATTTTTGCTTACGTAAAAACATACAATCCAAAGAAAGATGATTACGTGTGCAGATAGTTAGAGAGTGCAGAATGTTTAAAGTAATTGTGTATAAATGCAGTAACAGTTTAGTTTTTGATAACAGCTTACGGGTCTAATTGAATTTATTTCAACAATTAATACTGTAATTAATAGGGGCTGTTCATTTGAAAACGTCACCTAGTTGGCTGTAACATATCAAAAGTATGGGATGAAAGAACAAAAGTCCTTAGACTTTGTTTGTATCATCCTTTTCTGTCAAAAATTCATAGCCCTCTAGATGACGTTTTGTAATGAATATGGGGTATATATAAAAATACATGGCTTATGTTATGTTGAGTTGGTCACATTAATCTATAATCGGAGTTTATAGTTTCAAGACGTGCAAAGGGAGTCATTTTAATTGAGTGCCATATTGCTATCTTGGGAATGGTTGGAGATCTAAAGTTAGTGAAACTAGAAAAAAAATTGCCGGTTGTAGAGTTCTTTCAAGAAATCTAAACAATAGTGCCCGATGGTGAGTGGTTTCTGAGGTACCCTCCAGAAAATTGTTATAAACATTGCAAGACATATACATAGTAAAAATAATAACTGTGTTATCTCTATTAATGTCAATTTCTTAAATGCGAACTCGAAACCTGAAATGTTTTATTATATTTTAAATATTCCTTTTAATACTCTTATAAATATGACAAAACTCTTAGTCCGTATATAAAAAAGCAAGATGTCAGGAATAACTGATTTATTATAAGTTGTTAGAGAAATGCGGTACGTTTCCTTGTAGAAAAGTTGTCAAGCTCTATAATTTAAATCTTTTTTCTATCACAAATAGTGTTCGAATAAAAAAATATAGAAGTTTTTGTCACGTTTTATATTTTTCATAACATCTCAGAATCCAAGCAACCAATCGCAACATTGTGAACATTTCTTAAAAGAACTATCTAAATCACAACGAAGGGGTAGACCACTATTGCTTGCGGAAACCATTGTTCCTGTAGTTAAAAAAGACACCCGTCGCGATTTTTTGCGACTTGTAAATGATGTTATCAAAAACAGTTCCACCCTGGGAAGCACAAGAATAACATTTTCAGTGTCAAAACCATGAAAGCAGTACCATTTTTGTTATAAATATAATAAACAGTTTTACTGGTCTCATCTCTGATCATACTAAATTTACACAACACAACACACCAATTCTCTATCAGATTCAGTAATTATCAACACTTATTTAGTTGATCATTTTATTATAACCATTTAAATACCGAATAACTAATAAAACAACAATTTTACATAAACCAAAAACGACAAAAGCCTCTTGTTTTATGAATTCAAAATTTTGTGATAATGTATTCCATGGTTCAAAAAATAACAGGGGTTCTCACTATTTAGATGGGTACAGCATGAAGATTTCTATGGAGTCCCTGCATTAATGACATAATCGGATGTAAAAATCCTAAAAGGCCATGTGAGGTACCTGTAGAAAAATCTAGTTGCCTAATTTCACATAATAATGCAACTCAAAATTTTGCGCGTGAAATGAGGTCCGCCCGACCACTGTGCGACGCACAGAGGGGTATTTGGGAAATCTGAGCGGCCAAAAGTGTATTATTAAAACCTTAAAGCGCACAAAAACAAAATGTGGCTATGATTTGTCAAAGGACCCACAAATCTCAAACAATGCTCCATTCAGTTCATGCGCCATCGTAACCCTTGTACGACAAGGCTAAATGTGATGTTTGTAAGTAGAGTTTCGCGACGTTTTATATCTAAACATATTTCACAGTTTTTCCTAGTTTTGTTTGAAACATTTTAATCTAGTTATGGATTGTGACCAAGCAGGTAAGTGTGCACGTACACTGCTCTAAATTTTTGGTTACCAAAAGTGTCATACTTAATATATTTCTGGCGATTCAAATACGGTCAATTTTTCTATATTTTTGTTTAACTTAAATCGATTAATAGTTGAACTTCCGGGAACTTCCGGACACTTAGTTTTTAATTCGTAAAAATTCATAGCCTAAGGTTTAACGTACCGGTAAAATTGGCTGCAGATAGGTGCCGTTTTACGAGGTAAGGGCCATTTGCACCAAGCAATTTGCAAGTACACCTAGGTAAGTTTCCATTATTACTATGGTTACTGATGCTAATAGCTATGGTTTAAGGATCCTTAACTTCAGGTTTATCTAAATTTGCTTGATGCAAACAGAGCTTAAGATTGTTAAATGCTAAAATGTAGCAATTTTGGTTACAACTGGTTTATCTTTTGTTTTAGGACCTTCAAATTTTACAGTTATAATTCGGCGACAGTTATTTTCTTGAATCATGAAGCAACAGAATATGCTTAATTTTAGTAAGAAATAAAATTTCCTAGAAAACTATTTATTACACTTAGATGACTTCTCTGATGATATGGAGAAAGAAATCAAGCATAATTTTTCCCATTTCAAATCAGAAAAGAAACAACGTTGGACTAAAGCACGGAGAAAAGAAGAGGTTTTTGTGCTACAAAACAAAGAATGGCTTGCGGGTACGTTTAACGTTCCAAAAATGGTAAATCAACAAGGCAGGCCATCGAAAAGGTTTAGTAAATCAAGTGAGAGGAGAAAAACTGAAGAATTACGTAGAGACATAGAATTGGAAGTATTAATTTTTGCTATGCAGGCAAATTTGGGACAAAGCGGAAAGAAAGATGCTTCTTTCGTTATGAAAAATCTTATAAATTCGCAGAAACGAGCTACTAAATATAAGAAAGCATATGCTCTCTTGCAACAAAAAGGCACAACTATATCTCACATGACTCCAACAGAGGTTCTGTCAATGTTTGTTGAAGCGGGGCTATCTAGGAGACAGTATGAAATAATAAGAAGAAGCCGTAAAGATATATATCCCTATTACAGCATCCTACAAAAAGCGAAACTAGAGTGTTACACTGATAAAAAAAGCATATTGGGTAACCGAAACTTGTGCCGAAGTAGAGCTGCAAAGTCTAATGGATCATACAGCGACACGATTGTTGAAGCATTTGAAAGAAGTGTTACTGCGACTAAATGCCGAAGAGCGAAATTCATTAATTTTAAATTGCAAAGGGGGTTGTGATGGAGCACAACAAGTTCAGTACAAACAACAGTTTAAAAATAATTCACATTCCGATGCAAATTTATTCCAGGGTTCTTTTGTACCCTTGCAACTTATATGCTCTGTGAACAATACCGTGATTTGGCAGAAGCCAACAGCATCATCTCCGCGCTATTGTCGCCCCATCAGATTTACATATGTCAAAGAAAGCAAAGATGTCACAAACGAAGAAATAAGTTATTGTTGCGAACTCGGGGTTCAATAATTCCAGCGTAACGATTTAATACGAAAATACTATTTATTTATTCCACAAATACACTCGACTACTAAATAACTCAGTACTTAACACTTTATAGCCTTCTATTATCGCTTCGTAACTTTAGCTTACTTATAGCTCGATTAAAATACGACTACTACTCGGGCGCTCTATGCGCCTTTTATATACAATCCTAAAATTACAGAAAAACCTAGAAAGTTCTTTTTAAGAATTCTTGAATAATCTCATATAAAAAAAACGGTTGTAAACAAACTGCCTTCTAGATTAAGCCAGACGAGCAATAAATCACTCGTGTCAGCCATGACGCAGCGCGGATAGGTCGCGAAGCTCCACCAACCAACACGCTCCCATGCGTTGCCCCGCCTCCCATGCGGCGTTGCTGCGATCGTAACATTGCCCTCCTCCTAAGTCTGTTCGTCCCGAACAGATAGAGTTTCATGGTATCGTGCTAATCGATCCAAATGAACGACCTTCATCTTTGACCTAGGGGTCCGCTGGATCCTATACACCACATCATTAATCTTCTTTATAATTGTATAAGGTCCTTCTCAATTTTGGCTAAGTTTGGGCGACTTCCCCACCTTTCGCCTCGGATTGTATAGCCACACCAAATCACCATCCTGGAAGCCGCGGGAGTTGGCTAGTAAGTCATATCTTGCTTTGGCTCGATCACTGGATATCCGCAGTTTATTCCTGACTTGCTCATGAACATTGTTCAGCCTCTCCTTAAGCTCCTCCACAAAATTCTCAGAGCTGAGCGACTCTTTTTCTGGTGTTCCATACATCAAATCTGCAGGAAGCCTCATTTCCCTTCCGAACATCACTTTCGCCGGAGTATAACCAGTGGCTTCATGCGTAGAGCCTCGATATGCCATCAACATGAGAGGTAGATGTTGGTCCCAATCACGCTGATGATCTGCCACCATTTTAGACAGGTAATGTTCCATGGTCCGATTAAATCTCTCTACCATCCCATCCGACTGTGGATGCAAAGGAGTTGTCCTGGTCTTGCGAATTCCGAGAAGTTCCATGACCTTCTGGAAAACAGCCGATTCAAAATTTCGGCCCTGATCAGAATGAAGTTCGAGAGGGACTCCAAATCTGCAGAACATTTCATTTACTAGCACCGTTGCCACAGTCGTTGCTTCTTGATTAGGCAGGGCGTATGCTTCAGGCCATTTAGTGAAGTAATCCATGGCGACCAAGATGTATTTATTTCCCGACTCAGTCTGAGGAAACGGTCCCGCGACATCAATTGCTACCCTCTCGAATGGAGCACCTACAGTGTACTGCACCATTCGGCCGCGTGATCTTGTTCGAGGTCCTTTTGTGGCACAACAAACTTCGCACTTGCGGCACCAAGACTCGACGTCTTCATGATAGTTCACCCAATAATACCGCTCTTTAATTTTGGCCAATGTTTTATTGACCCCAAAATGGCCTCCGCTTGTTCCGTTGTGCATTTCCTGTAGTACATCTGATTTTCTGCTACCAGGAACAACCAACTGATTGACTACGGACTTGCCATCCGGACTCTCCCACGCTCTCTTCAGTAGTCCATTTTCTATTTTGAGAGAGTGCCACTGGGCCCATAGCGCCTTCAAGTTTGGACTTTTACCAGCGATTTCTTGCCATTCTGGTCTCTTGTCGTCAGTCTTTGCAGAGAGGATGGGTCCAATATCTGGATCGTTCATTTGTTCTTCTCTAAACGTCTGTGCAGTCCAGCCATCGTTTATTTCCACCGACGTTCTTCTTACAGAAGGAAGTCCCTCACGCTGCTCAGTTCTTCGACGATGCTGACTATCTTCTTTACATGGCCGTCTGGACAATGCATCGGCATTTTCGTGAGACCTTCCTGGTCGATGTTCAATTTGGATCTTCTGTTCCTTAATGCGTCCGGCCTCTGTAACACTTTTGCCACCCAAATTATTGGCTTGACTTGATTGATTGACTTGACTGATCCTGGAGGTCTTAACGGGCTCGGTCAATTGCCCCCTTACATTGACAGGAATTGGTTTTTCCTGAATTCTAGGGCGGTCTTGATTGCCGCTCGATCTTCTAAACAACGGCGACGGACTTCTTGCCCTATTACGGCAGTTACTCTTGACGTGACCGAGTTTACCGCAGTTAAAACATTTTATGCCCCGTTTGCCTGTTGATCGAGGAGGTCTTTGCAACAAGGCTTGGATATTGACTGCCAGATCCTTCAACGCTTTATGTAAAGTTGCCATAGATTCACCCCTAGACGTATCCCCCTCGTCATCGCAAGTTGCCATTCTTACACTTGGAGAAGAATCAGATGACACTCGTGACGCCTCGAATTCTAGGGCCCGAACTAGTGCCTCGCTGATATTCCTGGGTCTGACTAGACGTAAGTGGTACCTCAGGTCACTATCTCGAACTCCCTCAATGAACCTTTCGGCGGCAAATTGCGTTTGAAAACATTCAGGGGCTGATGGGTATGCCAGGTGAATTAGTCTGTCTATGTCCGCCTCAAATTCTTGTAAGGATTCACCTGACTTCTGCTGTCTCATCCTCAGCTGGGCTTGGAACACGGTTTCTTTGTGCTAAAACGGCATAATTACTTTGATCCGCTGCCGACAGAGATTGGAGTAGTTCAGCCGCTTTTCCACGAAGTGCTACCACTAATGATGTAGCTTTCTGGGGCTCGGACCAACCATTAGCTTTTGCGGCTGCCTCAAACTGAGCTTTATAAATTTCCCATGCAGTAGTTCCGTCATAATCGGGAGGCCTAATTTTAGCGTTGGCTGTGCTAAAACTCTCTGTAGATACGTTGTCGTCCTCAAGTTGTTCCTGGAATTTCTTTTCTAGCTCGAGAATCTTCTGGTTGACGGATTGCATTATTCTTTCTTCCAATTGTTGCTCCCTAGCTGCGAGATGGTGCACTAATTCTTCTTTAAACCGTTTCTGTTCTTCCTTCTGTTCTAGATAACGTTGCTCCTGTACTTGATCACGCCTTTCTTGTTCCTCTTTTTGTTGTTGCAAAAGTCGCTCCTGTACTTGATCACGTCTTTCTTGTTCCTCTTTTTGTTGTTGCAAAAGTCGCTCCTGTACTTGATCACGTCTTTCCTGTTCTTCTTTTTGTTCCTTATAACGTTTTTCCTGTTCTTCCTTCTGTTGTTGCATGAGGGACAGCAGGGCGGCAAGTTGATCTTCCATCGCTTGATGCTGGCTTCTGGTCACTGGCATAAACACGTAATGTCCGGCAATGAAGCACTCACTTACAGTTCACCAATATTAGTCCTCAAATTCCCACTGGAATCGCACTTCTGACACCAATTGTTGCGAACTCGGGGTTCAATAATTCCAGCGTAACGATTTAATACGAAAATACTATTTATTTATTCCACAAATACACTCGACTACTAAATAACTCAGTACTTAACACTTTATAGCCTTCTATTATCGCTTCGTAACTTTAGCTTACTTATAGCTCGATTAAAATACGACTACTACTCGGGCGCTCTATGCGCCTTTTATATACAATCCTAAAATTACAGAAAAACCTAGAAAGTTCTTTATAAGAATTCTTGAATAATCTCATATAAAAAAAAACGGTTGTAAACAAACTGCCTTCTAGATTAAGCCAGACGAGCAATAAATCACTCGTGTCAGCCATGACGCAGCGCGGATAGGTCGCGAAGCTCCACCAACCAACACGCTCCCATGCGTTGCCCCGCCTCCCATGCGGCGTTGCTGCGATCGTAACATTATGTTGAAAATTCACACGCTTTACACGAAACTACAGTTACTATGGCCGAACTTACGTATTCTGTGAAGCACATAATGATGTTCAAAAAGTTTGTAATGCAGCCACTAATACTACTTCCACAATGAGATGTTATATCTGCGGTTTAACCTCCAAGGATTTTAATAATTTAGATTTAGAAAAAAAATGTAAATCCACAGGAACTTAATTTCGGCCTTTCTATTTTACACGCCAGAATCCGTTTGCTTGAATCTATACTGCATATTTCATATAAGCAACCAGTAAAAAAATGGCAATTGAGAACAGACATTGAAAAAACCGCAGTAAAGCAAAAGAAGTTGGAAATACAAAACAAATTTAGTGAAAAGCTGGGCTTGATAGTAGATGTTCCAAAACCGGGTTACGGTAACAGAAATGATGGCAACACAAGTCGAAGCATTTTTGTGGATCATGAGCTAGCCGCAGAAATTACAGGAATTAATGTCAATTTAATTTATCGTCAAAAAGACATTCTGGAAACGTTATCAAGTGGCCACAAAATAAACTCAGATATTTTCCCTGCATATGCAAAAGAAACTGCAGAGCTCTATACCAAGCTCTATACGTGGCATCCAATGACTCCTACAATGCATAAGATTTTAATACACGGGCCTGTGATTATCGACAAAGCATTGCTTCCTATTGGTCAATTATCAGAAGAGGCTGCTGAGGCACGCAACAAAAATATCCGTTTATATCGCCAAAATTTTGCACGAAAATTCTCAAAAGTAACTTGTAACATGGATGTGCTTAACCGGCTATTATTGAGTCTGATCCTTTTATAACAGGATTGAGACCCGTGCCTAAAAAAAAGTAAACCGTTTTTAAATGAGACGATAGTCATGCTGCTTCCAGCTGAACCTGCTCTGGCCAAGTTATCCGATAATGAGGAGTTCTCAGAAGAGGAAGTTGAAAGTTTATCAGATGAGAACTCTGAGATTTCTTCGCCCGATAATTTTATTCATTTGGTTCTTCATTAAATAAACCATTTCTAAACAAGAAATAATACTTTCATTTTTCCCATACAAACTATGATATTATTGTAAGAATACAGCAAAGCATAATGGCTGTAAAATGTCAAAAGGAAAAAGATGAAGTAACTTACAAAAGTCCATTTACTTTGATTATGTCAAAATTTCATAGCCCTTTAGGTGAAATTTTATAATGAACATCCCGTATCCTTTATAATACCCAAGATTGACCTGTTTGAACACATTTGGAATCTTTTTGCGCGAGAAAAAAATTTTGGCCGCTCAGATAGCCCGAATACCCCTCTGTGCGACGTTTAGACGTGAACCTTCGTCCTGGAGTCTCCTCAGAATAATACGTTCCACGACCAGCCCCACACAGTAATGTCATGGATCGGTAGTTTTGTGGAAATGTCTTATTCTTGCCCCGCTTGTTCAGCATTTATGTCATTTCATCAAGCCTGGGATCATAGGCACTGTATTTAAGTGTGCTGTAATAAATTTTCTGGATAAAAACTGATAGGGTTCCAGATACCGTTTTCCAACTGTTCAATAACAGTGTCCATGGCTTTGTCCGATGCGTCCACTATTCGGGAAACGGGAGCAGAAACCGAAGGACCGAAGAAACCCAATAATGCTGCACTGGCTGTACTGGTCGAATGCTTCCGAATACCATATAAGAGGGGTTTCATCGTTTTCCTTATGATTCTTATGATGTTCATGAATCATTTTTTGATTGAAGGCAGCGTGGAAGGGTAAATCGGCCAATTCACCATGCCCAGAAATCGGCGTAATTGGCTGGCAACACGAGGCCTTGGATAGTTAATGATGGGTGTGACTCTATCTCGAAGTGGATGCGTCTTCTACCGATGATAACCAAAACATTTTAATCGCTATTCACCAAAAACATATTTACCCAAATTGATGGTCAGACCATACTCCTCCAAACGACCAAGCACCTTCTGAAGACGCTTCTCATGTTCGACCGAGTTGTTGGATGAGGCAATTAAAATATCGTCGATATAAGGAAAACAGAGTTAAAATCTTGCAGAACTATGTATGAATCATTGAAACGACTGAGCAGCATTGCAATTTTGGGAGTACAACTGAGGTCCAGTAGGATTTGGTAATATGCTCTTACTAAATCTACGGTGGAAAGACTGATTTATCATTAAGTAGATGACACTAAGTAGTGATTCACAAGTGTAACAGAGATTAGACGCCTGTACTCTAGAGATTTTGGGTCTCTTTTTCGCTTCTTTATGAGATGAAGAAAAGCTTGCCCATGGGCTGCTGATGCTCGACAAATAATACCCTGGTCAAGCATATATTGAAATTCTTGTTTTGTTTTTGCTTTGCTTTAATAAGGATAATATGTTTATTTTAATGTTTGACTTCCTCAAGAGTATTAGATGGTTTTGTCAGAGAGTAGAATTCTTTCAAAATATTGTGGTATTTAGAAGTATCTGACAATGTGTTAACAGAACAAGAGGGATTTGAGCTCACCTTTCCATATGTAAATAATTTAGTAGTAGAACCTATTTTTCTACTGTGGCAAAACTGAAAACAAATTTTAGAATGGTCAATCAGCTTGTGCTATAATAAAAGACCATTTAAAACCACGTCTTAACCTTAACCTTAGGAACTACACAGACCTCTAAGCCTGAGTCTATTAAAAATGAAAAATCTGTAATTGTATCTCTGATAACTAACTTGTGCGTTGCTTTTATCCCTGTATTTGAGCAGTTCAGTTGCTGTTGTCCAGTGCGGCTTTTTCTCAAAATTTTTCATGATACCAGGAAAAATCTTTGGTGTTTTTCTTCTGGTTATCAGGTGTTTTTGATCTATTTGACGACACTGACAGGGGTTTCGTCCTCTGAGCCAACTTCCAAGCTCTTTGGCGTCTTTGGACAACTTTTGATCGGCGTCCATAAGTGGAGTCTAGACAATCGTTGACAAAGTGTCAAGAGAATCATTTCTGGTAGCAAGAACTATCTATAGTGTAGGCAAGTGCTGTGTGTAGCCAAAGGGTTTTTAGCATTTCAATAGTGGCAGAAGTCCCACCCAAAAATTGTCATTTCGTTTACTAGTAGGGAGGATTTAAGGTCTCCCAATTAAACTTGCTTTAACAATCTTCTGGACTTTTTTCAGCATGATTTTAATTCCAGTGTATGATTGTATGTATATGTATACCGGGTGACCCAAATCCAATGTACATAGTCCTATCTCAGTTTCTATTACAGATACAAGTTTGAAATTTGGAACATCAATATAACATGTTGCAACTAAAGTTTTGCTGTTGTGAAATGTCAAATGTCAGTTGAGGATTTGTCACAATTGGCACCAACTTTTACTTTCTAAATGTCAACCTAGATTTTCTTATGCTAATTTGAAATTGGCTCAAAATGACCTTTCCAATGACTTATTACAGTTACCACTTTGATGCCATAAATTCACATTTTATGATAATTACACTTTTTGGTTTTTCGCAATACTGACCATGATTCCTTTGTTGTTAGAGTATCGGCAATAAAACAACGTCGGTTAGTTCATGACAGAACTGTTTTTTGACAGATACACATTAGTCTAATTTATTTTCAATTTTCCCGCCTTTTAAATAGGAAAAAATACAATGCTTTGAATGATAACATATGCTTTTTATTGCGTAAATAAGATGTTGGCGCCTTAATAAAGTACTAGTGACGTTACAACGAAAAGTGTTCATTAATAGAAATATAGTCGTTTTCAGGAAGATATTCATCTAGCCACCCATGACATTGTAAATGCATCTTAAAAAAACAATTGAAAAGTTACCAGAAAAGTTACTAGATTGGAGATCGGTGCGAAGCGAGATTAAGGTTCATAACAACACTGTTTTAACCTCAAAATTTGTGTTTTGGTAAACATTTACCAATTTTGTTTAAATCCAGTTATTATTCTGCGTTCCTATTGTTCCTAATGTGAGAAAAGTATAGTGACCAAATAGTTGAGTAACTACCATCCAGAACTACGTTTACAATTCACTGCATGATCCAAAACCTCATCAAGAAATGCTTGTTAGAAAAGAGGATAAACATAAGGCCAGAGTACCTTTTTTTATTTAAACCTGCTTCATCCTTGCAGGATCATGAGGAAACTATATAACATTACATTTTGGAAGAAATTTTTATACTGCCTAAGAAATTGAATTGATAGGCTAGCTCTCAAGCTACCTCAATATTTTGGCTGGTAGAAATAATAGTCAATTACAAACAAATAGGTAATAAAGAATAGAGTGGAACATAACATTCAAAGAAGGAATCATATTGTTAGCTAGACTATGAATGTTAAGCTAGTATGTTTCATGCAAATGAAAGAACTGGAACCATGTGACTTGAAGACTTCCAAATACTCACTCAGAAGACTACTTATTTAAGGTAGCAGTCTACATATTGCATAATAAAATCACATTTGTGACTACTCCATACATTGGAGATCTTAAAAGTTAAAATCTTAAAAGTTCAAAGTGAAGTGATATATAGGCAATTGAAGATTGCCTCAAAAACCAAGACATTTTCATGAACCAATTTTATCTCAAGTCATATGGCTTGTGTAAAGCTCCATAGTAAGATCAGATTTGGCTTTTTCATTGATGTGTGTAGAAGTAAAATAAAAGTGTAATTTTTGTTTACTGTAAGTAAATACATTCTTAGGTAGGCATTTCCTGTTTATGTTTATAATTATATTAGGTTCAGTGAAATATCCTGTTTAGTAAATAACAAGGGACTAAAACATTTTTGCCTCGATAAGAAATATAATCTTTTTTTTCTTGGGACAAATGTTTCAATTATATTTCATAGGTACCTAATTTGACCAATGTGTCAATCTCACATAGGGTGTCTAACCCTATACATAAGAATCAGATAACTCCTGTTAGTTACTTTCGGTCTGAAAAGTAAGTATGTACTTGCCTTGGTACTGTTTTATATAGGTATAACTTACTTGAAATGAAAATGCTGCACTTAGCAGTCACAATAACTTTTTATTTCATAGACTTCAAAGTAGGTATAGCTTATTAATACAATATCACTATTATCTTGAATATTATGTACCCTATCTCTATGAAACACCTTCATAGTAATTGATCAAGAAGTTCTACAAATAATACTTTCTTTGATATAAACATTATACATAATGAAAAGATCAGATTTATTACCACCTGTTCAATAGAAAAGTCATCAAGTTGGCTATATAAATTCTTGACAGAAAATAATGGAATATCTGAAAAGTTAAGAGATAAGGATGAACTGTTTTGACTTTTTGCAGCCAACTTGATGACTACTTAGATTCCTATTAAACAAGCCCTTAAAATGTCATATATATATGATCACTATAACAAGGCACTGAGGAGCTTTGTCAATATTATGATAATAGGATATAGTTGATATACATAGGACTTTTTCTGAACAAATATTGCAATGGAATAGTTGAGAAGCTCATGGTACTTAGGTGGCCTGTAGACTTCAACTGAGAAAAGGGTGGCTCAACACATGAAACAGTAAATAAATGATTACTGCTCTGCTCAACAAAATGCAGTGGTAGGTAACTCACCCGGGCCTCTATGCCCTTGTTTAGGTTGGGATGTATGGATAGGATAAATGTGCATGTGATCTTGCATAGGATAAGTGTGCATATTATGTTAGAATGTGTGAGTGTGTGTTAGGAGGGGGGGGAGTTGCGGTGTGTATTGGTATATGCTTGTGAGAGTAAATGGGTGCGTCTATGTGATATGGTATGGTCCCATTATGTCTTCTAAAGACTCTTGAGGTAGACCTAAAACAATAAAAAGAAAATTTAATTAATGGGTGTTAAATAATTAAAATTGTTGTCATATTTGGGTAATTGTCTCATCCAGTTCACTGCTTCCTTCAACACATTATCACTTGTTAGATGTCTTCATTTGTGATTGTGTGTGATTCTCCATCTTTCAGACTCACAGATACTAGCTTTAGCAATTGTCTTTTTTTTAACACAATTGCATATGTGTTTGGCAAATTAAGGTCATATATGGAACTTGTCACACAGTTTTTTCAGGGCCGTGACTTATTCCTGCAAGTACCATGTCAGTAATAAGATTAGTGGATTTGGCCATAAAAATTGCTTTGTTGTCTGCAAGGTGCTAGGATGTAAGTTGATGATGCTATGAATATAAAAGGTCTGTTCAGAAACCAGTTTCCGATATTATGACATTAATTATTGGTTCAATTCACTTAAGAGACTAACCAATCAGAACCTGACTGTTACTGGAAAACTGTTTTGGGATTGCTACAAGAACAGACTTACTGTTGAAGTGAAAAAGTCTTTGAAAAATGTCTTATTTGTGAATAAAAGATATTGTAATGCTGTTTTGTCATTATCCTTTTCTTCAACTTTGATCTCCTTGACCCCCACATCAGTTTTTTTCGATCTTTATTATAAGCTTCTCATTTACATCTTAAGGTCCTCCTTTAAAAGTGTCCATCTCAGTGTTCAATTTTTAGAGAGTGTCCCAAATTAGATGGTGATAAAAATCTAGGATCTTTAAAACCCTAACGCCCAATTTATACCTTGAAATTAATAATCTAAGTAAGCTTTCATTTATACTAAACTTAATTTATCACAGTTTAAAGGAACTAGGTGGACTCACTTATACTTCTTGGAAATTGGAAATCTAAGCAGGTTTACCTGTAAGTACACTTTTAACTTTGATAAATGAAATATATGTACATGAAACTTAAGTTAATTGTTTGTTTAAAGATATAACACAGGCACATAATGGATATAAGAATTAATTTAAATGTGGCAAAAATCTCTTTATGGAGGGCAAATTATCTCTTTATATCCAAACAAAATAGTACTTGGTAGCTAGATCAAATAGTAAATTGTCAATTATCCAAATGGAATTCTGTTGGGGAAATAATTTAGTAACTTTTCCACTATTTGATTGTACCTGAGAGTTTTTAAGATTCCAATGGTCACACTGAAATTTGGGCCACCTTATAAAATTGTTGCAGAGCATCTTTTCAATTTATTCACTGTCTGTATCATCAACGACCATAAGAGTGATTTCTTCACAACCTGACTGGGAGTCTGAACAGTTCGATTCAGTTGTTCGTGAGTCGATATTATGCATTCCAGAACCACTTGCTGTACTTGCACTTTGTATTCCAGATCCACTTGCATCTTCTTCATCTTCATAATTACTCAGGTCACTTGAAAGATCATCAGTGTCAGAAGAATCAGTTTCATCAACATTTATGATAAATGGGGGGACAGAATCAATGTCATCCACACCCATATATTTTCTCCAGTCCATTTTGGTTTCATTCTCTGTGTGTTTGATGAAATTTTCCCACTTTTCCTTGGTACACTGCTGGATTGCTGCCTGCCAAATGTTTTTGACTTTATTAATTGAACTAATACTACAATCAAGTTGAGAAGGAACAAGTTTGTTGTAAAAGTTTTTGCAGTCAGCCCATATTGACAGTTATAAGGTGGTAATCTCAATACTTCATGTCCTGTAGCCTTTAAAAGCTCGTCTACTTCATATTTTGTACAGTCAGGGCCTGTATGTGATGTTATTAAGTCCAAAAGTTGTTTTTTTGAGTTAGAATTTTCATATGGTATACCTCTGCTTTCATCCCACTGCTGTAAAACTTCTTTTTTTGATGATACATTTGGAGGTTTATTGATTTTAACAGAGTGATAAGATGCATTGTCCATAACAACAACACATTTGGTATTCATTAATCCTAATGCGTGAATCAATTTTTCTTTTACCCATTTTAAAAAAATTTCTCCATTCATGGTCTTATGATAATCTCGATCATTAATGTTGGTGTCTAGAATTAAGTCGCATCCTGGTAAAAAGCCTTCATCACATCCAGCATTTACGATGGTAAACCGTTTGCCTTCCTGTTTGAATTTGGAAGAAACCCCTTTAGGATTATTTTCCAAAACCCACTGTCGAACTGGGCTTCCATTTTGGTATATCCATGTTTCATCCAAAAAAAAAGTTTAGTATCATTCTGTTTTAAAAATTGAAGGTACTTGTAACAAAATCTTATTCTCCAATGTACAATTTGTTGACGTTCTATGAGAATTTTTCTTCTATCAACTTTTTTGAATGAATACCCCATAGACTTTATTATTCTATAAAGACTGGTAGAACTGTGTGAAAAGTCCAGATATTCTTTGGCATATTCATAGATAACTTGGATGGTCAAATGTTCATTCTTCTTGATCTTAGAGAATATAAAAGCATTCAATTCTTCTTTGAAAGCATAACTTTACTGCTGGATAATGGATTTTCGTCTTGTCTTGATAGTGTCTGTGAATGGTATTCCTTTTCTTTTCATGTCAACCACTTTGCTTACGGTCCTCGTGCAAACTTGAAAAACAAGAGCTACCCGATGCATGCTGCTACTGCAGTTATCAGATTCTTTTAAAAATTCCTTGTAGCAACGGACAATAGCTTCGCACTCGCGGGCGCTCAAATTGGCCATTTTAAAGAATTTCCTCGAGAATTTCTAAATGTTCTGAAATAGAATAGTCCTATGAAGGACTGTTTATGATATTAGCTGAAGTAGTTTTATGAAAAATCAAAAATTACTCAAAAAAAAAATAAAATGAGGACATAAATTAGAAAACCGGAAAATTTAAAAATTTGAACGTAACGAATCGACCAACGAATATTATGCTCTCTCTCTCTCTCTCTCTCTCTCTCTCTCTCTCTCTCTCTCTCTCTCAAAATATGTACAGTAAACAAGGATAGAAAATAAGCGTCATGTCGGCTCTTAAATTTTAATGGCGATGCCGTTGATACCAACAGAATGATGAGAATTTCCCCAGATTTCAGTTGAAACATTTTTGGAAGAAGGGCTACCACTACAAATCCGATATTTCCATAGCTGGCTAGATGAATATCTTCCTGAAAACGACTATATCTAAATTTTTGTTACTTCCATTTGTTCCTACCCCCAGTAGGCAGTAATAACTATGGAATGTATCCTAGTTGATCGCAGGCAGCCATGAAAAAAATGAAGGGTGTTCTCTTAAATGTCAACGTTTGACGGCAAAATGTTATGACCATTTAACTAAACTATAGTAATTATTATTTAAAAGTTGTTTTATGTATTTTATGTATTTGGCAATTATGAATCATAACTACTACCGATTCTCGCAAAGTGAAAAGGTAGAAGTTTATTAATTTTCGGCGAAGCTCGCAGAAACAGCCGCGCTGCATCTCGAACTTATTTAGAAATGTATCCAGATCGCCATCGACCTAGTGTTAACTACTTTAGAAGACTAGAGGAACTATTAAGAACAAACGACAATGGAAATAATAACAATTTTATTGTAAATGAAGAAGTTGAGGTGCTAGTTTTAGCATCTGTTGAAGCTGATCATACAATCTCGTTACGGCAAATCGAAGATGACGTAGGTGTGCCAAGGGAGACTGCCAGAAGAGTAGTACGAAAATATAATTATCACCCATATAAATACCAAATTCACCAACATCTTTACGAAAATGATAGTCCTAGAAGACTACAGAATTGTAATTGGATAGTTCGAAAAGAAAGCAAGAACCCAAACTTTCACCACCTAATTTTATATTCGGTGGTGAAACGCGAGTCACCAACAATGGCTGTTTAGTTAGTTTAGTTACCGCGTGTTTAGGGAGGGACGACACCAAGAAAGATTTGGTATAAACATTTTGGTAGGAGTTCTAGGTACAAGGCTAGTCGGGCCGGTCATTTTTAATGAAAATTTAACGGGAGAAAAATATCTTCAACTATTACGTAATAAGCTTGATCATTTCTTGGATGATTTACCCTTAGCAGAAGGAGCTAGTATGTATTTTCAACAAGATGGCGCACCCCCGCATAACTGCCGCCAAGTGACGCGTTACTTAAATGAAACTTTTGGCAACAACTGGATTGGCACTGTTGGACCGGTTTACTGGCCCCCCTCGCTCGCCTGACCTGACACCTCTGGATTTTTTTGTTTGGGCACATGTGAAGAACAAGGTTTTTCTACATCCACGAGCACCAAATCTAGAAAATCTGGAGGTAAGGGTTCGAAGGGCCATTAATGAAATCACTGCTGATCAATATCAGCTGTTTCAATCTATGTAAATAAAAACTTAGGTTTCCATTCAAAGAAAGGTGTTTTCTTCTATTTAAAAAACGAAAAAATTGAAAATAAATTAAACTGATGTGTATCTGACAGAAATAGCTCTGTCATGATCTAACCCATATTGTTTTGATGAGCATATTCAAACAATAAAGGAATCGTGGTAAGCATAGCGAAATTCGACTGGTATACCGGGGGTAACCCAAAAGTTTAATTATCATAAAATGTCAATTTATGACGAATTGACTTACCAATATTAGTAAGTGTGATAGGTTGTTGAAAAGGTAATTTTAAGCCGATTTCGAATTTGCATTAAAAAATGCAGGTTGAGATTTAAAAAATAAAAGATGGTGTCAATTACGACAAATCCTAAAGAGACATATGACATTTCATAACAGCAAAATTTTAATTTCAAGATGTTATATTGATGTTCCAAATTTCAAACTTCTATCTATAATAGAAACTGAGATCGTACTATGTACATTGGATTTGGGTCACCCGGTATACTAGTGAATGGTGACAAAATCGGTGACTTGAGCCAAGTAATGCGCTCAAACCAGTACGGTAAACATTAATTAGAGCACGGTTAGCAGACATGCTATCCCAAACTTCATGTCTAGTTAAAATCGATCATCTTCTCTCGTAGCCACATCTTTAGCAACAAAATTCCATCATCTCGTTTCTCTCATTCACGAAATTGATTAACGCGAATTCGATCTCGTTTCCCATTGCATGAAGGAAACCTTGAGCAGACAATATTGCACAAATAAGCCGACTTTAGGAAACCCGAGATTGATGTGTTCCACGCATCAGACATTGACCATAACTAATCAGCTGTAAAACAAAAGAAATTACCATTGCGTCACTAATGGTCCTTTGCAACACTGATGTTCATCTGTTACAAAAGTCGTTCACGGCACTAAAAAAGTTAACCTTCAGTGATGAAGAAGTGGAACAGATTTTTTACCACCTGTTCCTATATACATGATGCTGGGAAGTTCTCATTTATTAATTGCAATTAGAGATAAAATCTGTTTTAAAACAACATGTTTGCAACAGTATTTCTCATAGTGAAATAGCAAATAATAATTTTTTGAAGATTTTATGCAATAATGCCAGACATAAATAAGATATCTACAATATATTTTATCTAAATACAATGTATTAGACACGATTATTGGTGGTAAACTGATCAAAGATATGTCTCTTGCTATGTAGAAAGTTAATGCGTTTTATAGTAAGTTAATAGTATTATTAAAAAACACAGATTGACGTACGCAGCATCTGAAAAAACCCAGATTAGATGACGCCTTAAGCCCATCACAGTCCGGCGATGTCACAATAAGATCGATATGACCCAACAACATTGACGATAATTATCTCCAATTCATATTTCTTCTTGCGCAATTTGCAACATGGACAATCAAAAACGCCATTCACTTAATGCCTACAAATCGCCAAAAAATATATTGCGCGCAATTACAGCACACGTATCTACGTAGGTACCCATCATCCCTCCGCCACGGCCGGTACCATCGCTATAGGGGGGGTTCAGTGAATTTATACTATAAAAACTTGAAATATGGCGCAAATCGGAGTCTTGCATTGACCGATTTACAACCATTTTTTCGGATAGAATGAAGCCGTACCTGGTAAGTAAACGCGATGGTACCCAACTATAGTGAAAGTGTATCATCCCATGGTGGTAAAGGCGCTGTGATCTCATAAGTGATAGTACAGTGTTTTCGTTGGGTGTTTGAGTGAATTGTTTTGTGGAACCGCTGAATTTGGGTATCTTTTATACAACCTATAGAGAGTGATTCAGAGTTCAAGTGACGAGGGCAGTGGGCAGAGTGCTCAAAGTGACGTGTGAAAAAAGTTTATGTATGAACGTCGGTTTGGATATGCTTTGTTTTTGAGTTATAGGGTGTCCTATTTAAAAGCTTTTGGAGTTATTTACCTGATAAGTGACAATCAGCAAAAACATTTTTTTGGGTCACATAAGCCAACTCAGCTTTTGTTTTACGTCACTGCTGTCAAACTTTAACACCCTGTAACTCAAGATAAGTCGCAACCATACATGGACTTTTTTTTTGTGTTCCTATGCTTTTGTCACTTGAATTTTTAACATCTTATACATCATAAAGAGTGGCACTTATATGTAAATAAACACAAATTCTTTACATAAATTTATGTTACATGTTTTTAAAAGTAACTTTTATTTCTAGCTGACGTTGTTCGTGGCTGTGGCTTACGCCCGCCCAGAAGCACCACTACCACAGGGATACAACTACCCAAGCCCTAATCTTGGATCTATAGATTTTGGCGGGTCTCAACAACCAGGCCCACACCAAGCAATCAACTTTGGTGGTCTACAAAACCCAGCCGGGGACTTCGGCTCGATCGGCGGTGCCCCACAAGGCGGACCCATTGGAAGTGACTTTGGCGGCCACGCAGGAGGTGGCTTGGACAACACCTACGGAGCCCCCGCCCAAGGCCAGACCGTGCATAAGCACGTCTACGTCCACGTAGCCCCCGAAGAACCCGAAGAGCACAGAGCACCTAAAGTGATCCCAACCAGCGCCCCTCAGAAGCATTACAAAATCATCTTCATCAAGGCCCCTAACCCACCAACTCCCACTGCTCCTATCATCCCAGCGCAGCCTCAGGATGAAGAGAAGACTTTGGTTTACGTGCTGGTGAAGAAACCAGAAGAACAACCAGAAATCGTGGTACCTACCCCAGCCCCCACCCAACCCAGCAAACCGGAAGTATACTTCATCAGATACAAGACCCAGAAAGACGGTGGAAATGGTGGGTACAGTTACGCTGCTCCCGCTGGTCCTGGTGCGTCTGGATCCGGAGCCGGTATTTCTGGAGCTGGAGGAGATCTGTCTGGTGCTGGAGGCTCAATCGGTGGAGGTTCAATCGGAGGAGGTTCAATCGGAGGAGGCGCTGCTTCTTCCCAATACGGACCTCCCGGCTATCACAAATAAATACAGAGTGTTCGATTCAATGTGCCTTTAAGATAGTACTTGTAAGATATTAATTTATTTGGTTGATCAGTCGTTGAGATGCATCTGTGGCCCTGTGATGTTCACTTAATGTTCAGTTTACTTTGTACATAATATTGTAATGCGCCAGATATTAGTGTAGGGTTAAAGTCGCTTTTAACAGTGCTCATTAGGTTTAAGAAACGGTGACAAATACTATAGAAATACGTATCAATAAAAATGTTATTTTTATAAAGAAAATAGTTGTAATTATTTACAGAGATATTAAAGCCCCTGCGGGAGGCTAAGCATCAACTTAGCCCGAAGGTTACTGAAGCAAAACTGAAGTAGCAAAAGTAGGCTCAAAAAGCAATTATTACTCTTCATAATGAAATTTGTGTGCTTTCCTTTTACCTCTTTTCATAAGCAAAAACAGCAGGAATTGGCTTAATGAGGTCGGTAATTACATCACAGTCACAAGGTAATGTTTACCATTGACCAAGTTTACATAACCTGCTAGTTAATGACCAGCGAAGAGACAGTAATCTTGATTTTGATGATGGTAGGTTATTTAAATGGGTCTTGTTTTCATGCCAATAAAAAAAGTTGCGGCGGTATTTTTGGAATTTAATGCGGAGGTTTACCGGTTTCATAGAAGTGAAATTGTTAGAGGAAAGTTTAATTAATTCACAGTCAATCAGCGAACGGTTAGGCATTGAAAACCTTTAAGGTAGGGGTCCTGCACGAAACCTATCGTTTTTTATTCATATATCAATTATGCTTTGTTTTTTTTTTTGAACGATGAATGTATGATTGACAATTGTAGCATTTTCGTGTTATCATCATACGTAATGCCTGTAATAATGTTAGAATTAAAAGAACAAATTTCTTACACGAAAAGTTCATTCTGTTATGCAAGAACGTTACGCCCTTTTTAGTTATTTATAAAGGTTAGATTAGTATTTTTCGGTTTATCAATTGAATGCTTTTATCGGGGGTGCTTCTCAAGATTTTTTTATACATTCATACTTAAGATACATTATATTTTCAGTAACCCCAAACATAGAGAATTTTATACATTCAAACTATTACGAGTTCTTCATACAGGTTATCCATACAGTGGTTTTGTTTTAGTGGCTCAAACTTGAAAGAACCCACTGAGACAAATAACATCAGAAACACATTGATGTGATGTGAGAATCGTCGCAATAAACATATAATAGATTTATGATATTACCTAGATATTGGATCATTTTTTTAATTGCATGACGATCAGCATATTTTCGTGATTTCTGTGATAGTCCACTCTTCTGCTCATATCTCGATAGAATTTAGCATTAAAATCTTGTTAAAATCTCTATGCGTCGTTTAATTTCTTGTGCACGGTCCCACTTATCATTTAATCAACATCCTAGATGAGTGATTTGTACGAAGTCGGAATTTAGTAAAATTCCGAGTTCAAAGTCGGAATTTAGTTAAATTCCGAGTTCAAAGTCAGAATGTAGTTAAATTCCGAGTTCAAAGTCAGAATTTAGTTAAATTCCGAGTTCAAAATCGGAATTTAGTTAAATTTCGAGTTTAAAGTTGGAATTTAGTTAAATATGATTCACAAATCAGTGGCGTAGACGCAAGATTAATAAAACATTTGTATTCCATGTTGTACAAGAACGGCAAAAATTTTTTTAAAAGACGGATCAATATTTTGTTAACTACGACGTCAGGGTGGGTATCCTAACTTTAAGGCTCCTCTAGTGATTACATTTAAGAGCTGTGATCGATATCTCTGGACGTTTTTTGCGTTTTTTTTTGTCGACAAGAAGAGTCACGGGACGTCTACAAAATGTTTTGCACCTTTCTATAAGTTACAGTGTTTTGCGGGAATACCCGCGCCAATAAAATTAATAGACTTTAAAAGTTCAATGATTTGAAAATCATTGGCGTAATAATGACAAACAAATAAAATTGTAGAGATAATAAAATAAAAAAGTAAACTGCTAACAAAAAACATCGATACGAGCTAATTTTTGGTAATTTTCAAGGCGTTTTATCTCAGAAATCATTTATGATAAATTCATAGTTTAAAAAGGCTCTGAAAGAACTTTTCTTCTAGAACTAACTACCTGAACCAATCTTTAACTAAATCAGTTTTATCATTGTGATATGGCGCAAAAATGTAAAATTTGAACTTGTTGCGTTATTTGATATCTACGGTAATTCTTAACTTTTCAACTTTGTCATGTCATTTTATAGGATTTTTATGCTCGAGAAAAAGTTACAGGGTATTTTCAGAAAGTTTGGAGTATTTTTATTTTTTGCTCTGTATAGCAGTGTAGGTCACCTGATTTTAATGATATAAACTAAATTTAAAAGCTCATTAAGAACAAAATCAGTGACAGTAGAACTCTAGTTCATAAAGATTGCTTCGGATGTTTTCGCAAAACTTTAATATCACTTCTGTGACATCATCACTGTTAATGATTTTCCAGCTCCTTTGCTGTAACTTCAAAAATGTACTATTAACTTAAGTGAAGTGTTATTTAATAGGTTTGATAAATATCGGAACGGTTTTGAGGATGTTTGTTTTTTGGTCTCGAATAAGATACGAGTGCAATTCAAAAATTTAATGAGGTAAACTAAATTTACGAATTTATGTACTTAATAATGTGTGGGCCACCGAAACTACCGCATACACCGCATTACCTCAGCCGCCCTTCTTGGCATGGTCTCCACCAAATTTCTGATAAACTCCTGGGAATGGCTTCCCATTCCTCCCTAAGTGCCACTTCATCCAAGTTTTGAAATTCTTGCTCTCTTTCTTTCAGTTTTAGTTTCATTCTGCTCCACACTTTATAACATTCATATCGGGCGACCTAGCAGGCCAATTTATGCCCTCGATGCCACTCTCTCTCAGAACTTCAATAACGTTTTGAGCCCGGTGTGGACATGCAATATCGTCAACTAAGATAAAACCTTCTCCAAAGTTCTGAGCGAAGGGAATAACAATTTCATTCATACACAAATATCGATATCTAACTGCTTTCAGATTAGTTCAGGTTAAAATTAAAACCAATCAAAACCACTAAGTCAGTCTTTCCATTTACCATTACGCCTCCCCATACGCTGACACTTTCACCCCCAAATGGCACTCTGGATTCTATATTTTCTTGCAGGTTTCGTCATTCCGGCCTCTCAACACTAAAATACGTCCATCTGATGCATACAACAAAAATCTACATTCATTTGTAAAAATGCAATTATTGTTCCACTCTGCCATTCCCCAGTGCAAATGTTCTTCTGCCCAACGCCAATCAAATGGAGTGAGTTAAATTTTAAAGTTTTACACCATATCACATTGATAAAACTGGTTTAATTAAAGATCGCCCAAGGTTGTTAGTTCTAGAAGAAACGTTCTTTCAGAGCTTTTTTAAGCTATGAATTTATCATAAGTGGTTTCTGAGATAAATGCTTTCAAAATTATGTCGTATCGACTTTTATGTTAGCAGTTTTCTTTTTTATTTTATTATCTCTACAATTTTATTTTTTTTTCATTATTAACTATCAATATACGAAAATGATTTTAAAATCAATGAACTTTTAAAGCCTATGAGTTTTATTGGCGCGGGTATTCCCGCAAAAAACGTCCCGAGATATCGATCATAGCTCTCATAAGTAATCACAATAAGAGTCTTAAAGAGGACATCGTAGTTAACAAAATATTGATCCATTTCACAAAGAATATTTTGCCGTTCTTGAACAACATGGAATAGAAATGTTTTATTAACCTTGCGTCTACGCCACTGATTTGTCAATCATATACTCGGAATTTGACTAAATTCCGACTTTAAGCTCGGAATTTAACTAAATTCCGACTCTGAACTCGGCATTTAACTAAATTCCGACTTTGAACTCGGAATTTAACTAAATTCCAACTTTGAACTCGGAATTTAAGAAAAAAAATCTTGTTGGCCCTTCTGCGCCTTCGTAGATTTGTGTCACTTGTTCCAAGACGATTTCATCTGCATATACCATTCTTGCTTTTTAATAAATTACCATCAACTGCAGATCTTCTAAGTTGTTTGCTAAGACGGTATCATCTGCATACATTAAGTTATTTACAGTTTTACCAATGGTAACCATACCTTCATCGATATCATTTAAAGCTTCCTTGCACAGTTCTTCTCAAAGCTTCTTTTCTACAAGATTTTGTTACAAGCTAACAGGTACTTCTTTGAGTCTTTGATCCTTTCAAAATTCCAGGTGGTGGTTTCCTATTCTCTGAACTCATTTACTATACATGCATTCGTGAATAATCTTTAGAAATATCTTCAGGACCAGCTTCATAAGGCAGGCTTACAAGTAAGGGTCACATGAATGCTTATTTGTTAACAAATTTAATTTCCTTAAGTGGTCGTTGTCAACAGTAATATGTTAAATGCATTAAGTGCATATAAAATTTTGCCTGAAGGTTTGTTGCCCAGAAACAGCTTGAATGCAGCGGTGGTAACCCACACAAGACCCTTAAGTCCTCTGTTGATGTCGGATGGTAGGCCCTCGACATAGGCAGTAGGAAGGGCCTCTTCTCCGCATCCAACTGCTTTATGACCCTGGAGTCCGTGCCTCTAGCACCCCATAACTTCGCCCCATACTCGATCGCTCCTACTACCATTCTTTCATATAGAGCCTTTGCCAAGTCCTTGTTTATATCCTTGCCCTTTCTACAAAACCCCACAAACTTTCCCACCAATTCCCCACTTCTCTTTCTCACCTCCTTGACATGCTCTATATAATTTATCTTTTTTATCAACAGTCACCCCCAAGAATTTCACCCACTCCGCACACTCCACTCTTTCCTCGCGCATTCTGATTACCTCTGATTACCGGTGGCCTGATCCTTTCTCCCTTCTTGAATTGTATCCTAGCCTTGCCTCTTCTTTTCATTCCTCACAAATAGTCCATATTTTTCCCCAATTATCCTCAATTTCCCTTGCCGATTTCCGAGCCACGACAATTACCTGGTCCTACCCCTCATCCAACCCCACTTCTCCCATCCTCTTTAGCCATCTCTCCATGAGCACCAGCCATAATGAAGGCCCCAAGCTTGAGGACATCCCCTTTCCGTTTCTATTTCCACTCTCCCGCACTACTCGGTCCCTCACAAAAGGGTAACCTCAATAACGGATCAAATCATCATTCCAGACAAAAAAAATGTCTGTGAGAGCCAAGAAAATTTGCGGGTCGGCTGAATTGGAACGGAAAAGAGCTTTTGGTTGGAATGGATACAGCAAGCACGAGTTCCATAGGGCCGTCTGCCAAGAAATGTAGAGCGCCACGAAGGAACAACAAGAGGCCATGAAGAGAAGCGCAGATGGACTAGTCTACAAGACATCCACAAAATAAGGGACAGGATCGGCAGGCTACTGGAAAAGCACAATGCTAAAATTGCCTTTAAACCCACTCGTACAATACAGCAGACCTTGAGAATTGCCAAAGACCGCAGAGATCCCTCGTTGGCACCCGGAGTTTACCGAGTTCTATGCAGCTGTGGCTCGGTATACATTGACACCACAAAACGCAGTGTTAACACGAGGATTGCGGAACGCAAGAGGAGTAGCAGACTGGGACAAACACAAAAGTCTGCAGTAGCAGAGCACGCTCTCTCTGAAGGTCACGACGTCCTTTTGAACCTGGTGGATATATTATATTATATCAATCCCAGCGTTCCTATCTGAGACTAACAAGAGAGGCCATTGAGATCTTTAAACACGACAACAATTTCAACAGAAAGGAGGGAGTTACGTTTCTAAGTGCAGACTAAAAGCGAGTTCTACGACATACTTCAAGTACGTCGAAACCCCGCGCCAGCACTACCCCCACCCCAGTCCCTGCACTGCAGCGCCACGTTGGGGGAATAAATACCATGGAGCTCACCATTGTCGAATCAGTAAACGTCGGGAAGCACGGTAGATCACTTGGCTCATTGCCTCTTCGCCTTTGATAATGTCAGGAAGAAATTCCCTTGGACCACGGCTTCAAAGCCCGGAAAACACTTTAAATTGTATTTTGACCTTTGTATTTTGAACGCTTTCAATGTGAAAGCGTTCACAGTCTTATAACACAATAATCTCATACTTAAGACAATTCAAGACAGTGCTTTCTAGTACTGCCTTATACTGGTAAAGTAATATCTCTCAAAAATTTTAAAGATAAACATCATGTGGATGTTCATTTTTGACAAAAATTATTCTTCAAAAACATTGTCAGATTTACTTATTAATTACTAAATTACTTATATTTAAAGACCCATGCGTGGAATTCGTTATCGCCTTTACTATTTATCAGTTCAAAAAAATATGGTTATTCTATATGTTCTTAAGAGATTTTAAAGATAAACATCAGGTGCATTCTAATTTTTTTTAAATTTTTATTTCTATTATGATATTAATTGTCATTCTCTGATTGGGCGTATCGACATATCGAGAATTATCGAAATTCGGTTATTTTTAAAGACACTATATCCCTCACGTTCGTATTCACACCTCACAAAATCTTTAGTGTTTTTCAGTTCAAAAAAATATCGTTATTATACACTTTGTGTTAATATCATGCTAGTATTTAAGGAGGTAATTCTTGGGACCATTTTGGAGAAAAAACTTCACATACGTCTTAACTTTTGAGATACAGGGTGCTAAAAATTTTCAAAAAAATTTATTTTTTATTAATATCTGTGATATTGCTCTAGATATTTTGTGAAATTTAGTACATATTTTCTATTCATTACGGGGCATTCTTTGATGTTTAAACAATTTTATTGATTTTATCAGTCGTGTCCGTCTGAGTTATGCTTTGAATATTATTGAAGTAACAAATGGTACCCTTTTGTTCTAATAATTTTTGTATTAGTGCATATAATATATATAATTTTGTAAAATTTTAATTATTTTTGCAAGCCTCATTCATATCTAAGCACATTTGGTCTCTTGACTTTTTTTCGTTTAAAAAAATAAAAATGGTTTTCCTGCTCAGCCCAGATCTCGCTAAATTTATTTTTTTTTTTTTTTATTAATAGATCAGTGATAATGCTGTAGATAATTTTGTGAAATTTGATAAACACCTTCTATTCTTTTTCTTATTTCGAACAATGGCATTCGTGCAGGGATTGCCATTGATATTTTTGAAGTTAAAAATGTACGCCACTGTTTTTTTAAAATAAAAATTATTTTTGGAATTAATATTTCTTGCTAAACAAACAACTTCCTGTCTGCATTTAGAAACGTAACTTCCTCCTTCCTGTTGCAATTGCTGTCGTGTTAAAAGTCTTGGACACAAACGCTGCGATTGATAAAAGATGTCCACCTCGTTGAAAAGGAGGACCAGAACGAAGTTTCTGGTTCCGATAACCAGCGAGGTACAGAGGAATATGTTTTATGTTTTGATTTAAGCCGGTACTATCAACTATCAGGTTCATTCCAAGCGTGGTTCAGTTATACGCAAAGCAAGGCCTGAATACACTGTGTAGATTAGAACTTAAAAAGTGGTACCTGGATGATCAAGACAGCTATTTGGGCAAGCCTATTAGAAAATACACCAGTTTTCGATCAACTCCTGTAACTTTTGTTATAGGGCCTTATTCAAAAATCTGCTTAATATGTCTAAAAGTACTATCCAAAGGTACAATATGACATAAAAATGAATTTAAAAAAAAATTGCTCCTGTCAAAGTTGGAAAGAGCTGTATTTTAACATTTTTGTAGCACTTTTTTTGTCACCCTGTAGTTATACAGGGTGATCTCAAGTGTTAACTCAAGAAATAAACTGTCTAAAAAAGCCGCTCTCTCCCCGATTTTACAAGAGAGAAGCCTACAAGAGATGTGCCATTTACAAACACGGCGATTAAAAATTAGCAAAAAAGGGTGCGGTTATTATGTTAAGCACTACAGTACATCAGCTGAAAACATAAAATTACTCCAAAATACCACTAATTATACTGAAATACACATTTTAGCAGGTTTTAAGTCGTTTTACGTCGATTTCTACTAATTTCAGCTGAAAACATAAAATTACACCAAAAAACCACTAATTATACTGAAATACGCATTTTAGCACCTTTTAAGTCGTTTTACGTCGATTTGTACTGGTTTTTGCTGAAAACATAAAATTACACCAAAAAACCATTTATTATACTCAAATAAGCATTTTAGCACGTTTTAGGTCGTTTTAAGTCGATTTCTACTAGTTTTTAGGTGAAAACCAAAATTTCACCAAAAAAACACTATTTATGCTCAAATACACATTTTAGCAGGTTTTAAGTCGTTTTACGTCGATTTCTACTGGTTTTAGCTAAAAACCTAAAATTACACCATAAAACCACTAATTATACTGAAATACGCATTTTAGCAGGTTTTAAGTCGTTTTTCGTCGATTTCTACTAATTTCAGCTGAAAACATAAAATTACACAAAAAAAACTACTAATTATACTGAAATACGCATTTTAGCACGTTTTAAGTCGTTTTACGTCGATATCTACTGGTTTTAGCTGAAAACATAAAATTACATCAAAAAAACACTAATTGTACTCAAATACGCATTTTAGCACGTTTTAAGTCGTTTTACCTCGAATTCTACTGGTTTTAGCTGAAAACATAAAACTACACCAAAAAAACCACTAAATGTACTAAAATACGCATTTTAGCACGTTTTAAGTCGTTTTACGTCGAATTCTACTGGTTTTAATAGAAAACATAAAATTACACAAAAAAACCACTAATTGTACTGTGCAGATGGGTTGATCGACAAATTGGTGACCACCTAAATACTTTTGTGTTTGGCTCAGCCTGCAACTCCTCTTGTTTCGTAATCCCCAGCTTTGAAAAAGTAGTGTTTCTAAAGATGTTTAAAGAAAAACCTCATGTGGATGCTCATTTTTTCCAAAACTTATTTTCCATTACGACATTGTCATTGTCGGATTATGTGTATCTCTTTCATTGAAAGATAATCTAAATTTGCTTATTTTTAAAGATATAAATACGACTCGAGATCGTGCCGAAAAATATTATTTTGTCTGAGTGAGCAATATGTAAATTGTGTCAATTCTTCTAACTTGTTGGGCAAAATTGTAAAATTATCATTTAATTCATAAACCTTACCATTAAAACTCATTCTTGGTAAACCTCTGAGAAGGAAAAACTGAGAAATGTACTTTGATTTTTTCACTTCTATATGTCCATATATGTATTTACCAGGATGTGCCATGTGGACTGATCTCAGACCCATAAATTCGAAACTTGACAGTCACCAATACATTCAGAAGAAAAATAACCATCGATGAATTCTTATTATCTTTATTATTTATCAAGTATAGTTTTGCTTTAAAGAAAATGGTTATTTTCATATTAAGCTAGGAAATAATTCTTAACCCACAAGCGTGAAATGTGGCAATAACGTGATTTTTGCTGCTTTTATTTTTGCCTTTTGTGTCCAAATAAGGTACCTACACCCTGTTACTGGCTTGAATTTATTTTTTTCTTCTGGCCCGAGCAGTACAGACAAGATATTACCTATATAGTCTTGGGAACATTCTAGAGTCGCCAGGGATGTCCATTATTCAATAGTTTTTGCTAACGCATCCACGGCTGTGTATTAGCCATTGTTATTTTTTGCTTTCGTAAGGGATCGTGGGAAAACCAATAATTATGTATTCCAAGGCTCTCTTTATCTAAGAAGAACCATTTACAAATATCGATACAATTTGGTTAGAAGACTCCACATAAAGAAAAATGTTGTTTCAATCACACCGAACATTCCTTACTCTATTTTTCTAATTTTCGGGGTTTTTTAGTACTTACCTTAAACAGCAGCCATAACTATACATGTTGTCAAGATACATAACTCATTGAGCGCCCTGGTTAGGAACGTTGACTTATAAATTTTTAATTAATCGTAAAATGTCACTGAAAATTCTACAGTCACCAATAAATTCAGAATTTAAAAAAAAAACGGTAAATCTAACAATAACAAACAAATTGATTCTAAATGGGGAACAAATAACATATTTCAACATTATAAATAGTGGAAAATCAAATGCTCCTGCTTCGACAACATTACCAAAAAAACACTAAGGCTACTATCCAGAAGCATACACACAAAAATCATAAACATCATAAACTACTGCCTTGTGAACGAAATTTTTCCAAGCATTTGGAAAAAAGGACAAGTCATCACGATACCCAAAACAAACTCTAATCATTCACAGGTGAGTGGCTACAGACCAATTATTCTTCTATCAGTATTAAGAAAGACATTTCAAATTATAATAAAACAGCGTATAGGTACAAGAAGACCTTTGCGAGCGCATTCCTACGTACCAGTTTGGTTTCAAAGAAAATAATGCTACAACCTTTCCTGTCACGATATTAGCCTCAAACGTTTAGGCTACCAAAATTAAAAGACATAGATCCGCTGCTGCATTTCTAGACATAAATAAAGCCTCCGATAATGTATGGCATCATGGACTTTTGTACAAACTCTACACTCTCAACTGTCCTGTCTACTTAATTCACCTAATAAAATCATATCTTTTGCCGAGGCCACTTTAAATCATGTTAGGGAACAGCCTCTCAAAGACGGTTCTAATCCACCAGGGTGTTCCTCAGGGATCTCCACTCTCACCTTTGCTTTACAACTTATTTTGCCACGACATCTATTCAGAATCCCCAACCAAGGCCATCAATAAACAATCTTACATCCTTCAATATATGCAGACGACACTGCACTGGTATGCCAAATAAAACCCTTAAAATAATGCTATCGCTGCAAAGCCTGAGGGACACAACCTCAAGTTGGTTCAGCTTATGGAGATTGAAACCAAACCCCGCTAAACCTCAACTCATCATTTTCAACTACCGAATTAATACTGAGTCTCCAACATTACATATTTCCAATAAAACAGTTTTTCCTCAGTACGCTGCCAAATACCTAGGTGTTACAATAGACCACAAGCTTATTTTTAACATGTACATAAAAAATGTTAAAGCCAAACGCACAACAAGAGCAAAGCACTTCCGAATCCTTATCTACCGAGACCAAGGAATCAACATCTCAACGGCCACTCAAATATACAAATTAATATGTCGCCCACTTTTGGAATACTGCTGCCCACTTTTTTCAACAGGCACACCAACAGCTCTCCACAAGATCGAAGTAGCAGAAACAGCATCAGTGAAAAACATCACAAGAATGAGAAATCCAAGAAACCCGCTTCATAATCCATCCAATGATCTACTCTATCGAGAAACACAAATAGAACCGATAATTGGGAGACTTACCAGTGTAACAAACAAATTCGCCAACAAGAGGTCCAACCAAGAGCCCCTTGATGCCCTGTGCATTGAAGAAACCTCGTACGAAGACGCTGCATTTACCCAACTCAAACGTTAAGGTCATGAAGAGCCACGACAGAATTTCAACAATGAACCCTTCTGTTTTATATTCTATTAACCATATTTTCAAGTTTCATATTATTCCTGTATAACTCAACTTCGCTTTTGTTCACAATTTTTTTTTGTCCAGTATTGTGAAGAAAAATTCAACCTGCAATTACCCTTAGGCTGAAAGACTTCGGTCAGTGGCCATTTGGTCGGTTGCTGTTGTGACAGCTACTGTTCAATAAATTATGTAATATATATGTACATAATTTTAAATTTGTATTACGTTTAAGCATAGCTCCTGCTTATTTATTAGATAAATGTATGCAAAATGTAGTCCTCAAGCTTGTATTTGAATATACAGTGTGTCACAAATTTGTCGCTCTACAATGATATCTCGAAAGCTAGATAATAGCTACAGCAAAGTTAAATGGAAAATGTTTTAGAGGATCTCACATGTGGCTGCAAATTAATGATGGGATATTTGGTTTCTTAGATATTTATTGCAAAAAATGGCGAATTTTTCTGATTTTGTGTTTTGACTATGACAAGAAGAGACTCATAATAGAAGGTAAAGTTGAGGGTAAAAGATCAGTAGGAAGACGCCAGAATTGAAGCCTCAAAGATCTGAGGAGATCGCTCATTTACCGAAATATTTCGTGCTGCTACTTCCAGAGCCACATGCGCCATTTGGCTCGCCAACCTTCGGAAAGAGAGGGCAAAATGACTTTTTTGAGATTAATTTTGAACTACTACTTAATCACTAAATCCACCGGTGAGTTGTTCTGTGATTCCAAATTGGCGGGAATGTTTACCCCATCCACTGATTCGTCGTTATTATGAAGCTTAAATTCGAGTGCAGAAGTGGAAAGCTTGCCAAATAACAGCAATGACTTCGATACTGACTGTTTGATCATTACATTATCAATAGCCTGTTGAGTGTTGATGATCTATATTGTAATAGGTACGATAGTTTGACCCACTTAGTGAAAAAGATGACAGAAAATCCGGCAACTAAAACAAAATATCTTGAAGATTATAAAGGGTGTGTTTTTTCGATGATTAGTGAAGATATCTCAGAAACTAGCAGATTTAATGGGGAAAGAAGTTTAGTTTTAGCAGATCAATTCTAAACTATTTGCAAATTTTTGAAAAATATCTTTAGATGACTTTTCTATATAAATAAATATCTCCTATTTACAAATGAATAAACTGAAGCACAATATTACAATGCACTAAATTTTCTTACCAGTGGACCCACCTTTCAACTTTATTGACACAACTAACAACTCGAAATATTGCACAGAAAACAAAATTTTGAAATATTAGTAATGAGCTTACCTACCCATCGGAGCTGCAAAAACCAATTAAATTTAACTACCACAAAAACATAAAAGTGTGTCCTTCAATCGGATATTGAGCCTTTAAAAGCCTGCAGCTCATTTGTTTTTTGTTATTTTTAGTAGTCGAAGTGTGCCTGTCAAAATGATTGAAATCGGACAGATGTATTATCTTAAGGGCGCATTTGAACTTTTACGACACGCACACCATTTATGTAGCAGATTTTCTGTTTGTTTTCGCTCAAAACAAAACGGTCGATACTTAACGACCCTGAAATATGAATGGGGATATCGGAAGGTAGTGCTTGTGGTGACGTCTTTTTGAGGGCTATCAATTTGTCGGAGCACCACCACATTTTTTTAAAAGCTATATTTTTGTGGAAATAGATACTTTTCGGCCAGGAAAAAGTATCAAGTGACTCGACTTCCGGGCCACGAAGCTCAAAAGAACGTTTTGAAATGTTTGAACGTGGTAGCCATAAGCTTTAGGCCCCCTGTGCAGCAATCAAGGCACCTTTAGAGCAATTACCTTTCAAAAGTAAATTTGCGTTTAGGGCTTTAAATCTCGATAAAAACAATAAATAAACACAAATTTGCCACAAATTTTTCCATTTTAAAGCGAGTTTATGGTCTCTTTTTCGTGCTTAAGCAAGGAAATCCTTTTCAGGTAAAATTTGCTGTAAATGCGTGTTGTAAAAGTATCCTCATCTCTATCTTTATCTGCTTATTAGAATTTAGTATGTAAATATAAACATATTTTTAGCTTTTAAAGGCTAATGGGCTCTTAGGTTTTATTCTAATGCTGCTTTAGTGTGCCACAATATCTGTTCGACTGAATTCAGTCTAAATATTTTTCAAGATAATTGTTGGGGAACAACATATGTATGTGTTAATATCACTTACTTGGTGATAGCAATGTCAGGCTTTGACTCTTCTTTGATAGAAAATGTATGCATAGTTGTAAGAGTGCACCAGCATTTTGTAATGGACAATTAATACAGATGCTGTATCAAACAGAGCAGCGTCTTTTTACTTCATTTACTGCCAACCTAGTATTCAAAGTCTAGACCTTTTCTTGTGTCTTTTATTCTCTGGTGTAAAGTGGTCTTTCTCAAGCAAGTGAGTGTAGAGAACTGCACCAGTGCCTTTATACATCCTCTAAAGTAAATTGAAAGAGGTAGCCTTCCTGTTGTTTGGTCGAATACTCTGAAATCTTATTGTTTGGATCCAGGCCCCTCGCTGAACCTAGAATTCGTCAACTCTGAACCAAATTTCAACCCACCACCTGGATTCCTTCCAATGTTACACACTCTTACATGACTCTCTAGAAACATTCAGACAGCTTGTAAAAGCCTGCTGCTTATGGATGTGTTTTACTTCCCTTGGTCCTAAATCCTCCCAATAGTCCTAAAAAAGTAGCTACTTAACTGACTATGTTTGGTGTTTTATACTTTTCCTTGATTTGCCATACTTGGTATTTATCAAGTTTTTTCTCACGTTTATCCTGTACTTAATATAAAAGTTTTTTAAAACTAATTTGAAGTAAATTAGCACACGTAGATGCTATTCCCCGTACAATATAAGTACTTTCTCAAATTTAAATAAAAATTTCGCTTGTAACTCTAAAGAAGCAGCGCACTTCAAATGAAGATCTATTAACATGGATTATCCATTGTGTTAATGAGAATAAAGATTTAAATATAGTTCTGAAGAAAGTTCAAGTAAGTGATGATGCTTTAATATCAACGTATGAGAGCTCCACAAATGAGTCTTGAATTTGAAGTATTCAAATTCAAGACTCATTTGTGGAGCTCGAAGAGAATAGTGACTGGGAAGAAAGAAAGATTGGTGAAAATAACTATTATGACACTCTTGCCTGGTTTAAAATGTGTATTGGAAAATTAGAGGTGCTTCAGGATTACTCAGAGTCACATTTATCAGCCAGCACTCAGATGTGATACAAAGGCATAAAATTACCTGATATCTCAGTTCCGAAATTTTGTGGGGACACAACTGAATTGACAAATTTCTTCACAGCTCTGGGGATTGAAAACACATCTCCGATGTTCAAGACTCTACAGATGTTGAAAGGATTTTCTATTTAGAGTCATTTCTAAGAGATGAAGTTCTGAAATTTATTCATGCTCTATAAGCTACTAATGGAAATTATAATACTCCTAAGCGTAGGTATAAGAATAGTTCTTACATTGTTAACTCTCATTAAAACTAATTTGAAGTACTGTACAATATAAGTACTTTCTCATATTGAAATAAAAATTTCGCTTGTGACTTTAAAGAAGCAGCGCACTTCAACTGAAGATCTATTAACATGGATTATCCATTGTGTTAATGAGAATAAAGATTTAAATATAGATCTGGAGAAAGTTCAAGTAAGTGATGATGCTCTATTATCAACGTATGAGAGACACTTCAAATTCAAGACTCAATTGTGGAGCTCGAAGATAATAGTGACTGGGAAGAAAGAAAGGTTGGTGAAAATAACTATTATGACACTCTTGCTTGGTTTAAAATGTGTATTGGGAAATTAGAGGTGCTTCAGGATTACTCAGAGTCACATTTATCAGTCAGCACTCAGATGTGATACTGAGCATAAAATTACCTGATATCTCAGTTCCCAAATATTTGTGGAGACACAACTGAATGGGCAGATTTCTTCACATCTCTGGGGATTGAAAACACATCTCTGATGTTCAAGACTCTACAGATGTTGAAAGGATTTTCTATTTACAGTCATTTCTAAGAGATGAACTTCTGAAACTGACTGATTCTCTACAAGCTACTAATGGAAATCATAATACTCCTAAGCATACGTATAAGAATAGTTCTTACATTGTTAACTCTCATTTAAACGTTGTGTTTAGTATAAACTCATTAACAAATTGTATATCAAGGAATGTCAGAAAATTTAACTTCAAGAGAAATTTGCAGTCTCTCAAAAATGCTCTACAGTTCAACGACGTCCTCTACCCTTCCTCTCCTCCCCTCTCCCCTTGGTAATCTTTGCTAACACCATTGAAGGATCTGGTTTGCTGATGTTACTAGCTTAATTGTGTGGTCCTTTGCATGCTCAATATAACTAATTGTAAGTAAATTAGCACACTTAGTTGCTGTTCCATATACAATATAATTAGATATTTACTCAAATTTAAATAAAAATGTAGCTTGTAACTCTAAAGAAGCAGCTCACTTTAACTGAAGATCTTTTAACCCAAATTATAAATTCGGTTAATGAGAATAAAGATTTCCATATAGATTTGAAGATAATTCAAGTAATGCATAATGCTTTAATATCAACGTTTGAGAGATACTTCAAATTCAAGACTCAATTGTGGAGTTCGAAAAGAATGGAAGGAAAGAAAGGTTGTTGAAAATAACTATTATGACACTCTTGCCTGGTTTAAAATGTGTATTTGGTAATGAGAGGTGCTTCAGGATCAATCAGAGTCAGATCAGCTAGCACTCTGATGTGATACAGAAGCATAAAGATACCTGATTTCTCAATTTCGAAACTTTGTGGAGACACAAATGAATGGGGCTCGTGTCTCACAGGTTTGGGGATAGAGAAGTTGGAAGAGTTTTTTATTGACACTCATTAGCAGGAGCATAGAGCAGGAGCAGGAGCAGGCTGTACACACATCTCACCGGTACTCCCTACATTTCCGGCTTTAAGCCGCTAAATCACGGTCCCCAATTTTTCGACCAGCCAAGCTGTACTGATGAGGGGTAGACCCCGAAACTAGTATGCAGATGGGTTGATCGACAAATTGGTGACCACCTACTCATATATCTTTTTATTTTTGTACTCTTTATGCTTGAGAGCAAAACTATTCTATGCCAACTATACAAAATTATAAGAATTTTTGAAAATTCCACTGTCAGAAAAAATGTATTTTCCTTTAATTGGTCATCATATTTTCTGAATTTTCGCATTTTTTAAGATAAAAATTCGTTATTTCAAAATAGAAATAATAGATCACTTGATTTTAAATTCAATTGCAAAAAAATTGGTTTAATAATGTGAGAATTCTTTAAAATTTCAATGCTCGATAAAATGATTTTTTGACTTAGTTTCCAAAATTTCGGAACCCTTGGGTTTATAAACTTGAATGTCACCCCTGGACAACGCTCAGATTTATTTGTTATCTCACTTTTGCAACAAAAATTAGATTTTAGTGCTCCTTTGGACAAGAGAGAGATATTTCTGTGCTCCTACATAATATATAAACGAAATTTTCCAATTTTTAGAAAAACCATGTACTATTTTGGAACATCTTTCTAGTGCAGACTAAACTTACTTCATTTGTAAGTCTTGTATTTCAAAATAGACAACAATCCAGAAGTCTTCCAAGCCAACAAAGAGCTTACTTGTGTCTTTGCTGTGATGTTGAGGAGCACAGAATGTTTACTCGTCTAAAAAATTAATTCCGAGAAGATATAGTTTGTAAATTCTAAAAAGCTTTGTCGAAACTACTTTGGGACTAAACAGTTTGAAAGTGACTGCGATTCTAAAGTACGATGTTCTACTTGTGGGCTTCACAATTTTCTCCATGATCAAAAATCAGTTCTCTAACAATTCGATAATTACTAAGGACTTACCCCAAAATATGAAGCTTCAAGATGGGAATCAACCGCAGCAACAAAGCGACAGCAACAGAGAGATGCTTCTGCAAGTGATTTTCACACACACTCAATGATTTTTCAAAATTCTCAGCCCTCTCAGGTTCTGCTGAGCACTGTAGTTGTGCAAGTGCACAACAATGTAAGAGTGCCCATATCTTCTCCAGTTTTGTTGGATAATGGCTCTTAAAACTCCTTTATTACTCAACATTTTGTAGACTTAGAATATGGCAGATGTTCTAGGTTCTGTAAAAGGAATCTTAATATCTCTGGAATTTCTCAAAGCTTCACTCAATCAAACAAAATGTTTCATTCAAGTGCTTTTGTTAAGACTCTGTTGGAAAACATTACTTTTCAACTTCCTCAAGTCCAAATTGAACCTGAAAAGTAAAACATTCCAAGTGAAGTAATCTCAGGTTTTGTTAATCCTCAATTCTACGAGTCAGGTAAAATCGACATGCTGCTGGGAGTGGATGTTTTTTTATAAACTCATGTCTTAAGGTTTGATTAAAATTGGATTTAGTGCCAGCTTGTTCGACAGTGATGGAGGCTATGGGAATTCGAGTGATTCGATGATGAAGATGAACTAATCTATTGAAAATTTAGACTCAGAGTCTGCACCAGAAAGAGTCCCAACGACATTCTTAGCTTCAGTTAAATGCGTACTTATTTGTTCAATTTCCTTATAAAAATCAAGTTTATAAAGGGGAAATTTGGTGGCCCTGATTGTTGTTTTACTAATTTGAAAAGAGGGCGTAAAGACGAGCTCATTTGGTCTAGAGTCGTGGAATCAGTAAGAGTTACGCCTTGGACTTGAAGTTCATGACTTAACTTTTCTTTTCTTAAGTGAACAACATTAATTTTATAATCCATCTTGTTGGCTTTGCAAAACAATTAGTAAGATGAGCAGTAAGGTAATAAATTAAATTTTTTTAACCAACTTCTATATCTAATCTTAAATATCTATATCTACTACTAAAGTCCTAGAAAATGGATCATTTTAATTAAATGTTCTCTCTCTTATTCCTCTGAACATTTGATGCTTTGTGACTGTTTTAAGATGGCTCGAAGATGACTCGTTTCAAAATGACACTTAATTATTCGATCAACACAGTTGATTGATGAATATGTGCCGTTTAAGACTCAAAAACTCGATAGGAGTTTTACCACAAAACTTCTGGTGGTGTTTGACGCATCTGCAAAAAGCTCTTCTGATACGAGTACTCGTACTACTAAGATATGACGAAACCTGAACCATTTGTTGCTGCAGAAAAGTGCCAAGAACATAAATGAGCTTTCTAAAATACACCCTTATTATACAAAAATATTCTAGAATTTACGCAATATTTCAGTAACCATTGCGGCTTCTAGAATGTTGTTTAAAACAAAGTTTGCAAAGAATCTAAAAAGTAACTAGAATTGTTGAATTTTTAGAAGAATCGAGACAATATTCTCTATATTCAAGAAGTTTGTTAATTGAAAATAAGTAAATACCGGTTCCAAGGGTTTGAGCTCAATATTCATAAAACTCTCTAAAAGAAAACTTGAAATTTTGAAGTCCTAGAACTCAAACACTATTCTAAATATTCCATTAGTTTCCGCAGAAATTTGCTAAGAGCATAAATGGATCTGGAGTGCTCCATTATTAAAGCAAAATATTCTAGAATTTACGGAATATCCTATCAGTAACCATTGGGGCTTCTAGAATGCTGTTTGAAAGGAAGTTTGCAAAAAATCTAAAGGGTAACTAGAACTGTTGAATTTTTAGAAGAATCGAGACAATGTTCTCAATATTCAAGAAGTTTGTTATTTGAAAATAAGTAGGTACCCGTTCCAAGTGTTTGAGCTCAATATTTATGAAACTCTCTAAACGAAAACTTGAAATATTGAAGTCAATCAAACGTTACTCTAAATATTTCCAAAGTTAGTAGGAAATAATGAGTACTCGAACCACTAAAAAATGTAGAAACCTGAACCATTAGTTTTAGCAGGAAAGTGCCAAGAGCATGAATTAAACGAAAATATTCTAGAAATTACGTAATATCCCATTACCCATTACGACTTCCAGAATGTTGTTTGGAAGAATCTAAGGAGTATCTAGAATTGTTGAATTTTTTGAAGAATCGAGACAAAATTCTCAATATTCAAGAAGTTTGTTAATTGAAAGTAAGTAAGTACGAGTACTCTTCTGGTACTTAGTCTAAGAGAGCTATTAAAAGTAAATAGGTTTTCGTATCGAAGCAACGCCCCCTGGCGCTATGTTAGATCTTCAGCTAATATAGCAAATTTGTTGTCCCGTGGCACTTTCTCGGAAGGGTCTTACAAGATTTCGATTAACGTCTAACAAAACTTTAAACCTTCTATACAGTTTCTTCAATAGCGGAAGAAAGATAATTATGATTTTTTATATTAATGGTCGCTAATAACAATCAAACTGAACACCTAAATCTAGCTGCTTGGTGAACACTTGGTCATCCAGAAAACTCAGGAAAAACTTTTGAACAAACAATTTGTGACCTAGAATCCAAATCAATACTTTCAAATAAAAATTTGGTTTTCTCTACCCATTTTCGGATGATCGCGGGTTCTCAGACCCTATAATGTTTCCTTCTCAAGACCATGTTTCATCTGTAATGTTGAATTATAAACATAAGAGGCTCGGACATGCAGGTACTCACAGTGTATTAAAAATTTTCCATCGATTCAAAGCTCAAACTTGTGAACAGATTATATTTTTTCTATTAAGCGAAACATCTTGGACTTCCATTATCTTTATGGAGTTTTTTACACGACGTTTCGAGCAGTGGAATCTCTGCTCGTTTTCAAGTGAAGCTGATCATTAAGCTCTAGGCTACTTGCTTATGTACTAACACTGCTAACCACGCCCACCATTCCTATTGGCCGGATCGTCGCCACCGTCGCGCTTCAAACGACCAGCACTCGTCCGCCGTATCAACGGATGCAATACCGAAGAGACGTCTCAATGAAGACTCTTTGCATAAAATCCTGTTTAATATTCTGAAGTTATAAATTTATGAATTCTTTGATTCTTTGTCGCTGCATATTGCTACGGCGCGCCTATATACAGTTTTAATTATTCCCATTTTTGTTGATGCATGATGATTTGAAAGGAAGTTCAGGTACTGTCCCGTGCGCGTGGGCTTACGGTAAACAAAAGTTCTTCTTATATGACCCTCCGATTTACTCACCAGTACATTCAGAAATGGCAGGCAGTAGTTATTTTAAGTTTCCATTGTGAATTGTATAGTTGGTCATATACTATTTAGATGATTCAGGAACTTCTGCAACTGCCTGTGATTTTCGTTCTACACAATAAACGCGTCATCGACATACCGGAGCCAGACTTTGGGTTTATGCGTAGCTTTTTCAATGACGTCTGTTTCTATCCACTCCATATATATATCTGCCATAACCTAGGCGATAGTGATGAACCTATCGGAAACCCATCCTCCTGTTCAAAAAACTGATCTTTAATCTGAAAGTATGAACCTTTGAGGCAGCAACGCAATAGGTCCGTTACCCCCTCCACAGGCAACGATGTCCTCTTCTTCAAAGATGCATCCGCCCTCAGCCTGACCGACTCCTCCAACGGCACGTTGGTGTAAATGATTTCTACATCGAAGCTCACAAAAATGTCCCTATAACCCATTCTAATTCCTTAAGAATACTAACAAAGTATTCAGAATTTTGTATAATTGTTGAGGTGACCCATAGAGATGTGGTGGTTTACTATGGTGTGGAGAGAGAGACCTCCTAGTACCTTCAGGAATGTGACGTTCATATTTTTTTAGTGCTCTGTTGATTTGTCCTTCAAGTCTTTTAGTCGGGTCATTAGGTATTATTTTATATTTACCTTTCGTCAGAATCTACTGTATCTTCTCGTCATACTGTGTGGCATCCATGACGATGGTCGCATTTCCCTTGTCAGCTGGAAGGATCTTGATTGATTTGTCCCTCTGCGGTTTCCTCATGGCTAACTCCTTTTCGTTTGTGATATTTCTCTGTGGGTGTTGTGGTTTGTCCAATAGTGTTCTGACTTTCCACTTGAGTTCCTCTCTCTCTGTCCCCTGGAGTGTCGTTGATTCTACAGCACTTATTATATCAAGCACTGGATTGACTTTGGAGCAGTTTTTCTTCAGTAGAACTCAAAATGGTCGATGATATGTTCACTATTGTCCTCTGGCCTTGCTGGTGGTGGTCGATTGTTTTCTCCTTTCTTTGAAGCTTCATAAGTTTGTCGTGCTTTTTGGCCAGCTTCTTTTTCAGTTTGATGTGTGAATTATCTATTATTTGGAAAATGTGTGTGTGGCCTTCCTCCAGTGTAAATTCTTTGATTTTTTCAAACCTGTGTAGGATATCGTCCAGGAGCTGTAATTTTTCCCATCTGTGGTAGCTGATTTGGGACCTAATAACTCCATGCCTGGCCCTGTCCAGAATGCGGCGAGCTCGATCACCAGGGATTGATGATTTTAAATGAAAATCCATTGGAATGATGTGGCTGTCCCTCGCTGTGCAAAGGAAGTGGATGTGTTCTTCCTTCTCGGTAAGCTTGATCTTTGCTTTCTCGTAATTGATCTTCGCTTTCTCGCTTCATTGGAAGCAATGAGGGCGTCTTTAGTAAACCAAGTGGCGACGTTTCTTCGGTATGGCATCCGTTGATACGGCGGACGAGTGCTGGTCGCTTGACGCGCGACGGTGGCGACGATCCGGCCAATAGGAATGATGAGCGTCGTTAGCTGTGTTAGTACATAAGCAAGTAGCCGCGAGCTCAATGCTCAGTTTCACTTGAAAATTAGCAGATTCTACTGCTCGAAACGTCGTGTAAAAAATTCAATAAAGACAAGGGAAGTCCAAGATGTTTTGCTTAATAGTACATCATTTTCTACCACCTTCAACCAAATATGTTTTTTCTACTTAAGCAAAGTGCTAATACTTCAAGGCAATTTATTACTATATCTATTGCCCGAAGAGGAAATCCATCAGTAATCTACAGTGATAATGGTACAAATTTTGCTGGTTCAAATAATTAGCTTAAGGATCTTGAAAAATGACAAATAATATGATGCTCTTAAAGATCTTAACAGGTGATTAAATATTTCTTCCACCTCGCTCTCCTCACTGGTGAGGTCTCTGGGGATCAGTCATTAAAAGTGCCAATTCCTCAGATTACAACGCTTTAACCCCTGGCCATTTCCTTACTGAAACTTCTCTCACGTCTTACCCGGAAAAAACTTGACTTATATCTCAGCAATCCCATTTTGGCAGAAGTATACTCAGGTGCAACTATTATTTTGGAAACGTTGCTTTATCAATTGTTTGCATCTTCTCCAAAATAGACCAAAATGGAGCAGATGTTTCAACAATGTTCAAGCTGGTGCTTCTAAATGCATGCAAACAGGATGATTGTTTTCCTCTTGGGTGACCTCTAGCAAAAAGTACTGAAGTCATGCCTGGAGGTAATGGTGCAGTATGATTTTACCTAAAAACAACTTGCCTTCCTGTTGAACTGAGCTTATATCTAACATTGGTCATAAAAGTAATACATTTTTATTTAAGGATAAAGGTGTCCTAATCATAAACTTTTTCCGGGTAGTATTGGGATTGGTAAATTAGCTATCCTTCAAAGTCTAAAGCATCATTCAACCTCATAATTAGCTTTAAAATTAGTAATACCAATTAACCGCGAGAGTTTGGCATAGACTTAAACACGTACACTTGAATTAGAACTTAACGTAGAAGCTTGCAAGGACCAAGGTTTCGCGTTAATTTACGTACCAATTCAAGAAAAGTAATTTATTACAATGTCTTGAATTAGTACGTAAATTAACGCGAAACCTTGGCCCTTGCAATCTTCTACGTTAAGTACTAATTCAAATGTACGTTTAAGTTCTTATTTTAGAGTTTGTGAATAATCTGCAGTGCAAGCCTATGCCAATCTCTCGCGGTTAATTTGTATTACTAATTTTAAAGATAATTATGAGGTTGTAAATGAAGCTTAATTCACAACCTCATAATTAGTTTTAAAATTAGTAATAGAATTTAGTTGCTAGAGTTTGACATAGCCAGTTGCACTAGGTTATTCACAAGCACCAAAATTAGAACTTAAACGTCCAATGGAATTAGTGCTTAACGTAGAAGCTTGCAAGGTCCAAGGTTTTGCGTTAATTTACGTACTAATTCATTGCACTATTTAGAAATGCGCATGGGCTTCAATCCATAAATCCATAAAAGTGGGACAGAAATGTTTCGTATCACAGGTAAGCTCATTTCATGTTTTCACCCATTACTCGATTCGGCGGCTAATGTTTCATTCCCCTCCAGGTCCATATGCCTGTTGGAAGTAAACAAACCTCACAATTTATGATTGACTCGCTGACTCTATCTAGTTTGAAGGTCGGTGATTATATTATTTAGTCGACATATTTTCGCCTGTGACTATGAAAACTGTGATACCTGATACCTATGCCTACCTCCAATGTCATGGAGAGAGTGCAGAGAGGCAGCTAGCGAAGAAAGTTGCTTGGACAGTTAGATCTATCATTGGGCTTATTATATTTGCAAGAAAAGCATAGGAAAGAGAGAAGAAAAAGTGCTTCGAAGTCGTGTTGGGTTCGATCCATCGCATGAATATGAAGCGTGAACAACAGGGGGATTATGAACATTTATTACAAGAAATGGGTTTAACCGACACTGAATTTTTTTTTTATTACGCCAGACTTGACACTGAACAGTTTGAAACAGAAATACAGAAACATAGTTACCGGAAATTTATTGTCTCCGGAGCCCGATTGGCATTAACATTAAGGTATACATACAACGTAATTTAATTTTATTCAAATAATATCTACTTAATATCTATTGGTTATACAGATATCTAGCTGCAGGAGATAGCATCCCAACAGTAGCTTTTACATATCGAGTTGGAAAGTCAACAGCTTGTTGCATTATTAAAGAAGCCTGTGATGCCATCTGGAACAAATTACAGAACAAAAAAAAAATGGAATTTGCCAAATTGTTTAGGTGCCATTGACGGGAAACATGTCGCCATTCGAGCTTCCTTTGAAAGTGGTTCATCACAAGAAGACCTTGAGTGTAGTCCAATTTGCTGCTTATGATGCTGATTACAATTTTTCATATCGCACCTCTGGAGAAACAACGACATAAACGCAAATTGAAAAAATATGCATTTATTTCGTTGTTTCTTCGGAGGTGCGATATGTAGACATATGATCATATGGTTCACAAAGTGATGGAGATGTTTTGCGGAACTCTTCATTTAGATATAAGCTAAACAATAATTTACTCCAATTTTCTGATAAAAAAATTTTTGCTGGAAGTTACCTCAAGACTCCTTACTTCTCTCTGGGAGACGAAGCCTTTACCCTTCAGAAAAACCTAATGAGACCCTTTGGAGGACGAAACTTATCCAAATAACAGAGGATAGACAATTATAGACTGTCAGGGGCCAGACGGTGTATCGAAAATACATTTGGTATTATGGTGGTAAGATTTTGTATTTTTCATACCACAATATTTAAAAACCCAATAAATGTTGACAAACTAATTAAATGTGTAGTGGAGAAATTTGTTGATTCAGAAGTAAATGGTCAAATTGTTAATGGTGAATGGAGAAAAGAAGTTCCAACTAGCTCAGCTTTTCATAATATTTCTGAATTGCGAAGAAGAATTAGATGTCGGAATGCTACAAGTAGTTGTAGTATTCCTAGAGTTGAGAGCAATGCTACAAGTTGTGATTCTTGACTTTGGGAATTGTTTATCGCTTTCTGGGATGTATCACTGTCAGTCTCGAACTGAAGGTTAACCAAGGGCACTGCCGCGCTTGTCGAAGAAAGCTCTTCGGAAGTTATTGAAGGATCAATGTTAATAGAAATGTCCTTATTGATGGCTTCAACTACACTAAAACTTTTAAGTTATTCGAGGTCGAATAACCTCCTCTAGAGATGACATCAATTCAAACAGCTCCCAGTCCTTTTCTTTAACAGCTCCAGCTCCACTACGACTTACTTTTTCCTTTTTTCTTTTTTATTCGGTTGGCTTCATTGCTTAAAAAGCAAATAAAGTGCATGTAATAAAATTGTGATTGAAATATATGTACAACTTAATTCATATTTTTAATTATTTTATATTTACCTGTTTTATCAAACTGGCCACCACTTTGATTCCAAGTACGGTCCTTTAATTTGCAGTCTTTAAAATTTGGTTTGGACTTATCGTACAGAAAAGAATGTTCCATCACCAAAGCTATGAATTTTTTTATAACGTCACCAAAATCCTTAGTTCACTGGTTCTGGCTTTCGCTATTCTCAGTAAATTCTTCCATTATGTTTTGTTAAATCAAAAACCTCCAAAAACCAACGAAAATAACAAAAAGCCCTCAAACCAAATATTCAAATCTGTTTTGAAGGAATGGCAGAAATGACACTTAATAACTTGACGTATGACGTAGAAAGTGACGTGAACTGTCAAGTATTGGGGGACGTGACCAATTTCAGACATCTGTATTATCGACTTTTGCAGCTTACAAGGTTACTCAAGGCCAAGGACGGTAAACAGTGCAGGACGGTCCACTGCCATTTAAACAACATGAGCCCAAAAATCGTGACGTCAGCTTAGTGCGGACTTGGGAGCGATAATGACGTCATTATTTTCCGAGCCCCGTGCGCTCTGAGACTATTCCTGTCATTTGTTTTCTGAATAAGAATGTAAGGACGGAAATAGGCTCAGGGCGCTCTAGAGGGGTCAACTGAAAACGCTGTGTGATCAAATGTGAATATTTGATTTGACATCTCGATGATTATTCGCGGGCGCAGGTTATTCGTTTTTTTTATGATCGTATTCTAATTTTTGAATCTTTCCCTTGTTGTTGTGATTGTGCCGACTGGGTTGTGATTTAGTAAACATACGAGTACACAATACCTGGTCAGATTTGTGCTGTTCCTGAATGTAAAAGCAACAAACTAAAGTAGATGAAAGAAGGCAGACAAAGATCCTTTCATTTTTTCACAAAAAGAAAAGATGCTCTTTCACTTAAAATAAGAAACAAGTGGATTGACCTTTACCAGCGAACTGATACATTCAATCCAGGTACCTCGGCAATATGCCATGCTCTTTGCGTTTTACTGCAAATGATTATGAAAGAGACTTTCGTAATTAACTTTTGGATAAGTAAGTATTACATTCAGTATTCAGTACCTAGGCGGCTGGCTCTTGCTCTAAAGCAAGCAGCAATTAGCAACGCACCACGAGCAATATTTATTGCACGCCGCTTTTACATTGAATTATGACGACTCAAGAGACGGAAGATACCAAAATTTAAATAAATTGTTAATTGAATAGATTCTGTTATCAAGTGTTTTCTGTGCTGGGTTCATGAGGTTTGCAGGCTGGTATAAACAAAGAAGTCAGCAGTAGCAGACCACTCTTTCGGAAAGTCGCGATATCCTTTTCAACGAAGTGCAGTATCCGACACTAACTAATGAAGCCACTGAGATCTTCAAGCACGAGAACAACATTATTCAAAATATTCAGAAAATCTTTTCTAGTGGCATTATGTATTTGTAGCAGTATTATGAATATTAATCAATACTAACTTATCTAGACATCAAGACAATGTGACGGTACATTAATATGTTAAGTATAAGTGTATTCCAAACTCGTACTGCTTGCTTATGGAGTATTGAATATTGTTGCTTGCAACCCGGTCTGCATCAAAGTAATAAACCTACCTTTGAAATCATAACTATTTGTATTATTACTAGTTTATAGACCATTTCATACTTATCAACACTTCTAAAATATTATTTAAACCAATACAGGATAAACAGAAGCACAGCATATGTAAAAAAAACAATGCGTCCGCGGAATAAACTCTTAATGATATATCTCACCAGAGCACTAATGTGACGTCACGCCGCGGGTACAGAAAAAGAGGGAATTGGGCCGTCCTGTCAGTCTAGCGTCCTTGACTCAAGGCAGCAAAGGAATAAGCAAAATTTCAATTTCGTAATTTCGAAGTTTGCGTGACAAGTGTAATTTAAGCTGGCTAATTCGGCTGCTAATTTTGAGTTTGTGAATGAAGCTTTAACGTATGACATAGAATTGACGTAAAATATCATGTATTGGGGGGGCATGACCAAGTTCAGATACCTGCATTATCGATTTCGGTGGTTTTCGAAGGTTTTTCCCGAGGTGGCAGCAAATAAACTTAGATGGAAAATTAGGATATTGTGAATGAGCAAAATTTACAACTTCATAGTTTCCCGAATTGCGTAAGAAGTGTAATTAAACTGACTAATTTGGCTCTTAATTTTCAGGTTGTGAATAAAGCCTTAGAGTTTGTGAGTAATCTACAGTACCAGTGAATGAAGCTTAAAGCTTCATTCACAACCTCATAATTATCTTTAAAATTATTAATACAAATTAACCGCGAGAGATTGGCATAGGCTTGCACTGTACATTATTCACAAACTCTAAAATTAGAACTTAAACGTACACTTGAATTAGTACTTAACCTTGAAGCTTGCAAGGGCCAAGGTTTCGCGTTAATTTACGTACTAATTCAAGACACTGTAATAAATTACTTAACGTATGACATAGAATTGACGTAAAATATTTTGACGTAAAATATTATAAATTGGGGGGCATGACCAAGTTCAGATACCTGCATTATCGATTTCGGTAGCTTTCGAAGGTTTTTCCCGAGGTGGCAGCAAATAAACTTAGATGGAAAATTAGGATATTGTGAATGAACAAAATTTACAACTTTATAGTTTTCGGAATTGCGTAAGAAGTGTAATTAAACTGACTAATTTGGCTGTTAATTTTCAGTTTGTGAATAAAGCTTAAGGCGTCCATTTGCTCTAGAGCGTAGACCGTCTTAAAGCAGTTTCAGTCAAGAAACTACAATTTTTTTGTAATCTAAATTCAATTGCATTTTACCGTTAATTATATCTGCTAAATTCACCGTCTTTCTCGAAACAAGAACCTGTTCTGAAAGCGCCACTTGTTCATTAGCCACCAAAAAAAACTACCCCTCTTCGAAAAAAAAGCGGAGTCATTATCTAACACAGGGCGAACACACGCCAATGGCAACAAAAAATAAATCTCACATAAAAAGCACGAGCCTATATGTAGGTTTAAAAACGAAACCTAAAAACCAGAAACGGGCGCGAATCCGATATGTTTCCCCCTCGATTTCCGGCTGACGATGCATTTATTCATCTCTTCCACTTGGCCATGGGGGGCAAAAAAAACCACCCCTCGGTTATATAACGCGTGCTATACCGATGGAATTCGAAGGGAGGGTGCCTCGACAACGATCGCATCTTTGTCGTCAAATACGTACGTTATTCGTGGTTGATTTTATCTTATTTTAAAATAAGTAACCGGATTTGTTCACTTATAAAACTACTGAAGAGAAAAGTACGAGAAAATAAAACAAAACTAATGCTATTATTGACCCTTAAAACGAGAAGCATGTAAAGAAAGAAATAAAGAAAACAATAAGAGTAGCACGATGAAGGCAAGTAACCTATTGGTGACTGTGATTAATAGCTTATTGCTCGTTTGTAACTTTGATAATAACCGAGATATTCGATCGAAACGTTGGCGACTGAAGTTGTTATTTAGTCCCCACCTTGCTAATCCACTTTACGATTATTACTATTGCGACATTAAACGCTTAGTAGATAACACACAGACAGAGTATAGAGGTAAGAAAAATATATAAGGATTTGTATAAATGAATAACACTGGTTAATAAATAAGATACTAAATGAAAAATTATGTAATTGTTCGAACAAAATGGACGAAACATTAACACAGCATTCTATGTATATGCATTTTATGAATTTTGGTAAAAGTAGTCAAATTGTTAAAACATAAAAGTTGTTTTGTTGAAACATAAAAGCGAAGCAGGAGCAGTTCAAAATGTTATTGATTTTATAAAGGTCATTAAGACTCAGCATGGAAACAACACTAAAAAGATACGTTGTGATGGTGGTGATGAGTTTTCGTCTGAAATGTTTAAAAACTTTTGTCGACACAGAGGAATTGAACTTGAACAATATACCATAAGATGCTCTCTACAACAAAACCGAAAAGCTGAGAAAATGAATAGGACGCCAATGTATAAAGTTAGAGTGAAGCTGGCAGCTGCAGAACATCAAAAGGATTTCTAGGCTGAGCCCAGAGCTCAGCTTATAAATTAAGCCGATCACCAACATCAGCGAACAGCCGTATATCTCCACTAATTAAATGGTATGGCAAGAAAGATTAGTCAAACCTAAGACTCTCAGTTTGCGAGCTCTCAGTTCGAGAAGCAGCCCATATGCCATCTGCCATGCAGTATTAAATCTAATACGCTGGTGGATGTCGCCTGATCCTGATCTGAGCACCGCTATTCCGCAGATTTTTGACTTTAAGCCGCGAACTCACGGTCTCCAATTTGTCGACCAGCCAAAGCTGTACTGATGAGGGGTAGACCCCGAAACTAGTATGCAGACGGGTTGAGCGACATATTGGTGACCACCCACTTTTGTATGTCTTAAAAAAAAAAGTTACAAACAAGTGCTAAACCATTCATTATGGTGGTGTTAGAGTGGTTGTGGTAATATCGACTATGAGATTCAAAGACCAATGGAGTTGTACTATCCACGGACGTGACATTTGATTGAACTCGAAGTCAACCAATGAAGAATTAGACAAAAAAAAATGCAGAATCAACAGAAGATCGATTACGCAATAAGATAAGACCACACTAATTGAGCGATTACAAAACCTACAGGGCTTGATTATGTCTCAGGAACACAAATGAAGCCATAAACGAAAAATCTTGGAATGAAGCAGCGCAAAAACAAGTAAAACTATATGAAGAATTGCAAACCTGAAATGAGTCAGATCTACTGGAATGAAAGATGCCAATAGAAACAAAATGTTTATTTAACACTATAATGCGTCAACATGAAAGCATGAAACCACATGCTCTCTTCAGTAACTAATTTTTAATTCTACGAGAGTCCTGTTGAGCCCATAATGCAATCAAGTTAGTACTCTCACCTCACTGGCCCCTTGTCGTCAATTTTTGCCAAGACCATAGTTCCAATGTCTGCGTCATTCGTTTGATCATCTTGAAGTGTCTGTGTGGTTCAGCTATCATTTAACTCTACCTATGATCTTCTTACAGAAGGAAATCCTTCGTGTAAGCTCGTACTGAAAACACATCAGTATTTCGATGTATTTTCGATATAGTCGAAACGTCGGCAAGTTCGCTTCGCTAGCGTACTGATTTCATCTTGTTCTTCTGCTTCATGGAGTTAGTTTTTAGCTGAGTCCTAATGTTCAGTGTTATAAAACTTCATAGTCAATTTCCATCCTCCAAGAGACCGCATTATCAATGATCCATGAGATAATGGGGCAATAAGTGAAGTTTCCTTCTTTCTTGACTCTGGTGCGTCTCTAGTGTGGCTCGATAGAGTCTAGGCACTATTTAATCTAGGCCCTGTTTAGGCTTCAATGTCTGACTTACTGACAACTCTTTGAATAACTTACGGTTTGTAATTTTTGTTTTCTGAAGAAGGTTATGAGGCACGCACAAGGTAAATACAGCCCTTATTGATAAAATATGGGAGAAATTTAAAACTAGATAATAAGTATTACCATCATTTGATATAAAAATTCCACAAAAGCTTTAGTTTTCCCTCCCCCATTCTTCCTTTGAAGACAATGCTAATCGATGCATGTTTAAGAGATGATTTTCATCTTTCTAATGGCATATTGACTTAATGGATGAAACCACTAAGTCTATATGCCAAAGAGGCAGCAATATCGTATAGGATGAGCATTGAGCATACATCATCTTATGAAGAAAATGAAAGACGCATGTACTAGCCAACAAGGAAGTTGCGCCAGAAGTTTTTCTCCATTCTCACATTGGAGGGAGCTTTTGATAACACCTATGAGTCAAGCAAAAAAGCTGTTGAAGGTCGTGGAATCAGCTAACCTGAACTAACGGCCACTCTATGGACAGTCGTTAAAAAGTTTAAAATAGCTAGCTGACATCCGTGAGGGGCGTATCTGTTATCCGTAGGATCGCACATTTTTGGAGCTTAGTTGTAGAAGGTTCTTTCGTAGAATTGGACCACAGTACAGTATGTATAAAAGGATGACATAACCTTGCTCATAAAAGGATATTTGAGGACTTGTTGAGTACCTACTATGATGCACTGGGTACCTGTAACCCTACTGTAACTATGGTCGCAGACATGAAGGTAGACGTAACAGAGGAACTTAATGTGAATCCTGCTAAAATCAAAGTACTCCCCTTCTCAAGACGTAGTAAGCAGCGCACAATGCGGAAACTAACTCTGTGGGCACAAGAAATTTTACTGAGTAATTAACGAGAGGGATTAACCTTAAACAACGAGCTCACTTACATGGGTAAAACACAATTGCGAAATCAACCAGAGGGTTATTGGCCCGCAGGAGTTTGATAAGTAAGAGTTGTGGATTGAGGCCTTCAGAGGTGAAGAGGGTAATAATTCCCATTACTACTTATGGATCCTTAATATGTACATAAATCCAACAAAGAAAATTCTAGGAACACCCTGAGAAAGCTACAGAGAATGACTAGCCATTCTCTGGCGAGTCATTCTCTGTAGCAGGGAATCTCTGAGCCTAGCCATTCTCTATAGCAGGGATGATGCGGAGAGCCCCCCCTTCCACCATGGAGATGCTGCCCGATCTTCTGCCATCACACAAAGTACGAGGCACTGAAAGGAGCATACCGTTTAAAAGCAAATGGCTCTGGAATACTATAAATACAAGTGGGACAACATAGTGAGATTTTAACAAAGATTAGCAATATCTAAATCTTAGCAATGCAGTTCAGACAGAAGATGGAAAACTGTTAAGGCTGAAGGAGTTGGATGATGAGAATGAACGGTTAAGAAAAATCGTTGAGGACAAGGAGGCAGAGTTAAATAAACTGGTAGCAGTTACTGAGCTCAAGATTGAGAAAAACCCTCAAACCAAAGTCGAGAAAACAAAAGCTTTAGACGAAACCATCAAAAAGCAGCAACAAGAGATTCTTATAGAGAAAGAAGCGGTTCAACGTCTCCAGCAACAGCTTCATGATTTAGCCAAATTCCGCAACGAACTGATCAATATGGTGCAAATTAAACACCAAGAAAGTCTCAGCTATCACCAGGAAATCAAGCGAATATCCACCATTTTGATCAGCAAGACCCAGAAGACCGCCCAGCTGGAAGTCTGGTTACTGCAGGCCGCCCAAGCAAGTGGCGAAATAGCGCGCAAGAGCGAGGAGATCGACCGCCTTAAAGACGAAAACACTTTCCTCAAGGAGAAGTGCGACCTGCTGGCCAAAAACCTCCAAGAGGAGCAGGCCAAAACCTCCTCAGAGAAAGAACAAAATCTTTTAAAACAGCTGAAGAGGCTACAGTCGCATTTGATAGAACTGGAGGAGCGCTACACGCAATAGTTGCTGCAGACGGTGAAAAAGAACGCGGATCTGGAAGCTAAAGTCGGAGAGCTGGAGATGCGGGAGAAGAACTCGAGCACCATGTACACGTCGATGAGCATCAGGGCCAATCAGCAGGCGGAGTCGTTGCAGAGCCAGCTGCAAGCGGTCGTCGGTCAGAGGGACGAGTTAAGGAAGAATATGTCGGACATGGAGGATGCAGGAATTTGCAGTTTGTTTTGGAGCAGTTTTAAAAAGTAGGACAGTAGTTCTAAATCTAAACCTAAGTTAAGATGGGGTTGAGCGACGCGTTCTTTTTTGTTTCACTTTTTGAGCCAATGAGAACACTCATAAGAACACAGCAGGTACTTCAAATGCATTTGATTAAAAGTCAACTTGAAAAGAATTTTATTAACAGCGTTTTCGGATGGTCGCTTTAGAGCGCTGTGAGAGTAGTTCTATTTTTCCATTCTAAATAAGAAAATACAGAATGGGAATACTCTTAGAGCGTCCCAGAACCGCCACCCGAAAACGCCATAAATTATGAAGATGTTTGTCTTTCACTTGAGTAAATGTCTATTTGAAAAGAATGTGACTAATAGCATTTTCGGATGGTCGCTCTAGAGCGCTCTGAGCCCAAGTAGCATTGTATAACCAAATAGCATTAATGGCCAAAAGTTAGTCGTAAAGTAGTAAAAAAGCAAGGATTTTGGTTATTATTTGGCCACTTATGTAAGATAAATTTTGGTAAAAAAAATTAGCCATAAAATTTCATCTATTGCCACGATTTGGTCATAAAGTAGCATTTTTTCTTGATGGAAATAATTTGGCAACAATTTTGGTAAACATTAAATTTTTTTCCTCGTTAAAATTGCCGAATATTTACTGGATAAAATGTCTACTTTATTGCAGTAAATTTGCGGCTTTTTTGTCCAGAAATACAACTAATATTGTGTTAGCTAAAATGACTACAAAATTTGGAAATAATAGCTAATTTATGTGGCCACGGAATATTGGTATACGATAGCTTTAAAGTAGCAACTTTAACTTTATCCAAACGCCAAAGCTTACTAAAATTGTTATTAACTTTAAACAAAATCGAATTCTACTCCAGAAACCGTTATCATTCTTCTGTAACTTCTGTAACTTCCATCAACAAGTTAACGATTAACCCAAATGTTTTTTTGGACAATGTTGCCAGGTCAATTTATTAGTGTAGATTTCTTTTATATCCTTATTATGCTCCCTTATTTCATGTAAGTCTATGATCTACTACGGAATTGGTAATAAATAAAACTGGAAGTTTAAAACTCAAATAGCAAAAATTAAAATAATTATTTTACTTTTATATCTATTATTTACTTTATAATGCAAAGCTTTTGTAACGACAAAAACATTCAAAGATGCGGCAGTATGTGACTTTACATCTTACTTCGTTGAGAGCCGTCAGGGGGCGTAAAATAAACGACATGGCCGACATAGCAATTTTTTTGACACTGATTGGTTTTTATGACGGAACGATTGCTCCTAGCCTCTTGACGATTGTTGTAGCCTCGATAAATATCTGCAATAACCAGGCGGCAATTACTTATAGAATTAAACAGACTTAAATTTTCTAATTTAGCAGCCATTTGCAAAATAATAAATTAAATCCATGCAACTATTGAGTTTTATCATATTTTTAGCGTTATCATAAAAGCATTTTCATACATTGAGTCGTCAAAAGACGTGTAGTAGAGAAGGTAAAAAATCGGAAAATTTAATTTAAGATCAATTATTTTTTATTATTAGTGTAAATGATACGTTGCAAAATAATTAAAAATACCTTGTCGCCTTAATTTGTATCAACTATTCCCTCTACATTTACAGTAAATCTGCCTTGGCACTAAGATTTTAGTCCACTATTTGCGACAATTTGCTGTAAAATCTGCAATCAAACTAATGAAAATATATCCACACAAAACAATCAGTCATGTCATGTCGGCATTTTGAATCTCTATGCACAGTTCGTTTGCTAGATCAAATCTGGATCAATAAAATGCTAGATCAAAATGTAGGAACATTTTTAGACATAAAAGCTATTTTTTATCACTCAAGTTTTTGCTATTAACTCTATAAAATCTAGCATTTTTTGCTGAAATATCGCCAATATACTGGCCTAAATATTCGTCAGAAAAGCCGAGTAATGACGAAATAAAAGTTCCCCATTTTCGCCAAGATGCCGTAATAATTTCGTAATAGATTGGCTTTTTTGGCAGCTTTTTTAACCAAATGGTCACCAAATTTAGCAAGGATTACAGAACAATCGCCAAATTATGGCTTCGAATGCTACTTGGGAGAGTAGTTCTTTCCTTCAATTCTGATTCAATTCTGAAGATTGACTAGCCATTCTCGGTCTAGCCAATCTCTGTAGCAGGGAATCTCTGAGCCTAGCCGTTCTCTATAGCAGGGATGATACAAACAGCCCCTACTGCGACCATCCCGATCACTGAAATCAGCGTACCACTTAAAAGCAAATGGCTTTGGACTACCTCAAATATAAGTGAGACAACATAGTGAAATTTTAACAAAGAATAACAATATCTAAAGCTTCTTAGCAATGCAGTCCGACAGAAGAGCAGAACACTGAAATTCCATAAATCTTATCGGACACCTTTACAATATGACGACTGTATTCTAGCCAGAAATATTAGCAGTAACTACAAATCATCATAGCCAGGCTGCCCTAAATGCGCTACTATCTATAGAAATACGTTCTAAAAGGGCCAAATAATATGTAAACAACTTGTTCATATCTTGCCTTGGCTAGAACGGTTCAAAATCCTCTATTTGGCAAATCTAAAGGATTTTGCTAAATTTATATTTGAACTTTTTTATTACTTCTCTTTCTTCTAACGCATGGTCTAATGCATTGCACCTTTTTTAATATCACTCGTATGTACTTAATCGATTACTGAAGGACTAACCAAAGAATAGCCAAGGCTCCTCATCAGTGGCCAGAGAGACATTTCCAGAAAGATCCATGTGGCCACTATTAACGAGAACTTCCCAAAGATAATGTTGATGAGACTGCTACCAGCTGGTTTGATCTAATGCCCCGAGCTCAAGTTTTCCAGAGTGTTCTTGATGACCTCTTCAGTCCACTTAGCGCAGACGTTCTTAAAAACCAATCTCGGATGAGCCCGCTCCCACTTTATTATTTGTATCTAAATACCATTCAACTCACCCTTTTTATTAGGGCCAGAATCCCCTACACCATCCATCATTTTTTTTCATAACTAAGAAACTGCTTTGCACTCTCATTATGGACATGTTCACTTTAGCTAAACTAGATATATAATGGAAAATGATTATCACAGGTCATAGCACGTTGAAGATGCATGTCTAAGTGAAGAAAACGAAGGCAATGAAGTGGCAGATCTTCCAACTAAAAAGGGTGCTAAGGAGAAACTAAAAGGGTCAGAACTGACGTGCAATGTGAAAGACGTTGAATGTGAAAGAAGATGAAGAGGACAAATGAACTCTTGAATCTTGGAAGGAGACAACTGAGGAGGACTGGGGGGCTGTTTACATGACACAGTTCAATGAGAAAACATCTATATCAGATCTCAAAAAAAGAGGACAATATCCGCAATGCAAGATGTGTGGTGAAGAGGAAGAAACGCCTTACATGTAGTGGAATAAGGAGATAGAGCAAGAATGCCAATCAGGACAATTCTTGATTTCTTTGAGAAGTCAGGACAGATGAAGAGATAAATTCATTGTCACGAGAATGTGAATTGCAAAAGCTAGAAAAAAAAAACAAAAAAACAATTTCTACTGCGTCATCAGTGAAAATCTTTTGTTTGCCCTTTTGAATAAGTAAGAAGATATAGTGGGACAATTCTTGACTTCTTTGAGAAGACAGAACTGATGAAGCGCCAGCTTCAGTGCTACCAGAAAATGAACCACAAAAACGAGAAAAAATAAGGATTATTACTTTACACCGAGAGTGTTCCCATTCCCATATTTTGCTAACATTAGCAAAGGATAAAAAATATTCACAGCCCTGTCACTGCCCCTCAAACTCTCGAAATTCAACAAGAGTGAATCAAAGTTGCCCGGTCATCAGTCGTGTGCCACCATTGATTCCATCAATCGAATTGCATATAATTACATACGAGTGTTTCTCCCCATAGAAAAAAACCTACCCCTGCATGCCCTTCGGCCCTCATCTTCGACAAAAAGTTCGGGAAAAAAGCTTTATAATACAATAAAACGTGCACATGGCTTGGCGTGTGCTTTTTGTAGGGTTTTACATGCAAAATGGTTACCAATATTTTTGTAAAAAGGGGGACGGTGAAATTGTTGTTTTAAACCCCAAGAAGAGCGCGATTCCTTAAAGAATGGAAGTCCAAAGTAAGTTTTTAAATGTACACAAAAGTGACCCTTCAGCACCATTAATCTCCGAGCCCCTCTTGCAACGGTAAAACTGCAAAGAATCTTTTTAACACGACTAACTTTTTGTCCACTTTAGATATATACGAAACGACCTCGGCTCAGTGGTCACTAAGGGCAGGTGTGGCTACTTAGGGTTAGCTGGCCGCATTATTCGCATTTAAAAGACCACATGTGACTAATCTGGCGTTTTACCGGCAAAAAAATCGTTAGATGGTCCTAAATCCGAAAGAACGACTTTATATCTCTTAAAGTCCGACATACTTCTGGTTTTGTTGACATCTGCCCAATATGAAGTACTTACCTTATCGCCATTTATCATATAAAAGTAAATGTCATCTATTTTGTCTTAAATGTCGTAAAAAATGCTGGTTAATGTGTTGGTTTCCGCCTTCACAATGGATATTTTTAAAACCCATTTTTGGAGGCAAATGTGCGGTTTTGTGGCAGTCCTCAAACTGTGACTTGCATGAAATTTTTGCGACCATTTTTTCTCTATCAATAGTAGTTGTCTATTGATCCAATTCAAAGGCTCTCTTTTACGGAGGAAGATTGAAAACTCACATGTGACTATGAATGATTGATAGTACTGTACGTATAGGAGTCTAAATAAATACAAATTGGCGGATAAAAGAACGTGCAAGTCACTGTTTGTATGTTGGCCTGTTCCCAAATGGCATCTTAAAGAACGAGATGCCAGTTTAAGAGGTTCCATTACCATTACGAGGGTGAACCGAGTTTTTTCCTTATTATGTTCTATATGATTGATTGTGGTAAGAGACGTTTTGAGTTCAGCGTGGGATGGGTGCAAAAAACTGCAGACTTTGCGAAAGGTCGTGCAGAATAATAATGTAGAGTTGCATTAAGTATCCGGTAACGATTTATCATTTTTCATATGACGCATTGGGTTGCATACCTTCTCCTTAAAGTTAAGCCTAAGGTAGACTTAGATAGTAGTAGATATTCATTAATAGTAGCAGATATTCATTTTTTGAGAGCAAATCATTGTATGTGTAAAATTTTATAGTCACTCTTAACTAAACTTGAAGGAAAAGATGTGAATACAGCCTTTAGGGCATGCAAAATTAACTTTTCAAATATGTGGATGCATTTTTATTCGAAGCAGAGTTTCGTAGGTAGGGAAGGAAGAAACTTGAATTGAACACCGAAATTATTGTGTAATAATTTAACTGCTTGTTCTAGACCAAAAAAAGATGACGAATATTTTATATATACTTAATTCCTCAAGCGTTTCCTTACAAATACGGTGTGTTAAACTTAATTTTTTTTTGTAGCTCGACAGTTTTGTAGATAGTAGTTCTAAACTTGGACTGTGGATAACGCATTATGCATAAAATAGATCCATTGGTTTTAAAAATCTACAGAAATGGAATTTGTTGGTTTTGCCTCTCCAAAAATTTTTATTGTAAGCCAACTTTATATATCTAACCGTTTTCAAGATATTTGCGAAAATACGAACTAAATCGCATATGTTTGAGTTGCAAAATGAATACATGTTCCATACTAATTGGTACAACTTTTAATCTGTTTAAAATTACTATTAACAAGGTTGTTATTTCGAAAACTGTGTCCATGGGCTCTTTGTTTGTGCATGTCTATTAAAATGTTGTTTAAGAGGGCCGTTCCTAGGGTGGTGGGCGCCCTGGTGCAAGCTAAAAATTGCCGCCCTCTCCATAGTCAGAGATGAAAATGCGGTGTTGACGGATTAAGTGTAAAATCAATAGATACTGAAACAGACCTTATATTTATTGTAGAAAAAACTAGAAATGTAAATAAAAACACACCTGTAGTACATATACTCTGTTCAGCGAGGGTTCAATATGACGTCACATTACTAATCTCATTTCATTAGAAAAAGATCACAAAAAATAGGCGTATTATTACACTGCCACCTAGAGTATAAGGCCGTGAAGCAGAGTCTGTGACGTCACAGTCGTGGACCAAGGTCACCATTTGAAATGAATGGATTTCAAATGATTTCGTGTATATTTTCCGTGATTTTACTGTGGTTATTCGGTTTTTTAATGTGAATTTTGTTTTTATGAACATTAGTGGACTTTGGGAAACGCATTAAAGTTTGTGCTAAATTCGGAACTATGCAATTTAGTGTTTAAAAACTGTGAAAATACCTTACCGGTGCTGTGTCGGGGTGCAACACAAACTTAAAGAATGGACCTAAAAAATCGGTTTTTTGGTTTCCCAGTGATGAAGATTTAAGAGAAAATGGATTAGGGCCATTAAAAGAGAAGATTTCGTGCCTGGAGAACATAGTAGGGTACATTTATACATAAACAAGAGACAAGAATTTTAGAGAAAGTTAGGTTATCATCCCTCAGATTTCATTTATAAACAAAGCATGAATTCCATGAACTTTGTAGAAAGCTGGTGTTTTAGGTATGTGAGGTGCATTTTCGCAAGGATGAAGTACAGAAAAAGTTAATTTTTTATACTGAAGAAACATCAGACTTTGCAAGCGATGTCAACATTTTTGTCTCCTGTAACATTGTTTCATAGTTTTGTTAAGTCTTTTTTACACTCTTTTACAGTCTCAAGCTGCTGTTGCCTAGGCTGTGGCTATGCAGCTATTGCTACTTAATATCGTATACTTAAAATATACTCAGCATTATTGAGTGACTAATGTTGCCTTGGATACATTGTTGTATAAACTATCTTCTTCTTCTTCTGTAGCTTATTCTGTCCACTGCTGAACAAAAGCCTCTCTCAAATGCTTCCATTTCCCCCGTTCTTGTGCAGCCAGTATCCAGTTTCCGGCTGTTCTTCTTATATCATCGCTCCAGCGGGTAGGCGGTCGTCCTCTGTTACGATATGCATCTCGTCTTGGACGCCATTCTGCTATCTTCTTTGTCCATCGATTGTCCGTCATTCTGGCAACATGCCCCGCCCAGTTCCACTTTAAATGTAAGATAGTCTCGACAGCATCTCGTGTCTTTGTTCTAAGTCTTATAGTTGTATTTGGGACTCTGTCTCGAAGGGTGATTCCCAGCATGGATCTTTCCATCATGCGTTGCATCACTTGTATTTTCGTAATGTTTTTTCTTGTAAGTGTTAGTGTTTCTGCACCATATGTCAGCACGGGAAGGACGCATTGGTTGAACACCTTTCTCTTCAAGCATATTGGGAGATTGGACCGAAACACTGATTTTAGTTTTCCAAATGCTGCCCAAGTCAGACCTATTCTACGCTGGATTTCGCGTGTTTGATTGTCCCGTTCGATACTGATTTCATGTCCTAGGTATTTGTATGAATATGTCTGTTCTATATTTATGTTGTTAATTTTTAGAGAATTGTTTAGAACAAGGTTTTTCATATATTGTGTCTTTGACAGATTTATTTCAAGGCCTACCTTTTCTGCGGCTGTTTGTAAGTCTTGTAACATTGTTTGTGCCTTAGCCGTGTCGTCTGTTATTAGGACGATGTCGTCGGCGAAGCAAAGGTGGCTTAGATTTTCTCTATCGATGTTAATTCCCATGTTGTTCCATCTTATTTTGTTTAGCACACTTTGCAGCAGAGTAACGAATAATTTAGGAGAAAGCGCGTCACCCTGTCTCAGGCCCCTTTCAATTTTGAACTTGTTGGTATGTTGATTGTTGTTTATCTTCACGTAGGCTGTGGATGTAGTATATATGTATTTAATAGCTGAGGAGTAACGGTAGTCAATTCGGCATTCTGCAAGTGCTTCTAGCAGTTTCTGGTGGTCCACTGTATCAAAGGCCTTTTTGAAGTCTATAAAAATCAGCATAAGCGGTTTGTTGTACTCTATACACTTCTCAATTATTAGTTTCATTGTGAGCAAGTGATCGTTGGTACCGTATTTTGTTCTAAAACCCGCTTGCTCTCTTGAAAGAAAGAACTCTAGTTTGTTTGTTAGACGTGTTGTTATAATCTTTGTGTAGAGCTTATAGATGTGACTTAGAAGACTTATTGGCCAGTAGTTTTCAAGGTTCGTGTTATCTCCTTTCTTGTGTATGATGATGATTTGCGCACTTTCCCATTGCGATGGTATTGTTCCTCCGGAGAGGCATTTATTAAATAGGGTTTTAAGGGCATTGATGATGTCTTGTCCGCCCATTTTAATGCTTTCTATTACCATCTCGTCTTCACCAGGTGCTTTGTTGCTTTTCATATTTTTTAAAGCTGATATAATTTCATCGTCATTTATCTCTTCGAGGTCTTCTGAGCCTTGGTTTAAAATTATTGGAATATTGGATTTTATTTCTCTATTTGGTGTTGAATATAGTCGTTTGTAGAAAGCTTCAATGGGCTGCGTTATTTCCCCCTTGTTTGTCACTATTCTGCCATCTGTGTTTTTGATTTTATATATATTATTTTTTCTCGCTAGATTTTTCCTTGCCAGAACTTTCAGACTTTTATTCTCTTCTATTGTAGTCTTTATGGATTCCGTATTTTGTTCTCTTTTGTGTTTTCTTATCTTTTTAGCTATTTCTTTATTGATATTTCTATATTCTATTGTTGTTTTGTCTGTCAGTTCTCTTCTTTGTTTCATTAAAAATTTTGTTCTTAGGTTGAGTTTTTGGTTCTTGTTTTTTCTTCTGCAGCACTTTTCAATTGTTGCATTTACGCTGTTTGTAATGTTCTCATATATTGCGTTAACTGTCATACGATTATTTACGTTAGAGATTTAGATAGTTGCTGTTCATATTCATACACGTTTTCAGGCAAGTTCCATTTTTTGTGACTCTTTTTTAGGATCATGTTGTTTCTTTCCTTTCTTATGTTTAGTTTTATTTTCGCTCTTACTAGGCGATGGTCGCTGCCTGTTGAGAATCTATTCAGAACATCTACATCACTGACAATATCTTTTCTGCTGCTGCATATGAAGTCGATGGCGTTCTTGGTCCTTCCGTCTGGGCTCATCCATGTCCATTTTTTGTTGTCATTTTTTTGGAAGAAGGTGTTCATTGCGAAGAGATTTTTGCTATGCAGAAAGTCTATCAAGGTATTTCCTCTTTCGTTTCTCTCGCCCAATCCGTGGTGCCCAACCGCGTTTTCAGCTTCATCTATTTTGCTTCCGATTTTAGCATTAAAGTCTCCGATTAGCAGAGTATAGTGAGATTTCTCGTCTTGTATGGCTGAGGATATATCTTCGTAAAAGCATTCGATATCTTCCTCTGTATGGTCGCTTGTGGGCGCGTAGGCTTGAATGATTTTCAGAGAGTATTTTTTGTTAAGTTGGATGGTGATGAATAAGACTCTAGGGCTTATACTTTTGATGTTTATAATATTTTCAGTGTGTCTTTTGTGGACCAAAAAACCTATTCCTCTTATTGCAGTTTCTTCTCCTGCATAGTGAAAGATATGTCCTTTGTCCAGAGTGATTTGACCTTCCCTTATGCGTCTGACTTCGCTTAGGCCCAATATGTCCCATTTAATGTTTGTGAGTTCTTCCTCTAGTTCTAGCATTTTCTCGTTTGTTGATAATATTCTGGCGTTGTAAGTTGCTACGTATATCGGGTATTTTCTGTGACGGTGTGTATTGTTGTCTTTAGGTGATGAAGGCGATTGTTTGCCTCCCCCAGAATCCATGAAGCAGACCTTTTTCAAGGTGTGGGATTTGCCAAATATTGATCTACCCACCTGGGGTGTGTGTCCTTTTCTCTTTGGAATCGCCATATTGAGAGGTTTATAGCCAAATTTTCTTCCACGTTGGCCAGACGGGTTGGAAGAGGGATAGGAATATTGGAAAGGAAATAAGTGGTTTTATAGGAAATTGGGAGTTTTGACAATGGTATGGTCTTTGGAGATAAACCAAGGCTCGCGTGGGCAGGGTCGCATTCCTGAAGTAGATCTGTCATCTATCGGGACTATAGATGAGTATCTACCCGCTACCCGCTAACTATACCTTCTAAATAAAAAAGTATGTTTCTTGAATTAACTGTTTTATTTTTGATTGCTAAGGGCCAAATGTTGTAATAATCAAAACATGTTTTATTTGTGTGGGTTTATCCAACTTCTTAGTGGTAGTCATAATTATTGTATTCTCAATTTTCACCCATTACAACCCATGTAAACGAAATTTCCATGGCAAGGCTTGTTATATGGGTTGTAATGAATAAAAATTAGGAATATGATTACAACTATGACTAATAATAAGTTGAATAACCCGGGATTTACCAATTTTACAATTTAATCTTACACAATTACCTATAAATAGAAAAAAAACAACTTCCTGCCGATTACAACATTTTGCACTTCCAACACATCACTGCATACAGTTTCTATTACTTTGAGTCCTTGCTGTTACTACACACACTAGAACTCAAATCCTCTTGGAAATAGACTCGATACATCTCGGTTTGTGGAAGTAAGTAGGTACTTTCTGGACACTGGTACTTTCCAACTACTATTGTGTTTCTACCATTTTGACTGTGAAGACCTCACTAAAGAACTTCTTTCTATGCAGGACATCAAGTTTTTGGTATAAATGGTAGGTAGGTATATGATGGTCTCTTGCTGATTCCTTTAAGAAAAGTAAAAGTTAAAAGATAATGTAATTCCTAAAGATAATTCCTAAATTTGTAACAGAAATATGAAGTTTACTGAGTTTGATCTTAGGGTGACTTTTACAAGTTCAAGTAAAACTTCAGATTGAAGATAAAACTCCAGATATAACCTACATTGCATTGTTTATCTGTTAGGTAAACAATGCAATGTACATCAAGTCTGGTGTTTTATCTTCAATCTGAAGTTTTACTGGAACTTGTAAAAGTCGCCCTTAGTCATGTAGTACATTTACACCACGTGGACCAAATTAGACCAAGGAACAAATTGAGTAGGTACCTAATCAACTTGAATCAAAGTTTGTCAAAGAACAGCTGTTTTAGTTATAAATGGAAGCTTTTATAACTAATATATACCCATATCGGAAACTGCAATCCAATTCCAGAATCCAATTTGGGGCTAAAGTGTTTACACCATAAAAAAGAATACCTCCTTTACTCTGAACCAAATATTTGATCCCCAGTGTTTACACCACAGTGACATCATTTGATACTTGGACCAAATGTTTGGTCCATGCAGTGTACCTTAACGAGTAAATGTAATACATGGTAATAGGAATAGGTTGAGAGCAAATAAATCTGTTTATGTAACAAATTTTGAAATTTGTAAGGGGGTGTTACATAAAGGAGCTAGGGTTTTGTATAAAAGAATATAAATGATTAGAAACTCTTTTTGCATCTTTGCTCTGGGTGAAAAACTCTTGGGAAAAAAAGATACATTCTTAATAGGTATATATTAAAAAGTTAAATGGAACCCTCTATTGGCAAGTTTACTGTACTAGTTCATAGACTTCAGTCTGGCCTTTTTCAAATTCAGGAATCAGGATTAGTCACTGAGGGTTAACCTAACTTTTTTTATGAATCTATGTAGGTACTCTATTTTAACTTACCTTACTATTTTCTTCAGATATAGATTACCTTGCATCAATTTTTTCTTCACACTCTCATTCCTTTGACACCAAAAAACGGATTTGCTAGACCTGTTTACATTGATTTCTCACCGTGACACCCAACCACGTTTGAGAAATTTTCAACACTTTTAAAGCACTTGTTGTTAGTCTAAATGCAGCACTAGCTGCAAGAAATGTCCTAAAATCCGGCACAATTTATAAAAACAAAATTATGAGTACAAAATGAACAATATTAGTCGCAAAGTCGGAAAAAATTATTGAAGTCCATACAATTCAAATGGTCCCGCACTAATGACCTTGGACTACGACTGTGACGTCACAGCTTCTGCTTCACGGCCTTATGGTCTAGGTGGCAGTGATTATTAGTTCTTATTAATAATAAAATCACCAGCTAAAGTGAGTTTGACGCTTAACGTTAAAATGCCGTCAAAAGTTAGAAATTCGGGTCCAGCTTTTGTAGAACTAAATATAGAAACGAAAGAACTGCTTTTAAGGGATCATGTAGAAGAAGCCACTGTGTGAAGAAACACCGGAGAAAACTTGCAAGATAGATGAAAAACAAGCAGTTACAATCGATGAAGCGGCGGAAGAAATTCCATCGGCCCAATTCCCGTCCCGAAGGAACTATGAATTGTTGAAAAGAAGCCCCTGTTCCTGAACAACCACCCACTGGTCCACAAAAATATCTTCCCCTGGTGTCACCTAAAGACTAGATCCGTTTCTATGGAAATTAATAAAACTTTAATAAAAATTAGGGTGTTTGACCACTGCCACCTAGACCATAAGGCCGTGAAGCAGAAGCTGTGACGTCACAGTCGTGGTCCAAGGTCACTAGTGTGAGACCATTTGAATTGTATGGATTTCAAATATTTTTTTCGACTTTGCGACTAATATTATTCATTTTGTATTCATAATTTTGTTTTTATAAATTGTGCCGGACATTAGGACATTTCTTGCAGCTAGTGCTGCATTTAGACTAACAACAAGTGCTTTAAAAGTGTTGAAAATTTCTCAAACGTGGTTGGGTGTCACGGTGCGAAATCAATGTAAACAGGTCTAGCAAATCCGTTGTTTGGTTTCAAAGGAATGAGGGTGTGAAGAAAAAATGGATGTAAGCTAATCTATATCTGAAGAAAATAGTAGGGTAAGTTAAAATAAAGACTACCTACATAGTTTTATAAAAAAAGTTAGGTTAATTCACAGTGACTAATCCTGATTCCTGAATTTGAAAAAGGCCAGACTAAAGTCTATAAACTAGAACAGTAAACTTGCCAGTAGGCAAGTATAGAGGGTTGCATTTAACTTTTTAATATATACCTATTAAGAATGTAGCTTTTTTTCCCAAGAGTTATTTCACCCAGAGCAAAAAATGAAAAAAATATTTTCTAATCATTTATATTCTTTTATACAAAACCCTAGCTCCTTTATGTAACACCCTGTTACAAATTTCAAAATTTGTTACATAAACAGATTTATTTGCTCTCAACGTATTCCTATATAGACCATGTATTACATTTACTCGTTTAGGTACACTGCATGGACCAAACATTTGGTCCAAGTATCAAATGATGTCACTGTGGTGTAAAAACTGGGAATCAAATATTTGGTTCAGAGTAAAGGAGGTAGATCAAACAGTCTTTTTTATGGTGTAAACCCTTTAGCCCCAAATTGGATTCTGGAATTGGATTGCAGTTTCCGAAAAGGGCTAAAGCTTCCATTTATAACTAAAACAGCTGTTCTTTGACAAACTTTGATTCAAGTTGATTAGGTACTCAATTTGTTCCTTGGTCTAATTTGGTCCATGTGGTGTAAATGTACTACATGACTAAGATCAAACTCAGTAAACTTCATATTTCTGTTAAAAATTTAGGAATTATCTTTAGGAATTACATTATCTTTTAACTGTTAATTTTCTTAAAGGAATAAGCAAGAGATCATCATATACCTACCATTTATACCCAAAACTTGATGTCCTGCATAGAACTTCTTTAGTGAGGTCTTCACAGTAAAAATGGTAGAAACTCAATAGTAGTTGGAAAGTGCCAGTGTCCAGAAAGTACCTACCTACTCACTTCCACAAACAGAGATGTATCGAGCCTACTTCCTCCCTACTTCGAGAGGATTTGAGTGCTAGTGTGTGTAGTAACAGCAAGGACTCAAAGTAATAAAAACTGTATGTAGTGATATGTGTTGAAAGTGCAAAATGTTGTAATCTGCAGGAAGTTGTTTTTTTTTTCTATTTATAGGTAATTAAATAAGATTAAATTGCCAACAACTTTTCATTGCAGTAAATCCCGGGTTATTCAACTTATTATTAGTCATAGTCGTAATCATATTCCTAATTTTCATCCATTATAACCCATAAACAAGCCTTGCCATGGATATTTTGTTTACATGCGTTGTAATTGGTGAAAATTGAGAATACAATTATTATGACTACAACTAAGAAGTTGGATAAACCCACACAAATAAAACATGTTTTGATTATTACAACATTTGGCCCTTAGCAATCAAAAATAAAACAGTTAATTCAAGAAACATAAGTTTTTTATTTAGAAGGTATAGCTTATACAACAATGCATCCAAGCCACAGCAGCTTGATACTGTAAAAGAGTGTAAAAAAGACTTAACAAAAATATGAATGAATGTTACAGAAGACAAAAATGTTGACATCATTATCTTATTATTCTCTGCTTTTCCTAGGAATATGACTGGCATGGTACAAGTTCATTTCTCAACTCAATAAATAAAAGTATCCCTTCAAGGGATCTGTTTCATACTCAGAGATTTAATAGTTAAATGGAGACTATATAATTTAAAAGCATAAGTTAAGTGTGTAATAAGTTCTTACCACAGATCAATTTTGGAATGTCCAAAGGGGCTTGCAAAGTCTGATCTGTTTCTTCATTATAATAAATAAACTTTTTCTGTACTTCATCCTTGCGAAAATGCACCTCACATACTTAAAACACCAGTTTTCTACAAAGTTCATGGAATTCATGCTTTGTTAATAAATAATAATAACCTAACTTTCTCTAAAATTCTTGTTACTTATTTATGTATAAATGTACCCTACTATGTTCTCCAGGCACGAAATCTTCTCTTTTAAAGGCTCTAATCCACTTTTCTCTTAAATCTTCATCCCTGGGAAACCAAAAAACCGATTTTTTAGGTCCATTCTTAAGTTTGTGTTGCACCCCGACACAGTACCGGTAAGGCATTTTCACAGTTTTTAAACACTAAAATGCATAGTTCCGAATTTAGCACAAACTTTAATACGTTTCCTAAAGTCCAGTAATGTTCATAAAAACAAAATTCGCGTTAAAAACAGAATAATCACAGTAAAATCACGTAAAATATACACGAAATCATTTGAAATCCATCCATTTCAAATGGTGACCTTGGACCACGACTGTGACGTCACAGACTCTGCTTCACGGCCTTATAGTCTAGGTGGCAGTGGTTTGACCGAATCAACAAAAGAAAAAATTTATACAGTAGAAATACCTCACTCAATAAATGCCTCACAGTTTTTTTTTCCGCAGAAAAGGGTGCATTCGAACGAAAAAAAAAATATGCTTGGCGACCCGACGACAAGTGTTTCTGCTTATTGGTTTTACAACGCAAGTTGTGAGCACTACTAGGTATAGTAAGCACACAAAAATATCTTGGACCGATTTTGTTCATATCTTACGATCTACATCAATGGTCGGGTGAATTATAGCAGGTGTCTATGGTAAAGCTGCTGCGGATATTCCTTCTGAATTAATACCCGAAATGGGAAAAACTTTGGAATGTTTGCACAAAAGGCTAATTTGATACCTGCCCGTGTCAACTTGACATGTTGTTCAACTGACATTTTATCAGACACAGACGTGTTTTTTTGTATGACGTCACAATTTATGAGGTAATATTTAACCCTCGCTGAACAGAGTATAGATGCATATGTTATATTATTAAAACTGTTAAAAAAGCATTCCTCGCCTTAATGCTAACAAACTCTCTTATAATACTCTTGATCACAGATAGCATTCTCTATAGATACTAATGTTAAATTTTTTAACCTTTCTTGAGTCTTATTTGTGCCCAGATACTAGAGAAAACTAGAACTAGAAAATGACCGTTCACCGCTTGCTACAGTAACGGGTAAAGACAACATAATTCTTAGAGGTATTGTTAGATTAGGAAACGTGCTGCTGAGATTATTTTTTAAAACATATTCTAAAACACTTTCAGGTGTGGATATTTTCGTGACATCAATTACATTCAGGATAATTTCTATTTCGTTATACAAATCAACATCGATTACATCTTTTTTTACAGTTTTCATAATTTTCGTCTGATAACTTTAATTCAAGGTCGTTGCAGAAATTTTTCAGTCCGTCTTTTGAAATAGTTTTTATATTTCTGAAATCACTCAAAAAATCAAAGTTATATAAGCCTTAAGTTGTTGAAATCTTTCCGATAAAGCATTTAGGGTAGCATCTAACACCGCAAAAAGGAAATTGATTTTGAAAATATTTTCTGGGCTACTTGTATTTTCATCTTCACCTTCATAACTTAACTGCTTCTTCTTCTAACAAAAGTTGGGTTTCTTGGGTAGTCGGTCAGACCGACTACCCAAGAAACCCAACTTTTGCTCAACTAGGCGGTCAAGAACAGTCTCTCCGTCTTCTTCTAACATCACCTTCGTAGGAGAACTATCGTCAACCCCAAGAGATTGGGTTAATTAAGACGCTTCACTTAAAACTACTATGAAATGTTCATCAGTTCGAAATTGTACAATAATGTCTTTTAATTTGTCCAAATGTTCTACTGCGACTAGAAAGTTAATACTGACACTCTACAACATCTTACTGACATGAATGGTTTATAGATTTGAATTTTGCATAAATTACAATCGCCTTGTTGCCGGGAATAAACGACTTTAAATGTTTTCAATAATTTAGATAAAATATAAAATTTGGGCGGCGTTTTGGCGCCCCTAGCGCACTGACACACACACACTTACCTGATATGCTTCTTTATCAGGGCAACACAATGCGGATCTTAATTTAATTTATTTGTTCCCATTTGTTGTTGAGAAATGTGCCCAGGTAGTTTATCGATGTAACCGTTTCCAGTTGGGAGCTGTTTGCGTAAAACTGGTCATCAACATCTTGTTTGCTTATTATCATAACCTTTGTTTTACTTGTGTTTAGGCGCATGTTATTATCTATTATCTATCGCTATCTATTATCCTTTGGAGTCCCTTAGCAGTGTCTGCAATTAAAACTCTGTCATCAGTGTACCTTAGATTATTAATAAGTACACCGTTTAGCAAAATGTCGTCATCTGTGCTCTCCAGAGTCTTCCCAAACAGTATCCCCGAATAAACATTAAAGAGCAGGAAGGAGAGCACACTTACCTATCGAATTCCCTGGCGCACTTCAGAATCCTCAGAGAACGCATTCTCCACTTGAACCCGAGCCCTTTGTCTCCAGAAACAGTTAGATATAATGTGGATGTCCCTGTCATCCAGTCCTGACTGTCCAAGCGTTTCCAGTAGTTTTGTGTGATTTACTTTATCAAAAACTTTCTGGAAGTCGATGAAACAGGCAAAGACATTGCAGTTTACATCGCGTGCTCTTTGTATTAGAACATTAAACCTAAACAATGCTTCCCGTGTCCCGAGTCCATTCCTAAATCCTAATTGTGTTTCTCCAATATGTTCTTCGAGTTTGGGATAGATACGTTCATGTATGACTTTTAGAAATGTTTTCAGGACGTGACTCATTACACTAATGGATCTGTTTTTAGCTGCGATTTTCTTCGATATGGGAATAAATATTGAGACCAGCCATTCTTTCTTCTGGAATTGTGACGCTCTCATAAATGAAATTGAATAGTTCTGTACTGATGTCCAGGTAGTTTTGTTCTATGAGCTTAGCAAATATGTATTTTGATTTTGATGTTTTTAAGCTTACTGATTGCATTCGCAACCTTTTCTGTGGTAATTGAGAGCCCGGCTTCTATGTTTGGTTCCTCCAAAATGCCTCGGTTCTCATCATCCAATAGTGTACTCCTTCCACTTTTCTATCCTTTGATCAATCTCCAGTAGTGCCTCGCCATTCGTGTTTGTAACGATCCTGGGTTTCTAGGTCTAAACATACCTGCAGCTTCTTTAATTTTTTTTTTGTAAATTGAACGAATCGTGTTGATTATCCAGTTGTTCGATTTCGGTACACTTCTCTGCCGACCAAGCCTCCTTTGGCTATTTAATCTTTCTTTTAATCATGCTGTAGATTTGTCGATATCTTTCTTCGTTGTTGGTTTTATATTTTCTCCTCTCCTCCAGGAGGTCCAATATTTTCTCGGTAATCCATCTGGAGTTTTTTTCTCTCCCTCCTGTGGCAAGTCTGCATTTTGTTGTCTCCACTATGGTGTTCTTTGAATTCATCCAATTTTGCTCAATATCGTTATATACGGCGTATATTTGTATAATGTTAATGTCAACCAGACTCGCTCTCATTTGAATGAGTACTATTTTTTCTGATATGGGGGGTAAAGGCTTTTACACACTTCGCTATTTTCTTGATCAAAACAAGACCCACACCGTGTTCATGCTTTCCATTCGCCGGGCCTGAAAAGCGAACTCTAAGCGAACTAATCCTCGATGTGTGTGTCTGGCCATCTCATTTCACTTATTCTAAGGATATCTATCTTTATTCTTTTCATTTCCTTGATTAAATTTTGAATTTTACCTCGCTGGCTCATTGTTTTTACTTTTCAAGTTGCTATTCTTATTTTATCCCTGGTATTGATTGCTTTAACGTCTTTGCATGTAACTGTCCCTCCCGGAGATCCCATTTTACTCCGGATGCTGATTTAGCTGCAAGCATAGCCATTTCGATTGTACTAAGACTTATCCATTTAGGATCCTTAATGAGGTGGGTGTCCAGAGTTCTTCCTCATCCTTATGCCGTTGACAGTATTCTACTGTTTCTCCGACTTCAGAGCCTCTTTCCCAACTTCAGGACAAAAGAGTGCTATTCCCTTCTCAACTCGTCTACCCGAAGATGTTGTTCCTCGTTGTGACTATTATGACTAGTTAAGACCCAGCCTCGTCTGTGATCTAGCAGGATATACCCCATGCAGGTGGGGTTGACATTTGGGTGGAAGTATCTTAAAACATCCAACACACCTTATACCCCAAAAAAAAAATGTCATCCGGACTTGTTTTTTTAGGCAAACTACGATTTCTTGTCTTGTCTATAGAGTTAAAAGGGTTAAGTGATTGTCGTTGACTATTCTTAAAGGTAACTGAAATGAAGGCTTGAGAACATGTAGTTGCCACTACCTCTTTAACACTCTCAACAAAATATTTATTAATCCCTCCTATTCCCAATCTTTCGGTTATTTTTTCTTCCTTATCTGAAATTAGATTCCCTCATGTTTTCCATATCCCACATCTTTTTTCCACATCCCACAACCGCTAACACCCTATTTCTACAATGTGTATTGTTTTTATTAATAAATTCTGTTTTATTAACTTTATACCTCTTGTAATTTGCATCCCTTCGGACCTAAGTCTAATGCACTAGTCTGTGCATTAGACTTATCTAAAAAAAAAGTCATGACAATGCATTAGTTTTTTTTTTTATTTTGTATGTTAACATAGAGCTAGATTACTATAGAGCAAAAACTTCAATTTTTTTATAAAACGCCTACATCACGTAATTTACGAAATGCACAAAAAGGTATGACAGTTAGGTAAAGCCAGCTACAACATAAATAACTCTTCTAAAACAGAAAAAAAATATTTTGTGGCAAAAAAATATAAAAACCCTTTTGTGTAAGATGCACCATCCATTGCGCAACCCTATACTCTTGGGGCAATATAAATCGCGGCTATAAAAGGGTTTACATTTTTATGGTTTCTTCCTTTTAAGGTCGACCGACAATGACGGTCGTTATTTTTTTCTTGTCTAAACCCTAAATGAGTTTTTATCCGAATTTTTACAGTTTACACTAATTTTTTGTCCGTTTAGAAAGCCGACGTCCCTGAAAGGGCTGAGCGAGTTCCCATGGCGACAAAAACCATTTACCTAAAACCCTTACAAAAATATTTCTGACATTTCACATGCAGCCTTTTACTATTATTATGGTGGAGAAAGAAACGTATTCAATTTCCTTTTTGGTTAACAAAGGACAGAGCGGAGGTACTTTTTGACCGAGATTTTTTGGCTGTTCGCAAAAATGTGCATCGACTACTCAACGGCCCACGGTCAAACCTTCTTCATTCATGCCCTGTAAGTACCTTTAGACGTATAGGGATTAAAGAATGGTTAACCATCGTGAATAGCAACTTTTTTAACTGTACTTCTACCTACGTTCTATTGTGGTTGAAGGTACTTCTGGGAAGTTATTTGTGCGTTTTAACCTGCTATGAATATAATATGCATTATGCAGAAAACTACAGCTCTGATTCTCACATACCTATGGGGGAAATAAAAAGGCATAAAAAAGTGTAACCTGCTGCTAATGTCGGGTGCTATAAAAAAGGCGCACTTGTCCTCAAAAAGTGGGTTTAAAAAAATCGGCCACGCCTCTCTAATACATTATACAGATGGGTCGTAATTTAAAAAGCACACTTCCTATTCGTAATATTATCCGCCAGAAGCTGCATCTAAGCCCTCCGCAGACGGTCGGAGAAAGAGGGAAAAAACGGCCCCTCTATCGCGTGCTGGCAGTTATATTCGTTTTTCCCCTCGCCCCATTTTTTATGTCTATGGTCCCGGGATTTTTACGTCCCCCTATTCGTATTAAAAGTCGGCACATGAGCACGTTCCTAGCACGTCCTTTCTGCCCGACGAAAATAACTCACCCTCCTTTGGGTCGGTGTGTTTTAGATTTAAAAAGAAAAATGGAGCCTCGTAATGGCTTTTTTCTGCTTGTTTCCCTTTAATGGACACGTGGTTTTCTGGTTTGTTAATTAGCGAACCGACCGGTAATTTGACGGGTTTCGGAGATTGCCAGTAAATTGATTTATGTTCCAAACGCGCAATATTCAGCCTAGTTTTGATTGGATAAGAAAAAAAACTAATAGGAATATATTAGACTAGATCAGGTTGAAAGCACTAAGTTTCATCTTTTGGGCATAATTACATATAAACCTTTCACTTATCATTAACTTCGAGTAGGCTTTAGAATTTTTATCATATCTTATCAAAATGTGGTGAATGGGGATTTGTATAAAAAACATTAATATTTCAAAGTAACGAGATGTCAAAAATAAATTAATAAATAGGGTTAACTGACTAATTGATCATTCCAGAACAAATGATTTTGACAAGGTGCTTTGAGCGGCAACCAAAGCAGTGGAAAATCGTAACCATTCAGATGTTGTATTTTAGGATGGTATATCTCCAATAAAACAATATTTTTCTAGGTCCTTTGCCTTTTATTAACATCACTTTTGCCCTTTTACAATTTATAACCACAAGGAAATAAATTAGAATATAATAATTAGTAACATTCACAGTCAGTATAATAATTTTCAGGAACATGTATGTTTTGATGTTTTAGGATTTTCCAGCTATTAATCTAGTTTAAGTGTATTTGCCTAAAAGAAATAAATTAAAATAATACCTATTTATTAAGCTCCATTCATAAATTCTAGCTGAACAACCAGCCTGGGGTTCTTAACTAAATGTCGTTTTTGAACACGGAACTCTACTAATTTCTGTCGATGTCGACCTAAGGATTTAAGGACTGAATAGTGAATTTAGTTAAACATGTAATACATTAGTTATAATACACTAAATTCCAACTTTAGATTCCGCATTTAATTAAATTCCTATTTAAAATTTGAAATTTAAATAAGCTCTACTTTAGGCTTAGAAATTTACTAATTTCGAAATGTTATCAGAACTTAAGAAAAAAGAAATCTTGTTCGCCCTTCTACGCGTCCGTACAATAGGGATTGACGTTGCAAGGACGGAAAGTGGAGCACTCTGATTGTATAGCACCAAACACACTGTGTTGTAGCTACCTCAAACTCGGAATTTCACTAAAATCCGGCCTTAAACTCCGAATTTAACTAAATTCCTACTTCAAACCCGAAATTGAACTAAATTTCTGATTCGTTCAATTCTACGCCTTCGTACGATAGGTAATTATGTTACAAGGCCGGAAAGCATAATGTCTTTCACGGTAAGACTCGGATGTGTCTGGTACGTGGAAAACATTCCTAAACATGAATCGACGACATCGAATCCCCAATCGAAAGACATCCCGAACACGAAATTTAACTAAATTCCGGCTTTCAACGCGGCATTTTACTAAATTACCGACATCAAACATCAAACTCGGAATTTAACTAAACACGGACGTCGAACTAGGAATTTAACTGCAGGAGAGATTGTTGGATTCTGTTGTAAATCCTGCTCGCTTTACTAGATCTGACGGCTCTTTTTAACCTCAAGAAGTTTGGGATGTTCTCGGTGTCAACGCATCGTAGTAGAAATGCCAGTGAACTCAGGAGTTGTGCTTTCTTCTTGCGGAGGTTCTCCAGTTGTCAAATTAGTCTTGATAATGTCTGCCGCAGTCCTATCCTCCCCGCTTTGAATCCGTGATCCAATGGAATTTCTTGTTGACGTTTCGTCTACATCTGCGGCAGACATCTGCGGAAGACATTAACAAAACTTCAAACTCGGAATTTAGTTAAACATGAAATATATCCTCTTCCTATTATATTTCAGATTTAACTAAATTCCGACTTTAACTCCCAATTTAACCAAATCCCTACTTCAAACTCGCAATTTAAATAAATTCGGATTTTAACTAAAGTTCGAATTTTTACCACAGTTTAAGAAAAAAAATCTTATTTTATGAAAGTTCCAACTTTAACTAAATGTTTTAATACATTCCAACTTCCGACAAAGTCTTTAACTAAATTTGGACATCGAACTAGGAATTAAACTAAGTCTGAATTTAGTTAAACATGGAATTTAACCAAATTCAAACTTTGAATTCCTCGTCAAACTCAAAACTTAACTAAATCTGGAAGTCGAACCAAGAACTCAATTACACTTTGACTTCAAACTTGGAATTTTAAGTCCAAATTTAATTAAACATAAAAAATTAAATTCCTACTTCAAACTCGGAAATTAATTAAACTGACGAGACCCCCGAATGTGTCTAGTCTTGGAAAACATTCCTGAACTTGAATCATTGTGAACTCGCACGTGGATAATCCTGAACACGGAATATAACTAAATTGCGACTTCAAACTCGATATTTAACTACAAATTCTTACTTTAACAGCCAATTCCATAATCAAATTTAAAGTCTCTTTAACTAAAATAACTCCCACCATTTGTCATTTTCCCTGATATAAGTTAATAAGATGTCACATCTTGTCACATTAAATTAAAGGAACTTTAAATATGATTCTGAAATTGTCCCTAATTTAAATAAATTCTGACTTAGACTTTCGAAACTTTAGATTCGCAAATTAAATTTCGACTTTTTACAGGAATTTAAGAATCAAAATTCTGTTTGCCCCTCTACGCCTTCGTAGGATAAGAAATTTACGTTAAAACTGCAGAAAGTATAGTGTCTTCCAAAATGAGACACGTATGTGTCTCATCTTCGCAGACGTTTCTGAACTATCATGAACAGAGACACGAAAGACACTGAATTTAACTAAATTCCGACACCAAACTCGTCATTTTACTAAATTCTGACTTCAAATGCGGAAGGACGTCGTACTAGGAAATTAACTACATTTTGACCTGATGGAGTTTGAGGTCGGATTATCGCTAAACATGGAATATAACTAAATTCCGACTTTAAATTCCTACTTCAATTTACCTAAATTCGGATGTCGATCTAGGAATTTAAAGCCTAAATTTAGTTAAACATGTATAGCATTAATTATAATACACTAAATTCCACCATTAAATTACGCATTTAATTAAATTCCTATTTCAAAATTGAAATTTAAATAAACTCTACTTTAGGCCTAGAACTTTACTAATTTCGACATTTTACGGGAACTTAAGAAAAACAAATCTTATTGGCTCCTTTACGCTTTCGTACAGTAGGGATTCACGTTACAAGGCCGGATAGTAAAGCTCCCGGATTTTGCAACTTTGCAACAAAACAGTTGTGTTGTTGCATTCTAATTTAAGTAAGTTTCGACCTCAAACCCGGAATTTAATTACATTTTGACTTTGAAGACCGTCAAGGTTTTCACGGCCGGTCAAAATACAACCGGAAATGTTTTCAGGTCTTTGAAGCATTGGTCCAATGGAATTTCTTCTTGACGTTTCATCAACAGCTGCGGCAAATATTATCAGACGCAATGAGGCAATGGGCGAAGTGGCACGAAGTCACCACAGTCAAATCAGTAAACGTTAAAAAGCACGGGAAATTACTTCGCCCATTGCCTCATCGCCTTTGATAATGTCTGCCCCAGCTATAGATGAAACATCAGAAAGAAATTCCATTGGACCACGGCTTCAAATCCCGGATAACACTTTAGATTGTAATTTAACTACACTTAAAACTCTGAATTTACTTAAACAGGAAATATATCTAAATTCCGACTTTAACTCCCAATTTAACCAAATCCCTACTTCAAACTCGCAATTTAAATAAACTCGAAATTTAACTAAATTTCGAATTTTTACCGCAGTTTAAGAAAAAAATCTTATTGTATGAAACTAAATTCCGACTTCAACTCGTTATTTTACTAAATTCCAACTTCCGTCAAACCGCGAATTTAACTAAATTCGGACATCGAACTAGATAATTTAGTTAAACATCGATATATAACCAAATTCACGCTTTAAATTCCGCTTCAAACTTAACATTTAACTAATTGCGGACGTCGAGCCAATAATTCAATTACACTTTGACTACAAACTTGGAATTTTAAGTTTAAATTTAATTAAACATGAAATATTAAATTCCTACTTGAAACACGGGAATTAAATAAACTGACGTGTCTAGCCTTGGAAAACATTACTGAACTTGGATCATTCTGAACTCGGATGTGGATCATCCTGAACACGGTATATAACTAAATTTCGATTTCAAACTCGGAATTTAACTAAATTCAGACGTCGAACCAGGAATTTAACCACATTTTGGCTTCAAGCGCGCAATTTACAGTCGGAATTTAGTTAAACATGGAACAATGGTTAGACATTGGACTTTAAATTCTTATTTAAATTTAAATAAATTCTGACTTTAGACTTCCGAGACTTTAGACTCACAAATTAAGTTTCGACTTTTCACCGGAATTTTAGAAAAAAAATTCTGTTAGCCCGCCTACGCATTCGTACGATAAAAAATTTACGTTAAAACGCAGAAAGTATAGTAACTTCCAAAATGAGACAAGGATGTGTCTCATCTTGGCAGACATTTCTGAACATGGATCGCCATGAACAGAGACACGGACTAACTAAATTCCGACTCCAAATTTGTCATTTTACTAAATTCCGACTTTAAACGCGGAATTAAATTAAATTCCGACATTAAACTCGCAATTTAATCAAATATCTACTTCAAACTCGCAATTTAACTAAATTTCGACTTTTTACCACAGTTTCAGAAAAATAATCTTTTCGTATGAAACTAAATTCCGACTGTAACTGATCATGTTACTAAATTTCACGAAAAAAAGCGAATTTAACTAGATTTGGACATTCAATTGGAGAATCCATTGGATTGGATCAAGGAATTTAAGTACATTTTAACTTAAAACTCGCAATTTAAAGTCGGAATTGAGTTAAACATGGAATATAACCAAATTCAAACTTTAAATTCCACTTTTTACAAGACTATACACACGAATGTGTCTAGTCTTGAAAAACATTCCTGAATATGGATCATTTTGAACACGGACTTGGGTCATCCTGAACACGGAATATTTAATTAAGTTCCGACTTCAAACTCGAAATTTCAAAAAGCCAACCAGGAACTTAACTACATTTTGGCTTCAAACGCGGAATTTAAAGCCGGTATTTAGTTAAACATGGAATAATGGTTAAACATGGACTTTAAAATCTTACTTCAATTTAAATCAATTCTGAGGTTAAATTTCCGAGGCATGACCAACCTGAGCACAGAATTTTACTAAATTCCTACTTGAAACGCGGAATTACATTGAATTCGGACGTCGTACTAGGAAATTGACTACATTTTGACTTGATGGAGTTTGAAGTCGGATTATAGTTAAACATGAAATATAACTAAATTCCGGCTTTAAATTCCTACTTTAATTTCTGAATTTAAATAAACTCAGACTCGGAATTTAACTAAATTAATTTAACTAGGAAATTAAAGTCGGAATTTAGTTAAACATTGAATAATGGTTAAAAAGAGAATTTAAATTCTTACTTCAATTGAAACAAATTCCGAAACTTTACGTAAACGTCTACGACTTCGTACGATAACGAATTTACGTTAGAAGACCGCAAAGTATAGTGTCTTCTAACATAAGTAAGTGTCTCATCTTGGCAGACATATCTGAAGGATCATCATAAACAGAGCATGGAAGACTTGAACACTGAATTTATATAAATACCGACTCTAAACTCATCATTTTACTAAATTCCGAATTCAAACGCTGAACTAAATTAAATTCAAACGTCGGGTCGTACTGGGCAATTAACTTCATTTTGACCCGATAGAGTTTGAAGTCGGATTATGGTAAATATGAAATATAACTAAGTTCCGACTTTAAATTCCTACTTCAATTGCGGAATTTAAAAAAACTCTGATTTTAGGCTCGGAAGTTAACTAAATTCCGACTTTAAACAAGGAATTTAACTAAATTCGGACGTCGAACGAGGATTTTAACAACATTTTGACTTCGAACTAGGAATTTAAAGTCGGAATTTAATTAAATATTGAATAATGGTTAGGTACTGATGTGTCTCATCTTAGCAGACATTTCTGAAGGATTATCATGAAGAGAGCACGGAAAAGATTCTGATCACTGGATTTAACTAAATTACGGCTCTAAGCTCGTCATTTTACTAAATTCCGATTTAGTAAAACATGGTATGTAACTAAATTGGTGACTGTGACAGGTGAAGCTGACACTGAAGTGGTATGACTTTAAATTCCTACTTCAATTTCGAAATTTAAAAAAAACTCTGATTTTAGACTAAATTCTGAGTTCAAACTCGGATTTTAACTAAATTCGGACGTGAAACTAGGAATTTAACTACATTTCGCCTTCGAACTAGGAATTTAAAGTCGGCATTTAGTTAAACGTTGAATAATGGTTAAAAGATACTTTAAATTCTTAATTCAATTTAAATAAATTCTGACTTTAGACTCGCAATTTAACTAAAGTTTGAGTTTTTACCGGAATGAAACAAAAATCTTGTTAACCCGTCCACGCCTTTGTACGATAAGGAATTTACCTTACAACACCGGAAAGTATAGTGTCTTCCAATATGAGACACGGAACAGAGCACGGCATTCTGAATACTGAATTTAACTAAACTCCGACTCTAAACTCGTCATTTTACTAAATTCCGATTTCAAACGCAAAATTCAACTAAATTCAGACGTCGGGCTAGGAAATGAACTATATTTTGACTTGATGGAGTGTGAAGTCGGAATTTAGTAAAACATGGAATTCCGACTTTAAATTTCAATTTCGGAACTTAACTATACTGTGATTTTAGACTAAATTCCGACTCCAAACTAGGTAATTAACTAAATTCGGAAGTGGAACTAGGAATTTAACTACATTTGGATTTCGAGCTAGGAATTAAAGTCGGCATTTAGTTGAACGTTGAATAATGGTTAAAAAGAGACTTTAAATTCTTACGTCAATTTAAATAAATTCTGACTTTAAAATTGCGAAGCTTTAGACTCGCAAATTAACTAAATTTCGACTTTTTATCGGAATTTAAGAAAAAAATCTTGTTAACTTGTCTATGCCTTCGTACGATAACGAATTTACGTTACAAGGCCGGAAATATAGTGTATTCCAAAGCAAACGTTTCTGAACTGGTTCATCGTGAACACGGAATTGAACTAAATTCCGTCTTTAAACTCGTCATTTTACTAAATTCCGACTTCAAACTCGGAATTCAATTAAATTCGGACGATGAGGAATTTAACTAAATTTTGTCTTTGAAACTCGGAATTTAAATAATTTTTGACTTTAGACTCGGTATTTAAATAAATTTCGAATTTTCACCGAAATTAACGAAAAAATCTCGTTGGTCCTTCAACGTCTTTGTACGATAGGAAATTAAGAGTATCTTGCAATAGGGATAAGGAGATTCCAGATTCTTGGGCGAGCCGGAAGGCGAGTGCCGTAAACTTAGAGAATTTTGCAATTAAATTAAAATGGGATTTTGTTGGGGGGGGGGGGGGGAAAGCTAAGGGAAAAAGCAGCTTTTCTTATAGAAGGAATCCCCACAGAACTGGCCTAGAAAATTTTTATTTACTTTAAATTACAAACAGTCGTCTGTCTATTCATTGTTACTATCCATTGGTCCTAATCCGCCAACCCGTCAAGTCTGATGTAGTAATGCCTAAAGATTTCCAATTTTTTTCTGAGTTTGCAATTAAATATCTTGTGGTATTTGTTTTAGTTTTTCAAATGTTGACAAAATGCATGTGCTATACCCTCTCTATAAATAGAAGCACCTAGAGATGAAGAACAGAAGCGAATGATTTCATAGCTTTTTGACATAAATCTTCTGATCCAAAATGCCTCTTAAAAGAACCAAAGCTCTTTGAGGATATAACACTGTGAAGGCTTTCACGCCCGGTCATTACCCATAAAAGCTTTTTCGGGTTTTGAAGCCGTGATCCAATGGAATTTCTTCCTGACGTATCGCGTACAGCTAAGGCAGTCATTATCAAAAGCGATGAGGCAATGGGCGAAGTTATCTCTCGTGCTTCCCAAAGTTGACTGATTCGAGAGTGGTGAGCTCTTTGGTATTTATTCCTCTGCCGTCGCGCTTCAGTGGAGGGAGTGGGGTGGGGGTAGTGGTGGTTCGGGATTTCGGCGCACTTGAAGAATGTCATAGAACTCGGAACTCGTTTCCAGTCTGCATTTAGAAAGGTAGTTTCCTTCTTCCTGTTGAAATTGTTGTCGCGTTTAAAGATCTCAATGGCCTCTCTCTTTATTATCGGATAAAAACGCTGCGATTGATTTAAGAAATCCACCTCGTTGAAAAGAATGTCGTGACCTTCGGAGACAGCGTGCTTGGCGACTGCTGACTTTTGTGTTTGTCCCAGCCTGCAACTCCCCTTGTGTTCCGTAATCCTCATGTTGACACTGCGTTTTGTGGTGCTGTATGCCGAGTCACAGCTGCCTGGAACTCGGTAAACTTCTCTTTGAGGATGTCCCTTCGACATTGGTTTTTTATGCTTTTTATAACTGTTTTTCCAAATGTGACGCCTATTGTTACAATTAAAAAATTTCATAAGTCATAAGATCTTATATAAAAAATAACACATAATCTAATTTTGGTCTTTCTTGGCAGAATGCATTCTAATAAATTGTAAAAAAAAACAATGCCGAAGGGATTAAACAAACCTTAGCTTCCTAAGGAGACACTTTTAGATAAGATAATTTATGTTAAAACGTGATGAAGTCATCTGTAGAATCCGCTGTCTTCGTTTGTCCATTTTGTTAGTGGACATCCTATATGCAATTTCTTTAATTTTAGGCTGGTTTTATAATGATTTTTTTGGATAAGATACTAGCGTCGTTCCATTTTATTCATTCACGACAAGTAGTAAAGAATGGTGACATATATTTGATCTTGCAAATTCTCTATTTTTATATAAGTTTGATGTTTTTTATATTCTTTTTAAAGGTTTAGAATAATCATACGGCACCATGCATCATACGCATATATTGGCACCAATATACAACGTGAAATGGAAAAACGTAAACATTTTTTATTTTAACCATTGCAAGGACAATTTCAAGCTACACAAGGACAACAAGAGTTTAGGATTATGACAAAATTAACTTTAGAAAAACCTTTTGAAATTTAACTACATTTAAATCTTTTCAAAAGGAAATATTTAAATCCTTTCGAAAGAAAGGCACTCAGTTCTTAAAAAAAAAGATAATAATATTAAAATTCTTTTAGCTGATAAAGGTAGCGCAGTAGTAGTGAACTGTAATACTAATGAACAAAAAACTGAGAGGTTTTTAAATGATGGAAATTACATAAAACGCAACCAAAACACTAGAAAGGCAAATTTACATTTCTCTAGAAAACTCACAATAATGGTGATGATCACTGAAAGAGAAAGATTTAAATTAACACCACACATTTCGGGTGTTCTAAAAATACATAAAAACAATATTTCTGTTAGACCTATTGTCAGTGGCATTACTTTATACACATACACATCCATTGTCTAAATTCTTATTAGAAATAGTAAATGATATAGACATTAACGTAAATAGTACATTAATAGCTTTTGATGTTTCTATTTTAGTTCATTTACTAACGTATCGTTTTGCCAAACTTTAATTATTGTAAAAAATAATCTTGAAAATAACTTGAAGCTTAGAGAACGTACCAAATCAAACATAAACACCGTCATGGAATTATAAACACTGTTCGTCAACACAACTTATTTTCAATACAAAATTGATTATTACCAACTACAATATTTCGAGAAAGTGAAGTGGCTATTTGTCCTACACCTGTGATCCAACACCTTTCTAGTTATTGATAGGACGCAAAGCGCAATATGATAACTACCAACAAAATTCAGGTGTGGCAATGTTTCCTTGTCTCCTATATTTTGTAATTTATTTTGAAAAATTTCGAATCAAGTAATATTTATATACCGGGTGTCCAGCAGAACCCTGGACATAGGAGATTAACATGGAAAATCGGTTTTTATTTTTTTGCGCCTGTACGGTTGATTTGATTGAAAAACTTTTAATAGTAAAGTTGTAGAGCTTATGGTCAGCTAACATCCTGTAATTTTTTCAATACCTCAGTTTTGGCTGTTTTTTGGAAAAACGCCTTGAAAAGTGCAAGAATTTGAATTTGGCGCGTCACCCCCGCTGTGCATGTGCAGTGTCGCCAACATAATAATTTCTTATGTCAGAGTCAGAGCCGATTTTTCCTTCTTATTTATTTTGAGGGACTATTATGTAGTAATTAACGTGATTATGCAGTGAAAATATGTTGACGACACTGCACATGCATGGCGGGGGTGACGCGCCAAATTCAAATTTTTGCACTTTTCGAATCGTTTTTCCAAAAAACGGCCAAAAACTGGGGTATTATAAAAATACAGGATGATAGCTGACCATACGCTCTACGACTTTGCTCTTAAAAGTTTTTCAATCAATTCAACCGTACAGGCGCAAAAAAATAAAAACCGATTTCCCATGTTAATCTCCTATGTCCAGGGTTGTGCTGGACACCCGGTATATACCTAATTTTAGACCTTTAATTTTATTGGGGATATATTGATAATATTGGGGATATTTTGTTGAATTTTTTCAATCTACCAGTATGCCAATAATTATTTAAACAGATGTTTCATAAACAGATGTCATCATGTAAATTCAAAAGAACCAATATAAAATTTACATTGAAAGAGAAAAAAAAATCAAAAACTATAATTTTCAGATATATTAATAAAAAAAAGCAGACAAAAACTTTTGTTTATGGCAAACTATACAGGTGAATACTTAAATTTCAAATCAAATTACCCTGTATAAAAAAAGAGTTCTAAGCCTATTTCATCACGAGCGGTGAGATTTTGTACAGAGCATCCAATAGCGTATTAGATCTAATACTGCATGGCAGATGGCTCTCAGTTCGAGAAGCAGCCCATACTGCTTCTCGAACTCGCAGGTTATCGGAACCAAAACGAAGTCTAAAGAGTAGGTGGTCACCAATTTGTCGATCAACTCATCTGCATATTAGTTTCGGGGTCTGCCCTTCATCAGTACAGCTTTGGCTGGTCTACAAATTGGAGATCGTGAGTTCGCGGCTTAAAGCAAAAAATCTACGGAAGGGCGGTAAGATGTTGTACAAAGCAGGAACAGACGACATTCACCAGCGTATTAGATCTAATAATGCATAGCACATGGTTCTCAGCTCGAGAAGCAGCCCAGATTGCTCTGTACCTCGCAAGTTATCAGAACCAGAGAACCCTTTACACTTCGTTCTGGTGTAAAGAGTGCCCTTTACACTTCGTTCTGGTTCCGATAACCTGCGAGGTACAGAGCAATATGGGCTGCTTCTCGAACTGAGAGCCATCTGCCATGGAGCATTAGATCTAATACGCTGGTGGATGTCGCTTGCTCCTGCTCTGTACAACATCTCACCGCTCTTTCGAGCATACATTAATTTCCGCTAGTGCCCAGCCAATCAGAATTCGCTTGCACTAGCCGTCTAGTTCATTCGACGTCCGACACTTCGTGGTGGCGTTTCCACGCATTGTCACTTGTCATTGTTGTCAGTTTTGAACCCGCCAAAATTCTTATTTGTCTTTGCTTGTTTATACTGATTTATCTTTATCAGCAAATAACGCCAAAAAGATATTTATTGCTAAATATTACAAAAGCACATACTTTCCATAGAAGTGTGTGTGTGTGCAAAAGAGCAATTTTCATTGCTAATATAAACAAAATTTCGGTTTTGTGTGTAGGAGTGGAGTAGTCAGTAGTTCAAGGCTGTAGCAAGGAGGTTTAGGGCATTGTCGATATATTATCAGTTTTGTAGAATGGATAAATTAGCTTGCCAGTTTTGCCAAACTGAATTTTCAAGTACTGGAATAAAAAATAGACATATGAGTAAGTTCCACCCAGACTCTGCACATGAGAAGCTGACAAAGCGAATTACATGCCCAATGTGTACAAAGGAAGAAAATATCTCATTTCACATTGATTTAGTTAGGCATTTGAGCTCTATTCACAGTGTAAGTATCAATGAATCGAATTTAAATTTTAAGAGTTTTGAAGAGTTTGCTGCATGGAGAGGACAAGAAAATAGTGAAGTAGATTATGCATGTCATAGGAAAAGGAAACTTCCAAATGGTGATGAGAATACATTATATAATTGCAACAGAACAGATTCCAAAGGTTTGTACCTTTTCTCTGCTTATAAGTTGAACATACTTTTGTGTTTATATTTATTTTTAGGATTTACAAGCTTATGTAAAAGTCACAGTATGAAAGCAAGTGGTAGTATTCGTATTCATTGCACATGTCCTTCTAGAATGTCTGTCACAATTTTGGCAAATGGTAATTAATCACCTATTTGGTATAAATATTAAGCATAATATGAATAATTTGTGTCAATATTCTTCTGTTACAAGGAGAGGTCAATGTGAAATTCATTGAAACACATGTAGGACATCTTCATGAACTCAGAACGAAGCGTTTGTCTAAAGCTGAACAGAATAAAATTGTTGGACAGTTAGTTGCAGGAGTCACAAATGAAAGAATAATTCAAGATGCAAGAAAAGTGAAGGAGTACAAATTAGAAAGAGTTAATTTGATCACAAGAGGAGATATTGCCTATTTAATTCGGAAACATAACATTGACAAGAAAAGGGATGCTGATGATATGATAGCTACTGCATTAAAAATAAAAGAGTGGAATAGGCAAGAAAAAAACCATGCATTTTTATTTAAAAAAATTGGTGGGTACCATATACCTACATTTAATACAGTGTAATTACGATAGTACTTAAATTGTAGGTGAAAGTTACCCTGGATTGAAAGATGAAGATTTTGCCATTGGGTACATGAACAATATCATGGAAAAGAAGTTACGAGACTTCAGCCGCATTATTTGTATAGATGGAACACATGGAACAAACAGGAGAAATTTCGACTTAACTATAGTTTTGGTTAAAGATAAAAATAATATTGGTTTTCCTGTTGCCTTTTTATTGTCCAATAGATTAGATCAAATAATTCAAGAAATTTTTTTTAGAGATCTAGATTAGGCAGTTCAATTAAAGCAGCATATACCGGGTGTCCAGCAGAACCCTGGACATAGGAGATTAACATGGGAAATCGGTTTTTATTTTTTTGCGCCTGTACGGTTGATTTGATTGAAAAACTTTTAAGAGTAAAGTTGTAGAGTTTATAGTCAGTTATCATCCTGTAATTTTTTCAATACCACAGTTTTGGCTATTTTTTGGAAAAACGCCTCGAAAAGTGCAAAAATTTGAATTTGGCGCGTCACCCCCACCATGCATGTGCAGTGTCGCCAACATAATAATTTCTTATGTCAGACTCAGAGCCGATTTTCCTTTCTTATTAATTTGGAGGGACTATCATGTAGTAATTAACGTGATTATGCAGAGAAAATTAACTGAAAACCTGACGATAATGTTCTTAAATTATAGGTAAGTAAAAGTTACGTTTATAATAATCATAATTAGTAAAAGGAAAATCATTCCAATTTGTGTATGGCTGGTTGTCTAATTCATTTTAGTTTAGCAATACGACAACCACGATGACATGACAATTTGTCTCTTGTCACCAATTAAGGGTGTTCGTTGTTGTTGTTGTTATTGAGGTGAATTCATCTATCTCCAAATGTTTTACTTCAAAAGTGTCTATTTTGCAGTGCTGTGTGACGCGAGGCCCCATCCTGCATGCAAAAAACCCTTGCTAAGTGCTGGACTCTTCTATGACAGACAAAATCTCATTGGAAAACCAAATACAGCGCGCCCCAAAATGCCAATCCACACATTGACAACTTCTCGACGTTGGTCTCGGTTGTCCTGCACTCTATGTGGATTTTAGAGAGTCCAAACTCATTCATTTTGTTGATTTGAGGGACCCATTAATCCAAATTAACAGTCATTGGTGGAACAAATGTTTATAGCAAATAAGCAAGACCAGAAGCAGATAGCGATGGATGTTTGATCTGCTAAGACCAGTTTCTTTCATGTTTTATCTATGTATCTGGAGACTATAGTGCCTGTGAAAAAACTCTTTTCAGTGACCACAAATCTTGCCAAACTGGCCACAAACAACTTGAAAAACTGGACAAAAATTGGTTTCATTCCAATCGATTGCTGCTGAATGCAAGACACAGAGGATGGTGTTTGCATTGAGGGAGATTGGAACCGTAAATGACCACGTATCCCAGGTTAAATTTCTTGGGGTTCTTGTGGATGAGAGTGCCAAATGGGATTTACACACTGATAACTTGGCTTCAAGACTCAATACAAGTTTGTACCTGCTACGTCAGCTTTCAGATAGGATATCTCGTACGGTACTTAGATCGGCTTACTTTGCATCTTCTCATGCATGGCTCTCTTATGCTGTAGTTGTTTGGGGCCACGCCTCGGGGGCTAAGCGTTTGTTCGGGCTTCAGCGAAGAGCGGTCAGATTGTTGGCTGGCCTGGGCTACAGGGATGACTGCAGAGCGCACTTCAGAGAGCTAGGCATACTAACCCTGCCCTCCATGTTTATATTGGAGAATTTGCTGTTTGTGAAAAATAACATGTATCTGTTTTCTGCTCACGAGGACATGCATGCTTACCTTACTAGAGACCGAAAAAGTTTAATAACCTCATATTGTCGTTTGAGAAGGTGCCAGAATGGTCCTGGCTACTGGGCGGTAAAATATTTCAACTGCCCATAAAAATTAAAGCATTGACAGTGGATAGTTTCCGAAAGGAAATTAAGCAAATTTTAATGGTAAATGTTTTTTATTGTGATGAAGAGTATTTTAAGTATTTTAATCAAAATTATTAATTTTTTTTTCTTCTCTCTGTATAGTCTATTTTAGGATGTTGACTGTAAGCTTTTAGTATTAAGTAAATAATGGCATCTGGACTGAATTTATTTAAATTTAATTTGTAGACTATTCTATTTTTGAGGTATGTACATTGCTGTTTTGGTGATTGTAAACATGAATAAATTTGAATTGAATTGAATTGAATCTTAATAAAGGTGATAGTGTTTTTATAGGAATAATTGTTGTTATCTGTGTTATTACCTAAATTTATGTTACATTTCTTTTTCATGTCCACTTGTTAATTTCTTCTGTTAAGAAATTTATGTATAGATTGATTATGGAAATATACTTATTTTGGTACTTGTTGCATCCACTTTTTCACACACAATTTCCTCGAAATAAAAATGTAGTGTATACAGAAACCTTGTATTTATTGATATGAAAAGTAAGGAAATTAGGAACCATTTTGTTGATACAGTGTAAAATTTTATTTTTATTATTTTTTATTTAAATATTTCATTAGTTATGAATTTTGAGGAGAGAAAACTTGTTTTAAAACAATACTGGGCTGGTAATTCCTTTGCTCAAATTCAAGACAACATTGTTGCATTGTTTTCTGAACAACCAATATCAGCATGCAGTTCACTTCAGGCGGTGGTTGCTCGTTTTGAGGAAACTGGGAGTATTAAGTCGATATGTTCCTGTGAGCGAAAGTGATGACTTCAAGCTGGTGCGGCTCCAGAGGATGAAAATGTGGCAAAACTTGTTGTTCTTGCTGCAGTAAACAATGATCCTTCCAAGAGTATTTGACAGATTGGCCAAGAAACTAGACTTAGTGGATCGACCATCCATAATTATCTGCAAAAAGAAGGTTTTGAAAGCTACAAACAAGAGAACCATCAACAACTCGTACCGACCCACCTTTTCCCCCAAATGGAGTTTTGTGAAATCCTAACCGAAAAAATTATTGCAGCCCCAAGATTTGTTAGAAACATTTGTTTCAGGGATGAATGCTAATTTGGATTGACTGGCTCTTCAAATCAACAAAATGATCGGATTTGGGCACTCCAAAACCCACATATAGTGCATGACAATCGGGACCAACGTCGAGCAACTGTAACATGTGGATCGGCATTTTAGGGCGCCATGTTATAGGTCCATTTTTCATGGATTGCAGTTTGAACGCCAACAAATCTGGCAATATGCTTCGCAATGACATTTTGCCTGCTGTAGAAGCCATCCAGCCATTAGAACGGGTTTTTTACATGCAAGATGGGGCGTCACACCATCCTCTGTGTCTTGCATTCAGCAGCAATCGATTGGAATAAAACCAATTTTTCGCCAGTTTTCAAGTTGTTTGTGGCCAGTTTGGCAAGATTTGTTGTCACTGAAAAGAGTTTTTTTCACAGGCACTATAGTCTCCAGATACATAGATAAAACATGAAAGAAACTGGTCTTAGCAGATCAAACATCCATCGCTATCTGCTTACTGGTCTTGCTTATTTGCTATAAACATTTGTTACACCAATGAATGTTAATTTGGATTAATGGGTCCCTCAAATCAACAAAATGAATGAGTTTTGACTCTCTAAAATCCACATACAGTGCAGGACAACCGAGACCAACGTCGAGAAGTTGTCAATGTGTGGATTGGCATTTTGGGGCCCACTGTATTTGGTTTTCCAATGAGATTTTGTCTGTCATAGAAGAGTCCAGCACTTAGCAAGGGTTTTTTACACGCAGGATGGGGCCTCGCGTCACACAGCACTGCAAAATAGACACTTTTGAAGTAAAACATTTGGAGATAGATGAATTCACCTCAATAACAACAACAACAACGAACAACGAACACCCTTAATTGGTGACAAGAGACAAATGGTCATGTCATCGTGGTTGTCGTATTGCTAAACTAAAATGAATTAGACAACCAGCCATACACAAATTGGAATGATTTTCCTTTTACTAATTATGATAATTATAAACGTAACTTTTACTTACCTATAATTTAAGAACATTATCGTCAGGTTTTCAGTTAATTTTCTCTGCATAATCACGTTAATTACTACATGATAGTCCCTCAAAATAAATAAGAAAGGAAAATCGGCTCTGAATCTGACATATGAAATTATTATGTTGGCGACACTGCACATGCATGGTGGGGGTGACGCGCCAAATTCAAATTTTTGCACTTTTCGAGGCGTTTTTCCAAAAAATAGCCAAAACTGTGGTATTGAAAAAATTACAGGATGATAACTGACTATAAACTCTACAACTTTACTCTTAAAAGTTTTTCAATCAAATCAACCGTACAGGCGCAAAAAAATAAAAACCGATTTCCCATGTTAATCTCCTATGTCCAGGGTTCTGCTGGACACCCGGTATAATGAGTGATGATGACCCAAAATATTACAATGCTTGGACCCAGGTTATGCTTGATGAACAAAAACCTAGAAGGCTTCTTTGCACATGGCACGTCATTAAGAACTGGAACATTCAGGGCAGATCAAAAATTAAGAGCTTAGAAATTATGCAAGAAATGAAGAGAGAAATGAGAAAATTATTAAAAGAGGTTGATGCCATGAGGTTTGTAGAACTAAAGGTGAACTATTTTAGGTATTTAGAAGAAGTTGGTGAAAATGATTTTCTGCATTATTTGCAAAGTTAAGAGCAATAATTTACTTTTTGAACTAATATTCATCTATAATACTTGCAATTTAGGTGCTATTTCCAAAGTGAAGAAAGGATTATGATGTGGGCTCATTGCCATAGGATAAATGCAGGAATAAATACGAATATGGCCATTGAAAGTCTAAATAAAGTACTGAAATATAACAAAATGTGTGGACGACGTAATTTGAGGTAGAAATATTTTTATTTGAAAAAGTAGTTATAATAAAATGTATTGTATTACATTTTTTAGAGTTGAAAAGTTACTGGATTTGTTAGATGAACTGGTGAACGAGAAAATGTGGAAAAGAATTATACATATAGAAAGACCCAATGCAAATAGTTACCAACAAAAAGTGACCTTGGATGTCCATAAAAAATCAGAACAAATGATCGGTAAAGTAAGTTTCTCAGAAGTATTTGGAAAATTTAAAGTAGAATCTGTGTCAGCAAGTGACCAATTTTATTTTGTGGTTTACAATGAATTATGTGATGAGAATTGTAGATCTGGGTATTGTAGTAAGTGTAAAATATGTATTCATAAATATCAGTGCGAGTGTCCAGAAAACACCATAAAAACCATACTATGCAAGCTCATACATGCTGTAGCATTGTTTGAAAATGCGAGAAGCGATGAGTCTGTTTCAGGTTGTTCAAGTTCAGATGCAAGCAGTGCTTTATACGTTGATGTGCCTACGACAAGCCAACTACTCTTCCAGAATGACGTTGGCCATTTCATCCAAAAGTATTCAAGTGGACAAGTTGCAACCTCACTTTCTTTTGAAGAGAGACGAGATGTAAGTGGTGGTGGAAAATTACATTGGGGGTCTGGGTTGGGGCTGACGAACATATGGTATAATGTTTGTAGATTGCCCTAGATGAAATGTGCAGAGAAATTTGTACTGTTGGAAAAAGTTTAGATGAAAATGGCTTTAATAAATTTATGGCAGAATATAAAAAATTTAAATTATGCAATATGGAACAACTGATGGAGTCAGAAAGAAATTGCAAAAAAAGAAAATTTGTAAAGCAAACCTATTTTCCACAAAATAGAAAATAAAATTGTAATATTTTTAGTTATTTTTTAATTTTCAACTTATTAAGTTAATAGAAACTTTTTTTTTTTTAGTTCAACCTGCAAAATGGGTGAAGTGGTGTGCCAACAAATTCGGGTTTTTTTTAGATATGGTTATGGGCAAGGTTATCGGTTCAGCTTTTTTGTAGTTTATGTATTTTTATATTGCTTTGGTGCATTGTTTATGTCGGTGGTGTTGTCCTGTTGATGTCATAAAATAATTTTCAATTTAGGGATTGTTTTTGTTCTCATGTTACTGTCAATTACTGTTTTGTATATTAGTAGTTATTGGGTGTGGAAATTAATCAAGATCGAAACAAGTTGTTATTTTAAGATCTAAAGGTTTTGAAATAGATGGTTGAGTTTATTGAGTGTATAGCAAACGACAGCCCATATAGCCCATGTTTATGAATTGTGCATTACATGTTATGTTAAATAATATTTATTTGTTCAATATTCCCATCTTGATTACGGGCACTAAGATCGAGGAGTTTCTTTGCCGTGCTCTTTTCCCTCGCTAGGCCCAGGTGGAGTACAGCACGTTTTTCATAAATAAACTAATTGTTTCATTCTGCTTCATTTGTTTATACGTTGTTAATTATACGGTAGGCGCCTTGAATACTTTATTTGCTTTATTTATCAGTCACCTAGTTCCTGAATATCCCTATATAAAAACTGTTCACAACGGAGGAATTGGAATGGTATATGTTATCTGGTATGGTATGGTCTGGTTCTGGTATGGTCTAGTTGTAGTATGATGATATGATCTGGTTTTGGTATATGGTACCCTCACATACCTATACCTATACCTATTATATCCATTGTATGTACATATATGTATATATTTAGGCGGTTATATTTAAGTAAATGTTTTACACACTATTTAATTCCATCAGTGATATTTTAATTTTTAATAAAAATAAATTTGATAAATATATGTACTTAGTTATATAGGTATATATTATATATAGATATATATGTAAAATACCTAGGTATATATTACATAAATAATAATTTAATATGTGTTTTCATTTTCCATTTTTAAATTAGAACATTATATATTTACAGAAAAAAAAAGAGCATTGACAAAGAAAACTTTAGTTTCACATGTAGAACTGGTATAAGTAGGTACCTATTTATTTCAAATATATTTATCGACTTAAAACTTTAATACATTCTTATAAATGCAATACTTACATTTTCTTAAGGTAATTGTTAGTTTACCATGAAAGATACGTAAATTCATTTCTCCTTTAACTCCTCGGCAACTCATAATCTATCGTTCAATAACCTACCTAAAAACTTAACCACAATATTTTTCTAAAAATCCTAATTTGTAATATCTCATTTTTGGTGTCTAATCTATAAGTATTGAAAAGTAAAGTACAAAAAACACCAACTCTCAAAAGTAAATAACATAAAATGCCACTATTCACTATATAATATCAATGTTTCTGTTAAGTGACAACTTAACAGCGACCAAACATTAATTTTAAATTTGGCGCCACGGTACGTCACACCCGCTAGAGCATACTATGTTTTGATTGGCTGGGCACTGGCGGAAATTAATGTATGCTGCTCTTTCGTAGCTTTTCGCTTTAAGTCGCGAACTCATGGTCTCCAATTTATCAACCAGCCAAAGCTGTACGGATGAGGGGAAGACCCCGAAACTAGTATGCAGATGGGTTGTTCAACAAATTAGTGACAACCTACTCGTTGATTTTAATAATCGTAATGATATGTGGAATTGTATTAAAAGTAGCTATTTTACTAAATTTAACAAACATAAACAAACAAAATTAAAAAAAAATATTAAGCTAATTGATTTCAAAATATTTAAACAAAGAGTTTAGGTACTTAAGAAGCAACAATATAACCACTAAGTTAGTAATAAACCTATCAAATAAAAACGTCTCAGACTTTGAAAACCTTGTTATTTTTAAAGGTTTAAATTTTTCCGTAACATGTAAAAATGTTGTTAAGCTTGGTTTCATTTGAGCAATTGAAGAAAACGTTCAAAACTTATCACAAGAACACCAACAAGAGTTTAGGATTTGGTCAAAATCAATTTTAGTTAAACCTTTTGAAATTAAACAAAATTCAAATCCTATCGAATAAAAGACAACGAATCCTTTAAAAACAGATAGGTAATTTAAAATGTTTCAGTCTATAGAAGTAACGCTAGATGTTAATGAACTGTAATAAAACTTATGAACACAAAATTGAGAGCTTTTTAAATGATGGAAATTACACAAAACTTAGCAAAGATTACCGGTTACGTCAAAGCTTGTTTATTAGAATTAATTGAACTTTGAGTTCGCAACAATATGTTATTTTGAATTTATTTTTTTACATTTATGATACAGGGTGTGCGTGTAAATTGTAATAAGTTAGGCAATGAAAGACTTATACAGAAAATTGTTTAAAAATAAAAGCTTTCTAAGCAGACATCTTCATTTCTTTCCCTACTTGTCATAATTTAGTGCCTTTAAGGTGCACAATAGAAATGAGAAACTTTAAAAAAACTTTGTTGATTTTAAAAAATGTAGAAGTTGATAAGGGTTAAACGTTGGCACTCCATTCAAAATTTATTCAAACAATATCTTAGAATAAAATTTAATTTAATTTATCTCTCAGAGTTTCTGAGATGTGAAATAATGTCTAAATTCAATTATTATTTCAACTTGTCATTTTTGGCTTTAAGGCTGGACTCCTTATTATTGCAGTGTAACCCATCAAACATACGATTCTTCAGAATCTAAACGTATCGCGTTTCGCCTCAAAAGAGCCCTTCACAATGGTCAAAACTAAATAAAGGCCGGCTTTTTAGTAGGTGTATTATTAGAAGACCAAAAAACGACCCTCGGTCGGAGGAAATAAAATTTCAAATTTGAAACACAAAGGTGTCCGGCAACGGCAGCTCGTGGCAGCCAATAAATAAAATATCAGTGACAATCGGCGGAGATTTTGGGCCTTTTTTCGACTATCACGTGTGTGCAGCTTGCACCAGGTGCAATCGGGGCCACCCCATGCACGCGCGCTTTCGCTGACCCATAAGACAACCCTACGAAGGACTACAAATATCGGTTAAAATTTCGAAAAAATTAATTTATTCTGTAAAAATACGAAAAAGACTAATAAATAACATAATAAAGAAGCTCCTATTGTAGAATAATATAGAGTTTCAGCACGAGCTTTTTATACGAAACTTGCCGACCTGTCAAGTTATTTTTTTGATCCGTTGGACATATCCACGTCACCTGGCTTATTGAGTTGTCAGCTCAGTGGACCGTGCGTGATTTCACAACCAAATAATAAGCTTTATGGGATGCCTCCTAAAATTATATGGCTGTTGAATTGGGTGGTCATCTGTTCGAGGGCATGTGGGTGCGTTAGCACTAATTTTAAAATAATCAAGTATGTATTCCTCGGAATCTACCAAGAGTAGATAATGATATGCCAAAATTTATCTTAAAATGTTTTAATGTGCATTGTTGACTGTAGAATTGTTACGAAACCTTGAGCCTAATGTATTTATTAATTTTATCTCCAAGTTATTTATTTTTCTTCAAAGCAAGGACTTTTTTAAGCCATGTGTTTTTCGCTTTGTTTTTTGGATATTATGTAATGATTTTTAGTATTTGCTTACAATTTTTAATCAAACATAAAGCTGATAAAGTACATTAAAGGAAAATTCCGAAAAACTCCATGTGTGCCCGATACTTGTGTAAACACGCCACCGACCGTTATTATTTAATGCTAAAAAATACTGATTATATCTCTCATACTTATTTGTTTCGAGTATGTATCCTAATTTAGTGTTATGCACTAATAATATACGCAGTTAGTTATCGCCTGGATGCTAACGCGCAAATTCGACGAATAATGACCTATCTCTAGGTGAATTTAGTTGCCATGACCTACACTGTAGGATTATTACGGCTCCACATTATCAGCTAGTTTAAGTAAGATTCGCTAAAACTCAGAGCCCAGACTTCTATTAATATGCAATGCGTACATCAATCTCATTTCTTTCGTGTCTGGATATTGAAGTAGCAACAAAATAGGTCGGCAGCCAATCGACCACCCTATATGCCCTAAACTTGTACGTTGAAAAGAATGTTTCCTGCAAGCAAATGTTATCTAGTTTCTAGAACATTCTTACGCAAGTTCCATCGAACAAAGACTTGATTAGAGCTAGATTCACTAATATCTTGACTAATTACTTCAACAGCCCTATCAACAATAGCCCTTTAAACATAATGTATGAAAAATCAAAGGTATTTCTAAGGAGTCACGAGGAGCTTTTAGTGGTGAAGGCTGATAAGGGGAATGTCACAGTAATTATGAACAAAAATTATTATCAACACCTCTCAATGCAAATCCTGTCAGACACTGCTCACTATATTCAGCTTCCTTCTGATCCAACGAATGCCTACCAAAGCCGCTGTAATAGACTGGTTACCAATTTTAAAGAACGTGGTCTCATCTCGCTGGAAGAATCTAGCAGTATCAAAATATACAATCAAAGTTCTCCAAAGTTTTATGGACTCCCTAAAATTCACAGACAAGAAATTTCCCTCAACCAATAGTCTCTTCAATCAACGCTCCTAATAGTAAACTAGCAGGTCTCCTAACTCACACTCTTACTGAAGCATACAATAAAGACAATTCATATTATATAAGGGATTGTTTTGAATTTGCTGAATTTGCAAAAGGTTTACAACTCCCGACAAATTATGAACTAGTTAGCTTCGATGTGATATCCCTATATAGGAACATTCCTCTCACCCTGATCAAAGAAAGCATTCACAGACACTGGACACACATTAGTGAAATAACAACACTCAGCCATGAGAACATCGATGAAATATTAACGACTATATGGGACACTACTTACTGCACATATGACAATCAATTCTACGAACAGATTCTAGGCACTCCCATGGGAGCGACCTTATCTCCCATCGTCTCTCAGTGTGTGATGGATGACTTGCTGGACCACTGTCTAGGCAAATTAAGTTTTAAAGCACCTTTTTTTAAAAAATATGTAGATGATATTATCACTGGACTTCTAAAGCACCAATTAAACAACACACTCTCTCTACTCAACAGTTACCATCCACACATACAATTTACAGCAGAAAGAGAATCAGCAAACAGAACAGTTCCTTTTCTTGACACTTTGATAACCAGAAAACCAAACCAAGAAATAATCCTTGACTGGTACCAAAAATCTACAAATTCAGGAAGATATCTCAACTTTTATTCCTCTCATGGCCAGAAAACTAAAATTAACCTTGTCCTTGCTTTAAAATAACGAATAGAGTTAATCTCCCATGAGTCACTGAAACTTATCAATTTGAGAAATTTCAGACATACCCTTGAAAAATTCCTACCCTCTAAACTTAATTAACAAACAACATTTCTTTTTCTAATATGGAAGACAGCACCTCTGGCATGGTAGAACTAAATTTCCAATTCACTAATATGGATCTGAGTATCCCATCAGCCTCAATTGACGCTACGTCCCATTTACCCATCAAATATTTTCATTCCCACATATTACTGAACTCACCCACAAAGTGAGCAAGCTATTTCACAACCATCCATCCATAAAACTAGCACCTAAAAATCCAGTAACTGTAGGCGACTTGAGTACCAAATTAAAAAGCAAGGATGAACCTCTTAAGCAGTCGGGAGTGGTATATCGCATTCCCTGCTCTATCTGCGATCAAGTGTACATAGGTCAGACAAACAATTTATTGCAAAATAGAATTGCGTCACATAAAAGTGACTGCAGACTTACATAAAAAAAGTGCACTGACTCAACATCATATTGATACAGGCCATAAAATCAATTTCGACGAGGTAGTAATACTGGACAAAGAACCGTCATATCATAAAAAACTTTTCTTGGAAATGGTAGAGATAGCAGTGGAAGGCAAATTAATCAACAAAAGAACAGACATTGAAGACCTTAGCAACATATACTCAGATTTGATCAATGGGCGTAAGGCGAAAAACAAACCACAAAGCACACAAAACACAACCACGGACTCCCTTGATTACTTAACTTTTTAAAAAATGACTTCCACATAAAACAATACAACGGGGAGAAAAAATGTTCAAACAAAAAACAATACAATAGCAACATAACAAAACATCACATCATATTCCAACTAGACTTTTCCTTTTCTCTCATGGTTCCTCGGTGCTTGGCTTTTTGTTTGGGTGTTTTTTCCACTCCGGGCAGCGCTCCGAAGCTTAAGCCTGTTCGAGGTATGGGTGCCTTTTTAGCGTGTGATTTTATTTATTATATGTTTTTATTTATAAGGGAAATGGAAATGTCCCATCGTTGTATAGAATATAGTTCAACAATGTCTTCCGTAGTCGTGTGTCGGTCTTTTTAACATCTTTTTAACATTGTTCTGTTGCGGGACCCTCATTGACGTGAAACAGTAGACAGTAAGCTATCTATTAAAGAAAAAATCATTGTGGCCTTAACTTTATTTCTATTTACTGTAATATAGCCCTCATGAAGACAATAAAAATTGTCGAAAGCTTGGCAGTTTAGAAGTTTTAATACTTGTGGCCCAGACCGACTACCCAAGAAACACAACATTTGCTCAACTTGGCGGTCAAGAGCAGTCTCTCTCTTGTACGTTGAGACTGAAAGATGGCAAAGGTGCTATTTTTTGAGATTTTGAAGACACTGTTGATGTTACAACGTATAAAGAATTCTGAGTGCTCTCTCTGACGGTTTAAAATTACAACTCTTACAGAGCACTGCATCAGGGAGGAACAGCGTTCTGTAATTTGTTTTTTGCACAGTAAAACCCATTAGTATTCGTAAGAAAATTAAGTTATAATATGGAGGTTCATCTGCACTCGAGTCTGTAAATGAAATAAAAAAAAAATGTATAATCTTATTTTATGTTTAAAAGCTTTTATATGAGTTAAATGACAGTTTGATAGCTGACTGGTTATCCTCATAAATGGGCACTAAAACATAAACACAAATAGTAGGTCGGTCACCAGTTTGTCAATCAACCCATCTGCATACTAGTTTCGGGGTCTACCCCCTCATCAATACAGCTTTGGCTGATCGAAAAATTGGAGACCGTGAGTTCGGAGTTTAAAGCCAAAAATCTACGGAAGAGCGGTGAGACGTTGTACAGAGCAGGATCAGGCGACATCCACCAGCGTATTAGATCTATTTCTGGTTATTCAATATTAGATGGCTCTCACTCCGAGAAACAGCCCATACTGCTCTGTACCTCGCAGGTTATTGGAACTAAAACGAAGTGTAAAGAGTAGGTGGTCACCAATTTGTCGATCAACCTCTCTGGATACTAGTTTCAGGGTCTGCCCCCTCATCAGTACAGCTTTGGCTAATCGACAAATTGGAGTTCTTGAGTTCGTGGCTTAAAGCCAAAAATCTACGAAGGAGCGGTGAGATGTTGTACAGAGCAGGAGCAGGCGACATCCGCCAGCGTATTAGATCTAATACTGCATGGCAGATGGCTCTGAGTTCGAGAATCACCCCATATTGCTCTATAACTCGCAGGCTATCGGAACCAAAACGAAATGTAAGGAGTAGGTTGGTCACCAATTTGTCGATCAACACATCTGCATACTACATTGAGAAAAAAAATTGGCTGCCTTTTTACAAGAAAAGTAATGCTTTTAGTGTGACCATAACATTTGAGGTAACATTGGAAAAATTTCGTAAATTTACACAGCAATTTTAAATCAGCTTACATGTGAATTGTAAAATTAAGGATATATTGTAAAACTAGTTTTACATAATTTTTGTAAAATGCGTGGAAGGTTTACATCAAAGGAATAATATTACTCGAGTAAAATTACAAAATAATTGTAATTTTGCATATTAATATTACAACGATTTATTTAATTCTACGTTGTAAATTTACCAAACGTTTATCAATATAATTTTCCTAAATATGTTGTAGAAATACATAATTATACGATTTTTTAGAGTATGGATTGAGTGTAAATGAATTACAAAGTTAGGGCATCATTTTTATTCAAAATAGAAAGTAATAATACAGTCAAATAACAAAATAACGTCTTATTAAAAGCGACAAACTTTGAAAGCTGTATCGACTTACAAATATAAAAAAAACTTTTCAACGATTTTAATTTAGAATCTGCATCTACTCGTAAATGTACACGTATAGTGTCCAATATTAAAAGTCATCAAATTGACTTTGTGTTGAGAGAAAACCTTTTGGTTGAACTTGATGGCTTTCATTATTTAGACATTAAACTATATTGTGTAAAACTATATTAACCTCTCATCAGTCCCATCTATGAACAATGGCTGCTGCGTCCGCAAAATGCTTATTTTTTGCGTATACACGGTGACCGTTTTTCGAGTTTAACCGTGGGGATCTCTGTTATTTGAAGAGATACGAAGAAGGTTAAATTAGTGCAAAGTTTCCCAATTAGAAGTCTACAAGTATGACCTTTTCAAATTTCGAAATTTTTGAGAGGTTTCGGAAATATTGGCAAAAAAATCGAAAATATGAAAAACGTTTTTATTTTTTTAGTCTTAATTAAAGAGATAATTGAAAATAATTGGCACTTCTTCATAAACACGTCTTGCTCTTTTCAAAGTGGTGTTTTCAAATTTAAAATCCGACGTTTCGTATCTCTAAATTAAGACTAGAAAAAATAAAAAGTTTTTTAAAAATTTTGATTTTTTGCGATAATTTTCGAAATCAGTCGGAATTTTCGTAATTTAAAAACGTAATTTTTATACATTTTTAATTGCGCAACTTTGCCCTAATTTAACCCTTTTCGTATCTCTTCAAATAACCGAGATCCCTATGGTTAAATTCGAAAAACGGTCACTCTGTATATAGGTATGTACTTATATTAAAGTCGTGGTCATACTTAAACAAATCATGTCTCATTGTTGGGACAACTTGCTTAACTAAATGTATGTACACATAAAAAGCATTTCAAAATAACAAAATAATGTCTATGCATTTGCCTGAGAAAAAAAAGGAACTTAACAAAAACCACAACAATTTTAACCAGATATTTTAAACAAATCACAACTTATACCATAGTGTCGATGAAAACAAAGCGGAGGTTTTAAAAACCATAATAGAATGTCTTAACACTTTTCAAATTTAACAAAATATTACTGTATATAACTTATACTGAATTTAATTTGTTTAAGAATGAAATTACTTTTCTCTTTGACGCATTTTTCTTTCTTGATTTTGTACCCTCGTCGGGATCAATTTTCGAAACATATCTTTGAAAAAATTCAAAGACACAAGAGGCTTCTTTGGGATAGGCGAGATTGAATGGGAAGTATATATCGAACAAGAGATAAAAAGCTTCTCCGAATGTGCTAGCACTCAAAATTTTTTCCCTCTAGAAGAAGATACAAAGTTCTTGATCTGCAAATTACCAAAAATGCTATAAATATCTAATTAAAAATTATTAAAACTATTTACCTATTAGAATTATGCCCGGTTCCGGGTCCAAAAAATCCAGAGACGATGTGTTTTCTGGGATAATCTAAACAAAACATAAAATTTGATTGCATTGTGTACTACAAAAGTATATCGTATGTATAATAACTTACATCGAGTGTCCTGTAGATCTTGTCCACGTTTTCTTTAAAATGTTTCGCAAGAATGTCTCTCAGTCGGTGATCAGCAATATTTTAAAGGAATTTGTTTTATCTACTCCTAGTATTTTCCCACATTTTTGGTCAAAATGTATTGGAAAGTTTTTCACGTCGGAGTACCTGCAAACATTGTCAAAATGCCCCAGAAGTCCACATTTATTTAGTAACACGGGCCATTCTCCCTTTATCTCAGTTATGGTAGGACAATTTTCGACATTGTTTAAGAATTCTCGTTGCAGAGAATACGTTTTCTCCAAAAGCCGCTGCATTTCTAAAGTAAGTTGTTCAGCATCGGATTATATGTTATTTAATTCTAACTTCAACTGTTTTGCATCACTGTTGAATTCGTCATCGGGTGTTTGCGGATTCGAGTTGCTACAACCAGCATTAGTATTTTTTTCTTTATTTTTTGGAATTATCTTCAGCTCTCCATATGGTTTTTTGTGAGGACGATTCAAATACGATAACCGTTCGTATAATTTCATGTAAATGCTGATGGATTCATCAGCTAGCATTCAACCATCGTCATCTACGTCCTGGAACATTTTGGTGTATTTGTTCACAATTTTTTGTGCCACAATACGTACTGCTTTCGAAGATAAATTGCTTTTTACAGTCCGCATTTCGTTGGCCCCCATATGAATGACCTGTGTTACTCCCTGCTCACACAAGGCTAGAACGTCTTTGAGCAGCTTCCACCATGATATTTCGAAAGCTCCCACATATATTTCATATTGCAATTCACTAGCAAAATCGGCGGATCAATTTGCTGATGCTCTTAATTATTTGACTCAGTAACATTCACTTTCAATTTCTGGCTATCTTGTGGTACGCCATCTGTAGGTAATAATGATACGGTTGATGCTTTACTAGTGGTTACCGAACAGTTGTCATGTTCTGATGTAGGAGGCTTCCAAACTTCATTTGGCTGGAGGATCATTAACGTCTCTTTTTGCACCATTAAAAGAATCTCATCTGCGTCAATTAAAGTTCTATCTTGTTCTAATACTAAACTTGCTGCATTAGTTTCAAGTTATTTGCTGTTTAATGTATTGGTTATTTGTTAATATTTGTTAATTTATTAATATCCAATATACTTTGTAATATCTTTTGTATTGACTTATTGGTCATAAAATGATTGGCTTCTAAGGATAAAAAAAGAGAGCTCAATAACTTTAAGCATGTTTGTTTGTAATCAGTTTTCTCTTGTTCCCTTTCGACTAGTGATGCATTATTTTCATTATTGTTGTCTCCAACTCAAATATGGGAAGTGTTGTGAGGAGGGTGGATTTGTCGGTCAACCAAACTGCATGCTAGTTTCGGGATCTACGTTTCATCAGTACAGCTTTGGCTCGTCGACAAGTGGGAGACCGTGAGTTCAGGTTATCGGAATCAAAACGAAGTGTAAAGAGTTGGTTGGTCACCAGTTTGTCGATTAACCCACCTGCATAATAGTTTCGGGGTCTACCCCTCATCAGTACAGCTTTGGCTGTTCGACAAATTGGAGACCGTGAGTTCGCGGCTTAAAGCCAAAAATCTACAGAAGAGCGGTGAGATGTTGTACAGAACAGCAGCAGGCGACATCCACCAGCGTATTAGATCTAATGCTGCATGGCAGATGACTCTCAGTTTGAGAAGCAGCCCATATTGCTCTGTACCTCGCAAGTTATCGGAACCAAAACGAAGTGTAAAAGGTAGGCTTGTCACCAATTTGTCGAGCAACCCATCTGCATACTGGTTTCGGGGTCTACCTCTCATCAGTACAGCTTTGGCTGGTCGTGGAGAACGTGAGTTCGCTGCTTAAAGCCAAAAAGCTACGAAAGAGCTGTGAGATGTTGTACAGAGCAGGTTGTCCTAATTGCCAATGGAAACTACTACGACAAATTGGTGATCAATCTACTCTTTTCACTTCCTTTTTGGTTCCGATAATCTGCGAGGCACAGAGCAATATGGGCTGTTTCACGAACTGAGAGCCATTTGTCATGCAGTATTAGATCTAATATGCTGGTGGATGTCGCCTGCTCCTGCTCTGTACAACATCTCACCGATAATCACAAATATTTTACTCCCATGATTACTTCTCAGAGCAACATTGTCGGTCTCACAAGGTAATAAACAGTTGACTGCTTCCTAGAAAAGTAACTAAGTAACTAAATTTCCATACAGTAGAGAACAACAACCAGTGGTTAGCTTTCTCTTTAAGGCATTCAGCATACACATCTCTAGGCACACACCCATTGCAAAATATCGACAATCCATTTTTTTGTGGTGGAGTCTTCAGACGGAATACGAGGGGTGGGTATCGTCTGAACTGCAGGTTGACGTCGAGTGATGTGAGTTTTACGTCAAAGGATAGGCCGGTGTTCTACTTATCTAGTTGACGCTGTATAGTATACTGCTAGCTTGGCCAGGGATTTGATAAGCAAGACGCTAGACACGAAAGGGGTAGGAAGGTTTGTCGCCACCTTTTTAGTGAAATTGTTACATTACCAAACGGTGCCCTAGTCCGTAACGTTCAGAACATTATCGTTTTTACCGGACTTATATGTAAATTTAAAGTTAGTAGTCCCTAGTGTACCGCAATAAACGTTTGAGACAAATCCACAAGTTATTATATTAGCACCAGACTGAAATCCCTGAAATCTTGACGGAAGAGTTATACTCAAACACAGATCTGGACTTGAATACATTACGAATTCAACTAGTTTACTGTATAGATGTTTAATCTGATATGGCACTCTGACATATTAAATTGTTTGCGGATATTTCCAAGGGGATATTGAATCTGGTCCAGTGTTGTTATTCCATTTTGTAAGTCTCGATTCATATTTATACTCAAGTAACCACTTGCCAAACCTAAATCCTTCATCGTGAAGTAGTTTTTCAACATAGAAATGATATGGGACAGCATTGGACCATATCCAGCCCACCAACGGCTATCGTCAAAAACAAGCAAATAAATCTTTCACTTATAAAGTAATGCAGACACAGATCTGACAAAGTTTTAATAATATTTTGATTTAACATAAAACCATTCAGACTATTAAACCAAAACTTGTATGCAATCTTCAGGCTATACACAGCTTTCTGCAACCCGCAAAGGTTATCTTCAGGCAATCTATAATGGCTTGACAAATATAAACGTCATCTTTGATTAAGCCATTGAAGAATACACTGCACACATCCAAATGTTAAACAGACCCTTCATTTGCATTACTAAGAACTAAAATGCTAACAAAAAAGATCGATAAAGCATCTGTAGCGTTTTTCTGTCAAATCAATTTTTTGTCATTTTTGGGTGTCTGTATCTCGAAAATGCTTTAGCCGAAATTTAAAACCTGTAGAGATTTTGAAAGGCCGTTTCTTCTAGAATCACGGCGGGAGATTGATCTTAAATAAGGTATTCTCTAACGGATATACAGGGTTAAGAAAAAAGCACTGCAAAATGGTTGCATTTTTACCCACTGCATTTGTTAGGTAGCGTAATTTCAGAACATTCATAGTTATGACATTTAATGGCGTTAGTTGGTATCTCGGGACATGTTCGGCAGTTTTCGGTTTTTTGGCCTACAAAATAAATTAGTGGGGTTTTTTTCAAAAAGTTGACGCTCTTTTGTAAGTCACCCTGTATCGCGAGAATGCCGCAGCCGATTTTAGTAAGAGAAATGATCTCTAAAGCATAACTGGTTGTAAAATCAGCGACGTAGACTCATAGTTAATAAAACAATTTTATTCCATTTTGTACAAGGATGGCAAAAAATCTAATAAAAGACGATTAAAATTTTGTTTACTACGATGTCATGACGGGAGCCTTAACTTTAAGACCCTTTTTGTAATGACATTTAAGAGCTATGGTCGATATCTCGGGATGGTTTTGGCGGTTTTTTGGTTTTTTGCCTACTCAATCAGTTACAACAAGTTTGAACTTTCTTGTAAGTTACAAGGTATCTTGAAATTAACTGAGAAATCCCTAGGCAAAAATAGGGCACAATGTTCATACAAACATAACCCACAAAGATTTCGTCTCCGAGATACAGGGTATTCATTTTTTTACAGCTCTTAGAGTTTTTGAGATATTGTAACTCAAATTTTGAATAAAAGTAACCATTTATTATCTACATCTTTGGATATACCAACCACTAGCCAAAATCGACAGGGTCTTATTTTTTCTCGGGTTGTGTCCGCTTTACTCTCACAAACTTTTTTGTAACATGCCACTGATCGTTTTTTCTTAAAAATCTGAATTCTATATTTAATTTAGAAATTTTTTTGCCTCTTGCATCCTTGTCTTATGTCTCACCGTTTTCGAGAAATTCGCAAGTGTCTAGAAATGCATATAATTTTTCCATAAGAAATGTCTGTTTTCTGCGTTCCTATTTAAATTCCCAGATACTGATGAAAAAGAGTCACTTATGGAAAAATTATGTGCATTTCTAGACACTTTTGCAAATTTCGATGCAATAGGCAAGAAAGTTTCTTAATTGAATAGAGAATTCAGACTTTTAATAAAAAACGATCAGTGGCGTGCTACAAAAAAGGTTGTGAGTGTAAAAGGGATATAACCCAAGAAAATATGAGACCCTGTCGATTATGGCTAGCGATTGGTATATCCAACGATGTAGATAACTGGTACCTATATGCAAAATTTGAGTTAAATATCTCAAAAACTCTAAGAGCTATAAAGAAAAAAAAATCAACATCCTGTATCTCGGAGACGAAGCGTTTGCGGGTTATGTTTGTATGAACATTGTGCCCTGTTTTTGCCTAGGGATTTCTCAGTTAATTTCAGGATACCTTGTATTGTAACTTAGAAGAAAGTTCAAACTTTCTGTAAACGCCTATTAACTGATTTAGTACGCAAAAAACCAAAAAACCGCCAAAACCGTCCCGAGATATCGACGATAGCTCTTAAATGTCATTACAAAAAGGGTCTTAAAATTAAGGCTCAGGTCATGACATCGAAGTAAAGAAAATTTTAATCAGTTTTTTACTAGATTTGTTGCCATCCTTCTACCAAATGGAATAAAATTGTTTTATTAACCATGAGTCTACGTCGCTGATTTTACATCCAGTTATCTTTTAGAGATCATTTATCTTATTAAAATCGGTTGCGGCATTCTCGCGATACAGGGTGACTTACAAAAGAGCGTCAACTTTTTGAAAAACCCCAGTAATTTATTTTGTAGGCCAAAAAACCGAAAACTGCCAAACATGTCCCGAGATACCAACTAACGCCATTAAATGTCATAACAATGAATGTTCTGAAATTACGCTACCTACCAAATGCGATCATTTTGCAGTGCTTTTTTCTTTACCCTGTATAACTTTTAGAGGATAACTTATTTAAGAACAATCTCCCGCCGTGATTCTAGAGGAAACGACCTTTTAAAATCTCTTTAGGTTTTAAATTTCGTTGCTAAGGCATTTCCGAGATACAGACCCCCAAAAATGACAAAACATTTTGCTGTATCGATCTTTTCCGTTAGCAGTTTATTAACATCCTAATGGCACCAATTTTAACAACAGAAGATTACATTTCATCGTTCTGTACAAAACCCTTAGAACTCGTCTAGCTTTGCACAGGTCAATCTTACCTTACTTTACCTTTTCACGTTATACACCCATTTTATGTGCACCATCAGAACTTCACTTTGAGGTTTATTCATAAGTTGTGACGAGTTGTTCTCTGGGAGTCAGCGCTGCCATCTCGGAGTCCATGGCTTCAACACACCTGGATACCCATGGGGATGATAGCGCTTCTCTCCAAAGTAGTAGGCTCATTCATAGTGGATGCGAGCTAAGACTAGTTAATCCAGTAGTTAATTTTCTATTTTGGAGGTGTGGTATCTCTGGTCAGTCTCTTATTGGTGTTTTCAGTAGCTGAAGCATTTAGCATAGCTCAGAGCTTGTTCTTGAAACTCTGCTTCTTCATGATGGTTTGTAATGCAAAATTGAGTGGGAGACTCATAATGCTCATCCTTCTCAACAAAGCTTTCGAGGTTAGTAAACCTTCTTTAAAACGCTTTTTAGACATCTTTAATGGAAGTAAAAATTTAGGTCCAAATATAAATTAACGCTTCATTGAGCAATCTTCCCTATCCGGGTGATATACTTTGTAACATTTGGTGGTTTCGCCATAACCAGCTAAAAATCCCATAGATAATTTACTATCCAACTTTGTTTGCCTCTGCTTTGGAACATGAGTCCATACTTCGTGAATACAAGTGCAGCCTTCAATAATTCTTGTTCTTGTTGTGTCACACAAAGACTAAACTCTCTCTTCGAGAACCACTTCCAGTTCTATTGAGGATATAAAAACTATGCGGGATTCCGCCCACAATGCTTGGACTTCTTTCTTTTAACATTGACCTAGCTGCCTCAACTACTGTTCTCAATTCTCTTTCTACTTTTCCATTTTGAGCACGAGTTTAAGTTTAATGGCTATCTCCTCCGTCGTTTGTCTTAGTGCACTGTTGCCAAATTCTCTTTCATTATCAATACGGAGTTCTTAATATTGATTCCTTGATTTTTGCATAATGTAAGAAAATTTTGTAATTTGTGTTCCACCTGATTTTTTTTATAAAATACGCTGTACCTTAGTGAAAAAAATCATCTTTCAACAAAAGAAATTAATGTGATCCTCCAATTAACTTTTTCGAGTGTTTCACACATTACACTCCAGATGCAATAGTTTTAGTGTTTCTACTTTTATGTGGTAACGTGCATTGTTTTCTTTCAACACATGTAGCACATACAAGAATGATTTTTTTTGTATGTGAAAGCATCATTATTTTGAGACAGAATGTACTTGATATGAGCATAATATTGCTGTGCGACTTTGGTATGATAATGACACAAATCACAATAATTTCTACAATATGTACCTGATAGTTCCGTTACCTTTCTTGTGGGAATTGTGAAGTAATGTATTAGTTTATACAGCTTACACCTGATGGTGCTAAATAATTTTTAGTAAAGCATATTTGAAATATAGAAGATTTCTTACTTATTTCGTATCTTAAAAGTTGGTATGGTGTTTGAGTTGAATTGGTTTTAAGGGAGGGACCAATATGGAAAATGAACAACTTTGTTAACAGGAATTTCTGCGGGTTGAGTACTTCTAAACCCCTCAGGCTAACGACAATTTTGTAGTAGGTGGGTAAAAAAATTATTATTAGTATTTAAGTAAACTCTATTTAATACGAACTAATAAAAAGTTCGTATTAAAGTAGTCGACTGTTCATTTGCAAGATCTTCAGCTGCTTGAATCTCGGAATTACTTATCTGTCACTTTTTTTCGAAAAGAAGATAATAGAAGATTTTTAAAGAAAGATTTCTAATATAAAGATATTTCTAAACCCATGTCTCTTCCTGAGAAAATTTTGAATTGGCTGAGACTTCACAGATGAATAATAAAGTAGTATTAATGCGAATAAGTACAGCTATAATTTTATTATCTCAACCCAGAAAAATAAATAGAGATTCTCAGAGACGTCAGACACATAAATCAATAATGTGGAGTATTGAATGCAATTCGATGAGGGAGGCGAAGAACGGAGTAGGAGGCTTTCACAATGTTTATGTGAAAAGCCTTTTTCCAGCAGAAAAAAGAGACGCAGCAGCAGTAATCTCAAAGTTAGCTTACGAAAAAAAATTAGGATTCCTTTAGATCCCACCATCTTCAAGAAGTTAACTTATGATCCAACAGGACAGATTCTAAGGACCACCAACAAAGACGTAGCATCGAAAAAACAAAATTTGTAAAATCGGAAGCCTTGCCACCAAGTCTGTAGGGTTTGCCAGTGAGATTCATAGTGAGCACCGTAGGAAATCCGATATTTTGTCGAAGAACTGCATTCTATGACTCTCTCCCCGGAGATTTCCTCGTTGACCTCGATAATGTTTCGCTCTTTGCGAAGGAAGCAATTAAACATGTTAATCAATAATTTTCAGAAGATATTGCTAACTTATTCGAAGACGGATTAACCGCTACATATTTTCAATAGAAGGAAGAATTATAGGATCAAACTGAAGGTGTAACACTTAGTCCAGTAATAGCCAACAATTTTATAGAAATTTTCGAGGCCATGGCGTTGGCTACGGCGAAAAAAGGCCCAGCGTGCTCGTATCGATATGCCGACGACAAATTTGTCATTTGTAGCCACGGCGAGTATGATCTGCAAAACTTCCTCTAACATCTCAACTCCATAACTCCAAAGCATCAATTCAGTATGGACAGAAAAGACGTCTACGGAGCAGTTCTGTAATCAAGGACTGGTGTCAAGGACATATCAGATATTTAATAGAGCAGTTGGTCCAAGAAGGGAGAATCACCGGGACATAACAAAGAAAGATGAAGAAATACGTAATTGGAGAAGTCTACCATACACTTACAAAATCACGGACAACTAGTCTCTATTTTGGGCTGTCCATTTTCCGCCATACACTTTCAAAGACTCATTAGTGCTCAAAAATATTCAATAGGTCGTGTTTGTGATAAGTTTGGTGGGTTATCAATTTTTGGTACATACACGTTCTGTTATGTTATGTAAGCCAGTTTTGGGCATGTCTTGCGTAGTGGCAAAAAGTCAAGTCTCGGCATGATGTTCTTCAAGTAAAATCAACAATGGTAGTTTTAGTAAGGCACTTGTCAATGTAACCCCTGCTAGCCAATGCCTTTCCCCATACATGAGCCGACATAAGACCTCACTATACCCCTTAACGAACCAACTAGAACTCCTTAAAGAACCAAACTAGAATCTTGTCAGAAAATTTTGCTTTCCTTTTGAACCTTATATTGTCTAGGACATTGTTAGATGAAACCTGTCATTGCCTTTCAGTTTTAAATTTCCCAGAATAAAGTATTCTTCGTCATCTGTGATGATCGACTTGTCGTTTGCAAAATGATGACTGCGAAGATTAGTATCGTGGTTAGGGGTACCTTTCGGACATTTTGGTCATTATGGAATTGTATTTTTGACAATTTCTGGATAATATTCTAAAAATTGTACTTCTAGAAGACTGATATTCCCTGGCTAACTTCCTATACCATTTTCACATGTAGTTTAGAAAGTATCATTTGTATTTGACCAGTTGATATACCAGTTGGACTAAATTTTATATTTGCCAAGAGTAAATTGTTGTCATTGTTACATTTTATGTGTATATCAAGTATAATTTATATAATTAAAAAAATAAAACTCAGTTGCAGCGATTTTGGAATTAGTATGTAACTCATTCACTTTCAGAAATTTAAATGACGAATTCTGAAATACAAGTGATATATCTAAAATCCAAGTGACGTTTTCTAAAATACAAATGACTTTCTAAACTACATGTGAAAATGGTGTAGTTAATACACCAATCCTATTTGCAGCTCGTCTTACTACTCTTTTACTCTGCTGGGCTCTAAAAAGCCTTGGTTTTTGCAGTTTTGGAAATATTCATACAAGGGATTTACTGTTCACATTTCGCTATAATTCAATATACAGCGTGTCCAAGATATGAATTTCCTCCATGGTGATCTCGTAAACGGCAATAGATACAGGTTTGATTAAACAGGAAAAAAATTGCGCATTCAAGGGAATTCCATCAACCAAATTATTTTTGTCTTTTTAGTTATTTCGATAAAACTGAAATTTTCGATTTTTTTTTTATTTTTTTCTCGGGTCATATTAGAAAAAAACTAAAACCACTTTTTAATTGCAGTTTTTTATACGCTTCAACATGATAGTCTTCGTTTCACCCTATGACCTTTCGTTTGTCAAGAATGATCATCCACTTTTTTTTCTAAATACGGCCCTGGTAAGTTTTTGTGGATTCTTAGACAACTTTCTATAACAAATTCATTGATTTATCACATTTAGTAATTACACAATGTTTTAGTTTTAAATTACCTTTTTTTAGTTTCTTTTTAAATCATTTTACCTGTAATTTACGTAAGTAAGCATTTAATATTAAAAATTAAAAAAAAAGTATCTGGTAAGTTACTAATCGCACATTAACTAAATTACAAAAATTGTTCAAACAAGGGTCCATTATTTTCTAGGCAAAAATAACATCTCCTTACTGTAGCAGCAGCTAAAACTTAAAGTTTTAAAGGAGGAACGCTTCAAGTGAGTAGCAACCCGAAGTTTCTACCTTCAAAAATATGAAAGTTACGAGGTTCTCTAACTGCAACTCGAAGAGTCTATCTTGACTATTAAAAAAGTAACGATTTTTGAAACTGTGATAGAGATACTGATCTGACAATGGTATAGTCTTTTTTGGAGAAAAGCTTCAAGTGAGTATCAACCCGAAGTTTCTATTTTCAAAATTATGAAAGTTACGAGTTTCTCTAACTGCAACTCAAAGAGTCTATCTTGAATATTAAAAAAGTAACAATTTTTCGAAATTGTGTTAGACGTACTGATCTAACAATGGTATAGTCTTTTTTGGAGAAAAGATTCAAGTGAGTAGCAACTCGCAGTTTCTATCTTCAAAAGTATGATAGTTACGAGTTTCTTTAACTGCAACTCGAAGGGTCTATCTTGAATATTAAAAAATTTACGATTTTTTTGTACTGTATTAGAAGTAGTGATCTAACAATGTTATAGTCTTTTTTGGAGAAAAGCTTCAAGTGAGTAGCAATCCTAATTTTCTATCTTCAAAATTATGAAAATTACGATTTTTTCTAACTGCAACTCGAAGAGTCTATCTTGAGTGGTAAGAAAATAAAATTTTTTTGTAACTGTGTTAGAGATACTGATCTAAATCGTCTTTTTTGGAGAAAATCTTCAAGTGAGGAGCAACCCGAAGTTTTTATCTTCAAAAATATGAAAGTTACGAGTCTCTCTAACTGCCACTCGAAGAGTATACCTTGAATGGTAAGAAAGTAACGATTTTTTGTAACTGTGTTAGAGATACTGATCTGAAAATGGTATCGTCTTTTTTGGAGAAAAGCTTCAAGTGAGTAGCAACCCGAAGTTTCCATTTTCAAAATTATTAAAGTTACGAGTTTCTCTAACTGCAACTCGAATAATCTATCTTGAATATTGAAAAAGTAACGATTTATTGAAACTGTGTTAGAAGTACTGATCTAACAATGGTATAGTCTTTTTTTGGAGAAAAGCTTCAAGTGAGTAACAACCCGTAGTTTGTATCTTCAAAAATATGAAAATTACGTTTTAATATAACTGCAACTCGAAGAGTCTATCTTGAGTGGTAAGAAAATAACGATTTTTTGTTACTGTATTAGAGATACTGATCTGAATTGTCTTTTTTGGAGAAAATCTTCAACTGAGTAGCAATCCGAAGTTTCTATTTTCAAAAGTATGAAAGTTATGAGTTTCTCTAACTGCAATTCGAAGAATCTATCTTGAATGGTAAGAAAGTAACGATTTTTTGTAACTGTGTTAGAGATACTGATCTGACAATGGTTTTTTGGAGAGAATCTTCAAGTGAGTAGCAACCAGAAGTTTCTATCTTCAAAAGTATGAAAATTACGATTTTCTCTAACTGCAACTAGAAGAGTCTATTTTAAATAATACAAAATTACGATTTCTAGAAACTGTGTTAGCGATACTGATCTGACAATGGTATCGTTTTTTTTGGAGAAATTCTTCAAGTGAGTAGCAAATTGAAGTTTCTATCTTGAAAAATATGAAAGTTACGAGTCTCTCTAACTGCAACTCGAAGAGTCTATCTTTAATAATAAAAAACTAACGATTTCTAGAAACTGTGTTAGCGATACTGATCTGACAATGGTATAGTCTTTTTTGGAGAAAAGCTTCAACTGAGTAGCAATCCGAAGTTTCTATTTTCAAAAGTATGAAAGTTATGAGTTTCTCTAACTACAATTCGAAGAATCTATCTTGAATGGTAAGAAAGTAAGGATTTTTTGTAACTGTGTTAGAGATACTGATCTGACAATCACCTTTTTTTAGAGAAAAGCTTCAAGTGAGTAGCAACCCGAAGTTTTACGTTCAAAAATATGAAAGTTTCGATTTTCTTTAAATGCAACTCGAAGAGTCTATCTTGAATGGTAAGAAAGTAAAGATTTTTTGTAACTATGTTAGAGATACTGATCTGACAATGGTATCGTCTTTTTTTGAGAAAATCTTCAAGTAAGTAGCTTCAGCTCAAAGTTTGATTGTTGTTTTTAAATGATTACGATTTTTTGTAACTGTATTAGAGATACTGATTTGACAATAGTATCGTCTTTTTTGGGGAAAATCTTCAAGTAGGTAGCAACTTGAAATATCTATCTTCAAAATTATGAAAGTTACGGGTTTCTCTAATTGCAACTCGAAGAGTCTATCTTGAATGGTAACAAAGTAACGATTTTTCGTAACTGTGTTAGAGACACTGATCTGACAATGGTATCGTCCTTTTTGGAGAAAAGCTTTAAATGAGTAGCAACCCGAAGTTTGAAGCCAAACCAGCCAAGCTGGGGAGGCTATGAGATATGAAATCAGGAAAGAGCGCAAACCAGAGAAGTCTGCCGGCAGCAGATCGGGGATTTATAGGCAATCGGCCCGGAATCCCCAAGCGTAAAAAACATGGGGTTTTTTAGTGGGTAAGAATCCCACACTACCGGACAACGTCGTGCGGTAGTTGTCCGGTGTCTTTAGAAGATTTTTTAATGCCCCGGGGTCGCTCCCCCGAAAAAAAAAAAAAAAAAAAAAAACCCGAAGTTTTTATCTTCAAAAATATAAAAATTACGACTCTCTCTAACTGCAACTCGAAGAGTCTACCTTGAATAGTGAGAAATTAACGATTTGTTGTATAGCAGATAGCAATCCGAAGATTCTATCTTCAAAAATATAAAAATTACGATTTTCTCTGACTGCAACTCGAAGAGTCTATCTTGAATGGTAAGAAAGTAAACAGTTTTTGTAACTGTGTTAAAGATGCTGATCTGACAATAGTATTGTCTTATTTAAAGAAAAGCTTAAAGTGAGTAGCAATTCGAAATTTCTATCTTCAAAAATATGAAAGTTACGATTTTCTCTAACTGCAACTCGAAGGGTCTATCTTGAATAGTAAGAAAGTAAAGATTTTTTGTAGCTGTGTTAGAGATACCAAAACTTAAATTTTTAGCTGCTATTTTTGCTACGAAGGAAACTGCTGCTTAACTACGAAGGAAAGCTAAAAACTTTCCTTCTTTCCTCTCAAATGTATTTCCTATAAACATGATATTTTATGTAGCCGTAGGGCAAAAAAGTCTGACGGAATGATATCCGGGGAACGGGGTAGCCAAGTATGTGCCGAGTGGGTGTAATCTTTCGGGACAAACACCTTCATACATGCGTTCTGCTGTAACTGCATTGTTATCAGACAAGATGTAGCACTTTACCATATCAAATTTTTCTTCCAATGAAGACACACTTCCAAGACCTCCTTTGTTTCATTTATAAAAGGCATTTAAAATAATAAAAAAAGTAACTTAAAACCTAAACATTGCGTAAATAATTACTAAATATGATGCATTAATGAATTTGCAATAAAAAGTTGTTTTAGAATTCACAAATACCAGGGCGGTTTATAGAAAGAAAAAGTTGATGATCATTCTTGACAAACGAAACGTCATAGGATGAAACGAAGACTATCATGTTGAAGCTCATAACGAACTGCCTGAAAAGTGGTTTTAGTTCTTTTTCTAACAGATACTATAACTCGAGAAAAAAATAAAAAAGCAGTTCGAAAATATCAGTTTTATCCAAATAACTAAAAAAACCAAAAATAATTTTTGTCGATCCGTTTGCACCGTGAAACTACTCCCTTGAATGCGCAACTTTTATTCCATTTAAACCAAACCTGTATCTATTGCCGTTTACGACATCATCATGGTGGCCATTTAAGAATGCCTAAAGCTGAATTAATGCAAATTTGCAAGTCTCCGATATCTCAGTTAGTATACAGTATGCCCAAGATAAGTCTTGTAGGCCACTTCTTGCAAACTGACTTAAGCTATTATGTCAATTTGGAGACTACAAAACGGTGAATATTTTGTGTTCCAAGGATGAATGGATAAATGGAATAATTATCTCAAATTTTCGTCGTATAAATCATTCACTTATTATTGACATCAAGTAGACAATTGGCAATCTGATCTTGACATTTATATCGTAATTTCCTAATCTGTGCAGAAGGGAGATAGGTATAAAAAAATAAGATTTTCAGGGTAACGAGGTGTCAAAAGTAAGGAAATGAGTTATACGTTCTAGCTTTCATATATTGGGAACATTTTATAAAAAAATACTAACATCGGGGTATTCAACTTTTTTTCTGAGATTGGTGCTTAGCAAACATACAAACGTCCGTCATTCCTAACTTGCTTCAAAACAATTAACGTAATGTTTCTACTCGACCATCCACCCCCTTTTTTGCAGCCAAATAATCCGGATTTGACCTCCGCTGACCACCAGACCGACTCGGAAGGCCGAGAAAAATAGAAAGAACTCACGCAGGGGGGTGGAGGGTCGATCTCTTTCATTTTCGTTATTTATTATTGCGACAATCGAAAGTATTCGAAGAAACTCGCGTAATCTCCGGCTTACTGGCCAATTTAATGGCTTTAATTGTCCGGGGGTACCCCGATGCCAGCCGGGGTACACTTTTGTCCGGCGTGCGTGGGACGTTGGATGATGTCCATCTGCAATTGTGGGAATGAAATTAATTATCCCAGGAGAGGGATGTGAGACGTAATTTTACAATTTTTAGGGGTAAAATAAGCCGTCAGATGGTTGATGTTGGCCATTACGTCACCCCTAGGCTCTTTTTGCAACGAAGGGAAACTTGACATATATCCCTTCACAAACATATTATATAATGTAATAAAATTTCAAAATCCATTGTTATAGTTTTATTTAAAGATCACCTCGTTCTAGACCTGACCTTCTATACCATTATTTGCGATTGCACCATTTTTCAACTTTTTTTTTGGCAATGGTATAAAGTTCGCATCAGATACAATGGCAAAAACACAGCTTATCGACAATTATAGAGTGTTTATCAGCCGTTTAATTACTATAGCGAATATTTTTCAAACGACCTATCTCTATTTGAAATGGCTTAAGTAGGTCTCGAGCATGTTAGTGCAAACAATGTGCAAGTTTTTAAAAAATGTTAAAAAAAGCCAACTACGTAAGCACAGATAAAGCTGTTTTGATGATTTTACATCGGGAGGAAATGTTCGTACACCAAAAGCAAGGTGACCTCGGAAATTAGTTTTAGATATGTGAGGTTTTATGGTGATTTTGACTGGAGCTCAAAAAATGGCCACTAAATTGGTCATTTCAAGAAAATTTTGCTCTATATAGCTGGCCTTAGGGGAAATCGCTACTTTGCAAAGAATCTTTTCTGTACGTGAAATGAGTGTAAACAAATTAATTATTACCAAAAAGAAACCTAAACTGCCGCCTTAATCAAATCCAGGCACATGTCAACCCGTAAAATATCCGTTTCCTTCACGTTATTTGCACCCTCATCTCATATACTTGTCTTCGAGACTCTCTCAGCAGGCGTTGAAAATAATCAATAGCTCGGTTTTAATACGAATTCGATACATCTCCTTGGCGCTTTTCGAAGGGGCTTTTCGGCACTTTTAACGGTTTCGAGAAAGCATGTTTCCATCTGTTTTTTTTTCTTCAATAAAACTAACCGTTAGCCAAGTGTAACTGTGCTTAAACCCTTTTTTTACCTATTTTTTACAGTTTCTGGCAATAGGAGGCAATAGAAAACGGATCTTAAAAAAATTAATGTCGAGAATACATCCTAAATATTTTTTAATTGGCACATAAGTATCGACATTTCTCTTAAAAGGGAAATTGAAAGGAACTAATGCGGCTTACGAACGTTATTCATTTAAAAAAAAAGGCCCACAGAACCCATCGAAATCGCATCAAAACATCCATATCAGCTGTCACTTGGAATATGTTTTTTATCGGACGTGTCTTTTGTGTGGGACTTAAACTTTTTCCTGTTATTGACGTATTTCGGTCCTTCCGTTTAACGAACACGATGATCGGTACCGCAAAATCTGCCCTGTTAACTGGGAGTTGGCCAGCACAATGACGAAGGGCTCCTTGGTATACCAGATTTTTATCTGGTGGCCGTCAAAGACTTGTCCGCCCTCATTGACAAAAGCGGTAAAGAAGCAAATCTTGCAAACTCGGGCTGTAAAATTGCTAATTCGAAGACTTTGGTGAAGCTCCAACAAAAAAAAACCTTTTTTTTTTAGTTGATTAATTCGAATTTTATGAAATTTTATTATATTGAATAAACAAAAGTTTAAGTTAAATTTTAAAGAATAATTATTTTCTCCTAAAATTTAAGGAGCACTTAATTGCTTTTGAGTTTTTTTTTAAGTTTGTTTTTGTTCTTATGCTGCTTATCTTTAAGGATATTGGCATATTTCATTCTTTCATTCAACATCGATTTTTGCCTTAGTTTTTCATAAGAACTTTTTTCTCTTGTTAAAAGTGTTCCTCGCCAACTCTATGCATCGTTTACATTCTTTAGTATACGATTCTACTTACCATTTAAGCAACATGCTATACATAGTGGCTCACTTTTTTTTGTAGCCCATTTTTCTGTAACGTGACCCAGGTTTTCTACAGCAAAAAATAACCCTAATTTACTATATAAACTATAGTAAAAAGATGCTTTATTACGGAAATACATAGTGTAAAGTGACATTTAAAAGAACGAAAAATACAGTATTTTTTCGAAAAGGTTTGAGATATTTTACTGGTTTTAAGGGCGCTGATAGCTTATATAAAGATCTTATGGCATTAATTTAAAATAGCAAAAAGAAATTTTTTAAATAATTTCTTGTACTTTTTAATCTTTTCATTAAAAAAATAGGTTAAAAACGTCCTTAAAAAATGACAGCTGTCAGAGAAATCTGAGAAGCCTAGCTTGCTCAGGGCAGAATTATTTACAACTTTCGAATTTACGTTATTTTGATAGAACCAATATGATTCCTAACTTTTTAAACATTGTTTTGGCTTCTTTTACGCAATTTTTTTATGTTATATTTGCATATTTTCTGCGAATAAAAAAAAGCTGTTTCTCCATTAATAAAGTTTTATAAATCAACTGACTTAAAAAAAAAACATTAGAATTATAATTTTTAGATGAAATAGTTATTTTTAAACAATTTGAGCCCTACTTCTAACCTAAATTTCCCCAAAAACTCTAAATTCGCATTTTTAGAAGCTCGATGTAATTTTCTTTTGACCTTAATCCTAACCTGAATTTGCCCAGAAACATTTGATATTCGTCTTTTGACGCTTTGAGTAATTTTGACAATAATCTTAATTTGAATTCCTCTAAACCCTCCAAATTTATATTTTTACGCATTTTGAGTAATTTTTCACTGATTTTGGCTTTAATCTTACTCTGGCTTTCTCAAAAAACATCAAAATTGTGCATTTCTAATCGATTTTAGTCCTAATTCTAACCTGAAGTTCTCTAAAGGCTCCAATTTCGAATTTTTAGACGCTTTGTGACATGTTTTAACTTATCTTCTCTTGACTCTAATCTTAACCTGAATTTGTCCAGAAACACTAAGTTTGCATTTGGGTCATTTTTTACCGATCTTGGCCTTAGTTTTAGCCTGACTGTCCCAAAAGCATAAAAATTTGCATATTTAGATGAAATAGGCTTTTTTAATCGATTTTGGTCCTATATTCTAAAACGGATTTCTCCAAAAACTCCAAATTTGCACTTTTAAATGCTTTGTGTAAATTTTTAACCCATTTTGGCCAAGTCTTAATTTGAATTTTTCCAAACCCTACAAGTTGGTATTTTCATATATTTTCTGTCATTTATCACTGATTTTGGCTTTAATCCTAGCATGACTTTAAAAAAAGCAACAAAATTAACTTTTTTAATAAGTCGGTCGTTTTTAATCGATTTTAGACCCAATCCTAACCTGAACTTTTCCGTAAACTTTTAGTTTGCATTTTTAGACGCTTTTCGCTTTTTTAGATGAAACGGGTCATTTTTAATCGACTTTCCGGATTTCTCTAAAAACTCCAAATTTGCATTTTTAGACGCTTTGTGTAAATTTTCAGCCCATTTTGGCCATAATCTTAATTCGAATTTCTCCAAACCCTCCAAGCTTGCATTTTTATACATTTTGAGTAATTGTTCACTGATTTTAGCTTTCAACCCAGCCTGACTTCTTTAAAAAATATCTAAATTTACTTTTATAGATAAAGTCTGTCGTTTTTAATCGATTTTAGTCTTAATCCTAACATGCACTTTTCCATAAACTTTTAGTTTGCATTTTTAAACGCTTTTTGCTTCTTTAGATGAAACCGGTAATTTTTAATCGACTTTAGTCTTACATTCTAATCCGTATTTCTCTAAAAACTCCAAGTTTGCACTTTTAGATGCTTTGTGTAAATTTTCAGCCCATTTTGGCCATAATCTTAATTCAAATTTCTCAAAACCCTCCAAGCTTGTATTATTATATATTCTAAGTCATTTTTCACTGATTTTGGCCTTAATCCTAACCTGACTTTTTAAAAAAACATCGAAATTTATTTTTTTGAGATAAAGTTCGTCGCTTTTTTTTTATCAATTTTAGTCTTAATCCTACCTGAATTTTTCCATTAACTTTTAGTTTGCATTTTTAGACTTATCTGCTTTTTTAGATAAAATGGGTCAATTTAATCGACTTTAGTCCTATATCCTAACCCAGATTTCTCCAAAAACTCCAAATTAACACTTTTAGATCCTTTGTATAAATTTTTAACCCATTTTTGGCTATAATCTTAATGTGAATTTCTCCAAACCCTACAAGTTTGTATTTTAATACATTTTCTGTCATTTATCCTTGTTTGACCTTAATCCTAGCCCGATTTTTTAAAAAACAACGAAACTTATTCTTTAGATAAAGTCGGTCGATTTTAGTCCCAATTCTAACCTGAACTTTTCCATAAACTTTTAGTTTTGCATGTTTAGACGCTTTTTGCGTTTCTATATGGAACGTGTCAATTTTAATCAACTTCAGTCCTACACTATAGCCCGTATTTTCTGCAAAAACTCCAAACTTGCACATTTAGAGGCTTTGTGTACATTTTTAACCCATTTTGGCCATAATCTCAATTTGAATTTATTCAAACCCTTCAAGTTATTCTAGCATTTTTATATATTTTGAGTAATTTTTCGCTGATTTTGGCCTTAATCCTAATCTGACCTTTTAAAAACACCATCGAAATTTACTTTTTAAGATAAAGTTGGTGGTTTTTAATCGATTTTAGTCCTAATCTTAACCTGATAACTTTTCCATATACATCTAGCTTGCATTTTTAGACGCCTTTTGCTTTTTTAGATGAAATGAAAAATTTTTAATAGACTTTAGTTCTATATTCTAATCCGGATTTCTCACAAAAACACTCCAAATTTGAACTTCTAGAAGCTTTGTGTCTATTTTTTGCCCATTTTGGACATAATCTTAATTCGGATTTCTCAAAACCCTCCAAGTTTGTATTTTTATAATTTTGAGTCTTTTTTCACTAATTTTGATCTTAATCTGTTTTGTTTTTTTAATATTGAAAATTACTATTTTACATAAAATCCGTCGTTTTTTATAAATTTTAGTCTTGACCCTAACCTGAACTTGTTCATTAACTTTTAGTTTTCATTTTTAGAAGTTTCTGCTTTTTTATGTGAATTGGGTCACTTCTAATCAACTTTAGTCCTATATTCTAACCGGGATTTCTCAAAAAAGCTCCAAATTTGCACTTTTAGACGCTTGTGTAGATTTTCAGCCCATTTTGACCATAATCTTAATTCGAATTTTTCCAAACCCTTCAAGTTTGCATTTTTATACATTTTGAGTCATTTTTCAATGTCTTTTGGCCTTAATCCAAGTCTGATTTTTTGAAAAAAACCTTTTAAATTAACTTTTTTTGATAAAGTCTGTCGTTTTTAATCAATTTTAGTCTTAATCCTAACTTGAACTCTTCCATAAACTTTTAGTTCACATTTTTAGAAGCTGTTTACTTTATTAGAAGAAATGGGTAATTTTCAATCGACTTTGGTCCTATATTCTAACCGGCATTTCTCCAAAAACTTCAAATTTGTACTTTTAGATGCCTTTTGTAAATCTTAAAGCCATTTTCGCCCTAACCTTAATTCGAATTTCTCCACACTCTCCAATTTTGTATTTTTATACACTTTGACTAATTTTTCACTGATATTGGCCTTAATCCTAGCCTGACTTCTTTAAAAAACATCGAGATTTACTTTTTTAGATAAAGTCCGTCGTTTTTAATCAATTTTAGTCCCAATCTTAACCTAAACTCTTCCATAAACTTTTAGTTCGCATTTTTAAAGGCTTTTTTGCTTTTTTAGAAGAAATGGGCAAATTTAAATCGACTTTACTCCTATATTCTAACCCGGATTTCTCCAAAAACTCTTGCACTTTTATATGCTTTTTGTAAATTTGTAACCCATTTTGGCCATAATCTTCATTCTTCGAATTTCTCTAAATCCCCCAAGTTTGTATTTTTATACATTTTGAGTCAGTTTTTACTTATTTTCTTAATCCCACTCTGACTAGGTATTTTAAAAAAACCATCGAAATTTACTTTTTTAGATAAAATCCGTCGTTTTTAATCAATTTTAGTCTTAATGCTAACCTGAACTCTTCCACAAACTTTTAGTTGACCCATTTTTGACGCTTTTTGCTTTTTTAGAAGAAATGGGTAATTTATAATCGACTTTTTACTCTTATATTCTAACCCGGATTTCTCCAGAAACTCCAAATTTGCACTTTTAGACGCTTTGTATAAATTTTTAACCCATTTTGGCCATAATCTCAATTTGACTTTTCCAAACCCTCCAACTTTCTATTTTTATATGTTTTGAGTCAGATTCACTGATTTTGGCCTGACATAAAAAAAACATCGAAATTTACTTTTTTAGATAAAATCGGTCGTTTTTAATCGATTTTATTCCTAATCCTAATCTGAACTTTTCCATAAACTTTTAGTTAGTTCCATACACTCTTTGCTTTTTTTATATAAAATGGGTCATTTTTAATCGACTTTAGTTTTAAATCCAAACCCTGATTTCTCCCGAAAAACTTCAAATTTGCACTTTTAGACGCTTTGGGTACTCAAAGCCCTAGAAGTTAGTGTTTTTATACATTTTGAGTCATTTTTCACTAATTTTGACCTTCATCCTATCCTGGCTTTTTAAAAAAACATCGAAATTTTCTTTTCTTAAATAAAGTCCGTCGCTTTTTATCAATTTTAGTCTTAATTCTAACCTAAACTTTTTCATTCACTTTTAGTTTTCATTTTTGGACATTTCTCCTTTTTTAGATGAAATGGGTCATTTTTAATCGACTTTAGTCCTATGTTCTAACCTGGATTTCTCCAAAAAACTCCAAATTTGCACTTATAGATGCTTTGTGTAAATTTTTAATGCATTTTGGACATAATCTAAATTTGAATTTCTCCAATCCCTCCAAGTTTGTACTTTTATAAATTTTTAGTAATTTTTCATTAATTTTGGCCTTAATCCTAGCCTGACTTTAAAAAAAAAACATCGAAATTTACTTTCTTAGATAAAGTCTGTCGTTTTTAATCGATTTTATTACTAATCCTAATCTGAACTTTTCCATAAACTTGTAGTTTGCATGATTAGAAGCTTTGAGTTATTTCTAATCGATTTTGGCTATAATCTTAATTTAAATTTCTCCGAACCTTTCAAATTTGTATTTTTACATACTTTTGAGTCAGTTTTACGGATTTCGGTCTTATTCTAGTCCTAATTCTAACTTGAATTTCCCCAGAGACTCTAAATATACATTTCTAGACGCTTTGTGTGATTTTTTACCCAATTTTGACCCTAATCCTAACCTGAATTTTGCCAAGAGCTTTTGATTTGCATCATCATCCGATTAGTTAAATTGATTATTTCGATTCATTGGATTATAGAAATTTATCGATTATGCCCATCACTACATGAAACTAATCAATATATCATATTGAAGAGATTAGAATGTTATAAAACTTTGTAATTGAAACTTTGTATCTTCTGTTTTAAACTTTGTATCACCATTAGTTTTCGAAACAAAAAAGACTGAACTTGTTTGGCAAATTTTACAGTGTTCTACATATTTCGGAAACTACTGAGAATTTGGTTTCCTACTACATCTAAACAAAAGACAATACTGCATGCACTTAAAAAAGTCACCCTGTATATTTTTGTAGAAATTTTATCGTCAATACGTCTGATACCCTTCCTGATACCAGTAAAAACTCCTAATTATTCTGGTGTCACCAATTTATGATGTCAGGTGACACAATTTATCAATAATTTTCTGAAAATTACAAAAGCACGTTGGTGCTCTATTTCCTCCGTCTAATTTACTATACTGAGTAATTCCAAAGTTGGGGTTAACTTTTCACTACCAAATAAGACTTCTAGAAATGAAAAAAATAATAATTTGGAGCTTTTTTGGAATATCAACATCAAGGGAGATAATGGGGTGTTAAAGTTTTATTTAAAAAATAAAAATGTATTATACAGTGCCAAACCACTTGAGGTAATTATTCAAAATTTCAGAGGTTTCAATAATGTAAAATGACCGGCTTAAAACTCGTTGTGCATAAGTGTTTTAAAATTGTATTTTTAACACTTACGTCTTAAATAGCTATTTCGTAACTGTGCAAAAACATAATAAAGAGTTTTTAAACCACTTATTTTAACAATCAACATCCTTATTTTTACATACATTTCACTTTATCGTAATCATTCACCCTTGTAACGTCAAATTCTATAACATAAAGAGATCTAAAGACCTCTTATTTCAACTTCGTTATTCTTATTATGACATATTTTAGCTGTACAGACCGATTTCCGATACTTTTAGCGCCAATTAAGTTAACGTTAACGAAAAAGTCAGAAATATGTGCAAAATAAGGATAACAATTGTCAAAGTAAGTGGTTCAAACACTCTCTATTAGTTACGAAAATAGCAACGACTATTTTTTTTATACCTAACGTTTTATTGTCTTATGGTGGCTTTTACAACTATCAGTAAAACTTCAGTTTGAAGTTAAAACATTAGATATGACATAGAGTGCATTGTTTATCTGTCAGGTAACAATGCAATCTACGTCATTACTGTTGTTTTAACTTCAAACTGAAGTTTTACTGATAGTGGTAAAAGTCGCCCTTAATGTGTATAAGAATCTTTATTCCACTTTCAGCCCGCTTATTAAACGATATGTTTTGTATAATAATTATTGCTTAAACACAACGATAAACATGGGAATCGAACAAACGTTTTTGTGATGGAGATTTTATAGCAGTTTCAACTGGACAGCACCTTATATTATGCATTAGCTCTGAAAATGGCCGCCTCAAGCTTCTTACGCCTTACCAGGCAAAGACAAATAGAAAAAGAGGCCTCCAATGGGGCCCAGTCTCAATCGCTATTAGTTTTTTGGAAGTACCCAGGTAATGTAGCTACATAATAGATCAAATTTACATTTTCATAATTTGTAAAGTACCTACCCTGCATTACGACAAAAGAGCCCAGATACACATTGTTAGTTTCTAGAAGATGTTCTAACTGTTGCTAGAGAAACCAAGCAACTAAGGCATTAGAGCTCCAATAAAATTCCAACCAAAGTTAAGGTAACAAAAAGCTTAATTAAACAGCAAAAAAATTAAAATGAATGGCTTTCACCTATTAGCAGAGGCATTTCATTTAAATCACCGACACATCTTAGTACCTGAAATCATTAGTAAAAACTTAGGCATTTTTGCCTGAAAATTACCACTGCTGACTCAGTGCCTAATTTAGGCCCATTATAGTCAAATAGGTCTTAAAAAAAACATTGAATCCAACAAAAGAATTTTCTGTGATAGGTCATTAAAAAGTATTTAAACTGCTAATACTGTGGAATGGCAGTATTTAAATTTTAATCCTTGCGATAATAAATTAGTGAGTAATTTATTTATAATTTGTTTAGTAATGTTTTTTGTACATTTAGAGGAATATTTTCGGTCTTCTTAAGAGAATGCATAAGAAGGCAATTGCTGCTAGCTGAACTCCTAGCTGTGAAATATGAAATAGACCAATCGTGGGCAATTCTATCTATGTAACAAAAACACACGATCTGTTCTCTTAAAATTGTCAATGTCCAACTAAATTAAACATGAAGATGTACAAAAATTATTAATAACTTATTACTATTAAAGACTGTAAAACTCGAATGGATTTTCCATATCACATCCTTGTGTTGTTAAGTGTGATATGACAAAGGTTGCCATGAAATGGCCAGATCAAATGATCAGATCCACCGTTGCCGTTGTTTTACAGTATGGTCATTACAGAACGTCATCTAGAGGCTATAATTTTTTTTACAGAAATGGATGACATAGTCCAAGTAAAAGGACTTTTGTTCTTTGATCCTTTTTTTAGATAACTTTTTTAACCCCCGATCGATTTTTAAGCACTTTTAGAATCGCTTTTTTGACCATTTTTAAAAAAACCTCTTTAGATGTTATATTAATTCGAGTTGATTAAGTGGATTCGATCTTTAAGCTAAGATCACACGATGTTACTTTTGCTGCACTGCAACTAAAAAGTTGCGCAGAATTTTAAACTCTCCATCTGAATCGCTACGCAGTTTCAAAACGTAGCGTTTGCAATACAAAAGTTCCTTCAGTTTTAAGTTGCATGAAACCTGTTAAACAGCCACGTGTGAGTAAGAATTTTTTAAAGTTGCGGCGCTGTAAAAAAAAATATTAAATCAGTTGTAGGCGGCAAACTAAAGAGATTTGAATATCCCGCCACTCAAGATAACACGTCACTGGTTGACAGATGACTTGTGGCATGTTATTGTTGTCATTAATATTATATTTTAGTATGGAGCGACGACGCTCTCTGTGTTATTTTTTTAAAATTAATTTTGTTAAATAAATGCCATATTAGTAGGTGGAACTACATCTTCAGGAGTGGGGTAATCGAGGATAAACGAGAAAGTGAAAAGAATGTCCTGTTATTCCTAAACTAATATTTACAAGAACCACGTTTTGCATTGTTTAATCATTTGGGAATTTTCTTTGAAAGATTGAACAAACAGTGGTACAAGTTTAACGAATTTGAAGAAATCAAGTAATGCCAAATGTCGAAAACAATAAATCAAGCATCAAACTCATCTTATGCTGATGCTGCATCGACTGGTCACTGCAGTAGACAGATAGGGGCTTCCGCTTCAACAAGTACCTCGTTAAGTTGCTGGAATCTGTATCCGAATTAATGAAGCAAAACTTCCTCATGTTGAGCATGCTTATGCATAGAGTGAAGGATTCACTGCACAGTTTAAGTGATGGTCCTCCTCCCAATCAAGTCCAGAATTTTATCATTATGCCCGATCAATCTAAAAGTATTTCCTGCTATAAGAACTTGAACGAAGCAAGTGATTATCTCGATAAGACCCTGCTTGCACAGCTGGCCCGAAGCTTTCTCCTTCCAGACCGCCCAAAACAATTTACATTGGCTCACATTTGAAGCTTCATCTTAATGCATTTTTACATTCTAAGAGAATAAAGTAGATTTATGGAACTGGATGCAACACAGGATGCAGATACCACAAGAGAGTGTTACCAATTATTTTTATGAGAAACTTTTATTGTGCAGGGATGTTAAATTGCCATTCCAAGAGATTAAGGAGAAGATTGCTCTACTTTAGAATAATTCTCAGCATTCGTCTTGTCAAAGGGCCATAACACTGAGACTGACTTATTTAGAGACTTGATCAGTTATGAACAAGTACGTGAAGCTAGGAAGAACAGACCATTAGGGAGGCCAATTAATCGATCATCTGAATATGGCATTTCTAGAAATACAAGACTGAAATGAAGCCATGTGAATTGAGATGATACAACTGCAATCAAGTAGGTCATGTCTGTACAGCTTGTCCTCAACCAAAGAGAGCTAAGGGATCATGTTTTTCATATGGAGCTACCGACCACCTTATTACTTATTGTCCGGTGAGGAAGGGATCTGTAATTGTTGCATTGCTTTGTTGCCCTTTAAGAAGTATGTATTTATGATGATGACATTGACTTCTTGTGGTCTTAAACTGTGGTTATGTGTTATTTGATCGGGTCGATAAAAGATCAGAATGGCCGAGTTGTAGGCGGCAAAATAAAGGGATTTCAATATCCCGCCACTTAGGATAGTCATAACGCGTCACTGGTTGACAGCTGGCATGTGTCATGTCATGGTTGTCATTTTTATTAGTATGGAGCGACTGGGCTCTCTGTGTTATTTTTTTATAAATTTTATTACATAAATGCCACCATAGATGAAACCAATTTGAATTTATTATTATTATTATGTATATCAACGCCCCAGTAACTAAACCTACACAGTTAAAACTTTTGCAGCGCATTCCCAGTTTGATACTTTTTGTGTCCCAACAATTGTTCTTGTTGGGTTAGGATTCGAAAACTTGCTGCTTGTTTATATTATTTTGTAAATTTCATTGAGAAAAAAGATTTTCTTTTCTCACTGACCTATCTTAAATTTAAGCCCTTTTAGAATTGTGTTTTTTGACCATTTTTAAAAAACCACCTTAGGTGTTAAATTCATTCGATTGAGTTTGTTACGTTCTTAGGGGTTGCAAGCCTGCCACTCCAATCAAAAACAGCAAAAAAATGTTTACGAAATTTTTTCGAAAATGTCCAAAATGCCATTGCGACTTTACCTTCAATTCTCAACTTTGATCGCCTGTTACTTGAGAACGCCTCGACCGATGGGAGTGAGTCCAATTGTTTTTTCTTTTTCTTCATAGCCTCTTCCACCTCCCGCCATCAGAGATTCCGTGGGTGCAATATTTGCCGAGATAGACCCCTTTGGAGGTCGCCGAGATAGACCCCTTCAGAGGTCGATTTTTAAGCACTTTTCGAATCGCGTTTTTTGACCATTTTTAAAAAACCTCTTTAGATGGGTAATTCATTCGAGTTGAGTTTGTTACGTTCTTAGGGGATTGCAAGCGTGCCATTCCGATCAAAAACCGAAAAAAAACATCGAAACATTTTCGAAAATGTCCAAAGGCGAGGGGGGGGGGGGGTTGATTACGACTTTTTCTCTTTTTCTCAATTCTCGACTTTGACCGACTGTAACTTGAGAACGCCTCGACCGACCGCCGGGAGTCCAAGTATTCTTTCCTCTTCTTGATGCCCTCTTTCACCTCCGCCATCGGAGATTCTGTGGGTGGAATCTTTGCGGAGATAACCCCTTTGGAGGTAAATTTTTAAGCACTTTTAGAATCTCGTTTTTTTACCACTTTTAAAAAACCTCTTTAGATGTTAAATTCATTTGAGTTGAGTTTGTTACGTTTTTAGGGGATTGCAAGCGTGCCATTCCGATCAAAAACCGAAAATAAAAAATTCGAAACATTTTCTAAAATGTCCAAAGGGGGGGGGGGGAGGAGGTTATTACAACTTTTTCTCTTTTTCTCGATTTTGACCGACTGTAACTTGAGAACGCCTCGACCGACCGCCGGGAGTCCAAGTATTTTTTTCCTCTTCTTGATGCCCTCTTTCACCTCCGCCATCGGAGATTCTGTGGGTGCAATATTTGCGGAGATAACCCCTTTGGAGGTCGATTTTTAAGCACTTTTAGAATCGCGTTTTTTTACCTTTTTTAAAAAACCTCTTTAGATGTTAAATTCATTCGAGTTGAGTTTGTTACGTTCTTAGGGGATTGCAAGCGTGCCATTCCGTTCAAAAACCGAAAAAAAAAATTCGAAACATTTTCGAAAATGTCCAAAGGGGGGGGGGTGATTACGACTTTTGCTCTTTTCCTCAATTCTCGACTTTGACCGACTGTAATTTGAGAACGCCTCGACCGACCGCCGGGAGACCAAGTATTCTTTCCTCTTCTTGATGCCCTCTTTCACCTCCGCCATCGGAGATTCTGTGGATGGAATATTTGCGGAGATAACCCCTTTGGAGGTAAATTTTTAAGCATTTTTGGAATAGCGTTTTTTTTACCATTTTTAAAAAAACCTCTTTAGATGTTAAATTCATTCGAGTTGAATTTGTTACGTTCTTAGGGGATTGCAAGTGTGCCATTCCGATCAAAAACCGAAAATAAAAATTCGAAACATTTTCGAAAATGTCCAAAGGGGGGGGGGGGTTATTACAACTTTTTCTCTTTTCTCTTTTTCTCAATTCTCGACTTTGACCGACTGTAACTTGAGAACGCCTCGACCGACCGCCGGGTGTCCAAGTATTTTTTCCTCTTCTTGATGCTCTCTTTCAGCTGCCATCGGAGATTCTGTGGGTGCAATATTTGCAGGTCGATTTTTAAGCACTTTTAGAATCGCGTTTTTTTTACCATTTATAAAAAACCTCCATCATTCGAGTTGAGTTTGTTACTTTCTTAGGGGATTGCAAGCGTGCCATTCAGATCAAAACAGCAAAAAAAAATTTTCCAAATTTTTCGAAACTGTCCAGAAGGCAGGCATTACGACTTTTTCCTCAATTCTCAACTTTGACCGCCTGTAACTCGAGAACTTCTCTATCGATCGGAGTGAATCCAACTGTTTTTTTCCTCTTCTTAATGTCCTCTTTCACCTCCCGCCATCGGAAGCGTTCCAAAGGTGCAATATTTTCGGAGATAGACCCCTTCGGCGGTCGATTTTTAAGCACTTTTAGAATCCCCTAAATGTCCAAAGGGCAGGCATTACGACTTTTTCCTCACTTCTCAACTTTGACCGCCTGCTACTTGAGAACGCCTCAACCGATTGGAGTGAATCCAACTGTTTTTTCCTCTTCTTGATGCTCTCTTTCACCTCCGGTCATCGGAAGTTCAGTAGGTGCAATATTTTCGGAGAGAGACCCCTTCGGAAGTCGATATTTAAGCACTTTTAGAATCGTGTTTTTTGACCATTTTTAAAAAATACCTCTTTAGATGTTAAATTAATTCGAATTGAGTTTGTTACGTTCTTAGGGGATTGCAAGTGTGCCATTCCGATCAAAAACAGCAAAAAGATTTTTCCGAATTTTTTTCGAAAATGTTCAAAGGGGGGCATTACGACTTTCTCCTCAATTGTCAACTTTGACCGCCTGTAACTTGAGAACGCCTCGACCGATCGGAGTGAATACAACTGTTTTTTTCCTCTTCTTGCTACTCTTCATACCCTGCATATAGAAGACAAAACATTTTTCGATTTATGTTTGTTTAGGTATACAAAATTTTTGTCTTATTTTGGAGCCTAGAATAAGTGATTGCATTTATGGTATTATTTTCGGAAACACCCTGTACCAAAAAAGCCCGACTTAGCACGGGGTGAGAGTATGAATGAACTTTTCGGCGACGCTGATTGGTTAAAATACTTTTCCTAATTCGGAGGGTTTAAGACAATGTGAAAACACTGACAAAAATGCATTTACGGTCTCATACAAGTCGCCATTGTTATTGTAACACTGTTTACTCGATAGTAATTATAAGTTTTACCTTACTTAGCAGTTTGTTTATCAAGCATTTTTAAGTAAAAAATGCCATTTTTGCGACAATAAAAATGATTTTAAACCGTACATAACAATTATGCGCTAAACAATACATATTTCTCTGATCAAACATTCTTTAAAAATGTTAAAAATGCAAAAAAAAATTTAGCACATTATCAGGTATCAATTTATCGGTTTACGCCCAGCCTTATCTGAGAAGTGTCACGCTAACCAACTTAATTTTAAATAATAGAAAAATGACTATATGTTTGAAAATAGTATATTATGCAAGGAGCATGTAATGATTGGTATTACTCACGAGGATAAAGTTTATATAGTAATAATTCATCTATGGCGTGGAATAATGACGTGCCATAAATGGGAAATGTATTCTCAGAAAAGATTTTTGTTATGCAAGGAACACCACTGGGTCGATTTGAGATCGATGTAGCCTATGTACGTGGTATTGACACTTCGTCCTGGGGTCTAACTTGGACTCGTCAATAAGGCGTGGTAGACCCCTTACTTAACACATGTCGCCTTGGGCAATATATTTTGTGATGTCTCTTCTCATCTGAAGCCAATAATACCTCTTTGCTATTCTCTGTATAGTTCGTTCTACACAACAATGTCCCGCTCTACAGTTATCGTGATATTTCTCTAGGATATCAGATACTTTTGTTTGTGGGACTACTTGTTGAACTTCGTCTTCATCCAATTCGGGATCATATCGATATAGAATACCGTTCATCATATAGTATCCTCTTTCTATCCACCTTTGGAACTCTATTTCGCCAGGTGTCTCAAAACATTCAATTATTTTCTTAATTTCAGAATCATTTAGTTGGGCTCGACGTGTACCTAACGCATCTGTATGTGTCATATCCATACTAACTAAATATATGTGGGTTTCTTCAATTGGGGGTCGCGACAGTGTATCTGCTACCTTATTGCAGGGTCCAGGGACATATTCGATCCTTAAATCGTACGACTGCAGTGTCAAAGACCATCGTGCTAATCTTCCTGTTGGCGACTTCAATGACAAAAGCTACTGTAGAGGTTGATTATCAGTTTTGATTACGACAGATGAAGACTCTAGATAGCGACGAAATTTCTTTACAGTCCACACAACTGTCAAGGCCTCTCTTTCTCTGGTTGCGTAGTTTTTCTCAGCAATTGGCTTACATATTCCACAGGGTGTTCATTAGGGCCCTCCCTCTGGAGTAATAGTGCCCCTATAGCGTAACTACTTGCATCAGTTCGCAAAATATAAGGCTGTTTAAGGTCAGCTTGCTGCAGAATTGGACTCTCGGTTAACAACATTTTCAGTGTATGAAAAGTTTATTCTTGCTGTTCTTCCCACCTCCATTTGGCGTTCTTTCTAGTCAATTCAGTCAGTGGCCTATTGCAGATGAACCTCGAAACCTGTAAAAATGTCAGCAATTGTTTCACATTGGTAGGCTGCTTCATATCTCGAATAGCACTGACTATATCAGGATTTGGTATTATGCCATCAGGAGTGCCCCATCGTAGTTGAAACTTGTATTTGAAGACAAATTCGGCGAAGGAAATGCGGTGTGATGTTATTAAGAATTTCGTCTAATGCTACCACCTGTGAGTCGGTGGGTGAAGTTCCGCAACAATACTCCCCTGCCAGTGACAACGAGGACTGATGAAATTCCTCCACACATTCAAGCAAGTAATATCTATCACATGCATGTAGAATATACCATACTATTTCTATGACATACGCCTCTATAATAAAACTAAACAATTTAAGAATAATTATTGATCTTGTAGCTTAGTTATCAATTCTTCTTGTTTTAACAGCATGCATTTAAGAAAGGGGGTGTTCATTTGAAGACGTCATATAGTAGACTGTGCAATGCTATTAGAAAAAAATGAAGGTACCAAATTTCATTTACTGTAATTTTGTCATCTTTTTCTGTCAAAAATTCATAGCTTTCTAGATAACATTTTCTAATGAACACATCATATTAATGGATAAGCAGATTATTATTACGCCTGCTTCAAGCAATTTAACAAAAAATAAAAGGATTTTATTGATTGAACAGTCGCACAATTTGGAAAATTTATTGTGTTTATTTGAACTCTTTTAAGGCTGGATTTATCCATATTCTGTTCACTTTACCGATAACATAATTACTACAAAAACAATTGTTTTTGATAATGATTATTAATTGTTACCAATGTCTGGGTAGGAGTAGCAACTGTTAGATAAATCCGGCGTTGGAATAATAAATACAGTTAAGAATAATTTTATATATTACACATAAAACGTATTATACAGGGTAATCGGATGGACCGTAGACAACGCTTAACCACATGTTCTTCAAGCCAAAATAGATCGATTTAACCGAAATTAGTTAGGTGAAAAATTGCTTTTTTGTCCGCTAGAAGAAGTTAAAGATCACGTGAAATCATCCTTTTTTCGCAATTTCTCAAGAATGATTCAGTAACGGATATTCCTGATTTATGGAAAGTTACTTAAGCCGGTCAAATGACGTTTTATAGTGGTAAAGCCGGTTTCATAAAAAATATATTAAACGCATGAAAAAATACATGCTGGAATTGTTAGTCGAAATAACGAAATATTTACCTAACAAGTGCGGAAAGTGATACTTTTTCGAACGAGGCCGTCGCTTCGCGTCGTTCCGGCAAATTAATGTACGAATAAACAATCAAATAAACTGGCATAACAATTGCCAAATAAAAAATCATCAATATTCATCGTGTTCAAAAAATTGTGGCTAATTTCTCAAAAACTTAAACTACTTTAAACATTACTATCACTTCAATAAAAACTGAGATCCCAATCGTGACCATCGAATTTGGGACACACTGTAGATTTTCCGTATGGGCATTGTTGCACTCAATAATTGAAGACTTGTGCAAGTGTGCGTGTAATAATAATTTACCTAACAAGTGCAGAAAACGATACTTTTCACACGTGTTAGTGCTACTTCCGCCACAAAAATTTGTGCAAAAAAGTATGCATAGTAGGAGAAAGTAGTTATTTACCTAACAAGTTCGGAAAGCGGTATTTTATCGCACTCGATTGTAGAGTTCGGACGAACGAAATAGGTTCCAACAAATACCAAAAAGAGGTAGATTAAAACCGGTAGCAAACAAAGCAAACACTCCATCATTAGACATTCAAACCATCCCTATAACTGCTGTCGCTTTCTATTAAAAAATAAATACCATTCTGCCAAACCCTAAAGCATCCCACCTATTATTAACAACTCCCCACTCGACAAAAATGAACCTTTTTTTTATTATATACCATCCAGCCAATATGAACCCAACGTGGCCTCCATCGCGACCATAAAAAGGCAGTTCCACCAAGCTTGAAAACCGTCATCAGGGTAAAAAAGCTCGCGGCCGTCAAGGGCCCTTTTTTTATCTTTTTATAGCCACGCCCATGGAGCTTTTTAAAATGGAAGCCCGACTGCAAAGACTGCGAAGAGGGATTTATAGCGGGGATAATGGGGTAAGCTATTTTTGGAAGGGTTGCGTTCGCCTGGGGTTATTTAAAGTGTTAAGTGTGGGGGATCTAAATTAATAGAACCGTCTAGCTTTCGGCTTAAAAATGACTTCTATTACTATAGGGATTTGGAAAGATTTAAAAGAAATTAAAGCTTTAGTTAAGCTTGTTCGGTAGTTGGGTTTTCCTTAGGTCATAAGATAAAAATGACTTTTCTAAAAATATTCAAATATTCACTTTGTTCTTGCAAATACAACATATTCGTTATCTCTCGAGGGAGGAACGCAAATTTGAAAGTTAGAATCGTGAGCTAGATATAAAAGAGCAAAATTAAATGTTTAACACTCGTTCCTACTCATTAAATATAAAATCGATAAATAGTTGACTTATTAAGATAAAAAAAATTAAATTTACAACTTTGACACAAAATAAATACCCTGTTTTCATATCAATTTCTGATGAATATTTTGATCCAGACTTTTATTTGTTGTTCAGTTGTTTTTCACTTTGTATTTCCGGATTCTAAAGTAAGCAGCATGCGAAACTTCTATTTCTATTTTTTGCATATATCACTAAAGGAATGGCAATGAAAAGTCCTCGTTTGATGACCTTTTACAAAACTGAAGCAACAAAAATGTGCACCACTCAGCAAATTCGAAATATTGATGATCTAATTATTATTTGTATATCAGTTAGTTGAGCTTCCATCCTCAGAATGTCAGACGTTCTGAAAACTTGTAATACCTATCCTGAAATTAAATGATAAAACTCAAAAATGTCAATAAAGAGGAATTATTTTGAGAAAAAAATCAATGTTTGTTATTTATTATCCCGCACTGATCAGCACTTTAAAATATCGATTACTTTATTAATTATGGCACACGTGTGTTTACCGCATCAATCATAAATGGGAAAAACATGTTTATTGGTATAAAGGGCGTTTTTTTTTTGGCGTTTATAACGAGAAACAAAGGATTTTACTTGATGCATTATGCCTTGTTGAGTGGAGTTCCATAATGCTCATACCTATAAAACTTGGCATAAGTAAGTAAATATGGAGGTCCTAGCTTTACATATATTGGTCAATTTGGTCACAAAAAGTTGAAATAATAAAAAAATAATAAAAAGTTTCGGATATCGCCATCACTAGAGACCGCCTGAATTCCACGAACATAATCTCTGAGAATATACAAGGGGTTTCTGAAAAACATCATAATTGTAACCACTTAATCCATCAGGCTCCAAAACAAGAAAAAAACTTTATATAAATAAGTATCAAAAAATGATTTTTTAACCATATATACAGGGTAAGAAAGTTTAAATCTTGAAGATGGTTTATAATTAATATACCTGAAACGTGTGAAGATTAATTAATAAATTTATTATGTTGAGTCGCTATCTGCAATATTTGTCGAGAAAAATTAATTCTGTTGTGAAGGGTAACACCATTTCAATTATTATGTAACCCTTCATACCCTGTATATATGAAAAACAAACCATTTTTCGGTTCATATTTATAAAAAGTTTTGTCTAACTTTGGAGACTAAAATAAATGTTACATTTATGGCAACTTTTAGACACCACAATAATACCACAGAACCAATGTCGCCTTTCCAAAGACGTTCATTAACCTCTTAACTTGTAAATAAAAAAAAATGTACCTATACTGAAAATTACAAAAAAAAATGTAAAGCTATAAAGTAATCTCTGGTTACTTCTCAATCTCATGGCCCTTGTCACTTTGATGATCTGGTAACTGGTAATTTTCTCTTTCCGAGGTTTCCGAGGACATGACGTCACATCTCCCTTTTTTCTGCTAGCTTCCACACCTAAACAATAAAATACCTAAAAGATAAGCAGACTTAACGGACAAGCACCAGGAAGATGGGTAAATGGTGCCGTTTGGTACTCCAAATGTAGGCTTATTTCTCACTGTCTTTTATCTTACAAATATTCACGCAATGTATTCATAATTTCATAAGTTGTTTTTTTACATTGTTAAATTATTATATTCTTGGAAAGTTGTTCGTTTCCCATCTTAATCTTCAAAGTCTTAGTGACTAATCCTGGATACCCATGCACTACATACAATATAACAGAAAATTAGTCATTCCACACTATCAAATTCCAAAACTAAGTTGGATACATCAAGGAGTTCATCAAAAAGGGCTTCCTGTAGCGCAAAACCAAACCTCCTCCATAACTTTCCACCAAAAGAGCAATTTTGGGGAAGCAAATCAGTCGGCTTCAGCAGTGATCCTTTAAAAGTCAGACAACTGTCTTTTTTTCATTATTTGTTATACATAATAAGTAGATAATGTTGTAATATGTATTTTTTACACCTGACTGTTGGCTAAGCTTGGAAAAGCGTCAGTTTCCGCATTTGTTTGGTAAATAACTATTCTTTAAAATCCAGACCAAAAATAGGTTCCAACGCCAGTAGCAGTTAGCAGTAACGCTGAAGTGGCGAATACTTAGGTGCCTTAAAACGTTCTTTTTATAGTCCCCTGATCGATCCATCTTCACTCAACTTGGGCTATGCTTCCCTCCAGGAGTCGACTTGCCCTTCTAATGAAGGAGAGTAACCCGTTCCATCTCAAAAACAAGTGCTATTTTCGGTGGAGGAGAGCTGTTCCGAATATCCTGCAGTAGAATGCCAGGAAGACCCATCCTTGCTCTCTCCTGCTCCACAATGTATGCATAGTAGACTGTCGACCGTGCTTAGGAGATGCATGTGCCTGTTTAGTCTACAATGACCTGTTAGAATTCTTACAAGGCCTCCCAGGCAGATTCTTCTAAGTAGTTACGAGCCTTGGTTCTATCTAGGTTCAGGTAGGTTTCCTTTCTTTGTCTACATATTCATCCAGTCCAGTTTGTCTTTGTACTCCTACATGCCACTTATTCGGCGAACGAGATACATACCATTTGCTTAGTCCTAAACGTGGTTCTCCGGCCCAGTAATGCGCCTTTGTGCCGGTGGGCCTCAATGCCTCTATGATCAGGAAACTTCAATGCCTCTATAGCCAGGGACACATCCTAGAGTACTCTTTTTTTCTGCCAGTGTCTGCAAAGCATCTCTGCATTCCTGAACAAGCCTTGAACTGATCCTACGCCTGCAAATGGCTCGCAGAACAGCTTGACTTTCGAAGTAGATGATAAATCTCCCTTTCTACTCCTTGCTTGACTTGCTTGCCGTGTGACCACTTCAAGTGTTACAAAAACTTCGGCCTGGAAAATCGTTGTATTTGTTGCCAAGAAAAAGCACTCTGTTTTTCATGGCCAGCTTTGTATATTCCGGCTCCTGAGGAGTGTGTGTCAGCCATTCTTGGTCCATCTGTATATCATATTTGATTTTTCTTAGATTGTTGCTAAAGCAGCTCTCCTTTGATTTCTTCCCCAACTAGGATGTTTACTCCAAATGACTATTTTGTTTTAATTGATCTCTGGGATGCCCTTCCTAGGGCACGACAATCGGGACGTCTTGCTGCTGGATGATGCTAGTGATATACCATCCTTCTGCAGGAAGCCATAGCCTCCTTATTTCCCAGAATGGAAGCTACCGCAGACCCAATAATGCATTGAGAGCCGCTTCCTCTTCTCAACGAGTCGGTTTTTGAAGATGATAAGTTTGAAAGCCTACTTATATACCGGCTGGGTACACAAAGTTCTACTTTTTAAATAGATCACCCTATATCACCCAAAATTACCGTCCACTAAAAATAAGCCGCCACTTTTTTGCTTAAAAACGTGTAAACCCATATAGCGTGAATTTAGGGAGTTTTTAGTCAATTATAGGGTGAAGTAAAACTTGGTGTTATTATAGTCGTTTTCAGGAAGATATTAATCTAGAAAAAATATCGGTTTTGTAGTGGCAGCCCTTCTTTCCGAAATTTTTCAACTGATATCTGGGGAAATTCTTATTCTCTATTGGTATCTATGACGTTCTGTCAAAATTTAAGAAACGGCATGACGCTTATATTCTATCCTTGTTTTCTGCACGTATTTTGAGAAAGAGAGCATAATATTACGTCGTAACGTCTGTCGATTCCTTGGACGCATCTTTGTAAATATTGTGAATGTATTTCTCATATTTCTTTTTTTTTATTCCAATTTTCGTGAGTAATTATCAAATAACTACACTGCCTATTATCATCAAACAGTCCTTTTCTACTCAACAACTCATATAGTGAAAGCAGAAAGTGAAATAAACCTAGGACCTACCACGGATTTGATCCCTTGGTGAATGAAGCTATTTTTTAACAATTTCCCTCGCAATTTCCTCCAGTAACAGAGCTGCAGCTGCATGCATTGTTTGTTTTTTGACTTTGTCTGAGGACTGTAAGCAAAGTGCTTGATGCTTGCGAAATGGAAAATGTCACTTGCAGACAATAATAAAACCAAAGAAAAAAGAATTGCCCAGTATCCAGTATTTAAGTCACATCATCAAGGTGCTACTGAATGATTTTGCATTATCCAAGATAAATGAAGAATGATTGTTTGACCATCTCATTTATCCATGAATGTGCCAAAGGAAGGACGGACGGACTAACCTGAACAAAACATGTGTGTGTTTCTGTTTATAAATTTAAATGTTTTGTTTAATGATTGTGTGGGATCCAATTTGAGGGTGACCGTTGCTCAACGTGCATCTTTTAAGTCCAAGGTATGTCCTTGAGCCCACATTGAGAAAAAAATTATAAAAGCAACTAGGTGACCTTGACCTGCCCTATACACTTCTGAAATCATGTTATGGTAGACATCCTATAATGGAAGGTAAAGTCCTAATGACAGATATAAAATATTTAAGTATACTATATTGTAATTAATAAAAGTATCAATGTGTGAGTTATATTTTTTTAAATATCTTCAAAAATGTGAACAGGTTGGTTGTGAAGTTTTCATAGAATAGGATAGAACAATGAAAGTAGCTGGTACTTTATTACTCCAGAATTCTTGTCTCCTGACAATTCACAGCCAACTTAATAAGTTTTTCCATTAAAAACATTATACGTGTTTTGCTTTGTATATAAAATAAAAAGTTCTTGCAACTTCATTAGCATTTTTATTACAGGTATAGTAAGTTATTTACTTACTATACCTGTAAGTTCTTAATTTCAATTTTATTGAAATTTAAAAGGGGTTCTTAATTTCAAGCTAATAAATAGCCTTTATTTGTTTCTCAAAGTTACTTCAAATTCTATGTATATACGTAAGTATTATAAATCGAAACATTTTCAACTGAGTTCGTAAGAAATGGCCCCTGCTTATGCTACAGAGTTTAAAAGAACTGTAGCTCTCTTTAGTTGAAAATAAGTTGGTTCCATTCCACCAAGAAACTATTCCAGAAGGGTCTATCATTCTTGACAACTCGCTAATATGATATCGAAATTGAAATAAACAATGTGCTTTTCCGGAGTGGTTCTCAAACAACATGTCAAGATGGTTCGTCATTTCAATTTGAAATGTTTGCTGGTGAGTTGGACAAAATGATTTTTAAATGTTCTGCAATGGTTCTCTACCATGTTGGAACCAACCTAATATTATATCAGACAATTACTAAATCACCACACAAACATTTTAGTTTCTTGATATTTAGGTAGTTTAAGAAATTAAATGCTCAATTAGGCAAGACTTCTTTTAGTATATATAATTTATAATGTAAAATCATATATATTTAACAATACAAAACTACACTTCTTTAAATACCTACAAATGAATGAAAAAGTCAATTTTGATCAAACAATGGAGTTTTACCCAAATAACAACTGAAATGATATAACAGTAAATTCATCAAAATATTCTTTTCTTTATCATGGGGGGTAATTTTCACTAATATTAACTCAAGATCCAAAGTGATCATAATTATGGATGGCATATGGCATATAGGCATATAGGCATATGGCATAACCTAGATATATGAAAAGGCCACTGGGACTCTCATCACGGATCATCACACAATCCAATTCATAAGGCAGTACTTAAATTCAGTCTGGTAGAAAACCATCTTTTCTCAGATGCTTTTGCTGTTTGGAACAATTTTTACTTGACTGCAATCTGCATTCAATTTTAAACTTGGAAAGTGGTAGACTATATAATATTATGTAAGGCATAGGCATAAGCATAGTTAAATGTATGGTTTATTCCCAGGGCATCTGGACACTAAGGTAATTTCTGGGTGAGTATATTCGTAACTTTTGGAAATCTTGTTCATGGTTGATGGTCCAGTTCAGTTCTTCCCTCTGCATATGAATACTAATTTAACGCTCGCTTCAGCTGGCAATAATCAATCATCAATAACTGCTTGAATGTGGTTTTGATGTCTTAATTTTCGTTTTTGTAACTCTATTCTGGCATCTTATTTTGCAGAAATTGGAGGTTGCAGATGAGTTTTCTGGGTCATGCGATGAATTGTGCTAATAGTTCTGGGTGGTGGTTAGTCGTTTATTAAGCCAGTTTACTTTTCCTACATTACAAACGCAGATTAATAATTGGATTTGAGCAAAATTTGAGAAATAAAGTAGTTATGTTTGAAAATTACAAAATTTGAAGTTAAAACCAGACAAAAGCGTTCGTTAAGCTCGCTTCGCACCAATCTCCAATCTAGTAACTTTTTAATTGTTTTTAAAAGGTGCGTTTACAATGTCATGAATGGCTAGATGAATATCTTCCTGAAAACGACTATACATGTCAAATACATTTTATTGTACCAGTATGTACCGGGTGAAACAACGTGAAGTGTTTTTTCCTAAATTTTAGAGAACCCTCTAAGATTATTTAGGTAACAGCCTGCCCTGTTCACCGCTGGGATTCATAGAATATTCTCTGTCTGATTACCATAAGGTGGAGCCAATGCAGGACATGGGGCTCCTTTAAACCCAATATTCTGACCACTCCTCTTAGTTGCCACGTCAGTGCGTTGTTGCCTTGTTGCATGCCTTCTCCACCCGACTTTTCCAGGACAGTCAGCTGTCAATGATGGTACTGTGTCTCAGGCTTCAGTAGCAAGTATTTCAATACAAAGTAAGCGACCTAAATCCTGCGATTTTTCTCCTTCTAGTGTAGAGCACAAGTTCTGTCCCGACAGGTTTCCTAAGGGGATCCCGTTCCACTGCACTATTATTCTACTTCTGCATATCTTTTGCATCCGATCAAAAACCCTGGCGAAAAGCTTGCGCGTTGAATCCCTTGGTTTGGACCAGTTTGAAACCTCTCCAAAGGACCATCTATTAAGAGACGCCATAGTCGAGGTGATAAGCAGCTGCCTTCAGGCCGAAAGCCGCCCTTGCGGTTGCGGAGTGCCAATCTGATTACCTAGATTACCAACTGTGTCGGGGTCCACCGGGTCCTAAGGGCTTCGCAAATGTCGTTTGCTCTAGCTTTGTGGAATGCTTCCTCAATATGGAAGAAGAGTGCCAACAGCCCTTCTTTGTTCGAGTATGTTTTCTGTATTTTATGTACTTTGGAATGAAAAGCCATCTCGGTCGATTTTCCCTTGCTGTTGGTTTTTATTTATGTGCTGTCTCTCCAAAATCCCCTGTGTAATGTATCTATCGACCATTTTCTCCCACGTTTTCGTCAGAAATTCAAGGTTTGGCGACAATGTAGTCGCTTTTCCCTGCTTTGGGATAAACGCCGCTTTCGCGTCCACAATCGCATTGAACCACGGCGGTACCTTGTCAATTTTAGGGAATTATACCGTCTCCCTCAGCCTTAAATAAACTCAGTTTGTGCCGGCCATCTAATAGCGTCATTGGTCACTATCGCCTTTGCAATCCAGCCAAAGCGGCCTCGCCATTTTTTTCGGGAATGTAAGTAACCTGGAGAACCCCTAGGGTCTCTCTCTAATGTCCAGTACATGCAACGTCATGTTTCTTTTTATGCCTAGTTGGTTTCCTTTTTCTTAGCAATTTAGCGAGCCTGGCCGGTATCGCCCATCTAATGACTTCATTGATCGCTACCTCCTTTGCAAGAATCCATTCTTCCTGGACCGGATGACCGCGGACTGGCATCACCATTTTCTCCGGAAAAGTGCTCCCATCTAAGCTCCCATCAACGTGAGTGGACTTGTATAGTCCTCCACCGACCTGCGGTCTATTGTGTCTCTTTGTTTTGTATGCCTAGTTCGTTTTCTGTTTGCAGTCACAATTTTCTCCGGAAAAGTGGATATTCAGAAGAACTTCTAACATCTCGCTCTGATGTCCAATCAATGTACCATAATGTTTTTTATGCCTTGTTGGTTTCCTCTGTATGCTCAGCAATTTAGCGAGCCTAGCCGAGTTCATCCAATCCGCCCATCTAAAGACTTCATTGGTCACTACCTCCTTTGCAAATAAGTATCCATTCCTCCTGAACCGGATGATCGGGGTTATTTTTCCGGGAAAGTGAGTATTCAGGAGAACCTTTACGCTCTCTCTCTCTCTGTTGCCCAGTCCGTCACGTTTCTTTTTTATGTATCTCCACTTTTAGAGCTCAAAATGAGTAAAAGCAAGGCGCCTAATCTCAAAAGGAGTAAAAGCAAGGCAGCTTCACAAGCAGCTAAACACTCGCTACTACCTACCAAGTACAAAAGACAAAAAATCGTATAAACAGTGGTGTTATTTTAAAAAACAAAAAACTTATGAAGACAAAATCTTTTTCTTTACTTCAATACCGATTTTTAACTTACTTTAATGCCGATCTTTCCAACGGTTTGTTCACGATTATGGAAGAAATATTAAATGCTGAAATCGAAGATTAATTTTCAAGAAGAATTAATTGATATCTTCAAAAATTACACTGTAATATCTTTGTTGAAAAAAGTATATCAAAAAATTGCAAATTGGAAAAAAATCTTGACATTTTCTTAAAAAGTTATTTAGAAGTTCCTGGTAAAAACAGATTGCAGACCAAAGTCTGCAAAAGGCAGTACAACAATTTATATAATTAGCCAAATTTAAAAAAAAAACTGTTTAAATCCTACAAATGCTATTTTGAGCATGAGAAGCGTAGAGGTAAAAAACAGTAACATTAAGCACTAGCTGTTTAGAAGATGTTTAAACAGGTTTGTGGAGTCAAAAAATACAAACATGAACCTAGAGGAAGTTTCTCGTTTATCTGAGGTAATAAGCAAACATAAGAAAAATGTTGCTTACTGTTTTCCAGTCATATGGCGGCAGATAAGATTTTTTTCCTGCCGCTCATCGCCGATAAGTGAAGTTTTTTCCTGCCGCTCCATTGACTCGATGTTGGCTGCTGTCACTTCTCCGGCAGGTAAAGACTTTTTTTGCCGCTCAGTGCCTTCAATGCTGGCACCAATATGGAGAAGATAAAAAGACATGGATAATCACTGAAGAATGAGAGAAAGTATTTTAGGCGCATATATATCTGCAGTAGTTGATTAACAATAATAAAAAGACGGTCAAAAGAAAAGAACGATTAAACAGGGTGAATCATAATTAGGTAAACAAACTTTTACGGTGGATCCTAATTTAAAAATAATGCTATGTCGCTTAATGAACCAAAAACTAACTTTGGTAGGAAAGAACAATATATCCGAAACGAGTTGAGATATTAAAATAACGTTTTGTATGCTTTCATAGATAACTATGGCGCATGTTCTTATGTGTTGTTGATAATTTTAGTTTGACCACTGGCGTTCATACGGGTGTCTCTCTCAATATTTGTAATGAAAAACTCTCACTCCGAAGTGTTATTGAAAATAAAAAACTCTTACACTGTTAGTTGTACGAGTTGGTACGAGTAAAACAATAAAAAAACATGTAAGTGGGTTTTGTCGTGCAAATTAGAATATATTATTATTTGCCATTAAACAAAGAAAACCAAATTAAAAACTAGACGTAAACTTTCAAAATTCGCTCCATTGGCTTCGGCACCTTCAATCCTTGATAACTGTTTTTACAAGTTGAATTTATTTTTTTTTCAACAATTCTGTAACACCCCGTATTCCAGTAACGAAGCATTTTTGAATATTGATTTATTAAAAAAAAACTTTTTTTAAACGTAAGACCTGCTGTAAACGTTTGTTCACTTAATTTTGTATCACCTTGTATAACACCATATTTTGTTTAACCTTTAACGTGCCCATCAATTAGGCACCTGAATGTAAGTATAAAGTGTTTGACTAAATAATATGCTTTTCCTTACAAATTAATCTATTTGTTATTGTTAGTGACTGATCCAAAAACTTTTTTTTTGTTTAAGCTTTTGTTTCGTCAAACAATAACTATTATTGCAATGTAAACTGCAGTTTCGCCATTGCAATTCCCCATTAAACCTCGAGGGGTAGCACTCGCAATAAGAAAAACAATGTGGCATGAATCACGCTGACCGTTGGTCAGTGCAAGGCCAAGGGCGAGGGAGAGGGTGAATAATAGCCAAGGGCCGCACAAATGGCACAAAAGAAACTTATTTTCGATCTATTATAGACAATTCGACGTACGTGAAGGATTATTAATCAGACGGCTTATTATTATTAGCCAAACATTTGTGATGTGCATTTTTATCAAACTCTATAGGGTTGGCAGTAGCCCAAAGAACGTCATCAATATTGAATATTCATCAATTCGCTTCAATTCGCTTAATTGCAAAGGGCGGCGCCCATAAAAAGCCGAAACAATCGGGGAGCCGCCATATAAACTACTGGGGGTGTTCCTAATCATGGATAAATATACCTGGGGCTCGTGCCCTTGTCAGGTTCTTTTATCTGACGCATAATTAAAAATTTTCCGCAAAAACACCCAAGCCATATGGCTTTGTCTGTGGTTAATGGCTTTTTTGGCTAGCGATGCTATATTAAAGATGACTGTGCACTATACTCTGAAATTGATGGAATAATGCCATAACATAACTGAAAATAAGGAAGTTCTAATCTAATAAAAAGCAACAATCCACCTCCTTAGGGTAGCAATCTAAAGAAGAGGGTCGTTTTTATGTTTGTCACCTCACTAATAATTCAATTCCCCTCATTCAGGTACGACCGTTTAAAAACCGAAAAAAAAACTTCAAACCTAATGCCTCCATAAAAAATGGCACGTGCCCTTTAGGGTTCACCCTTGTTAAAAAGCGGAAACGATCGCGCTTAGGGGGCTTTTTTAGGTGGAATAATCAGGTGGATGTTTGATCTTCATTTCGTACCCTTGTAATCGCATTTTAAACTACAAAGAAGTCCTGTTCTAGGCTTTAATCTCAGATAAGGCGTTAGATGGGATAATTGCTAAATACACATCAAGATGAGTGTATAAACGTGAATATCAAGGGCACCTTTCTAACCTTGCGGGCATTTTTTCTTTTCAAAAAATTCTGGTTTATCTACGACGATATAGTAATTTGTTCGAGTATACTATTATTAATTGTGATAAACTACTCATCGAAAAGTTGAACTTATCTCTTATCAAAATACCGTAATATTTATTCCACCAAACAAAATTTCTTGAGTTTTTCCAATTTGTCAGGGTTCTAATTAAATAATGTTCTACTTAATTTTTTGCTGGTACATATTGTCAATGTTTATTAACTATTATTTCAACATAATAAAGTTTGTCAAATATAATTATTATATGTATGACTTAAAGAAGGTTACACTTTGTACATGTCTGGGTCTATTTAAATGAGCAAGAATTTTAGATTTGGGGTCGGTCGCCTTTTTAGGGTCAGCCAAAAAACGATCCGATTTTGGGTGTTCAAATTTAGATAAAGCTTGTTTAGAAAAAACAGTAGTCAGCCCTCACATGCAGTTTTCCCGACACTTCCTAGCCTTCCCTGAAGAGCTGGAGAGCAGAAATAATACAAAAATTATGCTAAAACGAGAAGCTTTGACTGAGAGAGTTTCCTCTAATGTTTAAAACCAAATCTAGCCGCAAAATTCTGAGTTTATTAAAGAAGCAAGCTATTGAGTTCTTTCTTATAAAAAATTCTACGGAAATTTTGTTGAAAAAAAAGTAACAAACAAATAAAAAACAAATAACTACTTAGTTGGTTCTGAAGAAGGTAAATGTCTTCGAATTTCGAAACTTTGAAACTAAGAAGTTCTCGTGCTTGAAGACACCGAAAAGTAGAAGTCAATAAAGAAAAAGAAATCATTACATGCGAACAGAAGCTTCCATCCAAGAAAAGGCCAGAAACTTGGCCAAGTGAATAAGTTTGTATGTGTTGCGGAGGACCTTTGAGCACATGTCAATTCAATACAAATAAATTATAATCAATAGAAAATGTTGTGAGTAGCTATGCTGAAGTAAAAAAGTGTCTCCAAGAATAAAGTCTCTAAAAATGCATCTCCAGAAGAAGCAGAAGAATAAGACTTGCAAATTTGGAAACATTTCTTGGAGAAGGAACAATGGAGTTACATGGATTAAGAGCAAATACCGACAAGCAGTTATCACACGTGAGCAGAAACTTTACTCCAAAGATTATCTAGAAACCTGGCCAAGTGAATAACTTGTTACCTATGTGGAGCAGAAAAGGTGTCCTCTGAATCATTGAATGAAACTAAAATAAAGAAAAAACAATAAAACATGTCGTGAGTAGTTTTGCTGAACAAAAAGCTGTGAAACTAACGTCTCTAAAAACTCAATTTCAGAAGAAGCAGAAAAGACGACCTTGTGGTAGAAGTAGCAAACAATGGGGAAGTCTTGCGACTAGGTCTTAGAGGCCTAGAGGCCCTTTCCCAGTCCACCCATCCTTACCACCAGGACCATCATTCCCTCCACGAGTCGACCCGTCCCTCTAAAGAAGGAGAGTATCCCGTCCCATTTTAGAGTCGGAAGCTCCTCTTGATGGAGAAAAGCGGCTTTAATTGTCCTATTGCGCAGTCGCGCCCACTTATGGCACACTTCCAGAAACTGGTATAACGAGTCTTTCCCTGCCCCACAATGGATGCAGAGTGGACTGGCAGCCATTCCTAGGAGATGCACCTGCTTATTTGGCACGAGGCCTTGGATCCATCTGGGTTAGGCTAGATTTCCTTTGCCTGTCTACATATTCCTGACTGTGTCCAGTTTGTCCTTGTACTCTCTCATGTCCACTCATTCAGAGTGTGAGAGACCTACCTTTTACTTACTCCTAGTAGCTCTGGTCCAGTAAAGCATGTCTGGGAACCACGCTTGGCCGAGTCGCCGGCACGCTCGTTCCCCTTGATGCCCCTATGTCCAGGAACCCATCCTATGTTTCTGCCAGTTACTCTAGTACATTCCTGCAACCCTGAACTAGCTTTGAACTCTTTCCGCTCCTGCAGACGGCCCGCAGAGCCGCCTGACTGTCGGAGTAGATTTAGATGTCCTACTCTGCTCCCTGTCTGATGTCTGTTCTTATGGCCACCTCGAGTATTGCAAACACCTCCGCCTGGAAACCCGTTGTGTGGCTTCCCAAGGCAAAGCCCTCGCCCTCTACATGGTCTGCTTTGTATATTCCGGCTCCTGATAACTGTGTATTAGCCATTTTTGAGCCGTCTGTATACCATACCTGGTTATTCTCAGAAAGTTGCTGAAGCAGCTCTTCCTTGAATTCGTCGCTTATTGGGATGTTTATCCCAAATGGCTGTTTCAGTCTCAGCTAAACGCGTGGGCGCCTCTCCTATGACAGGACAAGTGAATGACTTTTTATGTGTTCCAGAAGAGATAGCGGAAAGCCGTCGACATGGTGGTGTCATCAGCAAAGAGAGTAAACGTAGCAATAGGCTCCAAGAATTGGTAGGTTCTTTAGGAATAAAATAAACAGTTGTATAGTTAAAACGTTTAAACGTGCATCGGTCTTGGAGCCTGGTTGTATTATATGGGGAGTGGTTCTTGGGTTGTGGTTCTTTGTTCCAGTGAGAAAAAAACAATTTTTCTTTCCCAAACATCTTCTAGCTCAAGAATGAATCTCTGATATTTATACCGACCATAATTCTCTTCGCTGATATAGAAACCCTGACTGCCTCTATTCTTGAAGAAATGTTTGATGATAGAGACTTTACACTAGTGGGATCAGCGCAGAATTGATAGCACTATACACAAACAAAGGCCTTTCTGATGCCAAAAAATATGGACTCGGTAAATAGATTTTCAATAAATAATTCCAGAATATACAACACAAGATCCGTAATTCCCTTAGTTGCTTTTCGAGCCTTCTGAAGTTCTTTACAATTTGGACTGCCATGGCTTTTTCTAGGACCTACGAAAAAACAAGCAGCAAGGAGATTGGCCCACAATTTAAGGCTAGATTGTAATTAATGTTAAATATTAAATAATGGAGAGACCAAAGCCCTCTTTGACATTTTAGGAAACACTACGTCTTTGATCACAAATTGATTAGTTTATTCAGTGAGACCAGTGTAAGTTGTTTCACCCTCTTGATGAGTTTTACATTAAAATCCTTAACGCCATTGTTGGTTTTGGTTTTTTAGGCTGCAAGCCTCATTATATATCACTTTCCTGAAAGAGAAGAGCACATTTGGTCTACGAACACTTCCCAGCAAACTTGTTTCATCCTCGTTAATAGATGTAATTTAATACTTTACAATCTGGACTACCTTGGCCTTTACTAGGACCTTTGAAAAAACAAACAGCAAGGAGATTGGTCTACAGTTTTTATCTAAATCTTGGTCACATTTTTTAAAAATTGGAGAGAACAATGCCCTCTTTAACACTCCAGGAAATACTCCGTCCTTGACTCACACATAATGATTAGTTTAGTTAATGGGACGAGTGTGAGATGTTTAAAAGACCATCAATAGGTTTTATATTTAAATTCTAAATTGGCTTACAGTTTGTGGATATCCTTAGTCATCTTTTTTTTTTAAATTAGAGCAACCAAATCATTTTTTAACATTCCGTCCTTTACTCCCAAGAATCAGTCATTAAGTAACCGCAAGATATTTGCTCCAGTTTAATTGAGTGGCAGAATGGCCAACAATATAAATCACAAAATGAAGAAAAGCATAATGAAGAAAGCTTGATCGGAAGTTCCGACTGAGGGCTGAGGCTGCAAACACAAATTCAAATCTTAATAATCGTTATACAACCAGTAAAGATTCCTGACGAAACTTGGACCGGAAAGTGAAAGTTTTATACTTCTTCAGTAAATTATCTCGGGACAATCGACACATCTAATGATATCTGTGTATTCGCCACATCTAGTGCAATCTTTTAATGATCCAGCATGCACAGAAAGTATTGAGAAGTTGCGTCAACCAGCAAATCAAAAAGAGGTACTATATCTCCAAGAACTTGCCAGTTAGGGCAAGTTCAGTTACATGATTTAAAAGGTCTTCTTGAAGAAATTCTCTGGAGAATAATGCAATTCCATATTTTTTTTTGCTTTGATTTATTATTTTTAAAAACCAATATTTCATATTTTTGTTAAATTTGATACATCGACTTGGTACTCTTAATACAGGAATTTTAATGTTAGTTGCATACAGAAATTAAAATCAGAGGCGGAGCGCCTATTAAGTTTTTCGGCGCTTTATGGCGAACTAACGTATCATGATATTACTACCTCTATGAGCATTTTTCTTACAAATTATTATTGCGAGAAATATTTTCAAAATTACCTTTTTACGTAAAATGAATCGAAAAAATTAATATGCCCGTTTTGCTTACGCTATTATTTAATTGACCTTGCAGAAGACCACAAAGTTAATACGCATGCTCTTATAGGAAAAATTGTGTACCTAACACGAGCAGACTAGCCTATACAGCGTTTGTTTCCGTATGGTAAGGAATCACTTTCCGCACTTGTTGGGTAAATCACTATTTTGATGTTTTTTTTTTAATGATCTGGTTTTAAAAGAGCGCTCACTTCGAGTAACATGATGCAGAGGAACCCAAGATACCCTTTGCAATTCTCTCAATATAGTCTCTACATATCTCATAGATCTGTTAAACAGTACTCGTTTTTTTTTTCCTAAAAATGGAAGTTTTTGTTTTGCTCTTTTTGACTTATGCATTTTATAGTTGGTTCTTGCGAATTTCTATGATGGAGAAAATATTTATGGTGTTGTAAATGATAAGCCATGGATGGGAAATGTATTCCCAGAAAAGATTTTTGTTATTCGGGAAAACACCATTGAGACGATCTGAGATCGATGTATGTGGTGTTGGCGTTTCGTCCCGGGACTACATTGGACTCGTTAGTAAGACGTGGTAGATGCCTGCCTTATATGCCGGGGTGACAGTTCATAGTTGGAACGTGTATTTGAGTCCTAATTCGGCGCAGGAAAGGCGGTGGGATGATATGAAGAATATTGACTAATGCTGCCACCTGTGAGTCGGTGGATGAAGTTCCCCAACTTATTTAAACGAGCATTACCATACGGATATATTGAAAAGACTTCATCAATATATCAGTATGGTAATAAGCTCTACCAAACATTACAATAAGGCTTAAAATTATAATTATAAATGTTACTTGATTTTATTTTTTTTAAATCTTTTAATCTTTAATTCTTTAAATTAATTTTAATAATTTTCTTTAATAATAATAATTATTAAGTAGAGGGTGTTCATTTGAAAACGTGATCTAGTTAGCCATGAAATGTCAGAAGCAAATGAAGGAACAAAAGTCCATTTACTATTATTATATCATCACGTTATATAAAAAATGCATAGCCTTCTAGATAAAATTTTCTAATGAACATATGGCATAGGGACAATCGAGGTCCCATTGTTATGCCTCAATTTATTGCTAAAAATCGTTTGTGTATTGAAAATAAGTTGTGTCAACGAATAATAATGTGGTGCGTTCAGAACCATCAAAACTTATTATTGTGTGATTTAGACTTATATTTATATTCTTTAATTTTTCTAAAATATGATGAGAAATTTTAATTTACGATTCTTACTAAAAGACATAATACTTTTAATAAGAATTTAGATATTGGATGTGTTGATGAATTAATGCTAATAACACTAGGTCTAAACGGAATATTTGTTTTGTAGTTTTGGAACACCGTAAAAATGAAGAGTTTTCTCTATTAGTGAAACTTATTTTGTGTTTTTTCATGTTTGGTAACGTTTACTATACCTACTTAATAACCCATTTGTAGAAAATCTTGAATCAAAAAATGTTTATGATGATAAGAGTAAACCTCTAGTTTGATGGATATACAGGGTGATACAGATCAAACTGAAACAGAAACGACGCATCCTATGAAAAATTACCAAGAGGTAAGAAAGATAGAGCCATGCAACGTAACCGCTTGCTTAAACTATTTACCGGATAAATTAAAAAGAAAAAACCTTTATCATCAAAGTCCAGCCCTTATGTCTATGTTACGGTATAGTTGTTTTTTCAGTTTTTCGATTTTTGAGTTGCTGTCAATGTCAATGTCATACCAATCCGTTACATGGTTCTTCAAAAATAAGTTAATTTAGATAAATGGCGTCCAATATTGAAAGTGGCCTAGAGCTTAAAGCACTTTCTTTTGAATCAAAAGAAAAAAGTACTTGTTAATTAATTTCATTAGTGGAAACGCCACTAAAAATAACACTTTCAATTCTTATACGCACGTTAAATATGTGGGAGAATGTATGTTTGAAATATTTTGTACTTTGATCTGGAACCACGTATATTGATCGCGTTTTTTTCAAAATATCAATATGATAGTGATCATTAAGACAACTTTAGATGCCGGGTGGTAATGATAAAAAGTGGTAAAGATAAAAGTTTTCGATAGAGTTAAATTTTATTTGATAAAGTTAAATATTTTGAAAAGAGTTTATTCTTTAACGAAAATGTATCTGTGGTATCTAATTTTAGTTTTACAAATGGGAAACTTTACCTTTTTCTACTTAAAAGTAATAAAGCGTAAAACATATTTTTATATAAAGTTTTTCTTTGTAACTTTGTTAGTTACTTCATAATAAGTTAAAATATCAAGTAACATCTCACTTGATTTATTAGAGCGAATAAACGTCATTTTATGAACAAAGAAACTTTATGAAATCAGGAATAGCTTTCCAAGAATTCAACTAAGTTGTCAATTGGCGGATCGGGATCAAAGGCTGCAATAATACTACAACTGCTTCACCGACGTTTCGTCTAATTTACTTGAGTTTCCTCTTGAGTACAATTTGTTATTGTTACTCTACTTACAATTTTCCCAAACCTCAAAATTAATGTGTAGCGCTCAAGTTATTAAAAATAAATTGATTAAAAACGTTAGAGCTAGTACTACTTCCATCAGAACATTAATACGGCACAACATTGAACAATTAAAAAAATACATACAGTGGCGGAACTAGGAGAGGAGGGGTCTATCGCCCCCCCCCCCATTCCCCTCTTTTTTTCTCGGAAATTATTGCACCTACGGAACTTCCGATGGTGTGAGGTTAAGAAAGGACATCGAGAAGAGGAAAAAGCAGTTGGATTCACACCGATCGGTCCAGGGCTTCTCAAGTTACAGGCGGTCAAAGTTGAGAATTGAGAATAAAGTTGTTATACCCCCCCCCCCCCCCCTTGGAAAAACCGTCTTATTGGAAAATTTATTCATGACGAAATATTGGTCTAAATTTAAGCACCTCAAATTTTTGGGCTACTTTTTTCTCCCCCCCCCCCCCCCCCCCCTTCACAGAAAGCTGGATCCGACGCGGCATACATAAGCCATAAAAAGAAATTAAAACCAAGGCAAACGTATATCGGACACTACTGGAGAGGAAAGCCAGAATGTTATTGGATGATAATTAAAGACACTTCTTGATAGTCACTGTTTGCTTTCTTCAACGTGGTATTTTAAAATCCGACATTTTGTTTTCATGTACAACATATCTTCAGCTTATTATTTTTAAATACTGTTCTGGATTTTTTATATCAATTTTTGAATCTCATCAGTTTTATATTCATTGCAAAAGTGCCACTTATTTCTAATTTTCTCTTTAAATTAAGATTAGAAAAGTAATTTTTTTTTCCCAAAACTTCGACTTTTTTGAGAAAAATTTCCAAAACCACTCGGATCTTTCGAAATTTTAAAACTGGAATATTTGTTGTGTGTGTATTGTATTTATATTTTCTTTCTTGTGTGTTTATATATTCCTTTCTTTTTTACTTGTTGTTATAAAAAGTCTAAAGGTCGAATTCGATTGAGTAGAAGTATCTGGAGAAGTAAGGCGATTGCTTCAGAATTTCTGATGGTCTTTTAATGCAAGTTTTTCCGTACGTGCATGCTAAATTGGGTACTGCCACTTTCTGTGTTCAAAAGAAAACGATTTGATCCAACTTTCATTAAAAAAAGTTTCTGATTCCATTGGTACTGATAGTCCAAGTTTTTGGAAAAAAATTGTATTGTTTGTAATAGCTGCAGAAACATTAATAAGAACACACACTATAAAATAAAAGAAAAAAAGTTAAATTATAAGTAAAGTAACATAAACTACCCAAAGAGATAACTAAGCTAATCTAAACTAACCTGAACTAACATAACAGATAACTAAACTAATAAACTAACCAAAGCAGGAAACTAAACTAACCTAACTAACAGGCAGATAATTAAACTAACCTAGGCTCACCTAAACGAGAACTAAATTAACCTGAACTAACAAATCTTAACCTGAACTAACCAGAGATAATCAAAACCTAACAATTTTTTGAAAAGGGAGCGTGATTTTAAAGAAAATGTCATCTTTTTTGCGTTATTTTTTTTTATAAAAAGCTTATTTTTTTTTAAATTTCTTGAATGATCGAGCTTTGTAGCTTTGTAAAAAAAAAGAAAATAAGGATATCGGGTACGTCACGCACATTTGGGAGTTGTTCCCATTTCTTCTTTCATGGCCCACAAACTTATAAACTCATACAAAAAGTAAGAATTATGTTTTAATACAAAAAATACATTTAGCGCTTTTAGTCATTTGATGACAGATGGAAGGTGAAGTTTCTTGACGTTTGTTTCTTGAAGATTGCGAGTAGATGAAAAATATTAACGAACTAGTATACTACATCTGAAGAGACCCTACTGTTTTACCGTCAGTGAGTCACCTAAAAATGTCGGCTCTATCCGCTTGAATTGACGTCACTTGACGATTTACTTCAAATAATTCGAAGTTGTGATTCGCCAATTGATGTGCTGTAAGGATGAAATTACGTTATTGGTCAATCAAACATGGTAGACTTCCGATCAAAAAGCGTGACCCATTTTTTTTTAATAAAAATTGACATTTGTCCTGCATGTTCTGTCCATATCTCCTACCTCATTGAAATATATAAATAAGTGTTTTTTATAAATTACCAATTTGGGCCTGTGCATGTGTGGGCTTTGTAGGGGCCCACCAAGTCAGGTTAGGTCTGTTAGGACCAAAGCTGCAAAGCTGTTTCTATGGATAACAAAATTACCCACAGAAATTTTGAAATTACCCACTTTTACTCCTAATCCTAATACATGATTTTAACCAACTTTACTCCAGTATGGTACTTATTGTACTTTGTAAATTTATTTTTTTATATTTCAGAATAACATGATGACAATATATAGGAAAAATTAAATTTCCTAAAATATATATTGCTAGAGATGGGTTTTCACTCGGTATTTTCATTTTTGAGGGTTTATTCCCTAGAAAATTCCCGGAAAATTATTCCACAGTTTATTCCCTTATAACCTCTAAATTTAACTTACGCTTGTATTTCTTAATACGCCTAACACTTACGAGATGTTGTACAGAGCAGGAGCAGGTGACATCCATCAGCGTATTTTAGATCCAATACTACATGGCAGATGGTCTCAGTTCAAGAAGCAGCCCTTATTTCTCTGTATCTCGCTGGTTATTGGAACTAGGATGAAGTGAAAAGAATGTAGGTGGTCACCAATTTGTCGCTCTATAACAGTCTAACCCTGATCAGTACAGCTTTGGCTGGTCGACAAATTGGGAACCGTGATTTAGCGACCTAAAGCCGGAAATGTCCTGAGTACCGGTGAAATGTTGTACAGAGCAGGAGCAGGCGACATCTACCAGCGTATTTTAGATCCAATGCTGCATGGCAGATGGCTCTCACTAGTTTCGGGGTCTACCCCTCATCAGTACAGGTTTAGCTGATCGATCCCAAGCCGAGACCGTGATTTAGCGACTTAAAGCCGGAAATACCGGTGAGAACAACTAGTATGCAGATGGGTTGATCGACAAATTGGTGACCACCTACACTCTTTTCACTTCGTTCTGGTTCCGACAACCAGCCAGGTACAGAGCAATATCTCGAACTGAAAGCCATCTGCCATGCAGTATTGGATCTAAAATACGCTGGTACTCCGTTCATTTCCGGCTTTAAAGTCGCTAAATCACGGTCCCCAATTTGTCGACCAGCCAAAGCGGTACTGATGAGGGGTAGACCCTGAAACTAGTATGTAAATGGGTTGATCCACAAATTGGTGATTTGTTGGTTTGTGCAGTTTGAGGCTTTTGATCAAATGACCAGTGTTCAATCGACCAGTGAACAAACCAGAATCTGGATTTATTGAACTCTAATCTAAAATCTAACCTTAAAACTTAAAACTGCGAAGTGCTTTCAAAAAAAGATGGGAAAACCCGGGTAAAAACGCAAAGTTGGGTTCAAGATTTTTTGGCAATTTTTTCTTCGCCCATCTATTATATATTGTATATTAGAGCGTTTTCGAGTGGCGGCTCTAAAGCGGTGTGAGAGTATTCCCATCTTTTGTTTTCCAACAAGAATGCACGGATGGGAATACTGTCAAAACCGAGGTCAAAATCCTGTCAAGCTGCCACCTGAAAACGCTGTTAGTGTCTTTTTGAGACCGAAATCAATATATTCTTGTCGTGACTTCTATACCTAAATAGTGTTCGTTTTAATTACTCGTCTAGCCTCAATAACTCCTAATCCTAAAATGAATCAGTAGGTTTTTCCGGAAATGGCAATTCTCGATCAGATTGATCCCTACAGCTGATTTTCAGACAACCGGATTGAGGACCAACGCCAGGCCGGTCAATCCAATCGGTTTAAAATCACTAATAAAGAAATTACTAGAATCACCCCCTTTTACTCCCCGGTACCCATTATACCGCATAAAGAAATTACACCAAATGGAGTAATTACTCCCAGATTGGCAGCACTGGGTACGACCAGGACAGGTCAGGTTAGTTGAGTTATCCGTTTAGGAGTGTTTATGTTATAGTTCAGGTTAGTTCGTTAGTAACGATCAAAAATATAGATACAAAAGTTTTCTTTTGGTTAGGGTAGTTTAGTTATCCGTTCAGGCTCGTTTATGATAGTTTAGTTTAACTGGAGTATATATTACTTCAAGTTAGTTTAGTGTTGTTTTTCCTTTGGTAGGTTAGTTCAGTTGTCGGTTAAGGTTCATTTATGTTATCAATTATAAAATCAAAATTGGAAAATCTAGATGACATAAACTTTGCAAGCACCAAAGTTGGTTTTTTCACGGTTAAATTAAAATTAAAGAGAGTGTTAGATAATTTTCTCATAATACATATTATGTTTTGAGACTCTACTTTGAGATTTACACTAATATTCTGTAAATAGTGCAAAATTCATTCCTTAACATCTAACGAAACACAAAAACAAATGCATTGAAGCAAGATGCTTAAAAGTAAACAAGTTAGCATATCTCTCTGAAATGAGTATTCAGAAGGCTGCACATTCTTTCAAGTATAGTTGTTCCATTCTTGTTTATGGAATAAGTGCAAAACACTACGACTGAGCCAAAACGTTTTAATTTTAATTTTTAATGACTTTATTTGACAACAATAACAATTGCAAACATGCTGCCATCACACTGCCAATGACCTGGTAAGTCCCAGGTCACCCACTGGGTGGATAGTACCTATTAATCTTTTTAGATTTTTCTGCCAGCGTAAATTTATATAAATACGCTTTATTAGGATAGTTGGGCCTTTTTACATTAAAAAAAAAATGCCATTTCTAACTTGTAACAATGCCTCACAGAAAATAAATACTTTCCAACTTTTATAAATATCAATTTGTCCTGAGAATTGTAAAACAACCATTAAACTTTAGATCTTTCAGATATCTGATCTGTCGACATATTGACATTTTTTCTGATAATTATGGAAACTTCCTTATCTGTAGCTGCAATCTGCCAAGTTCTACGAATTGTGCAACCGCCGATGACACGGGCACTTTATTAAAAAAACATATTTTTTCCAAAACGAAAAAATCTATATGATAACATTGTGGAAGTAAATATTTACTGGACTCAGGCACAAAAGCTATAGTTCCCACCAGTAAACAACCCAAAAATGTGACTTATATTATTTGAACAAACCAAACAAACACTAACGCAAAACAACACTTTTTTTTGTTTGATAAGTTGCACTGCGTAGTGTCATTGTTTTTACGTATACATTTTGTGGAATATCCCATATACCCAAATAATAAATTAATCGTGGACAAATGACGATTGGGAAATAATTCGCCAAATTTTCCTTTCCTTGGAACTATAAACAAAACTGAGTACATATCCACTTAAAACTCCTGTTAAATATCCACGTGCTTTACGTGTCAAATTGGTACCATCATTTTCAACTATGACAAGCGGAAGTACCACTAAAGCTCGAACTTAAAAAGAAATCGCGGAAGAGGCAAAGGCGTGGTTGAAGTTTTATCCACTAGGACTATAACTCAGTTCATGGGAAGAAGGTACGCCACTGCTGAAGGTACACAATCCCTGCCATGTGGTGATCCTTTATAGTTCTTCTGGGGCTGTACGACTTCTTATTTATTTGTTGCTTTAAGGGAAGCGACCAAATGCTAAATTTTAAGGGACTTTAAACGCGATAATTGCAAGCACATGTTTTCGACCGTTTGGGTGGTTTTAATATTGAAATAACTTATTTATCTCAATTTTCGATTGTGGAGGAAAACAAGTTGTTTTGTACGAGGAAAAAAGTAGTGGCGTAAAAAATGAAACCACTTTTGTCTTATTATGATTGTACTGAATGCTATTGCGTCATATTTTAGATTATTAAAAGCGAGAATAATAAAAGAGTAATTATAGATTACATTTGTAAGATTTTTACGGATTCATGCACGTGGTGAATAAAAAGCAAACATTTTATTGATTGGAAAGCTTATTGGGTGAGTGTACCAAAAGGATCAGTGCCATAGGCTATGCAGTTTCGGCTAAAAAACAGTCATAGGATTTTACTGAAAATGTTAAAATACTTGGTAATTATTAACACTGAAAATAAAATATAATCTCTTTTGTGAAAATTAATCTTTCTATCATAAGTCATATAAACTAATAGGTATCACTTGTTTTACTCAGTTCCAAATATACACATCTCTTAAATCACCAACATATAAACAAATATTAACAACTACTCAATAAAACGCTTTACCTATTAATTATTGTTATCTAAGCGAGAAATGTAGTTTAAACCGGATTTCAAAATTCGAACAAAATGTCGTAAACACTATTAAGTTTCCGTAACTTATTTTTCATCATATCGCGTTTTTTTTTTGTTTCGCAACAATTTCGAAAACAAAAATTTTCGGGAAGCCCTACAAATCCACGACTTATCATCTGATCTTATCACAAAGTGATGTCACCGGGCTTATTGTTTGCTAATCGCCTAATAGACGAGCCCACAAAATTAACATGCCGTTGCGCAGATTCTAAGCGTCATATGTGAGAAATTAAAACGTTTGCGTCACGTAGGTCAAAACGTATTCTATCTACGGTAGTCCAATCTCAGAGAGTACGTCAGAAACTCCATTAATTACATATTCTCTATTTAAAAATAGACTGATTTATGCCAATTTGTCATATACGAAGTGCCTTCGTTTGGGCGCTAATTAAGTTCAAAGTTGAGAGAAAAAAATTGTTTTTTTTTTAAATATGTTGGAGGCATCATTCGATTTACTTTTTACTTTTGAGTGGTGTAATTTCATTTTGAGTTAACATGTTTTGATACTAAAAATATTCTGAAATCGCTGCAACTGATGCTTCAATCACCCTTTACTAATAGAACAAGTTCAAACACCTCTATCGTTTCTAGGATCTTGCTTAACAAATTCCCTGCCAAGTGTGAAGTAGGTAGGTTTAACCACTAACCTATACAGTGTGCGCCCGATAAGTATATGAGTTCTTTCTACACCGGCATGCCCTTGGACCTGCAACCTATATCACTCGTCGTCAGCCTGCAATTGCCCGCAACAGGGCAACAAACCCTCGTATACCATCTGAAGCCACCACAACAAAAAATCGTCTGTATTTCGCAGATACAATTACAACTATGTAATATAAAACTAGTTAAAACGTATGTAACAGAGAAAAATAAAATAAAAAAAAATATTTATAAATGTTTACAATGATTGATTGTCCAATGATATTAAAACTAAAACAAAAAATTTACAAAGAAATACATTATTAGAAATATTGCAAGCAGACAATTTTGTTTCAAAGTGAATAAGTTTTTAAGCAGCTGTTATTGGTGATCCCAGATATATATTGTACGGTGGATAATTTGGTAAGGATCATTAAAACGACTACGGGATGTGAACCGTTATAATCGTCGATGTTTCGGCTCTAAAACAGAGCCATCCTCAGGACAATATAACACTTGCCACTCCCTGTGCGTCAGACTGAAAATGGCTTTCCCAGGACATATCGTATATAAAGCGAATATATTAGTATGGCCACTATAGTGTGTTAATGTGGTTTGGAAAATGGAGGAGACGTAGGCCGTATCACAGCCCAAGCAGAAGTCTGACGCACAGGGAGTAGCAAGTGTTATATTGTCCTGAGGATGGCTCTGTTTTAGACCCGAAACGTCGACGATTATAACGGTTCATATCTCGTAGTCGTTTAATTGATCTTTACCAAACTATCCACCGTTCAATAAGTTTTTAGTTACACTCTAATAATGACAAGTAGCTTAATAAATGAGCAGTTGCGGTGAATTAAAAAAAAATTGTTATGAACGAACGTATGCTGCTAATTCATTGAAATTGTACTATCTAAAGATAAACCAAATCAAATGCAGAGGTTCCGAAATACAATCGGAAAATACGATTTGAAAAACAATCTTTCTCTCTCAAAACAACTTTGAACTTACACTCTAAAAGTGTTTTCCGGGCTTTGGAGCCGTGGTCCAATGGAATTTCTTCCTGCCGTTTCGTCTACAACTAAGGCAGACATTATCAAAGGCGATGAGACAATGGGCGAAGTGATCTCCCGTGCTTCCCGATGTTGACTAATTCGCTTGTGGTGAGCTCCGTGGTATTTATTCCCCCGCCGTCGCGCTGCAGTGGAGGAACTCGGGTGGGGGTAGTAGTGCCGCGGGGTTTCGACGCACGTAAAGTATGTCTCTCTCTGTAGAACTCGCTTCCAGTGGGCATTTAAAAACGTAATTTCCTCCTTCCTGTTGAAATTGTTGCCGTATTTAAAGATCTCAATGGACTCTCTCATTAGTCTTAGATAGAAATGCTGTTGTGATGATGTGCTTAGATAGGATGCTTTTTGACATAAGCTGTGGCTCGGTATACATCGACACCGCAAAACGCAGTGTCAACACGAGGATTACAGAACACAAGAGAAGTTGCAGGCTGGGACAAACACAAAAGTCAGCAATAGCAGAGCATGCTCTCTCCGAAGGTCACGACATCCTTTTCAACGAGGTGGATATCTTATATCAATCGCAGCATTTCTATCCGAGCCTAACGAGAGAGGCCAATGAGATCTTTAAACATGACAACAATTTCAACAGGAAGGAGGAAATTATGTTTCTAAATGCAGAAAAGTGCGCCGAAACTCTGCGCCACTACCTCCACCCCAGTCGCTCCACTGCAGCGCGACGACGGGGTAATAAATACCACGGAGCTCACCACAGTCGAAACAGTCAACGTCGGGAAGCGCGGGAGATCACTTCGCCCATTGCCTTTCATAACGTCTGCCGCAGCTGTTGACGAAACGTCAGAAAGAACTTCCATTGGATCAGGGCTCCAAAGCCTGGAAAATCCTTTAGATTGTATTTTAAATGACCGTGAAAGGCTTCACTGTCTTCTAACTTTGATTTTATTTAGCGACCAAACCCTGTGACTTTGTATAAACATAAACCAGTTTAATTTTAACTAGAAACCGTGGTGGTAGAGCGGTGTACATATATTTCAGGGACACTCTGTATATGTAATAGATTTTTAACACCATATTTTAGGCTGATAAGAATATTGAAACAAAAAGCCTAGTTAGTTTTACTAAAACCCATTTTCTTTACTTTTTTACTGCTGACGTGACAAACACTAAAACAAAATTTAAAACACCATAAATTATCTGTGTTTTTTATTAAATGAAAAGTAAATGAACAGAGGGGAAATGCCAATGTACGTAAGAATATCACGAAAATTTATAAACAAGATTTGGTCATACTAATGATTTGTTCTCGTTGCCTTAAGGTTAATTCCTTTCTCGTTGGCTTAAAATAAATTCTATATCCCAACCCTACAACAACCGCAATTTAGTAAACCTTGACGCTCCAGTTGCCACGGTGACAAACTGCGCAGCCAATAGAAATTTATTTCTCCCCTCAAAGGCACATAGTGAGTTGCAGGCTAACAATTATTTACCTACTTGAACCCATTATAGATCAAGGTTTTGGTAGTTTTAGAAGACATATAATTTCCAAAGTGGCCACTTTGGAATCCAGCGTTCCAATCAAACGTTTCAATCAAACATCTGTCACATTTTTATTACATTCAAAGTCAAACTTGGAAACCTTGAAATTCCAGATTAAATTCACGGAAAAAATGAGAAAAAAATGACATCGTACAACCTGCTTTCGATAAAAACTACCCATTTGGTAAATTTCCAAGACATTGATCTGTTAGGCTTTAAGCTCTCTTCAATGTTGCGCTTTTTGTTTTAATATTATTAGTTCAGAATCGATCGAACCTCTGTGCAGATAAGACGGTCTAGTGCGAAGTTTTAAAAACATTTTTTTGTCGACTTGAACCTATAAACACCAAAGGAATTCAAAGAATTTAAACACGCTTCGTCCGTCGTATACCGCTGACAAATACAGGGGCCGCTCGAAACCAAGATGTTTCTTGGGAGTTCGCAAGAGTCCGAATCGGACCAGAACTCCCAGGAGGGGGCCTTTCTGAAACCAAAAACAAGGAAGAGAGGAAGGAGGCCCAATTCTACACCCACAACTCCTACTACACCAACCAGCGAAACAAAAAGACCAGCACTGGATTATCCCACAACTAGTGGCAACAGGGAGGGAACAACAACAACAAATGCAACAACATCCAAGACAAAACAACATCTCCGTCCAACATTTTCCCACACATTTACCATCTTTACAACCAACACAACATCAAGAGTGGAGTTTGCCCTAAAATGGGATGAACTTAACAAGCACAACAAAGACATTATTATAAAACAGGAAAAAAATTTTCTTGTTAAAACAAACGACGAGAACAAAGCCACCGAAACGTTGCAACTGCTCACTAGAAACAAAATAGTAACATCTTTCAAATTGCACCTTAACAACAATACAACAGCACACGGGACAAACTTAAACCGCCAGATATTACCTTCCTACTCTGTTGTTGCTATGGGTGTCGATCTAGAAATAACAGACGACATGTTTTTAAAAAACTTGGAAAAGTTGGGTCTTCGAATTAGATTTTGTAAGAGAATTATCTCAAGACAGAGAGGAACACCAACACTGATGATGAGATTAATAACAGGGGACCTGAATACTTATGAAAGACTGATAAACGACCGTACCATCTACTTTCTAGGCAGAATATTTAAAATCGTGGAAAGTAAGCCACCGGCTCCTATTCCTGCTCCATGCAACCGATGTAACCTATTCGACCATCGTACAGAAGACTGCAAGAGCCCGACGAAATGCAACAGATATCAAGGACCACACACAACGTCCTCATGCAAATCACCGCTCCCCATAAAATGTGCCAGCTGCAAATTAGAAGAGCACGCAGCATGGAGTATGAAGTGCCCCAACAGACCTACCGCTCCAATTGAGGGTATTCCCAATGTTAAAATCAAATGCCTTAACAAGAGATCGACCGACGTGTCAAAATCAATAACGGAGGGAAGTAGAATTCATTTGCCTATAACAACTCACGACTATATAATAAACAAATACAAGCATCAACTGAACAAAACAAGCAATACAAACAGAGAAGAGCTATTAAAAAAAATGCGAAAACAATTTATCGATGACTTCAACATTGACACCTCGGTCGTTTTCTTTGGCACTCACATGTATATATTAATGATTGACCTGCTCCTACCAAACACAAACTCCCACACAGAACCCCAAGACCAACTAAAACAAACAATCACAAACGTAGAAAATTTACGTTAAAATTACTTTATGCCAACATCAACGGACTAAACCGCAAAAAACATCTGATTTACAACTACATAGAACGTAATGACATTGACTGCTGCATGTTCGCAGAAGCTAAAACCAAACTGGGACAGACACAGACATACAGAGACTGGCAGTATATCTGCAAGCACGGCAACACGATAAATAATGCAAGAGGAGGGGCAACGGTCTTACTCAAACCAAAAGCAAAACTAGGCAAAGCAAATCCACCTGCTCTTAACAACCCTTTAAACGATTGCCTTCATTTTACCATTCCATACAGAAATGACAACATTCATGTTTTCCTAGTATACATGCATCCATTCTCCAACATAGAACAAAACATACTGACTAAAGCAGGCCTCTACAAATACGCAATAATTATCGGAGATCTCAACCTCAACAGACAGAAAACGAGACAGCTAAACACCTTTATAGAAAACTCCGACTTTGTAAAGCAACATACGCCTCCGACATTTTTAATGCCAGAGAATAGAGACTCAACACCAGATGTCTTACTTTACACAAGAAATCTTACTAACAACATAAATAACGTGACTCTGACCAACGAACTGGGGTCAGATCATTTGGCGGTGACATTTGATCTAGACCTTCAGCGGATGCAACCTATGACTTGAAACCAAAACGTTGAAAAACTAAACCTGAACAAAACTGACGCGGATAGAGTGAGGGACCAAATTCATAACTACATCCAAACACAGACACATCCCATCTCAATTGAAAAAACCCAACAGCAACTGACAATAGAAAAATCTTCACCCCGGACAAGCAGATCCTTTTAACCACACACCTTACCGAAATTCATCCTAAGATTGATTAAACACAAAAGGGAACTCTACAGACTCTACATACACATACAAGACAATGAACTAAAAAGAAAAATCAACCAACTGAACAGAAACATAAAGACGATGATCGACCAATATCGACAAGATAAATGGCTGGAGGCATGCCAAGAAATCGAAAAAGACCAAGGAAAAACGTATTGGCAAAAAATAAAGAAACTGTCACGCTACAAAAAAAACAACGCCACTTGTATGATTAACGAAAACGGAACAGAACGATGTACAGACAAAGACAAAGCGGACGCCTTTGCCAGACATTTCCAGGGGGCTTTCAGTGCGTCAACAAATCCTAAATTTGATGCAGACAACTGGAATCTTGTAAATGACTGGTACGACAACTACTTTACACAACAATCTGACCACCAATACACACTAATTACAGACACGAAATATGACGAGGCACTGATTAAAATCAAAGATACAGCACCGGGAAAAGACAAAATAAAGGGTAAAATACTTAGAAACCTAACCCCAGAAACCCACGCGTATGGAAAAATGGAATAATAATACCCATTCCAAAAAATGGTTTAGATAACACACTAACACAAAACTATAGACCTATTACATTACTCCCAGTGTTAAGTAAATTATTTGAACACATAATTAAAAAAAGAATTCAAGAACTGATCGGCAAATATATTCCAATTTACCAATTTGGATTTAAGACGAAACACTCGACTATCCACCCACTTTTTGTTCTGACTAACAACATACAAACAACACACCTAAACGGTGGAAAAACAGCAAGTCTATTTATGGATATTACATATATACATAGGAGATACATAGATAAACAAGGCCTTTGACAGCGTCTGGCACAGGGGTCTCCTGTACAAACTTCACCAACTTCAAACACCAAAATACTTACTTTATACTATTAAAAACCTACATGAAAACAGACAACTAGAAGTGAGAATTGATAACACTCTTTCTTTCCCTTTTTCTCCTGAACAAGGACTCCCTCAGGGTTCGCCGCTTTCACCCTTGCTTTATAACGTGTATTGCCATGATATATACAACTATCATCTTCCCGATAGAGACCACCTAGACAAAACAGCTTATATACTACAATACGCAGACGACACAGCCCTCATTGTACACGACAAGACCACTAAAAAGGCAGTTGAGAGACTGCAGACACTAACGAACGACACAATGGCCTGGTTCTACAAATGGAGACTAGCACCAAATGCCACAAAAAACCAACTTCTTCTTTCAAACCACCAAATTGAAGCAGACTCCCCCACAATAACAGCAGACGGTCACACAACCGAACCAAAAAACGACATAAAATACTTGGGAGTAACTATCGACAAAAAATTAAAATTTACTAAACACGTACGAAATACTAGAGTGGAAATTATTAAAAGGACAAAACACTTTCGATCCCTGACATACAAAAACAAAGGAATTAGCACAAAAACGGCTATAAAAATATACAAATCCATTTGCAGACCACTGTTAGACTATGGACACGTGCTAAGAGCAAATGCGTCAGAGAAAACTAAACAATACACACAAACAACAGAACAAATCGCATTAAGAATGATAACCAAGATAAGACACCCCGAAAACCCGCTGCATAATCCTTCCAACCAACTACTCTACGAACGCACACACATGACAAAAATAAGTGAAAGACTGACACAACTTCAGACTAAATGGAAAAACAACCCACACAATATGACTCTAGTGAACCCACTTTGCTTAACAGGACAAAATAGACAGTCCCGCTTCGTTTTCCCTACAACCACCCTAATGGAACATTTCCAAACGTAGAGAGGCCAAGCTCAGAAATGACCCGCTTTTCTTCCTTTCCCTAAGTTTGTAATATTTGTATATGGAATTCATTTGTGTAATATTGTAACATGGGCAGAAAGACCAAATGGTCGATAGCCTATTTCCCTGGAAATAAAGATGTTTTATATATTATATATATATTATTAGTTACTGTAATTATTTGACATGTCAATCTGCGTCAAAGTTTAGCCACGAAACTTTATCGACACGACTTAGGTTGGATCTTAATAGATTTCCTTGTTTGTCTAAGGTAGTCACGCATTCTATAGAACAACCGTAGAAACACGACGAGTTAATAAGCTTTGATCCGGCTTAATGCAGGGTTACCAGGGTGACCGTCTCCGTGACCAATACGAGTACACTTCTCGCCGCAAAGGCTAGTAATAAGTTGCAGGCTTTCCTCTTAATGTCTCTCTAAAGGTGAGGCAAACGTAACACGTATTACGGTTAATTGGCGATTAGTGTTTGTGATTACAGCAAAAAATTAATGAAAGGATGTGGATATAACATTTTTTATTTTGCTGAATTCTCTATCTTTCATTGAAAACGCATGACCTATAAATGAGCATTGACACATTCTGGATTTATAAGCACATTAAGAAGTCACTTAACACGTTTTTATGGATCTCAATTGACCAAATAACGAATAGAAAGCGCACTCGCTATTATTTTAACCTTAGTTAATTCAACCCCTCAAATATAAAGTGTATATTTAAAGAAATTCTTGAAATTCGAATATTAAATGACATATCCTTTAAAGAGGTAATTTTGATAATCAATTAGAAATGTTTCGTTTGTTTCACACCGGTTCCGATTCTGGTTGGTTCGGATTAACACGAAACTGACAGAATAACTAATTTTCATCCAATCAGAATTGCTGGAAATCAGATGTCAATCATGTTCATGTCAATCAAAATCAACCTGAACCACAACATATTGTTACTGCATATTGAACCACAGCAACTGTGGTGGACTTCCAGCCTCGAGGTCCTTTAAATAGGCGCTGTTCATTTGAAAACGTCATTTTGTTGGCTGTGAAATGTCAAAAGAAAAGGATGAAAGAAAAATAATATATTTACTTTGATTATGCCATAATTTTCGGTCGAAAATTCATAGCATTCTAGATGACTTTTTCTAATAAAAACTGGGTATTTACGGGGTTATATCTAGGTTGCTAACATAGTAGCCAAAAATATCCGACAACTATAATCAGTATGTACTTCAGGATTTTACAAAGGAATTTACTTCTACGCATCACACACTGCATAAATCCATTCCTATAGCAGATGAATAGTCTGTTGTGGGGGGTGGTAGATTTACGCAACCTTGTAGAGAGCGTTCATTTAAAAACGTCATCTAATTTGTCGTGAAATGCCAAATAAAAAAGATGAAGGAGCGAAAGTCCGATTACTTTGATTATGTCACGCTTTTCTGCCAAAATTTTATGGCCTTCTAGGTGACCTCATAATAAACCCTCGTATAATTTCAATAGTAATGTAAATGTTTTCCAATATTCACCTCACTTAGGGCCGGTTGTATAAAAGTATATTAAGCTTTCACTTAACGAAGCTTGGTTTTTGCTTAAACTAAGCTTAAAATATATATTATGTTGTAGAGGGAAAAGATAAACTAGGCTTGGTTAAACTTAGGATAAGCTCAGATGGCTGTTGCCATCTTATAGTGTTTTTAGGTGGCCGCTGTAGAGGGCTCTTGGAGTATCTCCATCTTTTGCTTTCTCAATAAGAATATAAGGAACAACGACAATTCTCTCAAAGCGCCCGAGCGGTCTAGAGCGGCTACGCGAAAGCGCTATAAAATAGGCATAGAAGGAAGTGAGGTTAAGGTTGGTGCATGACCACGTGGTACCAGTAGACTCACTGGTGAGTTTTGAATATTGCCCAAGCTCTGCTATTAGCTCAACTACAAGCTTTCTCGGAAACTAACTGCCTAATCAAGTTAACAACCACCATCACTACTATACATGAAATATGTCATTTTGTTCTAAATAATCTTTGTTACTTGTGATGTTACTAGTCGTTACTTGGGCAGGTTACAAAAGTTTATGTAGGTTTCCGCAGAGGTCGTATGTATTAACTACTACTCTGGGCTTTGGGTACTTTCTACCTACCTACTTTTGAGTATGAGTGGCAATTTCATTTCTTATTTCGTCCAAAATATACCTAACTGCTTGTTTCGAAAAGCGAAATCGTTTTCTGAAGTCTTATTCATTGTATTTAATGAACATATCATCTCTCACTCTGAATAATCGTGGCCTTCTTTCAGGTTGTACCACAATATTAACCAACTCCATGAACTCCTCGTCATCACTCATACCTTCTAATCGATCAAGTTGTTCCATCCTGATGAACTCGTACCCTTTCGTAATTCGTTAATAAAGAGCAAAACAGTTGTTTTGTTTGATGTTGATGATTTTATTTGTTTACGAATTGAGGTTAGAATTTTAAATTCTGAGCTTAAACCATGAGTAATCCTGGCTTAAGTTAAATCTTACTTTAAACCAAGCTTATAGCTAAAACGACATGTGAACAACGGTCTAGTAGATATAAACTAGGTTTTTACAAGAGCAGCAGCTAAAGCTTTCTTTATACAACCGGCCCTTAGTATTAGAACATTTCTCTTGGTATAATTTTTTAATTCAGGAATATTCTTAATCATCAGTCTGGGTCATTGGTCTGGGTCAATCAGCAGATCAGAGCTGCTAAAAGAGAGTCTTGGAGAAAGTTCTGTGGCGGGATTGAAGATATGTTAACAAGAGCCCGAATTTATAAAATTCTCTCAGGGAGCCGTGTCAGGAATTTGGATTGATAAAACGGTCCGATGGAACCTACACTTCCACTTGGGACGATTTAAATGACCCAACAGGGCAGATTGGGAGCTCTTCACAAAAGTAGACAGACCAACCCTGCTAAAATCCACGATTATGGCTTTTCAACCATACAAATCCCACGGGGAGGATGGAGTATTCACGGCACTACTAAACAGGGCCTGGATCAACTCTCATCTCTACTAACAAAGCTCTTCAGAGCGAGCTTTGCATGGAACTTTATTCCAAACTGCTGGTACAGGGTGAGGGTCGTCTACATACCAAAGAAGAGTTGTAGAGGAAAAAATCCTAAGTCGCTCAGGCCAATCGGTTTAACCTCGTTTCCGCTGAAAAGCTTGGAAAAGCTGCTAGACCTATACATAAGGGAGGGAGCGCTAATAACGTACCCCCTTATTACGGAACAGTATGCATACCAGGCTAACAAATCAACAGAACCAGCAGTCCACAACCTGTTGGTGAAAATCCACAATACCCTGGATTCAAAGGGTGCCGCAGTTGGTATTTTTATAGACATCAAAGGGGCTTTTAATAATGCATCTATAGACTCCCTCCTCTGCGCCAGTAAAGCGAGAAGGATCGAACCAACAGTAACCAACTGGATTCGCAACATGTTACAATCTAGACAGATCACTACATCATTAAACGATGACATTATCAGATTCACAACAGCGAGATGTTGTCCACAGTGTAACGGTTTTTAAAATATTCGTCTCCGTCCCTGTGTTTTCTAGCCTGGAATTGTATTTTGTGAATATTTTTTTGGATAGAAATAAAGCCCTAACATGCATTTACTGAAGTTATATAATATATTCATTCCTTCTGAAACAAGTTTCTGGTCATAAATTCAGAATTATTAATCACTTTTGGCATGTTTTGTTTTGGTACTTTAAATCAAAACAAAGATCCTGATTGGTCAAATCCTGACCAATGAGAGACTGACCCGTTGCGAAGTGAAATTTGCTAGGAATTTTTAAAAAAAAAGAAACAAATAAACTGAGGATTTTTGCACTACATTTTTGATACTTCTTCTCTTGTGCTTGGCTAGGGTTAGCTGCCATAGAAAGGAAATCGCTCTAGCGGTTTTTTTAAAGTTTTGGTTTCTGGTATTATACCAATAAATTATATTAACTGTGAAAAGTTATCGCTTCTAGCGGATAAAAGGTCGTACCAGAAAACCACAAGCTTGAATTTTGTGGAAGTCCTCAGGTGCATATACTCTTTAAGGCCATCCTACATCCAAGGTATGTACCAGTTAATTTAATATGTCACATGTATTTGTTCATTACCTAGCAAAGATCATTTATAGTCTTATTCGTACGTACCATTCAGAACATATATGCTCGAAGGTGGTTATAGTTAATTTTTCTTAGGCCTTTTTAACTTTAACTTTAAGTTCAGAAGTTCAGTTTCAATTTCACTCAGCTTCATTCACACTACACTTCATTCATTCTTCATCGAAAGCAAACCACTACCTCACTGCACCTCGAACACTGCCAGCAACTTTTGGGACTCAGCTTGGTGGCAGCCTGACTTTGGTTGGCTGTGACTGGAGCCCTGAATAGTGTAGCCTAGGGTTCCAACAGAACGAATGAGGAACTGAGGTATTTGTGAGCAGAGACTAAGGTAGGCTGACTTACTGCTTTTTACTGGAAATTTATCCATCCTGGTGGACATATCCAGTACTTAACCTGGTGCCGACCTTCCTTTGATTTTAAGGGGATGGTACCCTACCATATTAGTCACTTACTCAGGAATAAGTTCTTAGGTTAACAAGGGCCTCATTGTAAGCGAGGCATATGTACATATGCTCCGTATAACGTATACCCCAGGTTTTAGATCCCTTTTGCGAATAGAGTAAGTCAGAAAACATAGTTTCACTTAATTTTATTGCGGGACAAAATTATTAGCACATTGCACACTCCCCAGCTGATATCTGTCAGCAGTTGTCACTTGTTTAACCCAGAAATCACAGATAAATCAGGGTTTATTTTTATCTACAGCCTTAGGGTTGAGTATTGAGGGTTACTTTTGTGTTTATTTTGGATTTTGCCATTTGGGTATACATTTGACGTACTCATAGGTTTTTAATTTTATATATTAATATGAATGCAATTATTATTGGTTGAATACACTGTTCAGAGTTGAATATGAATCATGCGGACCTTGTCCTGTTTCTGCTGGGTCACTATACAGTTTCTTTGGTTTCCCGCTTTTACTAGTGCTCTAGCATCCCTCGAGTAACTTTGTCCAGCATCCTTGAAGAGAGAGCTTATTAAAGTGGATGGCGCAATTTTATTAAGATCTTTTATACTCACGACCACTCTCCGATCTGGGGTAGTTTCCGGGCAATCGCTCTCTTAAGGCTGGACAAAGATAAGATTAGTTCAGCTCAGTAGATTCAGGGCATTGAAGCTGCGGAATTTATTTATTTTAACCACCCCTTTTGTCCACCACAACCTCTTGAAGGGGGAAACGTGGCAACAGGACGGAGTCCTTTCACCACTCCTGTGGTCCCTACTAGTGGACGACCTTCTGGCTACTTTGGAACTATGGGGAGTCGAGGTCCAAGAATACGAGGACGACATCGCTATCCTTATAAGAAACCACCCATACCAACAAATCTCCAGCACGTTGCAAGAGGTGCTAGATGTTGTACATAGCTATTGTTCAAAGGAAAACTTAGCAATAAACCCTAGGAAAACCCTAGGAAAGAGCCTGATGGACTTCTTGAAAGCGCCATCTTTGTTCGGGACGACAATCCCGTTTACCAATGAAGTAAAATTTCTAGGAGTCGCAGGAGAAGAGCATCACACTGGTATGGATCCCGGGCCATCGTGGTCACGAAGGCAATGAAAGGGCCGACTCTCTAGCTAGGAGAGCAGCGGGCTCTGCATTCCATAGACCCGGAGCCGGCACTGGGAGTCCCATATACTCTGGTCAAGGCTGAACTCCAGAAATGGAGCAATGCCAAGTCCCAGGACTGGTGGGAGAACCTACCTGGACACACTCCAAAAAACTTTTCACGGGAACCAAGAGGGCAAAAGTCCAAACATTCCTCAGACTAAATAAGCGACGAATCAGAGCGGCGACTGTATTGTACACAGGACATAGCCACCTAAGATTTTACATGCACATACTCGGACTGTCCGAAGAGACGGAGTGTCAGCCGTGCTTGGAAGACGACAAGACAGTTGAGCACGTCCCATGTGTTGCCAGATCGAGATACTCACTGTTCGGAAACACGATCATTAAACCTCAAGATGCAAACACAGTGTCGCCCGAGAGACTCATCAGATTCGATGAGGGTCTGGGCATAACGGGTGACAACTACTGGAGCTAGCAGGGGTAAACCTTGCTGGTAACACTTCGAGTGAGCCACAAGAGACCGCAGGTCGCGATGAAGGACTGTATAAGTCCACTCACATTGAATTAATGCTATACAATACAATACAATACAATCATCAGTCTCCTTTGTTAGCTAGAGTCGCTCGTCTAACGTTTCGCATCCAGCGATAAAATATCACTTTTCGCTCTTAATACCAAAATAATTATTCCGAGAAATTGTTATTTTTTGCGAAACTTCCTTATTTCAATAGCACTTAAACTACTTACACTTTTTGAGATATCGACGTTTTCCTAACATACTGTTTTCTTTTCCAAATTGTTGCGATTTATCAGACTTAGACTCACTTGGTTAGTGAAAGAAATAAAAGTGACAGTTAGAACAGAACCGAGTGAAATCGGTTATTTTCTTATGGTAAAATAAGCCATAATCCAATAGCACTTACCGTGTTTTGAGATATTGACAGAGATGCAAAACAAGTCTTTCAAGAATACTGTTTCTTTTCAAAATTTCCTTGTTTTATACGTTAACTGTTCATCATAAACAAACCCAGCAAATCACCGTTTTGAGATATCTGCAGAGAGTCGATACACCTTTCTGGGGGCAAATTGAAAGCGGCTCGTCATAATTACTCACATAGTGTACTCACGAACCACATCCCATTAGCGGTTACCATTTTTGAGATATAGACAAAGACGCAAAAGATTTTTTTAAAAGTTCTGATTATTTTTTAAATATGTTGTTGTTTCTTACGTGTACTTTACATTATAATTAGACCCACTTGGATACCGGGAACGAGTTTTTTGAAAAATTCTCTAGTCTTACTAATTTTATTTTTTATACATATACGGTGTATCATAATTAAATTAGACTTACTTGGTTAGTTGCAAATTACAGTGGGTTATCCTCCACTGTATAATGAAACCCAACAGTTTCGATAGTTCTTGCGGTTCTTTTTAGATACCAACAAAGGAACAAAACCTGTTTCTAAAAATCAGTTTTTTTTGCCAAATAAAATTTCTTATTTTACACATAAACTGTTCATAAATAGGTTCCCTTGATTAGTGGCAAGATGCACCTACTCGGTCATTCTCCATTATATGGTAAAACCACGTCTCAATAGTATTTACAGATTTTGAGATATCTACAAAGATGCAAAATAGTTATTTTAAATTTTTAGTTTTGTGTCAAAATTCCTTTATTATAATATAAGATTCATTTAATTAATGGCACGTTGCACTCGGTTCTTCCTTATGGTTTAATAAGAACCACCTCTCATTAGCGCTTACCGTTTTTGAGTTATAGACAAAAACGCAAAACCGTTTTTTTGAAATGTTTATTATTTTTGCCAAATTATCTTGTCTTATTTGTCTATGCGGTTCTTCATAATTAGACTTATTTTATTAGCAGAAAGTTACATCTGCAGAATTTTTGGAAACTTGTGTAACAGTTTTGGTTTTGCCATTAGAATTATGAGAATAAACTTACCTTCTTGATTGCTCTTCGGCTTCATAACACTCGATAAATTTACCGTTGATTTTCCTCTGGATGATTTCTGAAAGGCGGTCGTATTTCGGAGCAAACCCTTATATTTTCCTTATATCTGGGAGGCATCCTATTGAGTCTATGAGCAACAGGTGGCGCACCAACACCTATTACAGCCGAGCTTTATCTGAGCCACTTCACAACCTCAATTTGTTGGCAACAGCAAGTGCTCGCTTAAGGGGGCTTTTGGCCACCAATTAATAATACACCATCACTGCACCATTACCACACCACACACCACCCGAAAGGGTAACCATTGTATATTGTTAAATTTGTTTTATTATTAATATATGACCACACCACGTCACATAGAACTTTCATTTTGCTATTGTCCTTTTTGATAAGAATAAAACGTCTCACTTGGGTAATTTAATAAATTTTTATGCCCAACTTATAAAAAACATTTACAAGATTCTGTTGATATTAGTTGATGATTCTGACGATTTTGTACTTTGGTCGTAAAAAAGACCACATTTAAGAATTGTACTTATTTAGGTACAAAACCCTGTACTTTTTTTTTATTACATTTATTATTATTTTTAAACCTATACAAGATATCCCAGGAAAACGGTCAAGCGCGAATTTCTTTTCAATTATTGTCTTTTTAAGAAAATGGCAAAACACGTCAACTTTGATGTCGAGGGTGAAATCTTTCGGTCGACAAGAAATCGTATTTTAATTTTTATGGGGCAGAGGAACAAATAACAAATTACAAATATTTATTCTCTATGTAATCATGTTTTTATTTTTATTCGCTGGTTGTCTAGAAATAAAGGAATTTTTTATTAATTAAGTGTTACTTTATTAATTATCATTGTTACCTGTGGTTTTATCCACTGCCGATCGCAACCAATATTATGACCTCTATTGATATTCAGCATCAAAACATCGAGTCGGTCAAAATTTTCCTATACTTTTCGTTATTTTGCTAAGTTTACAGTTAAATCTAATGGTCGAGCGATAGATGTCCCTCATGAAATCCTCACGTGTTTTGCCGTTTCCTTAAAAGGACATTAAACAAATAGTTATTCGAATATGACTCTTTTCTCTGGGACACTTTATACCATTACAAGTACTTTTTGTATAAAACGTTTTTGAGATTTTAGTCTTGAAACTTTATAAGGACAGTGAAAGGGTTATCCGCGACTTAAAATTAGACGCTATGGAAAACCAAAGGAAAGCTTGCAGCCAATTTTATTTGTAATTTTCAATTTGACAACCGCCCAATTTCATCAAATAAGAATCTTAATGCTTTTCTGTTAAGTAACTTGGTTACCTTATTTGCACTTTCTTCTACCATTTTAAGGCCATTTTTCAACAAAAAAAAATTCAAATATCGGCAATTTTGAAATTCATCTACCACTAGCATTGCGACTGGTAATGGAGAAAGGCGACTTGAATTTATATAGAGGGTCATAGTTAAGTTGGACACCAATCCAGATTTTCTGTTTTGTATTTTGTGACGTGATGAAACAAGATTTCATATCAATGGAACTTTCGTACTAAAATTACCGGAAATAGAACAAACAAAAAATTTCAAGGCTAAAAAAATCAACAGTAGCAGCTTTTTACATTGGTCAATGTGCGTGAGTGTCAGCCCATTTGCTCCTTTTTCCACTTATTTTTTTATTTCCATCCAATTTGCTTCCTATTTATTTTGAAATGAGAAAAAATTTGCGCCTTGCAATGTGGCCACTAGGGGACGCTCAATGCGCACTCAGAAAATTTCTTAGACGGCAATTTGTGACAGTTGTCTAGTACCTACCCAAGAAGGATTATTGTTACAACAACTTATAAGACCACGTCGACACAGGAGTTTTCATCATCAACTAGTGAAGTTCTTAAGGGATTTCAAGCGTGCCATTTCGAACAAAACCAGCAAAAAAATTTTCCCAAATTTTTTTAAAATGTCCAAAGGGAGGGTGGTATAACGACTTTTTTCTCTTCTCAACTGTGACTGTAACTTAAGAACGCCTTCACCGATTCGAGTGAATCCAACTGTTTTGTCGTCTTCTTGATGTCTTCTTTCACCTCCCACCGTCGTAAGTTCCGTGGGCGCAGTATTTTTGGAGAAAGACCCCTTTGGAAGTCGATTTGCACTTTTAGAATCGTGTTTTTGGACAATTTTTAAAAAAACTTCATTAGACGGTAGTCATTTTTTCGAAATGAGTTTGTTAAGTTCTCAGGGGATTGGAAGCGTGCCATTCCGATCAAAGCAGCAAAAATATATTCCCAAAATTTTTTTGAAAATGTCTAAAAGGTCGGAGCGGTATTACGACTTTTTTTTTCAATTCTCAACTTTGACCGCCTGTCATTTTATGTTTTCAGCTAAAAACAGTAGAACTCGACGTAAAACGACTTAAAACGTCCTAAAATGCGTATTTAATTATTACTAGTGGTTTTTTGGTGTAATTTTATGTTTTCAGCTAAAAACAGAAGAAATCGACGTAAAACGACTTTAAAACGTCCTAAAATGCGTATTTGAGTATTATTAGTGGTTTTTTGCTGTAATTTTATGTTTTCAGCTAAAAACAGAAGAAATCCAAGAAAAAACGACCTTAAAACGTCCTAAAATGCATATTTGAGTATTATTAGTGTTTTTTTTTATGTAATTTTATGTTTTCAGCTAAAAGCAGTATCGACGTAAAACGACTTAAAACGTCCTAAAGTGCGTATTTAAGTAGTATTATTAGTGTTTTTTTGTGTAATTTTAGGTTTTCAGCTAAAATTAGTAGAAATCAGCTTTGATGCCTCGACCGATTCCAACTGTTTTGTCCTGTTCTTGATGCCTTCTGTCACCTCCCTCCATCGGAAGTTCCGTAGGTGCAACATTTTTCAAAATAGACCCCTTCGAAAAGAACATTAACAATAAAAAGTTGAAAACACTTTGAATTATATTTCCTTGGTGGTAATCACGTGTTTATCTTATCTAAATGTCTGCGCAAAAATAACAAAATGGATCAAAAAGTGATTGGAACGTTATAGTAACTAAAGAACGCCACGCGGGGGACACATTAACTTAAAAGTAGAAACTAAGTGCTACCGCCACCACAACGGAATTAATTTGAAGTGATAATGCTGGTTTTCGCCACGTTCTAATATCCTGTAAAAAATATTTAAAGTGGAGGCATTGATCGCGTTAAGAAAGTGGTGCTCGACAGTGGCCTGCACAGACATCTGGCAAATTATGAGGTAAAAAAAGCTATAATTTACAGATACGTGGCAAAAGCGGTTCTACCACCATATAATTGTTTCCCATTTTGGCGATTAACACCTGGAATCCACGGTTATTTCACGTGGTGGTCAGTTTAGCAATGTAATTTATTGTTTGTAATCTTCTCATGGATAAAATTATAAATAAAGTAATAGAAATTAACCTCCGATACAGACTGGGCAACAAAAGAATTGGTATGGGTTGTTACGCCGATGATGCAGCAATTATTGCCGAATCAGAAAACGACCTGCAGAACTTAATATGATCATTTCTATTAATAAAAACAAATAAATATATGACACTTGCGAAAGATCAGCTCAGATGTAAGCTAGTGGTGGAAGACAGTCCCATAGAACACGTCATGCAATTCAGATATCTGGGCATAGACATATCAAGCACCCAAGACCCAGTTAAATACCTGAGAAGCCAGATTAATAAAGCAGCCTCACTATCAGGATGCCTACGAGATATAGTCTGGTCAAACCCGTACATGTGCACAGATAGCAAAACTCGAGGTCCGTGAAGGCACCAACAAGACGAAACACATGCTAAGGGTGGCCAGAATGAAAACACTGAGAACAAGAGCGGGGAAAAGAAGAAGAGACAGGGTAAGAAACACAGAGATCAAAGAACAATGAGGAATACAAGATATTGTAAGATGGGGAAGACAGCGTAAGAGGCAGTGATACCACCATGTAAGACGGATGGACGAGAATACCCTTCAGAAAATAGTCCTAGAAAGCCGGGAGACCACCTAAAAGATGTAAAAATAGTTGGCAATCCATCTCTCAGGAAAAAATGCAGAGGCACTGTTGTGTTGCTGGTATGTTACAAATAAACCTGTACTGGTGGCAAGGTTGTTGAAAAAAAAATAGGTACTGGTGGCGAGGTTGTTGAAAAAAATGACGGGAGAGATTTGTCAAAAAAATGTGGTAGAAAAGTCTCCGTCATCTTACATAACGATTACACTTACCCTTCTAGTGAGCTCACTGAGCGAGCTCGGAAGCTTATATAGTAGCCTGCAGGTTTGAAGACTCGCTTAGGGAAGGAACTTGTGTTTCTAAAGGAGGTAATTAAATGTTAAGAAATTTTGATAGTGAAAGCTGAAGTCCTACGGAATCTGAGCTTGAGAATAAAGCGTGAACATTCAAGCATAAAGTGCACGAAACCACAAACTTGGTGAGTCATTCTTGAATAATTTTTTGTTGTTTGAGCTTCACTTAATTACCCCCCCCCCCATCCAAGGGGAAACAAAAAATTTGTTGAACTTTAATATGGTATAACCATTTTATCTTTGATCTGGACATTGAATCGATCATTGGATATCTATTATTGTATTAGATAATAAGAAGATAGTTCAGGTTATCTGTTTTTTAAGCTACCTCTGAAGGACTGAGACTTCAGGAAAAGGACAGCTATTTAATTACGAATATATAACCGTGGAATTAACAAATTAAATTTGAATCTACAGGGTTAACTATTGTTAGTAGTAGTTTAATATTTCATAAAATTCTTCTTTTCATCTGGGTACCCAAATTTCCAAGCATAATCTATTCTTTCATAAGTAGTGTTTTCATCATTTTCTATTCGATTGTGTTATTAAATTTAATTTCTATGCGGTCTAGATATTTGTTTCCCTTCAATAGTAATTTGTATTCCAGATCAAAGTACAACCAACCATCCAACAGGTAAATATTTATGTTTGAATTTTGACTGAATGATTAAAAAAAATATATATACATACATATATTTTTTCTACTAATTTTATTAATTGTAACTTCAGCGGAAGTTCAAGTTCCGTTTCGTCGGTTTCTGAGTTTCCGGCATTCGATTACAAACTCAGTGGCATCCCTAACATTTGGTGAGTATTATTTTTATAACATGTCTCAAAGCTCTAGGTCTTCTCGTAAAAGCCAGATATGGGAAATTGTAAATTCTTTGAACCAGCGTGTGGACGAACTATCTCGCTCACTGCCCCCAAAGAAATTACCTTCTGGAGTTCAGACACAAACCCAAATTGTTGGGCAACAAACTTTCAATTCCCTTCTACCTCGAGTTCCAGACGATTCCAAGAAGACCGAAAAATCCGAGTTGATTCAAGGTGTCAGAGAACGCGACAGCACGTTTAGAATGAACAGATCGACGGATCTCCAAGAAGTAGAAGAAGAAGGAGAAGATACTTTATTGTTTCTAGAACTCCCTGTTGAAAACAAAAATGTGATTTGGGTACTTTTATGCCAGATCGATAGAGCAGTTCTAATATAGAGTTCAAAAGAACTCATCTTTATGTATCTAGCATTATTTATCTCAGATATACAGGGTGGCAAAGACATTAACTGTCCAGAATCATCTTAAGTGGCTTATTTGCTTCTTTCCTATCTCAAAATCGATAAATGTTGCGCTTTCTACTACGGCCACAAAAAGAACCAAATCTGCTTTTAGAATGTTAAATGTGACAATTGCGGCTCAGCCATAGGCAAACAACACTAGAAGTGCAAGTGATAAGTATATAATTATTACACTACTAGAACTATTAGCTATGCATCATTCTATGGCATTTGGTGAGTCTTCGAAATTTGACTTGGATGCTGCTTGGCAGTTTTCTTGACATGAGTTAAAAGGAGATGGGTTGACATTCCATAGCCACTCGCATGCTATAAGTTCCTGATTGACAAACAGAGAAAATTTGTGTCAACAAGTTTTGGAAAAAATGATTTGTTCCACGATAGATTAAATGAATTCAATGCTCTGCCTGATAATGTCAAGGATTCCATCACCATAGGAATGTTCAAACAATAATGCAACAAATACTTTATTTAATTTATTACGGTACCTGTATATTTATTATTACCTGTTATCAATGAATATTTATTTATTATAGTCCATTCACTAGTGTTCTGTGATCAGTGCTCCTAGCAATAAATATGATGATTTTTGTAAAAATTTGCTATTAACTAAAGTATACAGGATTGTCCCTTCTATACGACGCGGGGGTTGCGAAGAAAATATGTGTATATAATGATACAGGATGGCATATAATGATACAGGTATAATAATGTATCCAGGGTTGAAAAGGACGTTATGAAACAAAGTTATGTTTTTTTTTATGAGGTAACCTGAGTTTGATACAATTTTTAAAATCTACAGATTAAACTAAGTGAACTCTCATTTTCTTTCCCTGTCCCTAAACTGAATGGTTATTTAAATATTAGTTTCTTTTTAATTTCTAGGATTCAAAGAAATTTAAAATTACGCCCTTGACATTGACACAACAAAACATCTCCAGATGGAAAATTATTTATTTTTTATTTTTTGTATTAAACTGTATTGTATTATCATAAGTTCTCCATTTCCTCACTATATAAGCACCTCTAAGCAGCAGTTTTAAAATGAGCATTTCGAGCACTTTCATCTGAACTTTCAGCACTATCTTCCTCCTCATTTGACTCTCTGTCATCATCATCTTATCGTTATTGTTTTGCATATTCTGGATAGCTCTCTCAATTTCTGCTTTTGTTATGCGTGGGCATGGTTCAGATTCGACACTGATGTAACGTTCTGGTCTATCATCTGAGAATGTTGTGTGAATATATTGTTCGCACATGTTTAGTTTATCTGTCATTTCTGTTATAATTTTACCGTCTGAATTTACCAGGGTTCCTGTTTTATACTACATTTCTCTGCCAGCCACTCTTCCTTTGCAGCTACGATTTCCCTCTTTATTGCCCTGTGTACTTATCGATACTCTTCCCTGTTTTGTTTTTAAGTATTCGTCTCTGGTCCATTATCGATCTGGATCGAGTTTAGTTGTTCGTAGAATTCTTCTATAATTTGCTCTTCTTTTCCTGTTGTACGGACGTACACGTGCATTATGTTCATATTCATTAGACTTGCTTTTAGTTGTAAGAGTAGCAGTCGGTCGTTGTGAGGTATAAAATGTTTGACTGAGCAGGCGTTGAGTTCTTTTGCGACCACCATTCCTACTCCGTTTCTGTGAGTTTCGTTTCCAGAGTAATAAACCATGTGCTCTTGGATGTGGCATGAGCCTGTATTTGGCCAGTGTGTTTCGCTGATTCCCATGATTTAAAACGTCTAATCTTATCATTTCTTTGACGACATTGTGAATCTTGCAGCCAGTATATAAACTTTGTATGTTTATGTGCCGATTTTGAAGCCCCCGGTGATTCTTCGCACCCTCTGCCCATCGAAAGGCTGCCGGGGACTAAGGGCCGTGTTTTTTCTTTGTCTGTCCAGGATAATTTTACTAAGGAATATATAGTGAGGTGGTTTTCCCTTGCCTTCCCCATCGCAGTGTCTTAGCCATACTGTTGACCCTATTTATTTTACATGAGCAGATAGATTATTTAGGCTATGGGGGGAAGGGGGGGGGGGGGCGCCCGATGGAGGTTGTAACAACCCCACAGTGTATTTGATATTATTTTTAATTCTACAGATTAAACTATTTATATATTTTTTTTTCATTTGTAAGATGCAAAGAAATCTTAAATTCCTCTCTTGGCCTTGGCCAAATCATAATATCTCAATGCTACGAAGGGGAAACTATTTAGGTAATATTTCGTTTCACTTTTTGGTGGGATGTTATCAATGTAAAGTACATCATTTTTTAAAAAGAAGGTAGTTTCCTAGAATGGTTAGTTTTCGGAATATTCATTTTTTCAAGGTAAATGGATCACCAGGTATCTAGGTTTCCCATAATCCTCAGCATTTTTGCCAATTTGCAGCATGATTCATAACTCAAGTGGACATACAACAGGTAGGTACAGAAGACATCACAACAAGTCAAGCGGCTTCTTCATACTAATTTTTTGGTTCTGATTTTTTGTTTTAATATTTGTTTTAATCTTTTCATCGATTACTCATCACATTACGGCATTTTCTCACAGATTTTTTGGGAAACAAAAGATTTTCTCGAATTTGGTTGTTTTGCCAAAAATGCCACTGGTTTTGGTGTGTCCAACACGTACCTGCTCTATGTCTATTTAGTTGTGCATCAACCTGTGGAATGGATCAAAGAGTATACTTAAAATATTTGATGATATCTTAATTAGTTTAATTTAAAGTAACTTGGCGGTATATTAAACTTAATTTTTCTAAAATAAATGCCGAGAAAGTTACAGTGGGTGGCGTTTATAAGGGGACACCCTGTACCAATTTATGTTTTCATTAGAGTTTCTGCCCTTTCCTAATGATTTCTTTATCTTAACACAGAGTTGATGAAATTTGTCGCTCATTATTGAAATATCTGACACAGTAAGGAATGTGAACTGGATTGAGCTAAGAGATAAATTTGTAATAAAAAAATCAATTCCGAATAAAATTGAGATTTTTTTATAGTTGATTTTAATTTTTTAACACATTTTTTGGTGCTTCTTTTATTTGGACATGACTTTTTTTATTATATTTTTAGAATGCTACTTTTCTGATCTTCTGATCACCCCATCTTGTGTAGAAAATAGAAAGTACCAATGAAAAAAAAATACAAAATCTCTTCAAATTTCAGGGAAAATAAAACAAATTTTATTAAACTTTTTTTTATATCTCCGAAACTATGTATGTAGTTCAATTTTTGAAACTTTTATAGCAGCATCTTGTTGAGTTTCAAAATGGACATATTTGTCCCTAAGTGTTACATATCATTATTGAATTTATATAATAAAAAAGGTTTTAAATTTTTGACTTTCAGTTTTAAAGGCCATATATTTAAAAACTAAAATGGTAGTTGTAGTCCCTGGTTAACGCCCAAATTACCCTTGCTGTATAAATGTTGAATTATGACTACGTGAAATGTACCTGATGATCTCGAGCACTGATGAAGTTTAGTGTATAATTAAACGAAACGTCTTTAAAGAGGTTGTAGTATTTATTGCCCCAATCCGCAAATTACTCCCAACATACTAGTTTTCTGTCTTCATAATTATTATGACAACTTGAAGACTGACAAAAAATTAATATTTCCACCGTTATGTTAATCTGTTTGGCGCCCTAAACACTAATTTTTTAACGCACAATATTCAAAAATAAAACACATAAATATTCCAAAATGGATTTTATTATTTCAAATCTCATAATAATACCACATACTTGCGTAAGTAGTAAATATTATACATAAGGCGGCTTACGGTCGAACACTGGTATGACCAATTATTAGGGGGTGTTCATTTGAAAACATCATCTAGTTAACTATGAAGTGTCAAAAGAAAAAGAACACTATTTTCTATAATTATGTAATTATTTTTTTATCAAAATTCATAGCCTACTAGATGGCGTTTTCTAATGAACATCCCCTATTAACAATATGACGGTGTCAGTGTCATCTATGTCGAGACGGTTTCGTGTCACGTAGAAGAAGTAGGTACAATGACGTCGTCAGTGTTGGACTCTGACTGGATAATACCAAGATGGTTAAAGGAGGAAACTTGAACAACACAAAACCGTCTCAAAAAATAATTTTAAAACTCTCCCTTTTCAAAACCATCCGGTATATGTGCCCAAGGGGGGGGGGGGAGGATTAGTGACGTCATTGAAAATAGTTGGAATGCGAAAAGATATCGCAATAGCAAAAATGAAAAATGGGTTTTACATTTTTTCCCACTGATAATTTTTTTCAGATGCAATTTTATTGTTTGTTGAGTTTTTGAAACTACATTGTTACAAGTCAACTCAAATTTTTATGAATACAACACAAAATTTTGAATTCTTTCTTTGGTCATATATTTTCTTTGGTCATATATAGTACCAAATGTTACTAAAAATGCAATTGGATCTAAGGGCTGTATATACACCTATGAACTGAAAAGGCAGTTTTTAAAATCACCTGGGGTAATACCACTGCCGCAAGTAATAACGTCTGGACCGTTCAAAACCAAGAGCTGGAATCAGAGAGTTGAACGATCCTGACATTTTACGTAAAACTTACTATTATTAAGCTTAAAAATACCAAATACAAGTATTAAATATAAATATCTAATAATCTAGGACAGTCACAAAATTTGATTACTGGGCTCAGAGTGCAAAAGAGTTGAAAAAGTTTATGGTCTCTTGCGCATAATATCTAAAACTGACTAAAAAGCTAGACCATAGACTTCCACAGAACCTAAATATCAGTCTTGTATATCAATTTATGTACATCAGTAAAAAAATAGAAGAGTGGCGCTCCTCTAAACGATAAATGCCGAGGATTTTAATAGAAAATCCCCATTGTCCACATTTTTATTAAATATTAAGGTTTGATAATATTAAAGACTGACTCTTTTCATAATATATATATATAATATAGAATAGGTATGTACACATATTAATACTAAATAAGAAAAAATCACAACATATTTACATATACGACCCTACTTTTTTATAAACAAATTTATTTATTTTGTACTACTAAATATTTATTATTTATAAAAGGAATTTATTTTTACTAGATTTTTTTAGAGCCACTTAGAAGGAAACAAACAGAAACAACTACTCCGAGGGCTAATACCCCTATCGGCATTGAACTACACTGTTTGCTTCAAAGCTCAGTTCAAAAAAACAGTATTTAAAAACCAAAAATTATAACTTTTTTTTGCAAAAATATAACAGTGTCGTTGTTCAAAAATACAAACATTGCGAACACATAATTACGATTTGTTACTATTTAGAAGAAAATAAACAGAAACAACTACTACGGGGACTATACTGTTTGTATCAAAGCTCAGTTTAAAAGTTGAAAAGGGAATATTTAAAAGTTCTTATTTTAATTGGCCAGAGCCTTTATTAAAAAATGCATGAATTGCAAATATATAATTACGACATATTACTATTTAAAAAGGAACAAACAGAAACAACTACTCCGAGGGCTAATACCCCTACCGGCATTGAACTACACTGTTTGGTTCAAAATTCAGTTAAGATGGCAAAAAATATTAAGTGTTATTTTTCAAAAACAGAACAGTGTCGTTATTCGAAAATACAAAAATTGCAAACAATTTTTTTGCTATTTAGCAGGAAACAAACAGAAACATTTAATGTTCAGTACTGTCTATAAGAGAGAAGAAACACCGATTGACCTCATACTGGCTGGAAGTGGGAGATCATTCGAACATTTTCGTTTTCAACATGGATGCTCTCTTTCTACTGAAACCTTTTTGTGATTTTAGGTTTAAAAAATTGATATTGGAAACGTTGCCTAAATTGACAAGTAAATTACTTGTGTTCTCACATTTGTATAGGTGGCAAACAGGGTCTCACAACAATCATAGGATGAAACAAGCCTGCCAAAAATTGTTTTTTTCTTACTTTTCAACCTGTAAAATATTTAGTAGTACCCATAAATAGATGCGTTTAAAAAACGCTTAAAACAGCCCCATTTACAATAGTTACCTAACATTAATAATCAGAACACACTAACAAGCACACTAATTAATATAATAGGAAAACACACGACTTATAAAATTGGACTAAAGAGATCGGACTTGTACTTAAATAAATACCACCAAATCGAAAACAAGCAACTAATAAAAGTTACCTCTCTTCATATTTGTACAATGCACCGTGTCTTTTGCGCTCTACTATCAAAAAGAACCTAAATCAATTGCACTCAGTCAAACTGACTAGCAACTATAATATACCGACAAACCCTACTATATACATATTCGAAGATTGGTCTATACAAAAGGCGAAGTTAACAAGGCATTTAATGCGCAACCTTGGCAATGTGCAAGTAGAAATTTACCTTGTTACCGCACTCCTCTCCGCACATATTGCAGGTGAACGGACTGTTGTAGCCATGGTATCCCATATGAATCCTGTACATGACCTCATCTCCAAAGCAGATGCCGCAGGACTGGCAAGCAAAGTCACTTTTCGAACTGCTGGGAACATCTTCGATTTTTATTTCCGGTTTATTTTCCACGACCTCAACATTGCTGAACACCGTGGTCATTCGTTCCTCTTCATTTTCTGAGTCTCCGCGCTCAGAAGTCCTATTGGATTTATTAGTCAAATCCAAAGCGCCATCTTCGGCAACGGGTTCGGGCTGGTTGGCAACCATATTCTGTTGAGCCAACTGTTCTAAACGCTCCCTGAACAAGTTCTGCAAGTTCATCACCATGTCAACAGGGCCCACTGCGGGGAACCCAGGAAGCAGCATCGGGAACGGCAACATCCCCGGTTGAGCGCCCAACAGTGGGTTCATCATAGGAGGCATGGCTGGTTGGGGCATTTGCTGCTGAACCTCGGTGTTCGGATTACCGACTGCTGCGGGTTTCAGTTCGGGTTGTGAGGGCCTCTTGACCTTGGGACCTCTTCGGGTGCCGTAAACGTCAATAACAGGATAAGGGTTTGGGGTACCATCTGGGTGAAGCACGACATCAGGGCTGTGATCATACTTTCTCAAGTGCAACTTGAGGGAGTGGCAGTACTTGGTCTCATAGTTGCAGTTGGCGCACCGGTACTGATACACCTTAGAGTGCGACTTCAAGTGCGAATTTAGCATGGATTTATTCACGCAAGAATACTCGCAATGGGGGCACTTGAACGGCTTAGCCCCGGCATGGTTCAGCAAATGGTATTCCAAATGGTGCTTGTACTCGGTAACAAAGGGACACTGCGGGCACTTCAGGATCTTATCGCCCTTGATGTGCATACCTGAATGCGCCCAAAACTCCATCTTGGTGTACGAGAAAAAGTCGCACTGTTTGCACTTGTGCACTTTCATTCTACCGTGCGAGTTCACCTTAGGATTGCGGAACTCGGCAAAATCGTTAGGGTTGCCCTGGTTTTGCGGCGCGATCGGCGGACTGGTGCTGTTGGTGTGTCGTTCTTCGTTGGCGCCCTCAGGGCTCTCCGGATACCATGCGGGGCACGGGAGCGACACTTTATCGGCCGGGGGGTGGTAAAATTGGTCTTGCGGGAGCGGCGGCGACGTGGTGTTGGTGCTGCTTCTATCGCTGGCTGGGGAGATAGAGGGGGCACCGCAAGAGACACCAGAGTCGTGGCGGCCGTCGTCCATGGGTTCCTCTTTCTGAAAAAAAAAACAAATATGTTAAAATAATACTGCAGAATACCAAATAAGGGATACGAGTTACAAAAGAAAACAGGAAATAAGACATGGTGAATTTAGATGATCACCACGCATGGAAGTCAATGCAATCACCAGTCATTAAGACAAGTAGCTTGAGAATTCTAAGAAATACTAGACTTGATATTTGACAACTCGGTACTTAATTTGAGTTGATTTTTTTAGAGTTGAGCTTGACTTAGTGTCAAGTATTTTCAAACTGCTTGATACTTGACCAAAAATAGGTGAATGAAAAAGATGAACACCCATGGTTACGTAATTTCGTGACTGTCTATCTGAGAACTAACTTTTGATGATTAGAAATATACAGAATGAATCTGCCACTTGTACCCAATAAAAACCAACAATCATTTGGTCAAAAATATATAGGTTTGCTTTTATGTATGGGATTATTGGACTATATACTAAACCAATGCAACAAACCGCATCTTTTACGTTTTATTTTTGTCGAGATTTATACTTGTAGAAAGTACATTATTGTGTAACTTATATTTATAACAAGTTACACAAACAAAAACTTGTGCACTACCTACATTGTGAGCTTTCGGTAAGAAACAAACTACCATTTTAGGTTTTTAGTAAAAAAAAATAAATATAAAAACAGAACGAATCGCGAATAGCAGAAAAAATGTATTTTCTCAAGAAAACGGTGGGGGGCGGGGGGGGGGGGGTCTCAAGACAATTGAAGCACAATTGTTTAGCAAAGTATAACCCCGATCTAAAGTAAGAGGCAAACAAAGAATTAATAAGTTCTAGATTTATATCAAAAATATTAGAAGAAATTGAGTTTCTAAATCTTCATTAAAGAAGTAAATTGGGGGGGGGGGGGGGCAAAAAAGAGGGATTTTTCTCAAACAAACAAACACGTGTAATTCTTCATCACAGAAGAAGGTGAAGGAAATTTTGGCAAAAAATATGGACCTTTTATGGGAAGAATCTAATAAAAGCAAAACAACAGTTTTGGATCAATTAAAAACACTTTCTAGACATTATATAAAAAAAAATAAAGCGGCAAGGAAAGTAAAATCTGTATTTTCAACGAAACAGAAAATTTAAAGCTAAGAATTCTAAATTTTTATTGGGGAGGAAGAATTAGAGCAAAAAAATGAAAGAAATTTTGAACAAAAATGAAATTGAAGAAATTTAGTTTCTAAGTCATATTTTAGAGATCTTCTCAAATAAATTGTGAAATTTTTTAGGGATGAATAGAACCAAAACGCTTTGCAGAAAACATCTAAATATTCATCATAAAGGAAATTGAAGACAACAAAAACAAACACGAAAATAAAAAACAGTTTTTCGGTCTTAAATTACGAAAAGAGTAACTGAAGAAAACTTTCTCCAAATTATGTGAAAACATAATAGTAAATGGCGATAAAAGGAAAATCTATGTATTGAATATAACTAAGAATTTCAGAAGATTTTGAAACGTCCGGAAGAAAGTTGAAACAAATTTATGTGGCAAATTGTGAGATATATCTGCAGTTGGGTAACAGGTAAATGCAGAATAATGAAAAATTCCAGCCTGTTTAGCAAAGTAAAAAGGAAAAAAACTGACTTCTAAATCTTCCTGGAGAAAACATTTTCTCAAATAAACTGTGGAAAAGGAAAAGAATAGGAACAACTTGCTATACAAAGAAGTAAATTACTAGAGCATGTTGATCAAGTTGATTTTGATTTGACAAATGGTTATATCTACAATACAAAAACAGATTAAACACATATATTATCCCTAAATGTGCCAGTTACTGCTTATAAATCTGCGTCTGTCACATTAAGAAAAAAATGTCTTTACACTAGTTTACTAAATAAAAATGACAACAATGCCGGATTCAAGTATTTTTCAAATTACTTGATTTTTCAAGTACTTGCAAGAAAAACTACTTGACTTGACTTGAAATTTACTCCCTTCAGTTTGACTTGAACTTGACTTGAAATCAAGTCAAGAAAGTAGCTTGAAAATGAAGTCAAGCTGTGAATCCCTAATCACCATGCAATGTAGATGATCACCAGGCAAGGAGATGCATGCCTGGTTCCTTCACAATGGGGTTTTCTTTCCATTATATTACAGATACAGAGATTTGAGAAGGCTTTTTGATAATATATGATATAATAACTTGGCTTGGTATGTACTACCTTAAGTTTGAGTTGAAATCAAGTCAAGTCAAGTAGCTTGAAAATCGAGTCAAGCCATGAATCCCTAACACCATGAATAGAGGTCCATGCAATGTGCACCATGCAATAGATCATCAGGCAAGGAGATGCGCTCCCTTCACAAAGGGGTTTTCTTCCATCATATTACAGAATTCTCCATTACTCCATAGCCGCCTGGCGTGCACACTAGTGGCTATGGGAGCAGAGAAGGTATGTTTCTGCCCTGAGTGGTACACCAAGGCTTCGCCCCGTGGTGTGCCACTTTCACAAATAATTTTAGAGCTTTTTGATAATAAATAATATAATGACTTGATTTGATATTTACTCCCTTAAGTTTGACTTAAAATCAAGCCAAGTCAAGTCAATTAGCTTAAAAATCAACGAAGCTTCTTGATAATAAATAATATACTGACTTGACTTGAAATTTACTCCCTTAAGCTTGACTTGAAATCAAATCAAGTCAACTAGGTTGAACATCAAGTCACGAAGGGGTTTTTTCCTTCATATTACAGAAACGGTTTTGAGGAAGCTTTTTGATAATAAATAATATAATTACTTGACTTGATATTTACTCCTTTAAGTTTGACTTGAATTCAAGTCAAGTCAAGAAGCTTGAAAGTCAAGTCAAGCCATGAATCCCTATTACATCATTTTATAAAAACGGTTTTGAGGAGGCTTTTTGACAATATACAGGATGATTCAAAATTCAGTACAGAGATTTTAAGGGCATATTCTTTTTGTGGGGTCAAAATAAAACGTTTTTTACTAACAAACATGGGTCCTAACCCCCCCCCCCCCCCCTAGGGGCGCTAAAAGTTGGAAAAAAAATCTTTTTTTTTTAATGTGGTCGTATTTATTAATGAAAATTCTTAAAAATTAGTACATTCCTGTTTCTCAACGAGCTTTTTTCATTTCTTTCAAAAATATTTATTACTAATAGTTCTCCAACAAATATCTTTAATTTCTTGAAGTTTCTTGATTAAACTAACCGTTTTCGAGAAAAACTTCTTTGGCTGAACGGCTGCAGTATCAACATCATAATAAGGAAAAACCTCGGAGGCTGGGACTTTGTAGATATGGCAACTGTTGTTTCTTATTTATGACATTTCTGAGAAAAGAAAAAGAAAGCAAGTCAAAGGCAACTCAAGTGGCTTGAAAATCAAGTCAAGCTGTGAATCCCTAATCACCATGCATAGAGTTCCAGGCAATGTAGATGATCACCAGGCAAGGAGATGCATACCCGCTTCCTTCACAAAGGGATTTTCTTCCATCATATTACAGAAACGGTTTTGAGGAAGCTTTTTTGATAACAAATAATATAATGACTTGATTTGGTATTTACTCCCTTAAGTTTGACTTAAAATCAAGCCAAGTCAAGTCAATTAGATTAAAAATCAACGAAGCTTCTTGATAATAAATAATATACTGACTTGACTTGATATTTACTCCGTTAAGCTTGACTTGAAATCAAATCAAGTCAACTAGGTTGAACATCAAGTCACGAAGGGGTTTTTTTCCTTCATATTACAGACACGGTTTTGAGGAAGCTTTTTGATAATAAATAATATAATTACTTGACTTGATATGTACTCCTTTAAGTTTGACTTGAAATCAAGTCAAGTCAAGCCATGAATTTCTATTCCATCATTTTATAAAAACGATTTTGAGGAGGGTTTTTGATAATATACAGGGTGATTCAGTACAGAGATTTGAAGGGCATATTCTTTTTGTGGGGTCAAAATAAAACGTTCTTTACTTATAAACATGCGTCCTAACCCCCCCCCCCTAGGGGCGCTCAAAGTTGGAAAAAAAATCTTTTTTTTTTAAATTGTCGGCGTATTTATTAATGAAAATTCTTAAAAATGTGTACAGTCCTGTTTCACAACGAGCTTTTTTCATTTCTTTTCTCAGAAATGGCGAAATTTTAATTCTTCGCAGTTTTTAAGGACTTATTGTCACTTATTGTGACGAACATTTTATGCTTTCCAGAAGTTTTGTTAAATTCATCGTCACTATCCAACAAATATCTTTAATTTCTTGAAGTTTCTTGATTAAACTAACCGTTTTCGAGAAAAACTTCTTTGACTGAACGGCTGCAGTATCAACATCACAATAAGGAAAAACATAGGAGGCTGGGACTTTGTAATTATGGCAACTGTTGTTTTTTATTTATGCTATTTCTGACAAAAGAATTAAAAAAAGCTCGTTGAGAAAGTCAAAGTCAAGTCAAGCCGTGAATCCCTAATTACCATGCATAGAGGTCCATGCAATATAGATGATCACCAGGCAAGGAGATGCATACCCGCTCCCTTCAGAGTTTTTGTTCCATCATATTACAGAAACGGTTTTGAGGGAGCTTTTTGAAAATAAATAATATAATCAATTAACTTGATATTTACTCCCCAAGTCAAGTATAGCTTGAAAATCAAGTCAAGCCTCGAGTCAAGCCGTGAATCCCTAATCAACATGCATCTCGACCTGCATAGAGGTCCATGCAATATAGAAAATCACCAGGCAAGGTGGTCCCTTCACAAAGGGGTTTTCTTTCCATCATATTACAGAAACGGTTTTGATGAGACTTCTGATAATATGCTCTTTAAATTATTTTAGGAACGGTCCTGTCCAGCAGCATAAATTCATTTAGAGAAAAAAATGTTTATATATTAGAATACCAATTGTTTAAAACGCATCAAAGGCCCGGTGTGTACGTTAAATTTAGGCTATTTGTTTGTGTTATCTTTTTAAAGGCAAACGAATGGATAAGGAAATGGTAACATCCCAGATTCCGAGCTTTTATCGCCTATTTTTCGAAAATAACAACCGCGCTCGGGCTGTTTTTGGGGCGACTAATTTCGGGCCAATGTCGGACTGCGCAATGTTTTTTTACAAACACAGGGAATCGTTTCGAATGTGACTCATTAATTTTTAAGAACTTGAAAAAACAACTTTGGATCGAGGTTATATGGAAACTTTCCGCTAAAAATAATATACGTTTAGGAGACGTGGTGTGATTAGGCAATAAAAAAAGGCGGCGTCACTTAATACTTACTTACGGTATTCTTGTTGTGATGTAAGCCACTTATTCATGTATCCGAAAAAAACAATGTCACATGAGATTCCCGTTTCTTATCAACCTCGAAATTATTAGTACCAAGTAAATAACTGAGTGATGATAAAAAAAAAACGAAGCCACGATTCCTAAACCACTGCACAAGTTGTTTGTTTCGCTTATTGTAAACCACGTTTAATTTAATATCAATAAAAAATGCATATTTAGCTAGATAAAAACGTAAAGGAAATGACTTATCAGCATGAAAATAAGAATGCTAATTATTTCTTAATACGCCAGCGGTTATAGGAAAACATATTTTATGTTTTTTAATACGAAAACGAATCATTGGCAAGTCCGAAGTGTGTCAATGATTCATTATCACATTAAGGTGAAATTTGGCCTGGTTTAGACCCTGTATGTACGGTTACGTGAAGCGTAAGGGTAAACATACACATTTCCGTAGAATTGCCAATGATTCACAAAAAACCCTATTTTTTTATAATTCTAAGGAATGATATGTGGAATTTCCACTAAACGCAAGTAAAAGCTTCAACAAAAATAAAAAATTGAGAAACGTATTATTATAGTTATCTCGATAAATGGAAATAACCGGTCATTGACGAATTACTTGATAAATATTTGTACCACTCGAATTATTGGCTCATCGTACTTTTTTTTCTTCACAAAAACATGCCGGCATTAGAATGTGCATGTTAAGGAGAATTAGATGGATATAGAATGCTAATTGCTGTGCAATTAGAAATGCGCATTTTTTTGAATTTTGAGTACAGACGCACAGTTATTTCGTGCATAACAATAGATTTATTAATTATGAACTCTCAATTATTATGTTACAATGTCTATAATGTACATATATCGAGTTTTTTTTTTAGTTCAAATGTCACGGTCAAATGTAAATAATTTTTTTGATTCAGTAAGTAACAAAATGCTTATTTAATTGCTCAGTGAAATAGGTTAAGTTCAAACAGAATGTAAAGACTCAGAAGAAGTTATCAATAGAAGAACAAAAAAGTAATTTCACCAAAAAAACATAATGAGTGACGTCGATTTACAAAAAAATCGAATACAAATCTACGTGAATCTTAATAAAATCTAATGAGGTACTAAGCGGCCTATAATTAGTACAGGCTCATCACGTTTCATACCAAGATGCTTTATACCAGGACGTGTCATACCAAGGACCTTTCATGCTAAAGACGTTTCATACCTGGACGTTTTATATACGTTTTTCCTCTGTCAATATTCAGAAACAATAAATGCATGCTAGATTGCACGTAAGTCTAAGCCCCGTTTTTCCCATTTTTAGCACTTTTGTGAGATTTTTTAAGACAGAAAGTTGGTAATTTAGCGACAGGGTGCCACTTTTTTATGCTACTGATTTAATTTTTGAAATACAGGTTGGAATTAAAAATGGTTACTTTTGAGGCACCGCCTAGTACCTCAATTATTTTTAAATTTATCGAATAAGTTAAAACTTTTGCTTGTAGATTAGTTCACATAGAATCCAGGGCGTATCTAATCTTCAAGTAATAATTTCGCTGCAATATAACAAATTTAAGTTTTTTTTAATGGGACACCCTGTATATTATTAGATATCTAAAATCACATTGACAAGGGGTTAAAAAAACAATTTTTTTTGTTTGAATTTTCAAAGTATGACTGAACCTTCAAGTGCATATGAAAATGTGGGTGAACAACTGGACTCTACGTAACAGAAACCAGCGAGGGATAAACCGCAGAGGGAAGTAATGAGTAAAATTTAAGGACTTCACTGGACTTCAAAAAGACTTCACTGGACATTAAAGGACTTGACTGGACTTCAAAAGGACTTCACTGGATTTCAAAGCACTTCAATGGACTTCAAATGATTTCATAGGACTTCAGGGGAAATAAATCTGTAGCAATGTTTAATTTATTATGTTTTAATGTTTTTACACTTCAGCAGAGACTTTAACTGAGTTTAGAAATATCATTGGTCAGAATGCATGTGGCAATTTTCTTGCATTGTACAATTATCTGATTTTCGAAATCTGAATAATATTAATGAAGAAACTATTATAAAGTCAATCAAACTTGTGTCAACACGTTTCCTCTTGAGTTAAGACCACCTCAAAGAAATGAAGCTGAAACTGAAGAAAATACTAACAAATTATATATTTTTGAAATAAAAAAACATATTTTTTTAAAACGTGGGGAACAAAATTATGAAATTTCAATTACCAAATTTGAAACACCACAATTATTGAATTTGGTTCGTTATATTTGATTGTTACTTAGGGGATTGCAAACGAGCAGTTCCGATCAAAAAGAGCAAATAAAAACTTTTTTTCTTAATTCTCAATTTTGACCGCCTGTGACTTGAGAACGCCTGCACCGATTGCCGTGAATCCAACTTTTTATCCTCTTCTTGATGTCGTCTTTCACCTTCTATCATCGAAAGTTCCGTAGGTGCAATATTTCCGGAGATAGAGCCCTTCGGAAATCGATTTTTATCGGCACTTGAGTTGCGGTTATAGACCATTTTTTAAAAGTTAATTTTATTCGAATTGAGTTAGTTGCGTTTTTTGGGGATTGCAAATGAGCCATTCCAATTAAAAACAGCAACAAAAAATTTCCGAAATTTTTTTGAAAATTTCTAAAGGGGGGTCTAATATTTATTACGTCTAATCTAATATTACGACTTTTTTCACATTTCTCAATTTTGGCCGCCTGTAACTTGAGACTGCCGATCGGAGTAAATCCAACTGCTTTGTCCTCTTCTTGATGTCCTCGTTTACCTCCTACCATCGGAAGTTCCGTAGGTACAATATTTCCGGAGATAGACCCCTTCGGAGGTCCAATTTTTGGTCACTTTTAAAATCGGGTTTTTGGGCCATTTAAAAATAAAAACTTCTTTAGAGGCTAATTTCATTCGAATTGAGTTAGTTACGTACGTTTTTAGAGGATTGCAAACGATACGTTTCGACTAAAAAGAGCAAAAAAATTTTCGAATTTTTTTGATAATTTTTAAATGGGGCGTATTACTACTTTTTTGACATTTCTCAACTTTGACTGCCTGTAACTTGGGAACACCTGGACCGATTTGAGTGAATCTAACTGCTTTGTTCTCTTCTTGATGTCCTCTTTTACCTCCTACCAAGTTCCGTTGGTGCAATAGTTCCGCAGATAGATACCTTCGGAGATCGATTTTTAGATTTGTTTATTTATGGTTTAAATGTTGAACTAATGTTCTGCTTAAGGGCAAAAAATCCGTTTTAAAAGGTGCGGTATAATTAATTATTAATTATACCGCATAATATTAATATAAATTTTATTAATTTATATGTTTTATTTATGAATGTAAATAAAATAAATAAAAAAAAAGTTAATGCAGTAGGTATTGCAAGTTTTAGTAAAAGGTAGAAGTGTGCAGGAATTTTAAAAAGCAACGCTTACATTTGATGTAATTTTTAGATGCAGCGTTACTACGGGACCAATATTTTCTAGAATTTTTAATGTTTATTTGCCCCAAAATTAGGCATTTTCGAAAAAGTGGACAATTTTAAACTAAATGTCAAAAATTTCTGACGTATTAAGCACACGTCCAAAAATTACATTATTTATAAGCATTGTTCTTCAAGAAATTCTATGTTATCCTACTTTCGAGTAAAAGTGGCAACGCTGTAAGGATGATAATATTTTTAACACGTCTATCTCTTAGTTATATAACCGAGTATATAACTTGCATCAATTATAGTTTGCGACAGAGCAAAGAGTCATCCTTATTTGACTACCAGAACCTGATAAAAAACCTATCGAATTTTGTGAAGAAATATAGTTGTTGAGGAAGTTGCAGGTCCATATTTTGTCTCCTAAAGCATAACATAAAATATCTAAAAATTCGATTAAACTGTAACGGGCCACTTTGTTGCGTTCAGAAGAAAGAACATTTTTAAGATTTGTCATAAAAATTACAACACAAAATTTTAGGTTTAAAGTGGATAAGAAAAAAAAAGAAACATTTTTGTGGACCCTCTACATATCTTAGACATTGAGTTGACTCCATTGAATAGTCTTTTTTTTTAAGATCTAAAAGAAATAGAAAAAAAAAACTCAAAAAAGCTAAATTTATTTGTCTTAAATTTTTTACTGTTAAAAAGTATATTTTCAAATTGAAATAAAAGAAAATGGTGCAGAGAAACAAAAATTTAAATTTTAAAATATTATTTTGAAGATCGACCCAAAAAATTTAAAAATAATTATAAAAAATAGCTAGAGGATTGCGGTTTTTTGCGCAACAGTTTAATTTTTTATCATATTAAAGGTGACGCCAACAGAATTCTCACAGCCCTTTTGATTTTTGAACGTGATAAAAAAAAAACACCTATCAAACTGTATGGAGAAATGTAGTTGTTGAGGAAGTTACAGGTCCGTAATTTGTCTCATAAATCATAACACAAAATATCTAAAAATTTGACCAAACCATGTGTTTCGTTGCGTTCAGATTAAACATATTTTTTAAGATTTGCCAAAAAAGTTGACAAGATTTTTGTGACCCTCTTCTTACGTGCTTATGTATCTTAGACAGAAATTTTTAAAACTTTTTAAATTTATTAATACTGAGTTTACCTCTGGGTTTACCCCTATAAGATACTATTTTTGTTTACGATCTAGAAATAGAAAAAAAAAGCGAATTAATTTGTAATGTATTTTTTACTGTTAAATTTGAAATAAAAGAAAATGGTGTAGAGAAACAAAAATTAAAATTTCAAACTAACGTTTTAGAGGTTGACTAAAAAAAAATAAAAAAATAAGTATACAAAAATTGCTTAGGAACTTTGCCAAAACCTGTTCCATAACATAGGTACCTAATTACTGAAAATATGTTTTCAACGTTCTTTTCACGTTTTTATAATATGTTAACCAGATGAAACCCGGAAATGCATGCCTCCTTACATTACAGCTAAATATATCTACCTACATCAAAATCAAAATCTGATTATTTACCCATAAACCTGAGCTAAAGGTTCATTAATAATTTTTGCAATTTTTAAAGTACCTATGTACTATTATATGTGCTAATTATAAAATTAAAAAATTATTATAAAGACTTAATTTGAATATTTTAGCACGATTTTAAACCTTAAAAAGAAACTTTTAAGCGGAATAAGTAAAACTTACGTAGAAATCATCTAAAAAAATATGACAAAAAGTACAAAAACGCTCATATCTAAGACTTCAACATTCAAAACTTCTTCAAAGCACCATAATAAACATCAAAATCAATTTTTTTGATGTTTTAAAAAGCAAAAGCACATGTTTAAAAAAAACACAAATAAATACTTAAAGAAAAAAATACTATTTAAAAAAACTTACCACATTAGCAAACCCAAAGGAGGGTGTAGAGCTCGGTGTGGAGCCATGTTTGACTCCTTGCCAATGAGCAGTTTTATCCACAGGGGTACTGGAACTGCAGGGCGGCTGCACGAAACCACCGTTTTCCTGCGGACCGTACTGGTCTGCAGAGGCCGGCGACGGTTTCGAAACGTCCGTTTGCGTTTGTTGCATGTCTTTTCTTTTAGCACAATATCGCGACGCGCATAAGCTCAGCTGAATACTCAATCGGTTTTACGCTTGTAGTACTCTAGTCGCAACTATTGAATCACAATATAGTCGGTGCCAAATAAAAACAAAACGTAATCGCGCACGTTCGGGTCGCAGTTATCTATCACTGAATGACGGATGAGAGGTTCGAATGAGTTCTTCGACTGTCAGAGACGGAAGTTCGAATTCGACTGGACTGAACGAACGGAAAGCACATTGAAACAAGCATGACGTTTAAAGTGTAGCTCACGCCCCCCACCCTTGTACCCCATCGGGTTGAGGCTCCACCCTTCTCAACCCCTTGGTGGGGTGGGGGCGCTTCGGTCGATTCATAGAGCACCGCTCGCGAACAACCCTTTTTAGCACGCAAAATTAGAGGGGTTCGTAAATTATCTTTGGCAATGGAAAAAACTGGACATTAGTTTCTTTATTTATTTATTTTTTTGAATGCATATTTGTATGTCTATGTTATGCGGATGGTAGGTATCCGATCGCTTAATAAGGAAAAAATGAGTATCTTGTGACTGGCCCGATTATTATTATGGGATTATTTTCTTAATGTATTTGTTTTTTAGAATGTTTGTTTTATTACGAAAGATGACACATGAAAATGAAATTGTATGTTCTAGAAAAATATGTGGCTGTTTTTAGTGGAAATACCGCGCATCAGTACTTGATGAATTGCGGTTAATCAGTGTATATTAAAATAGGCGCATTTTATGGTCTCTATTAATACTTATGCATTCAATGTTTTTAGATAAAACTGTGCATTAGAAAACGTTATCTAGCAGGCTATGAAGTTTCGACAGAAAAGGATGACATAATCAAAGTAAATTGACTTTTGTTTCTACATCTTTTTCTTTTGACATTTCACAGCCAACTAGATGAAGTTTTCTAATAAACACCCCGTACTTTTAAAGGATTATTTAACTTCGCCGCTTATCATTAATGGTATCTACTAAATCGTAAGAGATACGAATGCGATTAAACTGGGCAGTTTCGTAATTTTTTAAGATCGTAATTATTGACACTATTAATTTTGACAACGCAAATATTCAAAGAAAATCATAATTTACGAAATTTGCTGAGCTTGTTTGACGGGGTATTCTAAAATAAATTACAAATTATCGAGAGTACATTTTCTGCTTCGCAAGAGGGTGTTGTTCAGTTTTTATTTCAATGTGTCGAATTTTCTTGGGGTATCATCAACTTCACTTTTTTAAATATAAAACGCGCTCAAAATTGACTGTCAAAAATTAAAAACTTCTTTATTACAAATTCAATAATGATATTTTGACTTGCAAGAGAGCAAGAGACAAGTCACCAGTTTTGTTTTTCTTGAAGATTATCATAATTTTTTATGGTTTTCTCATACTAATAAAATATGTTTTTTTTATAAAATTTTTGTAAAATGATTATTTTATGTTATACTTACGGGACACATACGTTTTTTTTCAAACAAAATAATTAAATTTGTGTTGTCTTACATAGATCGCTTACAATTTAAATCAAGAAAAAATTCGAATAAAATTTTTTTTGAGAAAAATACTAATCTATTCGCTTTCTTGTCGTGAATAACCAATTATATAAAACCGTTTTTTTAATTAAAAATATTTTGGTTAAGTATGTCTTAATCCCGAACGGCAACCAAAACATTTTATTTAAGCCATTTATAATTATTTCCAGTCCAAATTTCGAAACCTCAAACAGTTCTCGAGATATTTACACATGCTTTTTATTTTCCAAAATCGAACACAATGTTCCCACAAACATGATAATTTAATATATTTTTTTAAAGTCTCAAGCCGTTCTCAAAATATTTAATAATTTTCTAACTTTTGAAAATAAATCCATAATAAATAAAAAATCTGAGTTCTCCAGATTATTACACATTTTTTTATTTTCCAAAATCGATCACGAATTTTCTGTTTGTGTAGAGCTCATTTTTTCTAAGAAACGTAGTAGTCTATAGAATTTTTATGGACCCTCAAGCCATTCTAAGGTACTAAATAATATTCTAATTTACCAAAATAAACCCATTAAATCTGTATTTATTTTTAGTTAAATTTTCAGTCGTTTATCGTAAATCTTGGTAACCTCAAACCGTTCTTAAGATATTGAATAATTTTGCCACTTTGCAAAATATACAAACGAACTAACACGATTGTCTAATGAATTTCGTGAAGCCTCAAACCGTTCCCAAGATATCTATTAACCTTTTTATTTTTCAAAACAAATCCATGAAGTTAGTCCCCGTTTTAAGCTAACTTTTTCTAAGTAGGCCAAGAATGCAATTTATTTTTTTTTCATTTTTAAATCGGTTTTGAGATATTTACTAATTTTTCAAAATAGTCCCACAAAGTTTCTATTTGTTCTTAACTAATTTTTTCCAATCAACACGAAAGTCTAATGAACTTTTTTAAAAGAATTTACATCGTGTGACAACAAAAAGTTGTCACACTCGACGTAGCACCAACTAGACACATTGTATATTGAGTACTGGCAGCAATTAAATGCCTCTAAAAGAATATTAAAATTCAAAGCAACGCAACTATTTCTAGGGTCAAAAAACAATTTTTTTTCCTTAAAAAAAAATTCGAAAAAATTCTAATTAGGATTTTTGGAGAGTACAAAAGTCTTGGAGAATGCTAGCTTAGAATTAGAACTGCAATTTTTCGAAAAAAAACTCATTTTACATAAAAATAACGATTTTTATGTTGGGCTAAAATACTTTAAAAATTACGCAAAAAGAGTAAATATAGAATGAGTTGAGTAGAATGAGAAAAATTTGGAGGCTTTGAAAAGAAATCAAATTAAGGTTATAGGGCTAAAATCAGTTAAAAATTAATCGAACTCTCAAAAAGACCGAATAAAAGTTTCGAGCCAAATTTACGTTAGGAATAAGATGAAAACTGGTTAAGAAATTACACATAGCATCTAAAAATGCAAATTTGTTGTCTTCCACAAAATTTACAAGAGAATTAGAACTAAAAAACAAAAAAAAAAAAAAAAAAAAAAAAAAAAAAAAAAAAAAAAAAAAAAAAAAAAAAAAAAATGTTTAAAAGTTACACATTTCATCAAAAAACAACAACTTTGAGATTTTGTTTAAAAAATTAGGCTATGATTAAGGCCAAAATACGTAAAAAAATGTGTGTAAAACTACACAATTGAAAATTTCGAAAAAAATTCAGTTAAAATAATCTTTAACTGAATTTTTTCCAAAATCAATTAAAAATTACTAAAAGCGTCAAAAATGCAAAATAAATCTTTCTAAGCAGCTTTATGTTAGCATTAGGATTTAAAAATTACACAGAGCGTCTAAAAATGCAAATTTAGAGTTTTTGGAGAAATTCATTAAGACTAGAATTGATTGAAAAAAACTCATTTTACCTAAAATAACAAATTTAATGTTTTTTAGAAAAAGTTAGGCTAGGATTACGGTCAAATTACGTGAAAAATTACTTTAAGTGTGTAAGAACACAAATTTGGAGTGTTTGGCAAAATTTAAATTAACATTATTTCAACAAAATTAACATTAAGTTAAAAATAAAAATTAGAAGAAGAAAAGTAGAAAAAAACTAAAAAAAATATCCAAAATTTGCAGGTAAGGAAATAAATTTGAAATATTTGTAGTTTTATACCAAATTTTTCTTATTATAATATGTATTACAAATTAGCATTCATTCCAATCGGTCAGTCCTTAAAAAAATCAATTTTTTAACAAAATTATATCAAAGAATGAAAACCGATATCTCCTCTTCGATCTAAAAATACAATTTAGATCGAAAAGAAAATTAAAGGGACAAAATATTTGTACAAACCATAACAATGAATATTTGAAAAATAAAGAAAAAAGTAAGACAGAAAAACTTGAAAAAGAAAAATTTACGACAAGAAAGAGAAGACAGAAAGGCTTATAGTGGAAGAGAACGCCAACAACTCCAAACGGCAGTAAATTTTTTTTAATGTATAAACTTGAAAGTAAGATAACTATTTCTTAGGTCGAAAAACTATTTTTTTCTTGCTTAAAAGAAAATTCGAAAAAATTCAAATTAAGATTATTGGAGAGTACAGAAGTTAATTTAGATAAAAATATCAAATTTTATGTTTTTTGAAAAAGTCAGGCTAGGATTAAGGCCAAAATGCGTTAAAGAAGACTCAAAACGGGTATACATAGAAATTTGGAAGCTTAAAAAAAACAAATTAAGATTACGGCTAAAATCAGTTAAAGATTAATCAAACGAAATTAACGTTAGGATTAAGATCAAAACTAGTTAAGAAATTACACATAGCATCTAAAAATGCAAATTTGGTGTCTTTCAAAAAATTTACAATTGAATTAGAGCCAAAATTGTTTAAAAGTGACTCATTTTATCAAAAAAAGGACAATTTTAAGACTTTTTGAAAAAAATCAGGCTAGGATTAAGGCCAAAATACGTAAAAAATGACTCAAAGTGTGTAAAAAAATTTCGAAAAAATTCAAATAAAGATTAATGCCAAAATCAATTAAAAATCACTAAAAGCATCAAAAATGCAAAATAAAGGTTTCTCAGCAATTTCAGGTTAACATTAAGATTTAAAAATTACACAGAGCTTCTAAAAATTCAAATTTGAAGTCTTTGGAGAATATCAAATTAGAATTCGAACTAAAATTGTTTGAAAAAAATTCTTTTTACCTAAAAAACCAATTTTAATATTTTTGTAAAAGTTAGGCTGGATTAAGGTCAAATTACGTAAAAAATTACTTTAAGCGTGTAAGAACACAAATTTGGAGTGTTTCGCAAAATTTAAATTAACATTGTTTCAACAAAATTAATATTAAGTTAAAAATAAAAATTCGAAGAAGAAAAGTGAAAAAAACTAAAAAAAATATCCAAAATTTGCACGTAAAGAAATAAATTTGAAATATTTGTAGTTTTGTACCAAATTTTTCTTATTACAATATGTATTACAAATTAGCATACACCCCAATAGGTCAGTCCTAAAAAAAATAAATTTTGCAACAAAATTTTATCAAAAGGATGAAATCTTCTCTTAGATAATAATCCATTTTAAATCGAAGAAAAAAAAATTAAAACAACAAAACATTTGTACAAAACAACGAATATTTAAAAAATTAAGAAAGCAGTAAAACAAAAAAAAACTTGGACAAAGAAAAAATTACGACAAGAAATGGAAAAAGACAGAAATGTTCATAGTAGAAGAGAAATCGAACAATTCCAAACAGCAGTAAATTTTGTTTCGGTATTTGTTTGGTAATTTAGAGGAGAAACAAATAACTAAACTGCTGGAATTTATTTTGTAGAACTGCCACACCGCACAGGAGAGACAATAATTGCAATAGAAAAATCATGAATGAAACCCAATATAAAGTCGAATTTAGATCAATGAAAACAAATATATGTATGAGAAAAAAAAACAAAAAAATGCAAAAAACGTGACAAAGGATAATAATAGAAAAAGTTTTATTACAAAAATGGGGGACAATTATTACAAAAACAGAGGAAAACTTAAGTTTCATTCAAAAAAAGTTTTGTTTAGATGTAAAACATCATATTTTAGTACTTTTCCATCTACTTGATGACAATAATAAGTAAATGGTTTATACTTACGGAAATTTAATAAATTTGTTTTTTTTTCTGAACTTTTTGAAGTGGTTTTGAAAAACTCATTTTGTTTTTTCATTGTTACTTTTTATTTTCTACACAAGATGCTGGTGGATCAGTTCAGAAAAGTAAAAAGCATTCTACAAATCTGATAATTTATATCTATATAAAAAAAAACAATGTGTAAACTTTTAAAAATAAAAAAAAATAGAAAAAAAGTGAAAAAATGTTAAAAAATTAAACCAACTGTAAAAAATCTTAATTGTATTTAATATTTAAGGAAATAGTTGCCTTTTTTATTTCAAATTGATATATTTTATTTGAATTTATCTCAGCTTAATTCAAATCGCATCCCTTACTGTGTCCAAGATTGCAATGATGAGTTAAGATAAATAAATCGTTAGAAGGCAGAAACACTAATAAAGACATACATTGGTACAGGGTGTCGCGTTATAAACGCCACCCACTTTAACTTTCTTGGTTTTCATTTTAGAAAAAAGAGATTTATATAAAAGTTGAAGCGTTTTAGCGAAGGATTTGAACGCAGCCTATATCAAATATACAGGGTGTTCCAGCAAAATGTGACAGACCCACCATATATTTTTTAAATAGAACACCCCATTTGTAAATGGGGTGCTGGATAGAGAAGACTTCAACAATATATGGCTTGATAGGTTTATCTTTACTATCTATGCCAAAAAAAAAGTAAAAATGCAAATTTTTTTTAGTTAGTACCCTTAATTTTTATTTACTACAGAAGCAGGTGTAGTACCCCAAACATAATAAAAGACTCACGATCAATTTTTTTCCCTTTTACGCATATTGTTAAAGATAAACCCATCAAATCTCATATTTTTTCAAATTGTCACGATGTGCTGTATCCAACCCTTTCAAATATATGTTTGGTTTGGCACCCTTTTCCGGGACACCCAGTATACTCGATTTACGATCGATTCGTTATCTTAAAATTTTTGGCTAAAATGCTACAGCTTTTGCATAAAACTTTTTCTAAAATGAGAAACAAAAACCCTCTGCATATCATTGAATTTGTAATGTAAAAAAGCCTTCCAATTTTTGAAATAATTTGAAGTAAGTGCCATATTTAAAAAAAAAATGAAGTTGTTGATGCCCCAGAAAATTCGAAACGTCAGACTCAACAATGAACCGCACCGTCTTGTAGAGCAGAAGAAGTGTCCATATGAATGTGTTTAGAATTTAACCTAGAATAATGTTGCAAAAATTCTCAGAAAAAAAAATAAAAAAGGGTTTTTGCAAATTTCGTTTGTCTTTTCCGAATATTTTCGGTACAATTTCGGAAATTAAATATCATAACAATCTGCACCCAAATGCAAAACTTTGCCCCAATTTAATAAAATTCGTATATCTCACGGTCTACTAAATCCTGATGATGAGCACCGCATTTGCTCCTTGCCTATTTCAAATTCAAAAAAGTGAAGAAGAAAATTAAACATTTTTTTTTTGGCAAATTTGTTTATAATATACCCTTTTCCTATTTTTAAATTGCGTTTAAGCAAAGTTTATTTGCGTTGTCCAATGTTGTGTTTTTCCAGTGGGTTGTTCGGAGCAATCAATGTTAAGAATAACGCTAAAATGAGTTTAAAATGACCCAAATCGTCTAAAATTGAAAATTTTAGGTTTTTGGAGAAATTCAGGTATGTTATGTAAGGCGCAAAATCAGAAAAAAATTACTCAAAGCATTTCAAAATGCATTTTTTGTGCCATTTTTGGAAAAACTAAAGTTAGAGTTAAGCCCAAATCAGTTATAAATGTTACAAATTGTTTAAAAAATGCAAATTTGAAGTTTCGAAAAAACACAGGTAAGAAACATGACTAAAAGCGGTTGAAAGTTACTCAAAGGGTTGAAAATAAAATTTGTGAATAGAATTAGGTTAAATCGGTTGAAAATAGCCCTCATTTTCTAAAAGTGCAAATTTTGATGTTTTTGGATTTTAGGACTAAGTTACGCAATCCTGATTCAAATTTTTTATTTTGTTATTTTTAGTATAATTAATTTTCGGTCCAAAATACGTATATTTGTATCAAAGACGCTATAAAATAAAAAAAAATGTGTTTTTTTGGAATGTCGGGTTAGGACTCGGGCTAAAAGTACTTGAAAAATGATTCAAAGCATGTAAAAATAAAAAAATTTAGTTTTTGGAAAAATTCAGGATAAGAATAGGAGCATAATCGTTTGAAATTGAAATGACTTAAAGCCTCTAAAAACGTAAATGAGGGTTGTTCAGAGAAATTCATGTCAAGATTAACGCTAAATTGAGTTTAAAATGACCCAAAACTTCTAAAAATTCAAATTTTGAGTTTTTTGAGAAATCTACGTACGTTATTTAAGGTGCAAAATCAGCCAAAAATGATTCAAAGCATTGTGAAATGCATTTTTTGTGCCATTTTTGGAAAAATTATAGTTAGAGCTACGCCCAAATCAGTTATAAATTATTCAAATTGTTTAAAAATACAAGTTTGAAGTTTCAAAGAAACCCAGGTAAGAATTAGGGCCCAAAGCGGTTGAAAGTTACTCAAAGGGTTAACAAGGAAATTTGTGAAAAAAATCAGGTTAGGTTTATTACAAAAAAAGTTGAAAGATTACTAAAATCATCTAAGAAGGCAAATTTAAAGCCATTGGAGAAATTCAGGTTAAATCGGATAAAAATGGCCCTCGTTGACTAAAAGTGCAAGTTTTGATATTTTTGGAAAAGTTCAATTTTAGGGCTAAGTTACGCAATCCTCGAAATTTTCTATTTGTTATTTTTATTATAATTAATTTTTGGAGCAAAATAAGTAAAATTGTATCAAAGACGCTTTAAAATAAAAAATGTGTTTTTTTCAGAATGTCGGGTTAGAACTCGGGCTACAAGTACTTGAAAAATGATTCAAAGCATATAAAAATAAAAATTTTGAGTTCTTGGAAAAATTCAGGTTATGAATGTGGCCATAATCGTTTAAAATGACCTAAAGCCTCTAAAAAACGCAAATGCTGGTCATTTGGAGATATCAATGTTAACATTAGCTTGAAAATCGGTTAGAAATGACTCAACGTTTCTAAAAATGCGGCAAAACGGCGCTAAAATCGGTTAAAAATTACTCAACGCGCCTAAAAATGCAAATTTGGTGTTTTTGAAGATATTCAGGTGAGAAATGTTAGGATTACGGCCAAAATCAGCCAAAAATGACTCAAAGCATTTCAAACTGGATTCTTTTAGGCCCAAATCAGTTATAAATGTTTCAAATTGTTTCAAAATGCAAATTTGAAGTTTCGAAGAAATCCAGGTAAGAATTAAGACCAAAAGTGGCTGAAAGTTATTCAAATGGTTAAAATTGAAATTTTTAAAGTGGTGAAGCAAGGTCAGGTTACGTTTAGTGCAAAAAAAATTTAAAATTACAAAAATCTTTTAAGAAAGCAAATTTGAAGCCATTAGAGAAATTTAGGTTAGAATTAGGTTATATCGGTTGAAAATGGCCCTCATTGTCTAAAAATGCAAATTTTGTTGTTTTTGAGGAAGTTCAATTTTAGGACTAAGTTACGCAATCCTGATTAAAATTTTCTATATTGTTATTTTTAGTAATGTTATGTTTTTTTCAGAATATCGGATTAGAACTCGGGCTAAAAGTATTTGAAAAATGATTCAAATCATGTAAAAATAAAAAAAATATTAATTTTTGGAGAAATACAAGTTAAGAGTAGGGCCATAATCATTTAAAGAGATCTAGAGCCTCTAAAAACGCAAATGCTGGTTGTTTGGAGAAATTCATGTAATCATTAGCTATAAAATCGGTTAAAAATGACTCAAAGCGTCTAAAAATGCAAATTTGGTGCTTTTGAAGAAGTTTAGGTAAAAAATGTTTGGATTATGGCCAAAATCAGGCAACAATAACCTAAAGTATTTCAATAATGCATATTAAAAGGTTTTGGAAAAATAAAAGCTAGGATTAGGCTCAAATCGGTTTTAAATGATTCAAAGTGGCTAAAAATGCAAAATTTAAGTTTAGTTTTTGAAGAAACTCAATTAAGAATTAAAGCCAAAATCGACTGAAGCTACTCAAAGCGTGTAAAAATGGAATTTTGGAATTTGTAGAAAAATTCATGTTACGATTAGTGTAAAAATACATTTATATATTAGAAAACCTCTTTAAGAAAGCAAGTTTTAAGACCATGGAGAAACTCAGGTTAGAATTAAGGCTACATCCATTGAAAATTTTCCACATTGTCTAAAAGTGCAAAAGTTTTGATGCAAAGATTTGATGTTTTTGACTTCAATACTGTTTTAAATCTTCTGTTTTGTTGTGTTTAGTAAATTTAATTTTTGAGCCAAAATAAGTAAAAGTTTATCAAAAACAATTTAAAATAAAAATTTTATAAATTTTCCAAAATGTCGGGTTAAGACTAGAGCCAAAAATAGTTGAAAAATGACTCACATCATGTTAGAATATAACTTAAGAGTTTTTTTGAAAACTTGAGGTTACGATTAGGGCCTTAGGGCTACTTTTACAAGTTCTAGTAAAACTTCAGATTGAAGATAAAACACCAGAGTTGATGTACATAGCATTGTTTACCTGACAGATAAATAATGCAATGTACGTTATATCTGGAGTTTTATCTTCAATCTGTAGTTTTACTTGAACTTGTAAAAGTCACCCTTAGTCGTTTAAAGTGACTCAAGGCGTCTAAAATGCAAATTTTTAGAAATTTAGGTAAGGAATGTCTTATAGGCAAACTGCCGAAAAATTACTCAAAGCATTTCAAAATGCATATTAAAAGGTTTTTGAAACATTTGTGTTGGCTCAAATCGGTTATAAATTATTATAAGTGTCTAAAAATGCAAATTAAATTTTTTTTAAGAAATTCAGGTAAGAACAATCTGAAAGTTACTCAATGCTCGTAAAAATGTAATTTTGAAGCTTGTGGAAAAATTCAGTTTAGGATTAGTGCAAAAAAAGCATTTAAAAATTAGAAGAACACGTCTAAGAAAGCAGCTTTGAAGCTCTTGGAGAAATTCAGGTTAGAATTAATTACCCGCATTATCTAAAAGTACACATTTTTATGTTTTTGGCGAAATGCAATTTTAGGATAAAATCATTCAAAACTGATTCAAAGTTTCAATTTGGTGTTTTTTTTTGTATAATTAGATTTTGAACTAAATAAGTAAAATTTGATAAAAAACTTTTGATATACAAATTTAATGATTCTCAACAAAATTGGGTCACAACTAACTAAAGAAATTGTTGAAATTTGCCCAAAGCATGTAAAAATACCAACCAGAGGTATTTGGAAATATTCAGGTTAAGATCAGAGCCGAAATCGATTAAAATGACTTAAAGCTTCTTAAAATGCAAGAGTGGGTTTCTTGAAGAAACTCGTGTTAAGATTAAGGCTAAAATCAATCAAAAATCTCTCAAGGCGTCTAAATAATGCAAATTTTGAGATTTTAGCGACATTTAAGACAAGAACTAAAGGCCAAGTCGGTTATAAATGATTTAAAAAGTTAAAAAAAAATGCAAATTTGTTTTTGGAAAAACTCAGGTTAGAATAAGGGTTAAAGACATGTTTTGTTTCGTTGGCACGTGCGTCTGTTGCCATATTTTACGTGCCTTTTTTTGGATGTGTCTTTTCGAGTTTATGAATAACCATAACGATCTGATGCTTTGGTGACGGTCTTTACCGACTGAAAAATTCCTGAGGAAGATCTCAATGGAGGTTTAAATCTCGAAAGGTAGGCTATTTCGAGACAGTTAAGTGGCTCTGCCGCTAAATTTTCTAGTTTTTGACATGTAATGCACATATGATAAAATGAAAAATGCAAACACATAAAAAAGGCAACTGAAGTCTTGTCATAACTCGTGTTGTCTTATGTCTTGTCAAGACAAACATATTAAAATATCGACAAGACAACACAACTTAGCAGTCTCAAAGATCTCAGAGACAAGACGTCTTCTGTACATACCTATCTATACAATGGAATTTAAAATAAATTTAGATAAGTACCTAGTTGAGTCTCGATGGCTTAGCCATAATTTCTTCCCAAGCGGAAATAAATTCAAATTCATAGATTCTCATATTAATAAGAAGGAGAAAATACTCACACAATTGATCGTAGTACTGCTCACGTGTCGACCTTGCAGAAATTAATGCCAATTTGAAAAGTTTTACGAATTTGAAGTATGTGTGTTCTCCATCACTAGTGCTCCTAGAAAACATAACAATTGAGGTAAGACTTTAATGTTTAATTAGTATAACAAACGACACAAATTGTCACAGTGATTATATTATATTCTTATGTTATCTCCAAATTTGCGATTTTATCGGGAATTATTATTATCTGACAAGTAGTTAGTGATGAATTTAATGAAAATAAACACCCCTGAAAAGCACCCGTTTTCAAAAAAGTAAATCTAATATCGATCGGTCATCCCACGATATCCTGGAAACAGTATACAGAAAATCCCCTTGGCGATGATGTTTTTATCGAAATAGCTCCGTCATGACTGGAAAGAGGTTAAACGAATAAAAAGACACAAACAGTAAACAAACTATTCGTAAAATTTCCAGAGATGTTTATGAACCGGGAACCTCGTCTTCCTACGTTTCATAACACTGCAGAGGCGTAGTGCAAAAAAAGGATACGACTACTTGCCCTCAAATGACAATTGATTGAAAAGAGAAGTTTTCAATTGTTTAGATTGAGTTGAAATGAAAAAAGGAAAATTTATCAAAAGCATTAAAGGCAAAACTAGTTAATAAAATTAATTAGCAGTACGTCACTGGCGGCAGACAAAAACATTTCTCTGAATAACCACACAAACAGAGAACTTTAGCTGTTTAACGTAGTCCAGTTTTATTTGAATTCGCATAGAAAAACCAAAAAAACTAATAAGAAAACAAAAACTCAGGTGTGCGACACTGCTTTTACTGCCTTTTTGCCACATCTTGGAAAAAAAACTTGTTTTCTTCTCTGGCTATTAATAATATTTCCGATACGCACCCAATAACACTGTTTTTTATTTATTTTGCCATAAAAAAAAAGTTGGCAGTGGCGCCCTCTTGCGGTTTATAATCCATTAAATTATTTCATCATCGTCCGCAACATGGGCGTTTTATTGCCATTTTTATGACAATATTCTTTTTAAATTATGGTTCTGTTTTCATATCGGATCGGCTATTAATCGATAGCTGAGCACAGAGGAAAAAAAAATGCTAGGGGGAAACTTGTTTTAGGGTAATAATTTAGGGTGAAAAAATTTGGATGTTTTTATATAGTGAATCTCGGTAGCCAGAGGTGATAGAAAAGATCGAGAATTCGCCCTCTCAGTCTAGTGGGGTTATTTAAAGTTTTCGATCATCTTTTGTTTTCAAGCTAGAATCAAATGTTCCATTTTTGCTATTTTTGATAAAACATTAACATTTTATGTCACAGTTGGTTTACTCATCATTATAAATAGGATTGTTTGCCTTCAAAATAAACTAAAATGTTGTGAAACTAGTTTTGATTGAAGATTTTGTTTTTCTCTTAAAATGAAGGAGTCATAACACAGTTTATTAGGGCTTTAATTAGAGCTAAAATTGTCCACATTGTCAAAAAATGCTAGTGTTGATGTTTTTAGAGAAATTCGATTTCAGGATAAAATTAGATAAAACATTCTCACCTTCTAATTAATTTAAGGCCTCTACAAACACAAAAATGGGTTGCTTGGAGAGATTCATGTTAAGATTAGCGCTAAAATCGATTAAAAAACGACTCGAAGCGTCTAAAAATGCAAATTTGGAATTTTTTGAGAAATTTAAGTAAGGAATATTAAATTATGAGACAAATTAGCAAAAAATGACTCAAAGCATTTCAAAATACATATTTAAGGATTTTGAAAAAACAGAGTTAGAATTAGACCCAAATCGGATATAAATGATTCAAACTGTCAAAAAAAAAACATTGAAGTATTCGAGGAAGCTCTTGTAATCATTAAGGCCAAAATCGGTTGAAAGTTTGAGTTTGAGGAGAAGAGAAATTTTGGAGTTTGAGGAAAAAGTTGAGGTTAGAGTTAGTTCAGGTTAGTTACAAAAAAAACGTTTAAATATTAAAAAAAAACATCTAAGAAAGAAAATTTAAAGCTCTTAGAGACATTCAAGTTAAAATTAGAGCTAAATCGGTTCAGAATTACCCACCTTATCTAAAGTGCAATTTTGGTTGTTTTTGGCGAAATTCAATTTTAGGATAAAATCAGGAAATACTGTCCAAAATCGATTGAAACTACAAAAATCGTGTAAAAATGGAGTTTTGGAATTTGTAGATAAATTCATGTTACCATTAGTGTAAAAATACGTTTAAAAATTACAAAAACTCTCTAAGAAAGCAAGTTTTAAGACCATGTAGAAACTCAGGTTAGAAACTCAAGAAACTCAGGCCACATCGAATGAAAATTTCCCACAATGTCTAAAAGTGCAAACATTTTGATGTTTTTGGCAAAATTCAATTTTAAGACAAAATCAGACAATACTGTTATACATCTTCTATTTTGTTGTTTTTAGTAAAATTATTTTTTGGGCCATAATAAGTAAAATTTTATCAAAAACGCTTTAAAATAAAAATTTTACAAATTTTTCAGAATCTCGAGTTAGGACTAGGGCCAAAAATAGTTGAAAAATAACTCAAAGCATGTCAAAATACAAATTTAGAGTTTTTGGAAAAATTCAGGTTAAGATTAGGGCCATAATCGTTTTAAATAACTCAAACCCTCTAAAAATGCAAATGTTTGAAGAAATTCATGTTAGGATTAGCGCTAAAGTCAGTTAAAAATGTTTGAAATCGTCTAAGAACGGAAATTTCAAGTTGTTAGAGAGATTTAGGTAAGGGATGTTAGGATTTTGGGCAAAATCAGGCAAAATTTCAATAATGTATATTAAAAGTTTCGGGAAAATTGTAGAAATTGAAGAAACTCAGTTACGAATTAAAACCAAAATCGATTGAAGCTACTCAAAGAATGTAAATGTGGAATCTTGGAGTTTGTGGAAAAACTCATGTTAGGTTTTATGCAAAAAAACCTTTAAAAAACTGTCGAAAAAAGCAAGTTTTAAGACCATGTAGAAACCGAGGTAAGAATTACTCGGTTAAAGATGGCCCATATTGTCTAAAAGTGCAAATTTTGATATTTTTGGAGAAATCCACTTTTAGGACAAAATCAGGAAATACTGTTTCAAATCTTCTATTTTGTGGTTTATAGTAATACTAATTTATAAATCAAAAGAAGTAAAAGTTTATCAAAAACTATTTGAAATACAAATTTTATATATTTTTCAGAATGTAGAGTGAGGACTAGGGGCAAACTTAGTTGAAAAATGACTCAAAGCATGTAAAAATACAAATTTAGAGTTTTTGGAAAAATTCGTGTTTAGAGTTAAAGATTAGGTTGCAAATGTATAATATAAAAAACTTATAACATAAATAATAAAAACGCAAAAGTTTGGAGAAATTTATGTTAAGATTAGCGCTAAAGTCAGTTAAAAATTATTGAAATTGTCTAAGAACGCAAATTTGGAGTTTTTTGAGAAACTTAGGAAAGGAATCTTACGATTATGGGCAACATCGAGCAAAAATTACTCAAACCATTTTAAACTGCACATTAAGGGTTTTGGAAAAATTAAAATTAGGATTTGGCCCAAATCGGCTATAAATGTTTCAGTGTCTAAAAATGCAAATTTTAAGTTTTCGAAGAAACTTAGATAGGAAATGCAATCAAAATCCATTGAAAGTTACTCAAAGCGTGTAGAAATCGCATTTTGCAGTTTGTGGTAAAATTCAGGTTTGGATTGGTGCAAAAACATGTTTAAAAATTAGGAAAACCGTCTAGTAAAGCAAATTTGGAGGGTTTGGTGAAATTCAGGTTAGAATTAGGGCTCAATCGAACAAAAGTGGCCAACATTGTCGAAAAGTGCAAATTTGGAGTGTTTGGAGAAATTTAGGATAAGAATCACAAAATCGACAAAAAATGAGTAACGACATTTCAATATGCATATTAAAAGTTCTTGGAAAAATTAAAGATATCAGAGCCAAAATTGTTAATAATTGATTGAAGGTGTCTAAAAATGCAATTTTGAAGTTTTCGAAGAAACTCAAGTAAAAGTTGAAGCCAAAAACAGGATTTAAAAAAGGAGTTTTGAAGTATGTGAAATATTTCAAGCTATAATTAGTGCAAAAAATGTTGTCGAAATTGTTCAAACTGTCTAGGATAACAACCTTAAAACTCTTGGAAAATTTCTTATTAAAATTAGAGTTAAATCAGTGAAAAATGACCCACATTGTCTAAAAATGCCAGTTATGATGGTTTTAGAGAAATTAATTTAAATCCTCTGAAAACAAGGTGGTTTGTTTGGAGAAATTTATGTTAAAATTAGAGCTAAAATCGATTAAAAAAATACTCATAGCGCCTAAAAATGCAAATTTGGAGTTTTTGAAGAAATGTAGGTAAGGGATTATGAGCAGACTTGGCCAAAAATGACTCAAAGCATCTTAAAACATATATTAAAGAATTTTGGAAAAACTGGAGTTAAAATTGTGTTCAATTCGGTTATAAATGATTAAAAGTGTCTAAAAATGCAAAATTGAAGTGTTCGAGGAAGCTCGTGTAATAATTAAGGTCAAAATCGGTTGAAAGTCACCAATAGCGTTTATAAAACGAATTTTGGAGTTTGTGGAAAAAATTCAGGTTAGAGTTAGTGCAAAAAAAGTTAAAATATTAAAAAAAAACATCTAAGAAAGCAAATTTAGGTTAAATCTGTTAAAAAATACCCACGTTATCTAAAGTGGAATTTTAGTACAAAATCAGGCAACACTACTGTCCAAAATCGATTGAAACTACACAAAGCGTGTAAAAATTTAATTTTGCAATTTGTAGGAAAATTCATGTTACGATTAGTGTAAAAATACATTTAAAAAAGTACAAAAAGTCTCTAAGAAAGCAAGTTTTAAGACCATGGAGGAACTCAGGTTAGAAATTCAAGAAATTCGGGCTACATCGATTCAAGATTGCCCACATTGTCTAAAAGAGCAAAAATTTTAATGTTTTTGGCGAAATTCAATTTTAGGACAAAATCACACAATACTGCTTTAAATCTTCTATATTGTTGTTTTTATTAAAATTATTTTTGTCAGAGCATGTAAAAATACAAATTTACAGGTTTTGGAAAAAATCAGGTTAAGATTAGGGCCATAATCGTTTTAGGTAACTTCTAAAGATGCAAATGTTTGGATTAATTCATGTTAAGATTAGCGCTAAAGACGGTAAAAAAATTACCGAAATCGTCTAAGAATGCAAACTTGAAGTTTTTAGAGAAATTTAGGTAAGGGATGTTAGGATTTTGGACAAAATCAGGTCCAAAATTAAAGTTGATATTTCAAATCGGTTATAAATGATTCAAAGTGCGTAAAAATGGAAAATTGCAGAAATTTGAAGAAACTCAGGTAAGAAATAAGGCCAAAAGTGATTCAAGCTACTTAAATGGTGTAAATGTGGAATCTTGGAGTTTGTGGAAAAACTCATGATAAGTTTAGTACAAAAAAACCTTTAAAAAACTGTCGAAGAAAGCAAGTTTTACCATGCAGAAACAAAGGTTAGAATTAGGGCTAGATCGATTAAGGATTGCCTAAAAGTGCAAATTCTTATTTTTTTGGACAAATTCAATTTTAGGACAAAATCAGGCAATACTGTTTCGAATCTTCTATTTGGTGTTGTTAGTAACATTAATTTTTGACTGACAAAAACCAAGATAAGTAAAAGTTTATGAAACATTTTTTAAAATAAAAATTTTATACATTTTCCAGAATTTAGGGTGAGGACTAGGGCCAAATTTAGTTGAAAAATTACTCAAAGCATGTAAAAATACAAATTTAGAGTTTTTGAAAACATTCAGATTAAGATTAGGTTGCAAATGTATAATATATATAATAAATAATATACAAGATAAAAATCGAAATGTTTGGAGAAATTCATGTTAAGATTAGGCGCTAAAGTCAGTTAAAAATTATTGAAATCGTCTAAGAATGCAAATTTTGAGTTTTTTGAGAAATGTAGGTAAGGAATATTAGGATTATGGGCAAAATTGGTTAGAGATATTTCAGAGTGTCTAAAAATTCAAATTTTAAGTTTTCGATGGAACTCAGGTAGAAATTAAGATCAAAATCGTTTGAAAGTTACTCAAATTGTGTAGAAATCGAATTTTGCAGTTTGTGGTAAAATTACGTTTTGGATTGGTGCAAAAACGTGTTTAAAAATTAGGAAAACGGTCTACTAAAGCTAATTTGAAGACATTCAGGTTATAGTTAGGGCTCAATCGAACAAAAGTGGCCAACATTGTATAAAAGTGCAAAGTTGGGGTGTCTGGAGAAATTTAGATTAATATTCACAAAATCGGCTAAAAATTACTCATGACAACATTTCAAAATGCATATTAAAAGTTCTTGGAAAAATTAAAGTTATCAAAGCCAAGAATGTGTCTAAAAATGCAATTTTGAAGTTTGTAAAATATTTCAAGTTAGGATAAGAGCAAAAAAAAACCCTAGAATAAATTGAGCCAAAAATTAGGGTTAAATCAGTGAAAAATGACCCACATTGTCTAAAAATGCGAGCTTTGATGTCTTTAGGGAAATTCCACTTTAGGACAAAATTAGGTAAAACTGATTTACATCTTCTAGTTAATTTAAAGCCGCTAAAAACACAAAGGTGGGTTGTTTGGAGAAATTCGTGATAAGATTAGAGGTAAAATCGATTAAAAAATGACTCAAAGCGTCTAAAAAGGCAAATTTGGAGTTTTTTGAGAAATTTAGGTAAGGGATTATAAGTAAGATTGGCCAAAAATGACTCAAAGCATTTCAATACACATATTAAAGAATTTTGGAAAAACTAAAGCTAGAATTAGGCCCAAAATTATGATGTTTTTGGCTAAATTCAACTTTAGGACAAAATCAGACAATACTGTTTTATATTTTCTATTTTGTTGCTTTTAGTGAAATTAATTTTTGGGCAAAAATAAGTAAAATTTTATCAAAAATGCTTTAAAATAAAAATTTTATATATTTTTCAGGACGTCGGGTTAGGACTAGGGCCAAAAATAGTTGAAAAATGACTCAAAGCATGTCAAAATGCACATTAAGGGTTCTGGAAAAATTTAAATTAGGATTTGGTCCAAATCGGTTATAAATGTTTCAGTGTTTAAAAATGCAAACTTTTCGAAGAACCTCTGGTAGGAATTAAGATCAAAATCCAGTGAAAGTTAGTCAATGCGTGTAGAAATCGAACGTTGAGCTTTGAAAAAAAAATAAGGTTTAGATTGGTGCAAAAACATGTTTAAAAATTAGGAAAACCGTCTAATAAAGCAAATTTGGAGCGTTTGGAGAAATTCAGGTTAGAATTAGGGCTTAATCGAACAAAAGTGGCCAACGTTGTCTAAAAGTACAAATTTGGAGTGATTGGAGTTCTTGCTTCAAGTTTTTGGAAATTTAGATTAAGAATCACAAAATTACTCCCGACATTTCAAAACGCATATTAAAAGTTCTTGGAAAAATGAGAGTTATCAGAGCCAAAATTGGTAATAATTGATTGAAAGTGTCTAAAAATGCAAGTTTGAATTTTTTGAAGAATCTCAAGTAAAAGTTAAGGCCAAAATCTGTTGATAGTAACTTACAAGTTTAGAAAAGGAAATTTTCAAGTTTGTGAAATATTTCAAGTTAGGATAAATCCAAAAAAAACGTAGTAGAAATGGTTCAAACTCTCTAGAGTTTCAAGTTTGTAAAATAACAAAAATGAAATTCTTGTTAAAATTAGGGTTAAATCAGTGAAAAATGAACCACATTGTCTAAGAATGCGAGTTATGATGTTTTCGGAGAAATTCCATTTCAGGTCAAAATCGATTAAAAATGACAAAGGTTTTAAAAGTGCATATCAAAAGTTTTAGAAAATTAAAAACAGGTATGTTATAGTCAAAACTACTTACGAAGTTTCCAAAATGTTTTAAAGTATCTAAAAATGCAAATTTAAAGTTTTTGGGGAGGTGAATGAAGTGAGTGGAGTGGAATGGATATAATGTCAAAATCGGCTGAAAATTAAAAAATAGAATTTTAGAGTTTGTCGAAAAATTCTGGTTAGGATTAATGCAAAAAGATATTAAAAAATTACACGTACCATCTAAAGCAAATTTAAAGCTCTTGCAGAAATTCAGGTTAGAAATAGGGCTGAATGCGTTAAAAATAACCCACATTGTCTAAAAGTACTAATTTTGATATTTCTGAAGAAATTCTGATTAAAATGTTTTATTTTCAACTACATATGTAATGATGACATTTCTGTCTTTTTAAAATCTTGGAAATGTCACATTACTGGTCTAGGGCGGGAAGTAATTCCATTAGTGATCTAGGACGAGAAGTAGTTACTTCCCGTCCTAGTCCAGTAATGCACATGCAAACAAAGCGCAGAAACTTCAAGGAATTACAGAAGCCCTGAGTGTTGGTTTTGCTCTATACCATAGCAACCATCCAAATTCCGCCTCCTAAGTGAAGATTTGAGCCAGAATATTATATGAATAAATAATATTCAAGAACATTTTTTGATGTTATGCAGAAAGTGTGGTTGAAAATAAAATAGTATACATATATTCGATGGGAAGCTTCATTACTGTCTCGAGATATAGTCTCTGGACAGTAATGAAAGACTTTCCATCTCGTTTTGTAATATACTATTATTTTCTTGTTTTAAGTAAAATTTTATTTTTTGACCAAAATAATTAAAATTCTAGCAAAAACGATTTAAAATAAAATATTTATTTTTCTTTTCAGAATGTCAGAAAATTGCAAAACTCGCAGAATTGCGAGTTTTGATGTTTTTAGAGAAATTCCATAATATAAGTCACAATTAGGTGAAACTAGTTTGAAGCTTCTAATTTGTTGTTTTTGGTAAAATTAATATTTCTATCAAAACAAGTGAAATTTGATTCAAAACGCCTCAAAATAAAAATTTGGTGTTTCTCAAAAACTTGTTTGTTTAGGATAAGAGCCAAAATCGGTTAAAAAATACTCACATAGAAGTTTTGTAGTGTTTGGAGACAGTTAGGTAAGGATTGTTAGAATGATTATGGCCAAAATCGGCTAAAAACTACTCAAAGCATTTAAGAGTAAATATAAAAGTTTTTCAAAAAATTACAGTTATGATTATCATAAACGTTATATATCATAATAACTAAAATTAGTGATGATTTAAAATCATTAAAAAAATTAAAATTTGAGGTTTTTGAAGAAACTCAAGTACTCACAACGATTAAGAACAGAATTTTAGAGTTTGTAAAATAATTCAGGTTAGGATTTGTGCAAACAACGCTATAAGATAACAAATTTCAACATCTTGAAGAAATTCACGTTAAAATTAGGGCAAAATCAGGTAAAAATGACCCACATTGTCTTAAAATGCGGGTTTTGATGTTTTTGGAGAAATTCCATTTTAGGACAAAATTAGGCAAAACTAGTTCAAGCCTTCTAATTTATTATTTTTGGAATTTTTTTTGCAAAAAATTTTTACTTAAAACGGTTCAAAATAAAAATTTGGATTTTCACTTTAGGATTAAGCTCAAAATTGATTATAATTTACTCAAAGCGTTTAAAAATACAAAGTTGGAGTGTTTAGAGACATTTAGGTTAAGACTGTTAGAATTAGGGCCAAAATGAGTTAAAAATGACTCAAAGAATTTAAAAATAAATATTAAAATTTTTAGAAAAAATTAAATTAGAAAAAAAGTATTGAAATAATTCAAAGTGCCTAAAAATGCAAACTTGAAGTTTTTGAAGAAACTCAAGTAAGATTTAAGGCCAAAATAGGTAGAATAGAAAGTTACCCAAAGCACTTAAAAGTAGAATTTTGGAGTTTTTGGAAAAATCTAGGTTAGGATAAGTGCAAAAAACAATTAAAAATTGCACGTGCCATATAAGAAACCAAATGTAAACCCTTTGGAGAAATTCAGGTTATAACTACAGCCGAATGGGTTAAAACTGAACACTTTGTCTAAAAGTAGGTACTAATTTTGATGTTTGTGAGAAAATTCTGTATAAAATCTTTTATTTTGCTTATTTTAGTATAATTAATTTTTGGACCAAAATAAGTGAAGTTTTAAGTCATATACTGGAGATAAAACAAATGAAAGAATTAAAAAAATCCAGTTGAAGACTACGTACAAGTTACGCCACATAGTTACGAAATGCACGATCAACGTTTCAATTTACACATTAAACATTTTATTCTGAACTCTACCGGTTTCAGCGATCCTGGAAGTCGTAGGTGTATGTCGATGCAATGAAATAACTTTTATTTTATACTGTATCATTTAGGACATCTTTTACGATGTTAGTCCGGGTAAATAGCTTTTTACAGGACTGGATACCGAAAAAATTTTTTATAGTATTGAGTACCATAATGAAATTTAATTACCGTACATGATACCGTAATGAAACTATTCCGGACTTCTCAAAAATATATTCGCCGCGCATAAAATTAATCTTTTCCTGTTTTTTAATAAGTATGAAGTAAGAGTTACTAACTTTATAAGTCTGTTTCTGGACGAGGCGATAGCCGAGTCTGGAATTTCGATGTACCGGTACTCAATACTGTAAAATTTCTTTACCATATCCAGTCCTGTAAAAAGCTATCTACCGGACAAAAATCAAGTACATAAATGTGTCGTAAATGATACAGTATCGGCTATCGCCTCGTCCAGAAACATCTTTTGTAAAACTATATTTACCGGACTTATAACGTAAATAACTATTTCGGATATCCAATATATATGAATATATGGGATATATATTGAAGTATATTGGATATATTATACATATTCATACCGGATATGAAAAGAAACATTTCAAGAAATTCCACAATCATAGAAGTTTGTTCAGTCGATGCTGAAGAAATATGTCGAATATCCACCAAAAAATGCCAGTGGAATATGTTTCTTGCTGGAAAATGTACTATACATAATTTTGAAAACAATTGCAAATCTCAGATCACTTTGATTTAGACCGGTCAAAATGGTAATTGCTGGAAAAACTCAGGTCTTATCTCGGCAAAGTTGTAGACCCTTTCAGCCTTTCAAAAACTGCTTATCGATAGGATTTTAATAATTCTAAAGATTGTTCTTGAAATGTGATAAAATTGAAGCATAGTATTGAGAATTCTGATCCATTAGTCTTATAAACCAAGGACGTACTGAACCTTATTAATACAGTGCTCGTGGATAAATAAATAAAGTCGAATGTTTAAGGGCAACGAACAAAAAGGTGACCATTTTGGGCTATTAGTTATGGTTGCTAAATTTACCCAAACAACCAATAAAAATACATTAGAGTTACTTCTGAGTATAGGAAATAGAACACATCATGATCATGCATATTTTACTAATACCAAATATTACGTTTAGAGATTTTTCTAAAAATTAAATAATCACCCAAGCTGGAGTTAATTTCTACTTATATCGACTTTAAAAAAAATTACCTGCAACTTCTTTGTTATATTAGCACTATAAAATAATAATTAATCCCCTTATTAAAACAAGGTTTCGTCAAAAAACTAGTAACTACACGCACAGTTAAAATAACATTCCACAACAGACGACTAACCCAGAATGAAATATAGTTTGTGGTTTGTGATTTGTCTAAAAAAACAAGAATATGCGTCATTGAAGTTAAACAAGTACCTCTCTAGGACGTTTATTTGAATTCGTAAATATATGTGTTTTGGAAGGCATAGATAGTGAACTCAACATTTTATATGAAAGTCATTGTTGTCTTCAATAACTTGAACTACTTTTAGGAGTATATCGGATTCTTGTTTCGAATTATGAAACAAAAATGGTGCTCAAAACTCTTCTATACAATTATTATAGAAATAAGTTGGAAGAAGTCAACACATCAGTAAAAACCTAATTTTATGCAGTGTATTTCAGAAAAGTGCTGACAAATTTTAGGGAATTATAGAAGATGTCAAGTCATCCAACTTTCGCTTATAAACCCCTATCTGCAAACGCACCTCTTTTGAGATATAGGGTGTTAAAAAATATTTTTGAAATTAATCATGCGGAAAGGTGACGTCCTTTTGACGGAAACTAACGGTTTCTTTTCTGAGTTACAGGAGTTAAAAAGCTTCTAGAATTCAATTCTTTTACTACCTTTTTCACTTTGACTTGATAACATGAAATTGTAAGCTCCAAAAAGTAACAGAAAATTTAAAAATTTGACTTTAACGACAGAAAATTTTAGCCTCAAAATAACACATTTTTTAATTTTAAACAAAATGTTTTGGTCTGCAAGTAACACAAAATTATAAAATTTTTACTTCAAATGTTAATTTGGTCTAAAGCGTGATACGAACTTTTTTATGTTTGACTTGGTAAGTACAAAAAATTTAGGTCTAACAATAACACAAAATTTCGACATTAGTTACAGGAAATTTTTGTTTAACCGTAACACAAAATTTTTAAATTTTGTATGTAGTAACACGAAATTTTAGTCTAAATGTGTCATAAAATTAAAGCATATTAACAAGAAATTTTGATCTAAAGGTAACATCAAATTTTTAAATTTTGACTTTTATAACACGAAAATTAAGTTTATAGGGTAAAACGAAATTTAAAAATTTCTACAACAATGGGCAGCAATGAGAAACTTTCGTTATGTCTTACTTAAAGTTTCAAATTTAAGTAAGTCAAAAACTTACTTTAAAGCGTAACTTTAAAACTGTTTGCTTAGCATCGAGAAATTTTCTTTCAATGGTAACAAAAATGTCAAAGTTGTTACTTAAAATGTTAATCTAGACGTAAAAATATTTTTTTTGTTTTGACTTGGCTACGACAAATTTTGTACCAACAGTTACACAAAATTAAAAAATGACGACTTTAGAAACAGGAAATTTTAGTCTAAACGTAACATAAAAATAATAAAATAGTAAGTTTTGACTGTAGTAACACGAAAATTTAATCTAAAGCGTAACACAAAGTTTCTAAATTTTAAACGTAAAAAAGTAACATCAATTTTTTAAGTTTTGACTCTAGTGACATGAAAAGTAAGTCTAAAGCATATCACAAAATTTAAAAATTTTGACTGAAAATGTTAGTGTATACGTAACACAATTTTTTTTTTTTAATTTTGGCTTGGTAACAAGAACTGTTGGTCTACAAGTACCACAAAATTTAAAAATTTTGCTTTGGTAACGGAAATTTTTAGTCCAAACGTAACTATAAACCTAGCATAAAAGTAAAAAAAGATTACGTAGTAACAAGAAACTTTGATCCGAAAGTAACTTCTACTAATATGAAAATTTAGTCTAAAGCATAACACAAAATTTAAAAATTTTGACTGAAAATGTTAGCGTGAACGTAACAAATTTTTTTTTTAATTTTGGCTTGGTAACAAGAAATTTTGGTCTACAAGTAAAAAAAAATAAAAAAATTTGACTTTGGTAACGGAAGTTTTTAGTTCAAACGTAACTCTAAACCTAGCATAAAAGTAAAAAAAGTTTACGTAGTAACAAGAAAATTTAGTCCGGAAGTATCATCAAATTTTTAAGTTTTTACTCTAGTAACATGAAAATTTAGTCTAAAGCGTTATACAAAATTTAAAAGTTGAGACCGAAAATGTTAGTGTAAACGTAACACTTTTTTTTAATTTTGGCTTGGTAACAAGAAATGTTGGTCTAAAAGTAACACAAAATTTAAAAAGTTTGACTTTGGTACCAGAAATTTTTAGTCCAAACGTAACTCTAAACGTAGCATTAAAGTAAAAAATGTTTACGTAGTAACAGCAAAATTTGATCCGAAGGTAACATAAAACTTTTAAGTTTTGACGGTAGTAACACGAAAATTTAATCTAAAGCGTAACACAAAGTTTCAAAGTTTTAAACGTAATTCAAAATTAAAAAAATTTAACTTAGAAACCAGAAATATATTACATTGATCCGAAAGGAAAATCAAATTTTTAAGTTTGACTTAGTCCAAACGTAACTAAAAACGCAACATAAAAATAAAAATTGTTTACGTAGTAACAAGAAAATTACATCATTAAGTCAAACGAAAGTAACATCATTTAAAAGTTTCACCTTAGCAATGGGAAATTTTGATCTGTAAGTAACACAAAATCTCAAAATTTTAACTTGAATTGGCAATAGCAACGAAACACAATTTTTTTTTAATTTTGATCTCGTAACAAGACATTTTGGTTTAAAAGTAACAGAAAATTTAGAATGTTTGACCTTAGTAAAAGTCTTAGTCTAAACGTAACACAAAGATTTTGAATTTTCACTGTACGAACACGAAATTGTTGTCTAAACGTAACACAAAATAAAAAAAATTATTACTTAGTAACAAGAAATTTTGATCCGAAAGTAGCATCAAATTTTTAAGTTACAACTTTAAGTAAGTCAAATATTTAGTTTAAAGCGTAACACCAAATTTAAAACTGTTTGCTTAGCAACGAGAATTTTTCATCTAAAAGTAACAAAAATGTCAAAATTACTTAAAATGTCTTATACGTAATTTTTTTTTGACTTGGCAACTACAATTTTTTTTCTAACAGTCACAAAAAAATTAAAAAGTTTTTACATTAATACCAGTAAATTTTGGTCTAAACGTAACACACAACAAAATAAAAAAATATGTTTAGTATCTAGAAATTTGTTTCCAAAAGTAACATCAAATCTTTAAGTTTTGACTGTGGTAACAGGAAATTTTAGATCAAATGTAACACAAAATTAAATTAAAAAATTTGGACTTAATAAAAAAAACTTTTAATCTAAACGTTACACGAAAATCTGGTCTCGAAGCTACACAAAATCTCAAAAGATTGACTTGAAATGTTAGTCTAAAGGTAACACAAAATTATTTAATTTTGTCCTAGAACAAGGAATTGTGGTCCAAAAGTAACACAAAATTAACACATTTTGATATTACGAACAGGCCATTATAGTCTAAATGTAACAGAAAATTTTGACTGTAGTAACAAACAATTGTAGTCTGAACGTAACGCTAAATTTAAAAAATTTAACTTAGAATCCAGAAATACATTACATTAATAAGAAAGTAACATCAAATTTGTAAGTTTTGACTCTAGTAACATGAAAATTTAGTCTAAAGCATAACACAAAATATAAAAAGTTTGACTTTGGTAACATAAATTTTTAGTCCAAACGTAACTCTAAACATAGTATAAAAGTAAAAAATGTTTACGTAGTAACAAAATTTGATCCGAAAGTAACATGAAACTTTTAAGTTTTGAATTTAGTAACACGAAAATATAATCTAAAACGTAACACGAAGTTTTTAAATTTTAAACTGAACACAAAATTTAAAATTTTTCACTTAGAAACCAGAAATACATTACATTGATCCGAAAATAACATCAAATTTTTAAGTTTCGACTGTAGTAACATAAAAATGTAGTCTAAAGCATAACACAAAATTAAAAAATTTTGATTGAAAATATTAGTGTAAACGTAACACAGGTTTTTTTTTTAATTTTGGCTTGGTAACAAGAAATGGTGGTCTAAAAGTAACACAAAATTAAAAAATTTCGACTTTGGTAACAGAAATTTTTAGTCCCACTTAACTATAAACGTAGCATAAAAGTAAAACATATTTACGTAATAACAAGAAAATTTGATCCGAAAGTAACATGAAACTTATAAGATGTTTACTTTAGGAACACGAAAATTTAGTTTAAAATGTGAGACAAAATTTAAAAATTTCTACTTAGCAATGGGAAATTTTGATCTGAAAGTAACACAAAATCTCAAAGTTTTAACTTGAATTGTTAACCGTAACACAATTTTTTTTAATTTTGATTTCGTAACAAGACATTTTGGTTTAAAAGTAACAGAAAGTTAAAAATATTTGACCTTAGTAACAGAAACATTTAGTCTAAACGTAACACAAACTTTTTTAATTTTGACTGTAGGAACACGAAATTATTGTCTAAACGCAACCCAAAATAAAAAATTGTTTACTTAGTAACAAGAAATTTTTGATCCAAAAGTAACATCAAATGTTTAAGTTTCAACTTTAAGTAAGTCAAAAATGTATTTTAAAGCGTAACACGAAATTTAAAACTGTTTGCTTAGCATTGATAAATTTTCGTCTAAAAGTAACAAAAACGTTAAAATTGCTTAAAACGTTAATCTAAATTTCTAACAAAACCACTTTTGTGTTACATCCGTTATTCCTTTCATTTGTTTTACAGCAAAAGCGTTGTTTGATAAATTACATCTTGATGTTCCAGATTCAAATAAAATTATTGGAAAAGTTATACAAGGTGATGAACGAGTAGCCCAAAATGAAAATGTTAGTTAACGCATTTTTTGAGCCGACATCTTTCATCTTTGGAACATCTAGGTAATGCAATAAAATTAGAGATAAAAATTGTCAGACGCTTATTGTTACTTTCTAGACAGTTATTGCTGCTAGGTACCCTAAAAACCTAATCAATGCCCATAAATTACGTACCTATTTAACCCATATTTTACAAAATATTTCCGGTATTTTATCCTTCACGTCGCCAAAAGTTTATTACTTACGAAAGAAATAACAATGTATAGCTTTTACCTATTAGCATATAATCCTCTGAAATTACCGACCAGTTCTACTGCAGGTAGGTAACCTAAGAACCTAATCAGTGTTCCCCCAATAAAAAATTTAGATATTTAACCTCTCTTTCCAAACTATCTCGGGTACTTTGCCCTTTACGTCGCCAAAAGTTTATTACTTAAGTACTAAAGAAATAACAATGAATAGCTTTCACCTATTAGCATACAATTCTTTAAAAGTACCTGCAGACCCTTTCTAGTACCTAAAGCAATCAACGAACATTCGCAAAAACCTCTTTATTTCATGCATTTTTGCCTGAGTTAGCAGTGATGAGTCAGTGCCTGCGACTTTAGGCCCGTTATAGTCAAATGCCTAATCTTAAAAAAACATTTTCAATTCACCAAAATCGTTTTCTCTGGTAGGTCATTACAAGGTATTTAAACAGGGCTAATGGCATTATTTACATTTTAATCTCTGAGATAATAAACTAGTAAGTAATTTATTTATAATTTCGTTATTAACGTTTTTTGATGGCGTCAGAATTAGGGTTCGAGTGAACACTTACTCCGGTGTGCAACAAACGAGTTCCTTGTAATAGTGACTCGTCTTTTTATGACGTATTATGCGCTTGTAACATGAATAAGATGGTAATTTTCTTAATAAAAATAATTTTCTTAAGATAAGATAAAACAAATTGTCACAGGGCGGTTTAACACACTGTATTTCAACTCGCGACAAATAATGCTTGAAAAAGTCGAATTTGATGTCAACTTACTTCTGTCTGGTATTATTATTTTTTAAGTGTTTTTTTTTGTATTGCATTTAATTCATTATTTAATTGTTTAATAAACGTTGATCACTATCGCATTGTGCTATGTGCTTCTATGTTGGGGCATAAAACGAGTTACTTACCGTTCTTAGTACCAATTAGCTCTTTGGTTCTTGCTCATATCTCGGGACATGTTTGGTGTTTTTGGCAAGATGCTTCTTCTAGCTTACTTACAAACAATTAAGAATTAAACAGATCGCAGGGGTCCGTGCCTTTTATATCTTCATTCACCTGATTTTTGCTGCGTCAGTCTTAGCTGGGCCTAGAACCCTAATTATGTTCCTCCGCTTTCACCAAGGAATGCTACCACTAATGATGTAGCTTTCTGCTACTCAGACCAGCTATTAATTTTTGCAGCTGCCTCTAGTTGAGTTTTGCAGATTTCCTAAGCAGTAGTTTCATCGTAATTAGGCCGCTTGATTTTAGCGCAAACTGTGCTAAAACGTTTTACAGAATTGTCGTCATCTTCGTTGTGCATCTTCTAGGAATCTTTTCTCAAGTTTGAAGTTTCAAGTTTAAAATTTCTGAATCATAACATTCTTCTTCACTTTTTCCATTATTTGAATCTCTAAGTGACGGTCTCAGGCTGCAAGGTGGCCCACTAATGAGACCGCAGCGGTCCGTGCTTTTTATACCTAAAGTTCATAAAACTAGAAATTACTCGAAAAATAGAAAAATATCGCTAAATGTAATTTAAATAACACTGAAAATATCGTAAACAAGGTAATAATTCCTTTTATTCCCTACAATCACTATCACATTTAAATTTCCGACTGCGATAGTATTTACTGAGACTGCCACAAGAGATAACTCAATGTTTCTAGATTTGAGTGTCAATGGATTCACGTAACAAGTCATTTACGCAAAAAGACTCTCTAGCAAAATAACAACACACACTACCACATTTAAGTTTCGTCTGTGATAGCTTCCCTCTGTGATAGTATTACATTAGATAAGTCAATGTTTCTAAATTAGAGGTAGGGGGTAAAACTGTGATGAAAACCTGGACACAGTGTAACTCATGCATCGAGTCAATTACAAATGCAGTTTTTCTGGCTAAATAGCTATAACCAATATCACATTTAAATTTCAGGATGTGATAGCACTCACTGAGAGCTTCTTCAAGAGATAAGTCAATGTTTCTAGATTGGAGGTGGGGGGTAAAACTGTGATAAAAACCTTTCCACTGTGTAATTTATGCATCAAGTTAGTGATGAATGAATCTCCTCTGGCTTACTGAAGAGTACTAGACGAGATACATCGATGTGTCTAGATACGGAGTTAGGGGTTAAAACTGTGATAAAAACCTTGACACTGCGTACTTATGCGTCAAGTTTGTTATGAATGAATATCTGGCTTACTGAAGAGTACTAGACGAGATACGTCAATGTTTCTAGATGGGGCCAATCACGTACCATGTCGCTTTGAAAAAACCTCTCTGGCGAAATAACTACACACACTGCCACATAAAAATTTTGTCTGTGAGAGCTTCACTGTGTGATTGCTGAGAGCTAGTACAAGAGATAAGTCATTGTTTCAAGATTATTATAGGGGAAGCGATAAAAGTCTGGACAATGTGTCACTCATGCATTAAGGGCGGTTTTTACAACTATCAGTAAAACTTCAGTTTGAAGTTAAAACACCAGATATGACGTAGATTGCATTGTTTATCTGTCAGGTAATAATGCAGTATACGTCATTACTGGTGTTTTAACTTCGAACTGAAGTTTTACTGAGAGTTTTAAAAGTCACCCTGAATCATTAACAAGTAAAGCTCTTCTGGTTCAATAAGAACACATACAACTATCACATTTAAATTTTAGTGATAATACTTACTGAAGGATACTACAAGAGATAGGTCAATGTTTCTAGATTGGGGTCAGAGGGTAAAATGGTGATATAACCTGCATAGTATGTGACTCAACTAAGATTACGAATTAAGCTTTTTTGGCTAAATAACTACAAAAAGTGTCCAATTTAAAATTGGGTCTGAAGGAGCGTTTACTGAAGACTACTACAAGAGACACTTTAGTAGGGTTGCCAACTGCTCCGCATTTTGCGAGTCGTTCCAGATTCAGACCTCTTAGTCCCGTGTCCCGCACGATTACTCACCCGGAACCCTATTTGTCCTATATTTTGCAATTTAAGATGAAGCAAATATTTGCCATTCAAATTTTTTGGCATCTTAGTAGCCCTGTTCATTTTTTTCATATAGTTTTTCATATCGTTTTCATCAAACACACATATTTGCAAAGTTTTTAAATTTTTGTCCTGACTTCTGAAAGTCAGGAGTGTCTCGGATATCTCCAAAAGGAGACTTCTTTCGTAAGTAGCAAGTCACTTGCAAAAAAGCTCTTTACCTAAATAACTACACTACGATAGTGTTAAACACTGTGATAGTTTACTGAGGCCTGCTACAAGAGACACGTCAATGTTTCTGGATTGGGAGTTCAAAGAGTGAGAATTTCATACAAATGTAAACAATATGCAAATTAAATTTCTTCTGAGGGATGTTTTCCGGGATTGTAGTCGATGTTTCCAGATCAAAAGCAGCTGGTAAAAAGTTCATATGAGCGTAGAAATTATGCAAATTCTTGACCAACTCAGTTACCAATACACTTCTTCGAGATAGTATCCTCGATCGGATATTTTTGGAGCTAAGAATGTAGCAGAAGTGCTAAAACGGTTCATACTGAGAGCTACTGTTAACTCGCGGATCAAATCAATTACGACTGAAGGTTTTTCAGGTTTCATAAGGGTATCTAATTTAATTTTTAATGAATTTAATTAAACTTAATTAAATTTTCAAATCGATCATTAATTTCCTGGGACGCCATCTTCTGCATTAATTAAACCAAAAATGGCGGTAATCAAACCTGTTGTTGAATACCTACATAATTTATTTCATTTTCTATTTTATATTTGCGAGCCAATTGGCATTTTTACCTAAAACTCTAACAAGAATTTGCTATGCAAAGCAGCATTCGGCCCAGCAACAAGGTCGTTTTTAACAGTCGTAAAACCCTTCCAAAAGAAAGTAGTTCTTTTACCTGGTTCTAGACAGCGTAGGGTTGACGAAAGACCCAATTTGGCAAGGGCCGAGATGGTGCAAAATTTTACATGAAAACTAATCTCAGCTCGGCCCTGGTCAGTTCACGTTTCTTTTCAAAAGTTGCCCACAAAAGAGCTTCCTAGAAAAAAGTTGTAAAATTTGCATTTGAAGATTTTTATGGCTTTTTAACTCTCTCCTTCTGGGCCAAGAAAAGCTTATGCTTAAAAGGCTGCAATAATTGTAAAACCTCTTTGAATTGATATTTTTGCAAACAACAAATATCCGTGTTTCTTTTTAGGCTAAGCCCTTTTATGAGCTGTCTGTGAATGTCGGCATTTTTGGAAAAAGAAATTTACGAGAACGTTCTTCTTTTCGCGGTATGCAAATTGCTTTTTCGAAGAATCGGCTCTAAATAGGGTTCGACTGGAAAGTTGTTTACTGAACGCAGTCCTTTTTGGTTAAGAAAACGAATAATTCAACTTAGTCATAAACTTGTTTTGTACGTTTTGCCGATCAGCTGCCCGGGTATAGGGTTACGGCGATCCTTTTGTCCCAGCCCGGAGGGTCAATCAGCATGCTTTTTCCCGCAAAAGGATTATTTTTGAAGCGACCTCCCCCTCCCCCACCCACCATATGCCCTTTGTGCAAATATGTTATTTTCGGTCGTTTTTGTTTGATTTTTCGGAAACGGGCACCTTGGGAAGGGCACCAAAAAGCCATGTGGCTGAATTTTTGTGCAAGAACCAGGCAAAACGTTTACCTACTTGAAAGAGTTGCTTTAGGTATTCACCCGTATATTGCGGGTATTTTCAATCATAGAGAGAGTTTGTGAAACTACTTGAACCTTTGTCAGTATCATTACACAGATTATCAGAAAACTAATGATCAAAAATTATGACGAAAAGGTCCATAAGGAGAAAGTTGATATAATACTGGAAGCTCATAAAAAGAAAATCCTCTCAGAACTAGTATCTGATTAGTTTTAAAGATGATCAATCAGTTAGGCCTCTTTCACCTGCTTACTAAGTTTTATTTAAATTAATGTCCAACCGGTCTATTATTTCATAATAATTGACCTCTGTCAAAGTCATTTATATTAAAAAATAATGCCCTGGGGCGAATGAACAAAAAATAACGCCCTTGGGCATTATGAATTTAAATTGACAGTAATTTGATAAGTAAATCACTTATAAATCAAAATAATCTTTGTTGTATGTTGCCACGGTAAATGCCCGGCCAGGTATAGACACCTATAATTTACATCAAATCATAATACATAAAAGTTATTTTTTTTTGAAGCACAAGAAGTCGGACATTAAACGTTGAAGACACCATAAGCATTATAAGACATACCGCCTTCTGTCGAAGTGTACTCCTCGGACCAGGCGCCCTCGGGTTCTACCTTAATTACTATAAGTTAGGTCGTATTTAGCTTAATAATTAATAATGCCTTTCAGCTAAATAACATTATTTTAACATTTGTGTTAACATTGGGGTCTGCATTACGGTAGGAACTACTTACTTCATAATTTTTGCCAATGCGAAAAGTGTAGGCCACAGGTAACATTGTAAATTTCCGAAGGTGACATCTTTGCCATTCACTGGCGTTTTGGTCAATTTCAATTTCCTTTTCATGATGCTAACAACCCAATCTAGGTTTTTACAACAAAGAGAATCTATTGGTTAAAGTAGCGAAACCTGGCCACTAACTTTCGAACATAGATAGACTAAAAGATTTTTCTAAAAACCTTTATTTTTGGCAAAAACATTGAGTACTTAGAAGTTTGCCATAGATAGTGGTTATAATATGTAAAATATCAACACTTAAAATAGATTAGATCGTTAATCGAGATTTCAAGAAGAAACAACTAAAGTAAAAGAACAGTAGCTTGCTATAGGGGAAAGTCCAAGATGACGTTATCACCGAATCAAAAAAATAACAGATTTACACAAAACAGCACACCAAGCTCCGTCAAAACAACAGGTGATGTAATAAAGGCAACGTAGAAAAATATCTTCTAATTACGAGTACCTACCCCATGTTGATTAAAAAACGTCATCTAGAAAGCTATGAACTTTTGTCAGAAAAGGATGACAAAGTTAATAGAATTTTGTTATTTCATCCTTTTCTTTTGACACTTTGCAGCCAACTAGATGATTTTTCTTGACATTGCGCTACCAAGAAGATAAAGAAGGGTTCATCTTCTTGGTAGCGCCTCCTTGTGATCGTGTATTGCTTACGCTTCGTTCTGCTACATGTTGACAATAAGAAGTTTGTGGTTGAGTTTTAAACTATATACAGTATTCCTTCAGTGCTTCAGGCGAAGGGCAAGTAAATGTTAAGTAAGTGAGGTTGTGACGTAAGTGAAGATGGGAATAATTTCAAATGTTTCCAAAAAAAAAATATGTTTTAATTTGCTAGAGTACCTATTTGCAACAGTGTCGGTTTTTGCTGTCCTTAATGTATAATCATTTCATAAAATTTCCTTATTTTTTGTTATTTATCGGTTTTCTGGGAGAATCTTATTAAGGAGAAATTAGTTTTTTTTAAATCAGGCATGTTGTTTTTTTGCATGGTCTCTTAAGATTTTGGAATATTTTTATTGAATTTAGTTCCGCGTTGCCTCGGTTTTTAAGGTACCACAAAGTTTGGCTAATGTAAATGACAGGGCACTCTTCACAGAAAATGTAATGTTCTGTATTGCTTTTCTAGTCTTCCCTGATAGTTCTACTCGTAAGCCCAAATGGCGCCACTAGCGATTAACATTAAGATCAATTCATCAAAAGCCCGGAAAACACTTTAGATTGTATTATGACTATTCATTTTCCTCAAAATGCATGATATCCTGCTAAGGTTTAATCGGCAGGCCTGAATCGTCCCAGCCCTGGCAAGTTGATTTTATGCCGATGCCGATAAGATAGTTTTGCCTTTGACTTTTTAGTGGTTTTGACTACTCTGTTGTGAAACTTATGTAAGTTTCTATCGGCTTTCTAGAATGTAGTCTAGTTCAATTTCAGTTGATTGTTATTTGGTTTCTAAAGGTGTTTCAAATAACTCCAATTATACAATTCGCAATACTAATTTTCCCTATAATAAGAGAGAATTAATAAGTGATAATTATGCACCGAGCATGGTTATCGATTTTGAATTACGCCATGGTACTTTTGACAGATTCAGTAGGGTGTTAGTACCGTTTCTAAATCAATCAGGGATCAGGCTTTCACCCCCATTCCTCCCTCCTATAAATCGCTGCAAATCCCGTTTCCAGAAGTCCACACTTCTATAATACAAGTCCCCCTACCCTTCTATGACACTTCTATGAAGTCCCCCTACCTTTCTATGATCAGCAAATATTTGCATTTAAATATGATTCCTCCCACTTATATTATTTAGTGAATATAACATGAATTTCATGAAGCTCAAGTCAGTCATAAAGTCATCGAATGTTAGAAAGTAATTTGTTTTATCACTGAAGTAAAAACATGATGATTGTCCTTCAACTTCTGTGATGATGCACATGAATGGTGAAAAATCGCTTAGAGACTTCAGCAAAGAAGAACTTAAAATACTACCTGTGGATTATCTAATAAAGCATGCAAATTCTTTCGAGCTGTTGGATTCATGGGCAATCTACCAATGGACTATAAAACAAACTTTGCATTTCAAGTAAAGTTACCATGTTTTGTTCATTATAATCGACCAGATTGGAGGACACATTTTGATGGACCGTCTGACTGCCAAGAAAAGTGGTATTTTTGTAACAAAGTATTAACAATATTTTCACAACATATTATTGTTTAACTTGTACAACATTAGTTGTGATATCGAATAATGGGCCTTAATAAAAACTTAATTAAAAAAAAATTGACAACTATATCCCCTTTCCACAATACTATCCCCCTATGCTAGACCACGCCTCCCTTTTGTCATCCCACTTCTACACTGATATTTATCAAAATGTAAGAAAACGTCAGCATCAATTCAGTATTAATGATAGATTGCACAGCGTCCTGACGGCAGTACTAAAAACGTTCAATGTAGTACGTTCTTTAACATCGTTTTACAGTACTTTGTGTCCTTCTAGCAGGACTTATAAGAACATAGGTTTGTACAGAAAATTTCAAATTTACCGCGCATTTTTTTACTGACATTTTACGATGAACCATAAGGAAGATATGACAGTTACAAGTTGAAGCTCGTTAGTAACAAAAATGCTGCGGACAGGAGCAGTCTCTGACGTTAGCAGTCTCACTGGGGTACGCAGTTATTATGCTCGATATGCAAAGCACCTTGGAAAAATTGCAAGACATCTTTATCGCCTTATGGATTACAATAATATGTGAAATGCTTTGGTACCGTTGTAAGTTCACAAGCATCCAAGTATTGGGCAAAAGTTAAGTGGGATATTGATGGAAAGACGACAAATGTATCATTATCTTTTTTAGAAATATTGTCGGACAAAACTGGTAGGTTAAATATATTCTGTTTGCATACATAACCCTACTAAACAATCTTTATTTATGTTTTTTTAGAACTGCGTAAGAAGTCCTGCCTTAGTGAGATCAGTCCAAACCTTCCATCCAGTTCAAATAAAAACCAAAAAATTTGTGACAAACGAAAATTGCATCGTTTGGAATCGTCGTCAAGCAGCGAATCTTCAAACACATCTGATTCTGAGGATGATACAAACCATTATGAGGCCATTAATGAGGACAATAACCTGTTAGGAGGCGATGAAGCTGAAAATGATGCTCAAAATGAGGTAATCATTCATGAGACATTGTGGAAATTTGGAGATCGTGTTAATATAAGGTCACAACCTATAAGGTTGTGACTCAAATGGTTGTGACAAAAATAACAACCTATAAGGTTGTGACTAGAATATTTATATTTTGTTACTGTTTCAATATTTTTTTTTTGTGATATTTAACTTGTTTTGTTTTGCAGCTGTTTTGACAAAGATTTCTGTAAGGTAGTGCCTAGAATATTTATATTTTGTTACTGATTCAATATTTTTGTCAAAATATACTTTTAAGTTTACTGGTTTATTACTTCAAATAACGGCCGTGCAGTTCCATAGTAGGCTTGAGCTTTGTGTCAAAAAAACATTGTGTTTTTTGAAAAGCAATTTATTGCGTCATACTGCTTCCGGCACTTTCGAGATGCGTCCTGCAGGAGGAACCAAGTAATTTGCGGAAGTAAGTCCTACCAGCAGGACAATACCCTTGCACAAATGTACTCATGGAAGCGCTTCCAGTACGACATGGGCTTGTACAATCTATCATTAAGCAAATCCTAGACAATATTACTAAGAAAATGTTTCAATGCGATGAATGCAATAAAAGTTTTACACAAAAAAGTAACATGACTCGTCACAAGAAGAGGTCGTGTCGTTTTAGATCGTGCCCTGTAGTGAATAAATCGGAGAAAAGACAATCTCTGCTTTTAAGTGAAGGTGAACAGAAAGCTAAAATTCCTAAACTCACATTGAGGAAATGTAGGGAGAGCAATATTTGGTATAACAAGAAGAAACTTAGTGCTCATCTACGTACAAATCTACATAAAAGTGAAGTCCTTAAAACCATGGACAAAACTGTGAAAGTGATAGAGTGAGCTTTTAAAACTCGAATCATTTCTTTTATGTTGCTTTCAGAAAAGAAACATGTTGACATTAGTGACTTTTTTGCTGAAGTGAAAAACTCTTTTATACATTTGATTTCACAACAACTTGAGAAACATAGATTGGTAAAAATAAATGTTGTGTTGTTTGGTCATTATCTCTTACAGTCAAAGGAGACAATGGAAATAAAATCTTTTAATAGCAAGAATAAGGTGGTGTCTTTAACGACAAACCTGGAAGAGCTTTTTGATGACTTTTTAAGTGAAATTAAGGAAAAAGCATCAATATTTGCCAAAAACGGTTCTGGTTGGGCTTTGGAGAAAATACTTCATCTAGAAATCAACGTTAATAAGTATAATCCAATGCGAGCTTCTTCATACATTCCTTTGCCAAAGCAGATCGCGTACAAACGAGCAGTTTTTAATGTGAAGAATAAGGATCAATACTGTTCCGGATGGAGTGTTATAAGTGCCTTATTCCCAGCCAAAATTAACGCTGAGAGAACAACTTCGTACCCTAACTTTTTCGATTTTCTTAATTTTGAAGGAATATCGTTTCCATTAAAGTTAAGTGACATCAAAACGTTTGAAAAGCAAAATCAAATTTCTGTCAATGTTTGTGGTTTAGAGAGTGTTGACGGAGGACTTAAATATGAAGTAGTTGGCCCCCTTCATTATAGGACACGAAAACTTTCCACGCATGTAAATTTGCTACTGTGGAATCAAGGTAAGACAAACCATTATTGTTGGATAAAAGATATGTCTAAGTTAGTGTCTTCTCAAATCAATAAGGTTGAACACCAAAAATATTTTTGTGACGGTTGTTTAATATACTTTCATTCAGAGTGCAAATGAGATTTACATCAAGCCAATGATTGTAATCATGTTCGCACAAAAATCCCTAATAATGAAATTAAAGTTAATAAGTATGAACAAAATATTCCTGAAAATATTCTTCAATTCGAAAATTTTCAATGTCAGTTAAAATTTCCATTTGTAATATATGCAGATTTTGAATGTTTTTTAAAACCGTTGCAGTTTGAAAAACCAGGAAATTTTAATGCACCCTATACTAAAAATATTTTTAAGCATGAACCGTATGCCTTTGCATATTTTATTAAATGCTCATTTGATGATTCACTGTCAACACTTGATATTTATTTCGGAGAAGATGCAGCCGCAGTGTTTTGTAAACGAATTGAAGAACACGTTCACAGAATATATAATTCTCATCTGAAACATATAGTTGAAATGAAACCATTGACAGATGAAGAAAAATATAATTTTAAAAATTGCAACAATTGTAGTATTTGTAACGGACCATTTAAACCTGAAGATATTATAGTAAGAGATCATCAACACGAAAATGGACAGTATCGAGGCAAAGCTCACAGCCTATGTAATCTTTATTTTAAAAGACCAAATTTTATTCCAGTTTTTTTTCAGAATCTAAATTATGACGACCATCTGTTTATTACGCAGCTTTGCTGTGAAGGAGATAAAATAGATGTTCTTGCACAAACAAAAGAAAAATATATTTCATTTTCTAAATCAATTTTAGTTGACAAAATAGCAACATTTGACAATAAAACTAAAAATATTTTCATAAAACTTCGATTTTTAGACTCTTTTCGATTTGTTGCTTCATTGTTGGAAACTCTAGGTGAAAGTCTAGAAACACATCAATGTATTGATATTCAGAAAATTTTTCAAGATCAAAATCAATTTTATAAAATTCGGAAGAAAGGTGTATACCCTTATAATTACGCTAATTCAATGGAAAAGTTATATGAAACTCAACTGCCCACCATTGATGATTTTTATGATAAACTTAAGGATCAGCCTTTAAGTCCAGCAGATTATAACAGGGCTACACACATTTGGAATTTATTTCAATGTCAAAATTTACTAGATTATACTAAATTTTACTTATTGTCTGATGTTCTTATTCTTACCGACTTTTTTGAAGCTTTTTGAAACTTTTCACTTAATTTATACAATATAGATCCTGCACATTACTATAGTTCACCTGGTTTAAGTTGGGACGCTATGTTAAAAAAAACTGGTGTAAAATTAGAATTATTAACAGATATTGATATGTTATATTTTTTTAAGAATAACATGAGAAGTGGTATATATCACTGTAGCGTTCGAAAAGCAGAAGCAAATAACAATTTTCTTCTCAATTTTGACGTTACCAAACCTAAATCATATATAATGTATTTTGATGCGACCAACTTGTACGGTCATAGTATGAGCCAACCTCTTCCTATTAGGAATTTTTCTTGTATGAGTAGAGAAGAAATAGATTCTCTTGATATTGTTTCTATAGAAGATGATGCTAAATATGGTTATGTTTTAGAAGTAGATATCAAATATCCTCAAAGCATGCATGAAAAACACAACGAGTTACCCTTTCTAGCTGAAAACGTATGTCCACACGATTCTAAACAGACAAAGTTAATCTGTAATTTAAATCACAAAGAAAAATATATCATACACTATCGAAATCTCAAACAAGCTCTTGAGAATGGCTTACAGTTAACTAAAATTCACAGAGCTCTTAAGTTTGAACAAGAAGCATTTCTAAAACCTTACATTGATTTAAATACTGAAATGAGAAACAAATCTAAAAACAAAATGGAAAAAGATTATTATAAATTGTTTAACAATTCTATCTATGGGAAATCCTTAGAAAATATTGACAAACGTGTTCATATAAGATTAGTAACACATTGGGATAATATTCGAAATAAGCAAGGTGCTGAAATGTTAATCACAAAATCAAATTTTAAGAATTCTTTAGTTTTTAATTAAAATTTTGCTGCTCTTCAACTAGAAAGGTTAAAAGTAGTATACAATAAGCCCGCATATGTAGGATTTACTGTATTAGAACTGTCAAAAACTGTGATTTACAATTTTTATTACGAGTATGTAAAACAAAAATATGGGGATAATGCAATTTTATTGTACACCGATACAGATAGTTTAGTACTTATGTCACAACAGATACCATCAAAATGTGTCCTCCAATCTGGTCGATTATAATGAACAAAACATGGTAACTTCACTTGAAGTGCAAAGTTTGTTTTATAGTCCATTGGCCCCATGAATCCAACAGCTTGAAAGAATTTGCATGCTTTATAAGATAATCCACAGGTAGCATTTTAAGTTCTTCTTTGCTGAAGTCTCTAAGTGATTTTTCACCATTCATGTGCGCCATCATCACAGAAGCTGAAGGACAATGACTCATGTTTTTACTTCACTGATAAAACAAATTACTTTCTAACATTCGATGACTTTATGACTGACTTGAGCTTCATGAAATTCATGTTATATTCACTAAATAATATAAGTGGGAGGAATCATAATTAAATGCAAATATTTGCTGATCATAGAAAGGTAGGGGGACTTCATAGAAGGTTCATAGAAGGGTAGGGGGACTTGTATTATAGAAGTGTGGACTTCTGGAAGCGGGATTGGCAGCGATTTATAGGAAGGAGGAATGGAGGTGAAAGCCTGATCCCTGATTGATTTAGAAACGGTACTAACACCCTACTAGATTCTAATTGTTGCCAAACTAATGCTGTCAGTTCTCTGTCTCGCGTGCCAAATAATTCAGAAACAACGATTTGGAGCTGTATCACCATCGTCCACAGATATTCTAATAAGTCGGGTCACTTCCGACAAATTGCAAGAACGTGCAATTTGTGCGTTGCCTCATCTCTCATCTATTCGCCGCTTGCTCAGCAAGAACGTGATTTTCGCTGTACTCTTAACGTTACGGAGAGAGTTTTATTTAGCAAACGAATCTGTTCTTATTGTTTTATTACAATTTAATAATGGCTACCCGCGGATATTACTGTTGCGTTGATTATTCCTGTGTCAATTCTGTTGATTGTGTACCTTTTTTTAGGTGTCCTATGGCCACGAGGGGTATGCCCTAGTGATGCCCACTAATGTCCTAGTCATGCACACTAATGCCCTAGTAATGCCTCCTAATTCCTACAAATATCAACCATGTTACGCCCTTAAAACCTCTTTTTATGTAAAATAAATTATTTTCAGAAGTAGAAAAACAAGTCAATATTGATATAGGAACATTTTCTTAATAAAATAAAATTACTTAATGTTGCGTGAAAACTTTATTAGCTAAAACAAAAATTGCAGTAATCATGGCATACAAAAGTGATAAATTAGTAGAAGCTAATAGCTAATATTTCTGTTAATGTTAATTATTTCTATTAAGAACATAATAAAAATATATACATAACTATTATGCCCTAATAAGTAGCAGAAAATGGTTGAACCATTAGACAAAAGTTTGGAAATTTTACATTCATCAAATCAACAATTTCTTACATTTTTGTATAAATATTTGCTAAATAAAACATTTCTTGTAGATATATGATTAGTTATGTCAGTAAAGATACGAACTAATAATAAAAAATATATACAGGGTGGGCCAACGAAAAGTTTCCACCAGGGTTTTCTGGCCTATGAAGCAGAAGACGCGAAAACGGTCGGACCCGTCAATTTTCATTCTAAGGGGGACATATTTTTTTAATGTAACTATTGTCTTAGAGGAAGCCATGAAGCGTGACTTTCACCCTGAACATTTTAAATGGAAAGGGGTGTCAAATTATACATCATTTTGAAGGGCGTTCAATTACCTTTTCAGTGCCGCATCACTTTTAAAATTTGAATGATTTGTTCTCGAGAAAACAGGAGCAGGAGACAGAAAAATCGATTTGATATTAAATAAATTTTAATTTATTAATTGTTGAAAATGACCACTACTGACCTCCTTACAGTAGTAGAGACATTGTTCAAATTGCATTCGAATATTTTGCAGCATTTGTGGAGTTATAAGATTACACTCATTTACAATACGTTGCCGCAAGTATTCCAGTAAATCCGGTTGTGTAGCATAAATTTTGGACAAATAACCCCATAAAAAAAAGTCCAGCGGGGATAAGTCCGGGGAACGTGCAGGCCATTCTGTAGGTTCTCTTTTCCCAATCCACCTTTGAGGGAATGTTTCATTTAAAAACTGCCTAACAATGGCGGCGTAGTGCGGATGAGCCCCGTCTTGTTGAAAAATGATGTTTTCTTCACGGTGACTAAATTTATGTGCTTTTAATATTGTCTGGATGCTTGTACGCCGAACACCTGATGCATTTGATAACTTTCTAGCGCTGGTAGCAGGTTCCATCGCGACGTGTCCCAAAACAGCTATTTCAACTGCTTCTGTTCTTATTGCTGGATGATGAACAATCCTCTTTTTATTTGCTACACTTCCAGTCTCTTGAAATTTGGCAACCAGGTCTCCCACGTAAGAATGGGATACGTTCCTATCAGGATATTGTTCATTAAACAAATTTGCGGCCCGTCTAGCACAATCGTTATTTCGGAAATAGAACGAAATAATGTCAATTCTTTCTTGAATACTGTAAAGCATTTTTAAATGATAGCGTGTACAAAAATAAATACAACTACTACAAAACTTCAAAGTTCCAGCAGGTAGGAATAATGCAATAACATTTTTCGGAACGTAAATTTTACATTCCGTTTCAGTGTTATTCAATTCCTAAGATAACATAAAAACCCTTTTTTTTCGAGAACAGTGCATTTAATTCTAAAAAAATGGGTGGCGTTGAAAAGGCATTTGAATGCCCTTTAAAATGATATATAACTTGACACCCCTTTCCATTTAAGATTTTTAGGGTAAAAGTCTTTGGGGTTCATCTCGAAACGCTATAGATATCAGAGAAACATGTCCCCTTCGAAATAAAAATTGACGGGTCCAGGCATTTTCGTATTTTCAACTTCATAAGATAGAAAACATCGATGGAAAGTTTTCGTTGGGGCACCCAGTATAAGCCATAAAATTCTGAAACATTGAAAGTAGAAAATTTGAATGAGCACCCATTTTAAAAGACTGTTTACTCACTATTTTGATTGTTGAGGAATGGCCTGTAATAGATTATTAACTTTTCCTAGGGTGTTTATAGTGCTTTTCAATTAGAATAAGGTCGCTTCTACTACACGGCCTATATAATATTTGTAGTCATCAAATACGGCATAATAAATTTCGAGTATTGTCTGCAAAATGTCTAAACTAAGATGCTCATTTACTCCCTCTAAATCTGTTGATTCTTCAGTCGGTTCCTCGATTTCGTCAGAGGTGCTGTCATGTAAAAGATACGTTGATGATGCAGACGATGAATCAGATAACATAGTCGCATCCTTAAGATCTTCTTTTTCTCGTTCTTTCCTATTACTGAGTCGCTTAGCTCACTTCTTATTTTCTACTTTTCTACAACTTTTAACTTGTTTCTGTTTATTGTTTAGTACAAAACGTCTTATTCGATCATTGTTCATTTTTCCTTCCGACTCCTCTAACAACCAAATGTCAGAGGACTTTTTAACCACCAATGTTTTGGTACCAATTTCTAGTTGTATAAATCGTGAACCTTCATGGTCTTGTACTGTCGTTGAATAATCTTTCAATCCCAACTGATTCACGTTAGCTTTTTCACTGCTGTTTGCTTTTTCATTTACGTCAATGTTTAGTATAGTTTGCATGTTAGCATCGATCTTGCAAAATTAAATTTTTGTCTATTTCTTCTTCTGAAGTATCCTGGATGTCTCAGAGTTTCTGTGGATATCTTTTCCTTTCTCCTGTGTCCCAAAATGCCAAAGAATATCAATGTTTATCCAATCTTCCTCAATTGGTTTGATTCCTAAATCTTTAGCAGCAGCTAAAGCTTCATCCAAAGATTTCGTAATAATCTCTTCTATGTTTGAGGTTTGTTTGAGTTTCCGTACTGGGCATTTTATATAACTTTAGTGTATTCTTGTGTGTGTGCGTTAGTGTATTAATCATCTTAATTCGTTCAATTCACTCTAAGAATTCTTTATTACTGAAGTTTATAACTGTAGGGAAAGTTGACGTAATTGGTCGAGCCCACCTAGTTTTTCATATGCCTGGCTGTTAAATATTGGCAAACAAAACATTTCAGGTGTCAGCTGTGGATATTTTTGTGAATCTTTAAACATTAAAATCAATTTTATTAAGTTATGAGCATTAAGTTCCATGCAAAGATCAGACACTCCAACGGCTCCAAGCTCAGACACGCTTCGTCGATTTGCGACCCTTAAAAACACCGCATTGATGCCGAATTTCCGCATTGATGCCGGGTTGTCAAAAAAATCTGGATTTTGATTTAAAACACTATGCAAAAGATTTAATAATACATTATAGTATACATTTCTTATGGGACTAATAAAATAAATATTTTAGTCGATTTTACATTCTCAAAAACCGACTAACTGTAACACTATTTCCTCGAACTTGTACACCACAATGCCCCAGAAGTTTACCCATCGTATGGCCATTTCCACCAAGCAAATTTTAAGGAGACTTAAAGTTAAGGGCCCTTAAACCATATGCATTAGCATGAGTAACCATGGTAATAATGAAAGCGTTAACTAAGTATACTTAAAAATTGCTTGGTGCGATCGGCCACTAAAGATCCTATAAAGTGCGTATTTAGAACTTACGCTGGGGTTATCCTGACAAATAAGGATTAAGTAATAAAAAAGTTAAAACGAGCCTATTTACATTTGTTTTTGTTGCCCCGCATAAACTTCATATCATAGCTATTACTTTCATTTTAATAATTATATTACTTATATGTTATCTTGTTTCCTGTAGAAACCCATCTTTACAGAATTTGTTACTTAACTTTGTTTGTTTTATTTATTCCCATAAGTGATTTTTCTATCGATTCAAAAATCAGCCCTAAAATAAATTCAAACGTTACTTTTATCAACTAGGTACGTATTAACCCCGGTATACCTGTTTCGTACGGATGCCTTCTGGGCCACCCCCGTATACTACCCAATAGTGTGCGATGGAGCGATTTACAACATGTTTATAACCAGCTGCAAAAAATGCCGGCATTTTTCGAGTTATAAAAAGAGTCACTAGACTTATTAGAATATCTGTGGACGATGGTATCACCATGTAAGGGCGAAAAAGCTGTTTTAAAACACATTTTAGTGTTTATCTTTTTCAGTTGCAAGGCTGGTTGTATACCATTCAACATTTTGCGATTACCGAATAACACCTTCATTCCATATGCTCAACACAGTACCCTGTGGCAACTCCACTCGACCTTCGGTCTCGTGAAGTTGCTGGGTAACGTGTTTTGCAGAATGAAGGTATTATTCGATAATCACAAAACGTCTTATGGTATTATATCCGATAATAACATCATGAAACTTTCACGTTAAAGCAAGGTTAATACTAGTCAGTCATGTCAGGCGATCAAAAGGTGACTTGAATATTATATATTGCAGCATTTTGACGAATGCAACATAAAGTCAGATGTAAGACGTAGCATTGACGAGACCAGAGGTAGTTTTGCGACGTGTTGTCAGAATAAACATTGCTTCAAAAAAAAAAGTTGCTCCGGGATTAAGCTGAGGCCTTGAGGACAAACTTTCGTATAAGGTAATATAGAACCACTTCGAATGCTGAGAGTGGTTGAAACGAAACTCTTCAAAAAAGGAGTTAATGCAGACCAGTTCATGATGGAGCAACAAAAGAAAAATAAAGTGCCAAATCAATGCTACATTACCAGGAGAGGTGTGCTAAGTGTGCAGGGAACACTGGTGGAGTCAGATGATGGCCTCATTAAAGTTATGGAAGCAAAACTTAAAACTTGCTTGGAAAACTCATTGACATGGGCCTAGTCGGTCGCTGTCGACGAGTAAGTACGAGATACAGTTTAATTTGGCAAAAAGAAGCCGAAGATTCTTACTCTCCAAAAATCCAAAATTAGTTATATTTTCTAGGGCATGGCACAGCAGAGAGATGATCTTCTTCTTCTTCTTGATCTCAGCTGCTCCTTCGGAGGTTGCTGATCATCATGGCTATTCTAACTTTAGAGGCAGCTGTCCGAAATAGTTCGACAGATGAGAGGTCAAACCAGTCTCGCAGGTTACGTAGCCAGGAAATTCTGCGTCGATCGACGCTTCTGGATCCCACGATCTTCCCCTGCATGATGAGCTCCAGAATTTCTCTTGAAGAGAACACTCTCTCTTCTGATGGCAGGTTATGGATAAATAGAGCATACAAAGCAAACCAATTTTTAACAGCAGATGCCCTAGTTTTTAAGTTTTAAGCATTTTGACCAACACTCACAATTAGATGTGTTTGTGCTCGTAGTTTGTTACGTTAATTTTAATTTTAAGCCTTTTTGTACTTTTTGTAAATTTATCAACATTCCAGGGCCATATAGTCCGAGAGATTACAGGGATACCTCGGCTGCAATGATGTGCCAGCCTGTCGCCAGTGTTATGTCTAATGTCATGAAACAACGTAGCAGTAAGTGTTTTTTATTGTTGTCATCAATTTTGCACTCCATTAACCATAATTTTGTAGCCCTGAAGAAGGCAATAAAAGTACTGCCGAAAGCTTGGTAGCTGAAGGGTTTTATTCTTTTGATGCCCTGCATGACCAATTACCCGAGAAACTTGCTTCTTTATTAATATTTCGCCCATAATCTTCGCTAACTACTGTTACTTTGTCTACCAGTCTCTGCAGATCTTTGAAGCAACTTGCTATTACAGCGGTATCGTCAGCGTACCTGATATTGTTGACAGTTCTGCCATTGATTGCTATACCTGCCAGTTCCTCTTCCAATGCGTCCCGAAAAACAAACTCCGAGTAAATATTAAATGGCATAGGAAAGAGAACACACCCCTGTCTGACTCCCTTCCGAATACTTATTTGTTATGTCAAAGCATTGCCATATTTCACTCTAGAAGTTTGTCCCCAGTAGAGATTTGATATTATTCGGACATCGTGGTAATCAATGCCCTTTATAAAAAGTATACATTAATTTACTCAAGAATTACTCATGTTGTATAAATGCTATTGAATAGATCCACCATGACACTGATTGAACGCTCATCTAGCAGTTTCAAGACCTCACAATGCACCTCATCTGGCTCTACTGCTTCACCGGATTGTGAGGTTTTGATGGCATACTCTACTTCTTCCTTCGCTATTTCTGGAGCGCTCTCTGATATAGTTACGTCGTATGTGTGCGTTCTTTGGCCATCAAACATTTGAGTTATATGTTGGCGCCATAGTCTCAGTTTGGCATCGAAGTCAGCAATCAGTGCGCCCTTTGCATCTTTCAGTGTACCAGTTTTCTTCTCTCTCACCGCACGGGTGACTTCTTTTTTTTTTTTTTTGTAGGCCGAAACTGTCGTTTTCTGTTCTAATTCTTCAATTTCCTTGCACCTTTCAGTCATCCAAACCTCCTTTGCTATTCTCGTCTTACTTCTAATTATGTTCTGTATCTCCTTGTACTTGGTGTTATTCCTGCCTTTGTATCCCCTTCTTTCTTCCATCGGTGCCAAAATTTCCTTTGTCATGCATCTCTGCCTAGTTCTGGGCTTGCCCTTACCAATGCTTTCTTGTTGTGTTGTTATTATTGCTTCTTTAAATTTGGTCCACTTTGCTTCTTCACCCAGATCACAAACTTTCTGCCTGGAGTTTATGGAGTCTACTATTTATGTTATTAGTTATAGCAGTTCGGACTTCTGGTTGTTGTATACTTCGGATATTTAAACTGGTGTTTTCTGCTTGAGACTGTCTCCTCTTTAACCTCACATACATATTCAATATTAAAGTTGTGGTCACTTCCGACATCCGCACCAGGGTATGTTTTTACTGATTTTATGCTATTTCGGAATCTCTTGTTAACAAGGATGTAGTCAATCTGATTTCTAATTATTCGTTCTGTGTTCTCGCCCGGTGCTATCCACGTGTTTTCGGGAATTTGAATAATGTGTTACTGACCACTAATTCCTTTTCGATACAGAACTGCAGCATTCGATCTCCTCATTCGTTCCTCTCGCCCAATCCAAATTGGCCAACATACTCTCCACAGCTTCCCTCTCCAATCTTGGCATTAAAGTCTCCCATTACAATGGTTACCTCTCGTTTTTTGGTAAGTTTAAGGATCATTAGACCTAGTATGTTGATATTTAATCTCTTCATTTCTTGGGTAAGGTTGTCCAACTTTCGTACCTGAAACAAGCTGCGCACATTCAATGTTGCTAGCCTGACCTTGTTTCCACATATTTTGAAACGATTCCCTCGACTGGCTGACGGGCAGATTCTTTGCACCGTCCCCCCACCGAACGGGTGCCACGAACTGACGGCCATTGCTATTGTATTTTCAGCCATGTAATTATCGTGGGAAAGGTATAACCTATCTAGTGCGGTAGTTTTCCGTTGCCTTTGGTTGCCGAGAGAGACGATATCGAACTCCAATACCTGGGTATAGAAATTGATACAGTTTCCGTCGCCAGAAGCACCAAGGTTGGCTAGTTGAAGCCTTCACAGGACGAACTGCAGCAAGAAGATCTCGACATTCTCCTGAGTGGGCAACAAGCATTCGTGCTGGTTGGAGAGTTTAATTTAAGTGACCATTCGTATAATTCCGCATTTGATAACAGGTAAAGCGTCAAGTTTTTGGATAAAATTTGTGCTGTTGTTGTAGTAATGTCTGGGGAATGACATGAAAACTACTTGACATCTGAGTTTTGAGGAATGTCCGATTCTGGACAGACCGGAAAATGGTAAGTGAAGGCACCTTGAATCACAAATCATTAAAGATGATTCGTGAAGCGACTGCCGAAATTAAAACGACTCGTTTAGCAGAAAAGTTCTGTACAAGCGTTTGAAGACACTATGCTACAGGCTCTAAGGCTTTTCATAATTGAGCTCGAAGTCACGGTTTCACTATGATAACATATTGCTTGCTTGTTGTTTAGAGACTACTAGACTACAGAAAGAGGCCCTACAGAAGGCAGTCCAAAGCTGCTTTGCTACAGGCTCTAAGTCTTTTCATAATTGAGCTCGAAGTCACGGGTTCACTATGATAACATATTGCTTGCTTGTTGTTTAGAGACTACTTGATCACAGAAAGGGGCCCTACAGAAGGCAGTCCAAAGCTGCTTAAAGGTGCGATTTCGTTGCGACGTCCAGAGCTCGCTGCCCGCCGCGGCGTCCGGCAGAGACGGTCAGCTGTTGCATTCACTTGCTTTGCTTCAAACGTTTGGCATCGCCGTCAGTCGCCGTCACTCAATTTCAAAACGTTGATTAGTGAACCAAACTTTAATAAATGAATCCAGAAGCATTAGCGGTATGTATTTTGGAAGAAGACGAAGACGAGGATGTCCTTAGGTTGGATTCATCGTTGGGTGAAGAAACCCTCAATTATTCGATTCAAGAATCGAAGAAGGATACTCAAGATACGAATTCAACTTTGAGGGAGAGTTAGAGGTGCAAAGCAGCATTACAGTGGATAGACCTTAAAGAGCTTTAAAAAAATTAGGTCTATTCATTTTGTGGTGTGTGGTACCCTACGATAGCGTTTATATAACGTCCATAAAATCAAAAACCTATGCAAATAAATTAAATAAATTGTTCAGCTTATTTTATACCCGACATGTAACAACACGGTGTCCAAAAAGAAATGCGTTTAAAGTTAAAAAAAAATTCAGAAAAAACTTGCTACATATAAGAGCTACGAGTTCAGCCAAAATTACTTTAAAGGTCAATCTATATTTTCCACTAAATTAACCATTTATATTGTTACTCAAAAAAATTAAGCAAAAAAAACATTTCTGAATTTATGCTACTGTGTACCTGCTATAACGCAGGGATTCATCCTCATGCCTGGTTTATATTTTTTAATTAAAATATGTAATTTAGTTATAAAGTTAAATGTATACTGGTTGGTAGATCTGTTTATACTTTTATAATTAATTCTTAAACGCATGTACGGGTCCAACTAGTTTACATTTAACTTTACCGAATTTAAATTTAGTTGGAAAGCTTAATTCTTAATTTAGAATTATAAACCAGGCATTAATCTAATAAAGTATATGCCTGGATTGGTAGCAGGTAGAGAACAAAAAAAACTCTTTATCTTCTATTGAAGAATGCCTACGTTTCGAGTAACTTTAGTCTTCTTCAAGGCTATCTTCTATGAAGGGAGACAGTCATTCAATATATACGAACAGTCCCTCTCTAGACCCAGGACAGATACTTTGTTCAGCCTAGTAAAAGTAAACATTGTACCGCTTCGGTAGTATTGATGTATCTTTGATACATAAACCTACTATCAATGACACATCAACCTACTACCGAAGCGCTAAAATGTTTACTCGGCTGAATAAAGTATGTGTCCTGGGTCTAGAGGGGGTGTTCGTACATAATGAATGACGGTTTCCCTTCATGGAAGATAGCCTTGCAGAAGACGTAAATTTAGTCGAAACGTCAACATTCTTCAATAGAAGATAGAGAGGTTTTTTTGTCCTCTACATGCTGCCAATCCAGTCTAATTTACGCAAGAACGCTACTACACTCAACATAAAATAGATGCTTCTGACCCTTGATGCTTAAGAATGATTGAAGACTGCTCTGTAGGACTACGGAGTCGCTGTTGACGCAAAGCTGAGCGATCTACAGTCGTGTTCACCGCGCTTTTGGAGTTTGCAAAAAAGCTTCAGAAACAAAGAGAATGCATGACCATCGTTACCCGACTCAAACATGCCGTACCTCAACAAGGATAAGGCGAAAGCATTTCATCAAACATTCGAAAGAGTGTGTAGGCTAAATAACCACCCTGACGATGATGATCGTCAGATCTTGTCGGTTGAGGGAATTGAGGAGGAACGACCCCACGATTTACCGGAATCCAAAAGACCCTGTTATCCCCGATGACGTCCGGGAAATTTTGAGAGCCCCTGAGGAACGCAAAGCTATCAGCTGTGACGGTATCTCCCACAAAAAAAGCTGAAAATTCGGCATTCTTTTCACAAGACCATATGCCAATTCCACTTTCATTACCCTATCCAATTTTCCTCACCCAGTAGCCTGCATTTTTATTCTTTACATGAGGACCCTTGTCAAATTAAAACTTGTAAATTATACAATAATTACAATCTAAAGTGTTTTCCGTGATCCAATGGGATTTCTTCTTGACGTTTCGCCTACAGGTGCGGCAGACGTTATCGACGGCGATGAGGCAATGGGCGAAGTGATCTTCCGTGCTTCCCGACGTTAACGTCAACGTGTTTATAAGTTTGGTTATTTTTCTACAGCTGAGTTCTCGAAGTTTGCGTAAAAATAAAAAGATAAATAGGCTTGTGAGATGTTGTACAGAGCGGAAGCAGGCGACATCCACCAGCCTATTAGATCTAATATTGTATGGCTGGCAGATGGCTGTCAGTTCGAGAAGCAGCCCATATTGCTCTGTACCTCGCAGGGTATCCAATCCAGAGTGAAGAGTAAAGATTAGGTGGTCACCAATTTGTCGATCAACCCATCTGCATACTAGCTTCGGGTCTACCCCTCACCATTACGGCTTTTGGCTGGTCGACAAATTGGAGACCGTGAGTTCACGGTTTAACGCCAAAAAGCTGCAGAAGAGCGGAGAAATGTTGTGCAGAGAAGGGGCAGGCGACATTCGCCAGCGTATTAGATCTAATACTGCATGGTAGATGGCTCTCAGTTCGATAAGCAGCCCACATTGCTCTGCACCCCGCAAGTTATCGGAACGAGAACAAGCGTAAAGAGTAGGTAGTTACCAATTTGTCGATCAACCCATCTGCAGACTAGTTTCGAGGTCTATCCCTCATCAGTACAGCTTTGGCTAGTCGATAAATTGGAAACCGTGAGTTCGCGGCTTAAAGCCAAAAATCTACGGAAGAGCGGTGGGATGTTTTACAGAGCAAGAGTAGGTGACATCCACCAGCGTATTAGATCTAATACTGTATAGCAGATGGCTCTCAGTTCGAGAAGCAGCCCATATTGCTCTCTACCTCGTAGTACCTAGGAACCAAAACGAAGTGTGAAGAGTAGGTGGTCACCAATTTGTCGATCAACCTATCTGCACACTAGTTTCGGGTCTACCCCTCATCAGTAGAGCTTTGGCTGGTTGACAAATTGGAGACCGTGAGTTCGTGGCTTAAAGTCAAAGATCTACGGAAGAGCGGTGAGATGTTGTGCAGAGCAGGAGCAGGCGACAACTACCAGCGTATTAGATCTAATACTGTATGGCAGATGGCTCTCAGTCCGAGAAGCAGCTCATATTGCCCTGTAGCTCGCAGGTTATAGGACCCAGAAGGAAATGTAAAGAGTAGGTGGTCATCAATTTGTCGATCAACCCATCTGCATAGTAGTTTCGGGGTCTACCCCTCATCAGTACAGCATTGACTGATCGACAAATTGGAGACCGTGACTTAGCGGCTTAAAGCCGAAAATGTACGGAGTACCGGTGAGATGTTTTACAGAGCAGGAGCAGGCGACATCTACCTGCTTATTAGATCTAATACTGCATGGTAGATGGCTCTCAGTTCGATAAGCAGCCCACATTGCTCTGCACCCCGCAGGTTATCGGAACCAGAACGAAGTGTAAAGAGTAGGTGGTCACCAATTTGTCGATTAACCGATCTGCACGCTAGTTTTGTGGTCTACCCCTCATCAGCACAGCTTTGGCTGGCCGACAAATTGGAGACCGTGAGTTCGCGGCTTAAAGACAAAAATCTACGAAAGAGCGGTGAGATGTTGTACAGAGCAGAAGCAGGCGACATCCACCAACGTATTAGATCTAATACTGCATGGCAGATAGCTCTCAGTTCGAGAAGCAGCCCATATTGCTCTGTACCTCGCAGGTTATCGGAACCAGAACGAAGTGTAAAGAGTCGGTGGTCACCAAATTGTCGATCGACCTATCTGCACACTAGTGTCGGGGTCTATCCCTTATCAGTACAGCTTTGACTGGTCGACAAGTCGAGATACAAAGCAATATGGGCTGCTTCTCGAACTAGGAGCCATCTGCCATGTAGTATTAGCTCTAAAACACTGGTGGATGTCGCCTGCTACTGCTCTGTACAACATCTTACCTTTCTTCCCTATTGATAATACCGTTCTATTCGAAATTAAATGGACTGATGAATTGAAGGTAACTAATAATGGCGTTTTTAATAGACGCAATACTCATTTTTGGGCTAAAAAAATCATCCAATCACCAACACTGATTTGACTTCAACATGTGTTATGGAATTCTGGGCACAGGAATATTGGGACCTTTTATTTACCACAACTTCTTAATTTCTTATTGAGGAATGATCTCGCAGGAGCACCAAGTCGGTGCTCCTGCGAACCAGGCTGGACAAATTCGAGGGTGCCTTTCGCAAACGGTGTGCAGGAAAATTAATCAGTGGTTCTAATGACGTGTCTTGGCCAATGCGATCACCAGACTTAACTCTATTGTACTTTTTTCTTTGGGGTTACTTAAAAATCCAAATTTACTTTCCCCATTTTGATACATAAGATCAACTTTTGAAAGTGCTTTTTATTTTGTGATACTGTTTTCTCTAAACAATAAATAAATAATAATTTAACAATTATTTTTTTAATATTTAAAAAATACAAGCAACTCATTTTTGCAAAACCCTTGAATGTGGTCTCGCCATGGCGCAACTTTCTTTTAATTTAACCGTCTTCACATCTCTCACCGTTTCTAAGATCCCCATGCAATACATTCTTAGCAGCAGCAGATTCGGTAAGTGGAAATTTACTCGACGTTATTCACAATTTTAACTTAAATTCGGCATACTTTTGGAATCGAAAGTTTTTGGTCTTTAGAAACTCGAATTTGAACTTAGTTTCAAAGTGAAGGCGTTCTTTGCTGTTTGGAAATACCTCATCAGAACCTTTTAACGATATGCTCTATCGGCATTTTGAAAATCCCAGTTGATAGAACAATAATTTTTAGGGAAAAATGGTGTATACTTGTTTGATGTCGATAACCTGTCAGTTTCTCAAAATATTTTAAAAATGTTACGTTAGAATGGCGGTCAGAATAAAATTGTTAACGGAACACTACCTATCAAGGGCAAAACAATTTTTCTTGAAAAAATATTTTAAGACTATTGCAAGCCGAGATAGAGACAATAATATTATAAAAAAAAAGACAACCCTTACAGACAGTGGAATGACGTTTATGAGTTTATCCAACTTGTTATCGAAAGGCAAAACTTAAGATCCTGCCTGATTACGCAGATTAGTCAGATCCTACCTAACACAAGACGAAATCTAGGAAAAACAGAAAAGCTCTTGAAATGCAAATGCGCAACTTGAATGCAGGATTTAGAGCTGATTAAGACGCATATTATTCTGCAGATTTGAAAGCACGCCACTGAGAATTTTTATTATGTCCACCCTCGCAAATCGACTGCACCCTTTCCTATTTCAGTCAACGTGCACCGAAAAAAGGGTGCTTTTATTGGAAATGGCCTGTCACGCTAAAATCTGTCAGCGGTTGTTTGTCTTCGTTAGGGCGGGCCCTTGTAAATACATAATGTTCTTCCTATCTTGGGCCAGTTAAGCAAGTTGTGAAAGCGTGTAAAACTCCACAAACTGGCGTCGACCTTGAACATTTAAAAAAAAGCCTATCATTACCTTATCCTCATATTGCTTCATCCTTTTTTATAACGTATATGTGTATCAAATCCCCATCCAAACAAAGAGTTATATTTTCGGCTAAAAATGAAGCTGCATTTTGCAACATTTGTGGCAAATACCATGACCTCATTACGTTTCCTTATCATCAGCGCCAGACAATACCGAGATTAGTTTTGTTAAATTGATGTTTTTTCGGGTATTTAATATATTTTTTTTTAGATCAAGGATGGCGTTTGTTGACACTGAATGATGGAGAGAGGAAAATAACCGCGCTAGAGTTGACCAATCGAAACGGGAGACGAAAAGGGAGGGTGGATTGGAAAGGGGTTGAGCGGAAACATAAAAATAAGGCGAGGGGATGACTTATCGGAAAAAAACCTATTAAGGGAAATATGGATTCTGCTTTGTTGCGAGATAGGGAATGGGGGAGATTGGGATCGATGCTCGTGGACGTTCAAACTTTTCTGCGATTGGAATGGAAACGTTGGACAGAGTAAATAAAATATATTAAAAAAAATGATGTGGAGAAATAGAGCTATAAGGAAGTAGATGTTATATAAAGTTTATCTTAATTGTGAATTATTTGCTCTTGACTTATACAGGGTGTTTTAGAAAAATGCTGACAATCTTTTATAGAACACAGCAAGTCAAGTCCAACTTTTGCTTATAAGCCCCTATCCGCAAACGCACCTTGGACTCATCAGTAAGGCATGGAGACCCTGCCTTATACGCCGGGGTGAAAGTTGATAGTTGGAACTTGTATTTGAAGACAAATTCGGCGAAGAAAAGGTGGTGTGAAATTATGAAGGATTTCGACTAACGCTGCCACCTGTGAGTCGGTGGGTGAAGTTTCGGCCACACTTTCGAGGCATCAGCATCTTTTAGATACCCATTTGCCTTCATTTCTTTCTCTAGTCGATTAAAAATCTCCCTGCTTTAAAACATCTGCCATGAAGGGGGTGTTGTTTGTTCATTTCTTTCAATAAATGAAGAAAATAGAGCGTTTCTACATTACTCCAAGTCGCCTTGTATTTTACTATTTACCCTTCTCTATATATCTGTTTTTTTTTCATTTGCTAATAACGATAAAGCTCTTTTAAAACAAACAATTGCCATCCATCACAAACTGCTTTTATGTTTTGATGGTGTCATTATATTGACTGGTGTCACAGAACCGTGTGGTTGGAAAATGGCATTTGACTGGGGTTAAAAAATTGTGATTCGTGATGGTCCGCAAAAGAAGAGATGTCTCCATGAATCCGTGAGTCCATGGATCGAAAACTGCGTACTACATATGATGCATCGCAGGCTTGGAAACTTTTTATGAAGAAGCGCATTTTTTAAGCTAATGCGACTCTTTGATTGGGAGGGAGTATTTAGAGTTGACAATGTGGGATATAAATGAGTTTTTAACTCCTCATTAATGTATCCAGTTCTCCTCATTAATGTATCCAATTTCTTACTCCTCCTTCGACTCGTGAAAACATGAGCAATTTGTGGACATAATAATGGGAAGCTGCAAATTTGAGTTCATATGATCAGTTTAAGTAGGCTTAGAGTTTCCGAAATGCCAATATCAGTCTTCTGAATTAAATCAGGAGCAAAGAAAAGTGATATATGATAAAAGGAAAATTAATTTTCTATAAGCTCTTGTGGTTTTATAGGTTGTAATCAGAATATTAAACAGAAGAGAGTAGTTTTTGTTCAGTTACCTCTAAAATTGGCACACAAACTATCTACGTTTTCCGGAGCGTATATGAAATGTCATAAAGAAATCAAGATCAGTAGAGTTAGTCTGTTGGAGAATAGTCTTGCCTATACTGCTCTATATCTTCGAAACAAACATATTCGCCTCAAATCAAGTATCAAGTTTTAGTCCATGTTAGTTAATGGACTTATCATTCATCAGAAGATTTCTCATTAGACCTTTCATCAGAACAAACACTTTTCACCTTCCTCGTCAACCTTAGAGCTAAATTATTAATCCTACTGCTTATTTTAGCTAGCATCTTCTTCTAGCTATCATAAGAACATGGTCAGCTAGTTAACAGGAACCTTATCCACCAGCTAAACTTACCAGGTCTTTAATAGTACATTTAATAGATTCTGTTGGAGTTTTTCTTTATTCTACAATCCCGTGAGTTTAAGAATTGATGGTGTGACAGATTGACTTAACTGATACTGCCAGAAACGTAGTCTCTAACTAGTGGAACTTGTGGTTTCGTCTTGTCGACAGTCTTATTTACTTTTAGAGACTTTTGGACTCATATGAAAGAATTTTTCACCTATTTTTCTTTTTTCTTTACTACACTTTTTCAGTTTTTAGGTACCAGGACTAAGGACACGGCCGAATTGGTGGCTTAATAAAAACTCAAATAGGCAATGGTTAACCTGAAATAAGGCTGATCTTGGAGACCAATCCTTTGCAGCCCTAAACAATTTTACTATATTCTATAAAGTTTTTAACCTACTATGTACTAAATTCTTTGTATCCTTTGACACCTTCCGATAGTAGCCGTGGCTCCACTCCCGATCCCTAAGGAATCACTTCCAACCGACGAAAAGATAATAATTATCCCAATAATTTCGGATTATGGCATTGTAAATGATGAGCCATGGATGTGAAATTTATTCAGAAAAGATTATTGTTGTTCAAGGAAACACCACTGGGACGACTTGAGGTCATTATAGCCTATTTATGTGGTGTTGAAGTTTCGTCCCGGTGTCTATCTTGGACTCGTCGGTAAGGCGTGATAAACCCCTGCCTTATACGCCGGGTTCATACTTGGAACTTGTATTTGAAGACAAATTCGGCGCAGGAAAGGCGGTGTGATGTTACGAAGAGTTTCGACCGATACTGCCACCTATGAGTCGGTGAGTGAAGTTCCGCCACAATACTACCCTTCCCAGTGACAACGAAAACGAAGGTTGTATGACGGGAGAGAAGCCAGATTCATTTTGCGAACTGAGGGAACGACGTTGTATTGCTGTTGCTCGAGTGAGATGAGTGACGGAGGATGTGAGGATGTGCCAGAGTGGTACCAGGTAATGATGTGTGTAAGATAATTCTGCAGTGCAGTGAGTGAAGAGAAAGTTTGCTCCGTGGGGTGAGTAGAAGTTAGATGCTGCTCTGGTAGTCTCATGGCGTTGAAGCGATCCTTGTTGCGGCCTTCTGCTCGGAAGATTGCGTGTTGCTTTTGTCGGGAATCACCAATTATGGCGTGGAATAATAACGTGCCATAGACGGGACATGTCCCAGAAAAGACTTTTGTTACTCAGGGAATCACCACTGGTACGACCTGAGGTCGTTATTTATAGCCTATGTATGGGGCGTTGGCGTTTCGTCCCGGGGTCTACCTTGGAGTCGTCAGTAAGGTATGGTAGACCCCTGCCCTAACACAGGGCTGAGAGTTCGTAGTTGGAACATTTGAAAACGAATTCGGCGCAGGAAAGGCGGTGTGATGTTATGAAGGATGTCGACTAATGCTGCCATCTACGAGTCGGTGGGTGGTTTCGGCGCTGCCACTTGTGAATCGGTGGATGAAGTTCCACCACATATGTTTCAAATTAAAAGAGCAATAACAATCATGCAGTTAAAAAAAATGTTTTACCTGAATGTAACAATCATTCAGATTAGTCTAATTTAAAATAAGAAAGTTGGTACTGAATGCGCAAAATTGAGAAAACCTGTATTTGCAAAAACGAAATAATTAAAACTTTTTACTAAATTATTAATCTTTTGTGTTTGAATTTTTCTCATAGCACTTAGAGTTTTCAAGATAACTCAACCGATCACCTTTTAGTGGCCACCCTGTACAGCATTAGTTTTGTTGAATTTTTGCTATTTTTTAATTTGGATGTCTTTAGGAGATATTTGCTCCTCAAAAAGTACGTCTGCGTTAAAAAGGCTCTTCCTTATTAGTGAGAGAATTAACCAACTGGTTAAAGTTTGCTTAAGCCTAACTAAATCTCTATATATGAGTGATTCTGATACGTTTAGTTAAAAACTGAGTTATTCCTTGACTAGAGGCCGACAATACTGTGTAAGCTCAATAAGTTTTTAACCTCTCATTAATAAGTTCTTTGACATATTTCAGATATTATTCATGTTTATTGGGTATTCGAAAAACATATGTGTTCATATTTTGACATTGACAGTGCCGCACAGCAATGGAAATTTTGTATTGCCACTACTCTTGGAAGTTTCTGTTATATGACTATGAAACTTGCTTTTTTGTTTCTCCTTTACGTAATTGCAGTGGCGTTTATTGTTGGGTAGTTATATTGACTTGTCTTATCAACGTGGATAAGACGTTTAGTCACATATATTTTTACAATGAATGTTCATTTGAAACGTCATCGCGAATTGCCTGTAAAATCAAAAAAAAAAAGCCGGATACGTCACAAAGATAAAAGAACAAAAATCCATTTACTTTGATTATGAATTAATGAACACGGGGTAGGTCGCAACAACATTCTGGTGAATTTATATTTTTTATGAAATAGTTGTAGGTTAGAGATAGAAATATTTAGCTTTTTCTCAGAAACTCTAATTTATGATATGCAAAATGGCAACATTTATAATTTGGAAATTGTAGACTTTTCTTTTTTCTATTTTTTTTCAAAAAAACATATCCCCCCCCCCCCCTCGGTGGATGTGCTTCCAGTGGTAAATTGAGGACTTAATAGTGCTGTACAGTAAGTGAACGCTTAATTCTTGGAAACTGCGTTGTTATGCCAGTAACTAGAGACCAGCATAAAGCACTGGAAAATTGGAAAGCAAGGACGAAGCAAAAGAGCAAAAAGAAGAATAGGAGAGATTTCAACAAGAATGGCCCATTATATCTAAAGTCTAACAGTGAAGGATGTGGTGAACTAGAAATTTCTCGAACTTGAAAACAGATTCTCAGAACAACACAGCGAAGATCAGACAGACCACCATTCTGTAGAGAGAGTTTTAGCACAGCCAACGCTAAGATCAATTTGCCAAATTACGATGCAACCACTGCTTGGAAAATTTACAAAACTCAATTCCTCGCAACTACAAAAGCCAATAGCTGGTCTGAGGGGCAGAAAGCCACATCATTGGATCAGACAGCCACATTGGTGGTAGTAGAGCAAAATAAAAATACAGCTCTGGTGTATGCTCTGCTGCTATTATGTGGAAATGAACAAAAAGAAACTGTGATTCAGGCTCAGATAAGGATCATCATCATCATCATCATCATCAAACAGCCTGTCTCGTCCACTGCTGAACATAGGCCTCCGTTAACGATCTCCATCTGTTCCGATCCTGGGCATCCTGGATCCAATTTGGTGTTATTCTTTTTATGTCATCCGTCCACCGGGTCGGCGGACGACCTCTGTTCCTGAACGCATCCTGCCTAGGTCTCCACTCTATGATCTTTTTGGTCCATCTTTCGTTGGTCATTCTTGCGACATGTCCAGCCCAGTTCCACTTTAAATATGTTATTCGCTGGATTGCATCGGTAACCTCTGTTCTCTGACGTATCCGATCATTCGGAATCCTGTCTCTCAGCGTGACTCCCAACGTGGAGCGTTCCATGGCTCGCTGGGCCACTCTTACTTTATTTACCGATTTTCGTGTTAGAGTTAAGGTCTCCGAACCATAAGTCAGAACCGGCAGAACACACTGATCAAACACTTTCCGCTTACGGCATATGGGGGTTTCGGACTTGAAAATGTGCTTCAGCTTCCCATAGGCGGCCCACGTTAGTCCTATCCTTCTTTTGATTTCGCAGGTTTGATTGTCCCTGCCAATCGTAATATCATGGCCCAGATATCTGTAGGATGTAACTTGGAAAATTTCTTTTCCTTCTACTAAGTAGTTTCGGCTTGGGACTAGATTTGTCATGAAATTTGTTTTCGATGGATTGATTTTAAGCCCAGCTTTATGTGAAGCAGATGTTAGTCTCATAAGCAGTTTCTCTGCCTTATCCAAGCTATCTGAAATCAGTACAATATCGTCAGCGAACCGAAGGTGACTGAGATTTTCACCGTAAATATTTATACCCATATTCTCCAACTCGACACTCTTGAACATATACTCCAACAAAGTGGTAAATAGTCTAGGGGAGATTGTGTCGCCCTGTCGTACACCGCGCTGCACTCTGAATCTATCTGTCTCTTCATGGAGTCTTACGCTCGCTGTTGCATTTTCGTATATATGTTGCAGTATAGCAGAGTATCTGTGGTCTACTCGGCAGTCGGCAAGCGCTTTAAACATCTCGCTGTGCTTGATGGAATCAAACGCCTTTTCGTAGTCCACAAATATTAACACGAGTGGCTTGTTGTATTCAACGGACTTCTCGATCAATGTCTTAATAACTTGCAGATGGTCGTTTGTTCCGTATCCGGATCGGAAACCTGCCTGTTCTGTAGGCTGGTAGAAGTCCAATTTCGATGTTAGACGCTTAGTTAGAATTTTGGTGAACAATTTATAGAGATGAGAAAGCAGGCTAATTGGTCTATAGTTCTTCAGGTCGGCAATGTTGCCCTTCTTATGCATGATGATTATGATTGCATTGTTCCATTTTGTAGGTGTTGTGGTTTCCACAAGACATTTGTTGAATAATTTTGTGATGGCCTTTAACAGTTGTTCTCCACCTTCCCTAACTGCCTCAATCACGATGTCGTCATCACCTGGAGCCTTATTGTTTTTCATTTCCGACATTGATTTTAGGACTTCCTCCTCTGTTATGTCAGGCATTTCCTCCGATCCTTGGTTTAAAACTCGAGGGATATCCTCTGTGCATCTCGGCTGTTCATTATTGCAATATAAATTTCCATAGAAATCTTTCACAGTTTCTAGAATCTCTTGTTTATTTGTGACTATTTGTCCATCTGCGTTTTCCAGTTTAATGATTTCTGTCCTCCCCAAAGCGAGTTTATTTCTGAGTACTTTCATGCTCTTGTTTTCCTCTATGACCCTCGTTACCCATCTTGTGTTGTAATCTCTGATATCTTTCCGTGCGGCTCTCGATATATTCCTATTCAATATTCTCAACTGGTCTCTGTTGATTGATTGTTTGTGTATCATTTCTCGCCTTTGTTTCATAAGGTGGCGGGTGTTCCCCGATATTCTTTCTTCTTTATCACTCCTTTGGGTACAATGTATTTGCTGAGCTTCTCGTAACGATTTCAGTATTGTGTCATTCAAGTCTTCTACATCCTTTGTGTCTATATTTCCCAATTTTTCAGCTATGGTTCTTTGATACTCTTCTTTGTTTGCAACTGTATTCCATTTCTTATTTTTTGTGTTTTGGAGCTTTCTTCTCTCTTTCCTTAAGTTCAACGTTATTGTTGCTCTCACCATTCTATGATCGCTTCCCACTGATACACGGTACACTTCCCACAGATAAGGATGAGACACCAAAATTACACTAACACACCAACTACCACTACTACTTACACTAATCACCAAAACACACTAATTCACCAGCCATGCCCCTCAGCTCCTAAATATTTCCTAAAGCAGATGAATGTTGGACTGTTGCGGTCAGTCAGTCTGATTTTATTCGAGTGTAAGTGAGCTATAAGAAGAAGCGTTAGTGAAATACTCTATTAGAGTGTTTAAGGCACTCAGTGGACTGTTAGTAGATGAATTGTTTATGAATTGTCTTTTGACTTAATTAAAAGACTATGAATAGTCTTTTAATTAAAATCAGTGGCACTGGAATGTTTCGAACTCCGGGTTCACAACAATTGGTGTCATGTGCTTTCCAGTGGTAAATTGAGGACATAATAGTGCTGTGCAGTAAGTGAGTGCTTAATTCTCGGAAACTGCGTGTTTATGCCAGTACCTAGAAACTAGCAAGAAGTACTGGAAAACTGGAAGGCAAAGACAAAGACGTCAAAAATAGAAAAAAGAAGAACAGGAAAGACTTTTAAGAGAGAGGCAATAATTAGAAAATGAAATAATAGAAAAAGTGAAGGATGTTGTAAACTAGAAATTTCTCGAAGTTGAAAAGAGATTCTCAAACCAACACATCGAAGATGACGACAATTCTGTAAAGAGTTTTAGCGCAGAGAACGCTAAGATCAATCTGCCTAATTACGATGGAACCACTGCTTGGAAAATCTACAAAACTCAATTCCTCGCAGCTGCAAAAGCCAATGGCTGAAGCAATTATCAGAAGGAAATGGAATTCATTAAACGTACTCTACATGTCAATCGATTCTTTATTTGAGAGCGGGAAATATTCGCTTTTTTGATCAACAAAATGGCGATATTCGAAATATAAATGGGTCATGTCATCCCTAACAAATTATTAAATTATCTGACGCTCATTCTGTTATATTGGTAGAATTGCTTTAGGCCTGAACTCTCCATCTTTTGAAAGTACCAAAATTGGTTCTGATTTCTTGTATGTCTATTGATGTGTCTGATATTAAGACGCTTTCTTCGTTGAAGGCGAATGTTTTTTATTACGATCATTAAAGCGAAAACAGGTTCCACAAAGTCCGATAGGTTATTATTTACGTCCATGATGCTAAAAATTATGGTTAAAAAAATTATGGGCAAAGATGCTAAAAAACTTTTTTCTTACCAAAAATTAGAGTACCAAAATAACGAATTAGTTATTCGAGTATAAACTAAAAAACTGGACTGCAGAAACTATAATTTAAAAAAATCTGATATTGTCGACCGCAGTTATGGACGAAACGTCAGAAAGTAATTCTACTGGATCACGATTTCATGTGGAAAACATTTTAGAATGTAAAGTGTTATTTATTACAAAGTTTATGCAAGCACGAAGTAAACATAAGTTAAGATAAAAGGACAAAATAACTTATGATAAAAGGGGCCACGTTTTTTTATGGTGCATTTTTGGTATTCAAAATCACAATTTCTGACATAGACTAGACGGAAATTCTTATCATTATAAAAATCACAAATTCTAAGATCCATTATGCAAAATCTTTTGTTCTGACCGAAGACGTAAATAATTGACATGATCTGATGATCTACAGAAAATACGAAGATTTGAAGCCACCGAATAACTCACGCCTTAAATTTTTCGCCAAATATGAGGCTTGGCCCTTGGAAAATAATTTTGGAAAAATGTTTGGAGAATGCAGCCTAAAGCGTTCCAAACTGAACTAACCCGAAACACCTGAACAACATACGGGACTCAGCATTAGACATTCTTCAACAAACACCTAAGCTGATGCTGGAGAAGAAAAAAGAGGCTAGAAGATTGGAAATCAATTTTTGTGGCTGAAGGTTATCCGGATGATAAACTAAAATGAAGAAAAACTTGTGTAATAACGATATTCTGACTTTGAATCAGTCAGTAGTAGTAGCAGTAAACAATGGAGGGGCCGAAGCCTTGCGACTAGCCCTTAGAGGCCCTTTTTACAGTCCCCCGGTCCACCCATCTCTACTCCACCAGTGCCTTCATTCCCTCCACGAGTCAACCCGTCTCTCTATTGAAGGAAAGTATCCCGTCCCATTTCAGAGTCGGAAGGTCCCCTCGATGACAAAAAGCGGCTCCAAGTGTCCTACGGCGCAGTCGCGCCCACCTATGGCACACAGTGGGTGCATAGTGGACTGTCAGGTTAGTTATGACCCCCATTCATAGGAAGTCCGACCCCCATTCATAGTGAGACTCCCATTCATAGGAGGTCCATGTACCTGTTTAATCAGCAGTGTCCAGTTAGGATTCCTGTAAGGGGTCCCAGACACTGCCGGCTTCTCCCAAGAAGCCACGCGGTCTTGGATTTATCCGGGTTAGGGAAGATTTCCTTGATCTGTCTACATATTCCTCACTGTGTTCAGTTTGTCCTTGTACTCTCCCATGCCCACTCATTCAGTGTGTGAGAGACGTACCTTTTCCTAGGCATGGCTCTAGTCCAGTAAAGCATGTCTGGGAACCATGCTTGGCCGATTTGTCGGCACGCTCTTTCCCCTTGATGTCAGGAACCCATCCTAGAGTTACACTTTTGGTTTCTGCCAGTGACTCTAGAGCATCCCTGCAATCCTGAATGAGCTTTGAACTGGTTCCGCTCCTGCAGATGGCTCGCAGAGCCGCTTGACTGACAGAGTAGATGTAGATGTCCTGCTCTGCTCTCTGACTTCTGCTCGTGTGGCCACTTCGAGTATTGTAAACCCAAGGCGAAGCCCCCGCCCTCTACATGGCGTGCTTTGTATTTTCCGGCTCCTGACAACTGTGTATGAGTTATTCTTGATCCGTCTGTATACCATACCTGATTATTCTCAGAAAGTTGCTGAAGCAGCTCTTCCTTGAATTCGTCCCTTGTTGGGATGTTTATTCCAAATGGCTCTTTCTTATGTTTATTCCAATCGTCCTTCCACCGGCCGCAGCAATCCATCTTCCACCAGGACGCCATCGCCTCCCTCTTAACCCAGATTGGAAGCTCCGGTAGATCCAGTAAGGCATTAAGTGCTGCTCCCGGTGTTGTTCTGAATGCACCCGTTATGGCTAGGCATAGTGTTCTCTGCAAGACCACGGCCCCTTAGGTTATCCTTAGTCTGATTACCGCAGTGAAGAGCCGGTGCAGAACGTGTGGCTTTAGATCCCACTTCCTGCCACTGCCCTCCGTAGTTGCCATTTCAGTTCTGTTGCTTTATTGCATGCCTTTTCCACGTGACTTTTCCAGGTCAGCCCGCTGTCGATGGTCACCCCCAGGTACTTAGCCTCAGGCTTTAGTAGCAGAGGTTCATCGTACAGCGTGAGTGAGCAGAATCCTGTAGTTTTCCTTCTTTTGGTATACAGCACAAGCTCTGTGTTGCCAGGGTTGACTGACAGTCCCGTCTCGTTACACCATTGTTCTATTATTCTGTATGGCATTTGCGTTCGAACACAAACGCTGTTAACGAACTTTCTTGGTATCATGACCGTCATCCGCATTCGCTTACGCAATGAAGCCATCGGCTTGTAGCCTCTTCAAAAGACCATCCTTTAAGAGACACTATAGTCGAGGTGATAAGCAGCTGCTTGTGGACAGCCGCCCTCGATCTCGTCATCCCTTCGGTGATCTCTCACAGAAGCCGTAATCTTAAGGTTGCGGAGTGCCGATCTGACCCAGCTTACCAACTGTGTTGGGGTTCCCCAGCTCTAAGGGCCTCGCAGATGGTGCTTGTTCTGGCCTTGTCGAATGCTCCCACAATGCCGAAAAAGAATGCCAACATCTAATGTTTTCATTAGAAAATACGGCAAACTTATAGGTCTGAACCATTTTGGAGAAATTGTAGTCACCTTTCCCAGCTTTTGGTATGAAGAACCCGTTTGCCTTTCTCCCCGCCTAAGGGACGTATCTCAGAGCCACACTCTCCGTGAACATTCTGCTCAGCGACGGTTCCACATTGTCCAATCCCTCTTGCAGCATTGCCGGGATTACACAGTCAGGTCCCGCTGCTTTAGATAGACTGAATTCGCCCACCGCCCATGTAATGGCTTCGTTGGTCACTACTTCCTTTGCAAGTGTCCAATCTTTCTGGACCGGGAGGTCCAATCCTTCCAGACCTCCGGAGGAGCGGCCTTGCCATTTTCTGCGGCGAAGTGGGTATTCAGGAGAATCTCTAGGGTTTCTCCGTGATCTCCTGTCCATGTACCCTCCTGTTTCTTCATTGCACCTAGTTGATCTACTCTTATTGCACTCAGCAATTTGGCAAGCTTGGCCGATTCCAGCAGGGAGTCCATCTCTCCACAGAATTTTAGCCAGCTCCCTCTTTTACTTCGCAGTAACTCTTTTTTGAACTCTCTGCGTGCTTCGTTGTATCCATCTCACTTCTGCGCACCTCTTTTGGAAGCTCGGTGGAAGTCCCTTCCGGCGTCTAGCCTACGACGCTCCAGCCTGCCATTCCACTACGGAACTCTACGAGTACCCTCTTTCCTGAGTGGGCACGACTCTCCTTGAATCAGTAAACTTTATCTCTGGATTTCAAACCATTTGCTTCCTTCACTGTATGTCCTGTACATAGAGAGACTTTGAATAATCCACCATTGTTCGTAATTTGGAACAAAAACAGTTCAAATTGGCGCAACACTTGGCATCAGCAATAATTCATAATTCTTCCTTTAATATCAACATCAAAATTATTAAGGTATAGTTAAAGTGGTATCGCTTCAGCTACCTAGTACCTAGTTCAAATAATTTTTGTTATAGGATATATTTTGCAGGTGTAGGACTTGAAATAACACTTCAAACATTTGAAAAGGCCAACGTTGCGATTCTTTATTGGATCTTCCTCAGGGCTTTTTCAGGGAGTGAAGAGAGTCGAGTTATTTAATTTAGTAATCGTATCCATTAATATGCGCATAAAATATATGTTCAGTGCGATAGAACATGCGTGGACATTCCACGCTATTAATGGATACGATTACTAAATTAAATAACTCGACTAGTCACTCCCTGAAGAAACCCTGAGGAAGATTCAATAACGGATCAAAACGTTGGCCTTTTCAAAATCGTGAAGTGTCATTGCAAGTCCTACACCTGCAACATATATCCTATATCTATACGAGACGCAGGACGCGTAGTATTATGATGTCACATATTTTTTTTTAAGAAAACAGTAAGTTTATAAAAAAAATATTTATTGTTCCGAACTCGTGGGAAAAGTGCCTTTTCCGCACTTCTTAATAAAATAACTATTCAATGCAACACCAAAATAATTGTTGCTTCTGCCAAAGCCATAACAACCAATAATAACTAATCTATCAACAAGTCTGATAGGTACTTAAAGAGTCATTGAATGAGCTAATAATATAATCAAACAAAATAAGGGGCTCTCATTGTGTCTCTTACGCTGTTAAGTTAAAAAACAAGCCACATGTTTGAAGATAAAAAAAAGGGAAAAAACCAGGCATGACTTTTGTATTATCTGGCGTAAGAGATGGGCTTCGAGAACAATCATTTTGTTTAATCTCTTCGGCCTCGTTTGGCTTATTTTTTAAGTTCCACGTGTCGATAATAACTAGGTTAGTAAGTATATGTAATACGACGTAACTAGATTCAAAATATTCGGATGTGTGTTTGTTTTTTTACTTATCAGGCACATTTCATTGATAAAACAATTTGTGGTGATGAGAATACCAAGAAAAATACGCCGTAAATCAACAAAATTAGTTTGCACCAAAATGAAGCTCGTGCTGAAAAAAAACTAGTTTGTATGCGACAAATAAGGCAATTTTTAACTGTTTATATTAGCTTGGAAAGCAACAAACAACTGAACGAACGGTGGTTTTAGAAGGTAAAAGAGCGCGGAAAAATTGGTACGATTAAAAAAATATTCCAATAAAAATTCCGAGGCTAATAACCTAATAAATTGTTTTTTTCGTACCAATGGCGTCGTAACATTTCCATTCAAATCGTTAGGGATTAGCGTCCAAATTCCACTCCTTTTTTTTTCTCACAAACCCAAGTATTTTGTGTGTCATGACATTTTTTAACGCCTGCAAACACATTCGGTAATACTGATAATGATAATGTTCCACTTATCGTATCGTAAAAAATGTATGGAATTTTAAATCCATCAGGAAACGTTCGTTTATTGAAGTAGATTTTCACGTAGTGTTAATGTATTTATTCTGTTTATTTATGGTTCGAGGAAAAATATTTTGAACATTCCAATTGGATATAATTTTTTGAAATGTCCCATTGTGAAATCATTCATGGCTAAAAAATATTTTGATGGTGATACAGGTCCATGGAAACCAAATCAGCACCAGTGAGATGCACATAAAGCTTTCCATTTTCAAAGTAAAGTGCAGCAGCACTTGTCTGAAAAAAGCGCATTCGGTTAGTCCAGACATCATAAATAATATAATAAGTGCAACGAAATATATCGCTATATTTCGATAATATTTCTTGAATGTGACAGTGTTAGTCGTGACAGATAATTCTACCAAATTTGTACATCCCAAACCAGTCAGCATTCTAGCAAATGAAATGGACAGGAATTTATCCAACGCTATTCTCTGTCCTGAATTAGAAGATATAGCACCAATTTTAGCTGACATTGTAGCTTTTTCTTTTTCACAAAGAAAACCTACTGGCTTCCCTTTCAGACTTTCATAAATAACTGTAAAATACCATTTTATTTCCAAAGAAATATGACTACCTTGGTCGCCATGTTTGTTCACCTTGACTATCGTTTCTATGCGATCCTTCTACTTCGAGTTCTATGGTTAGAAATCTTTTGAAAGTTGACTTCTTTTGGACATTGACATGTGTCAATGGGTTGATTAATTATTTTGCTATCTGTGCAGCATTGCCAAATTTCACCAATATTTTTATTTAGATTCCCTTATATTCTTCATATGCTCATCTAATACTTTCCCTAAATTTATCTTTTATTTAGCAACAATGGCAAGATTTTCATATTTCGCGGTTTATTTCCCCCTTTTGACACTATAATTTCCGTTTTTTTTTTACCAATTCAGAGCCCAGGTGGTAAAGGCAAAAACGTTTGATAGTCCCTTTTCCATCTTGACCACTGTCCAGGGCACATCGGACGTCAGCCTGTCCCTAAACGGCTACAGCCTAGCCATGTGGCTATTGTAAAGTTCTCGTATTTTGGGGTAAGAATTCCTTTAATTAATTTAAACTTATCTAACCTTTTTTTCGTTCAATTATTAGGTCCAATGAGTAGTCCAATGTTTGAGTAATAAAACTCAATACCTCCTTTTTTTCGGATCCTACAAGTGCAACGTTTCATCCTGCACGTGTGCCGATAATGGAGCCGTTAGTGACGGTGATGGCTTCTAGGTTTTAAACCGTCTGGGTTTTGGAGCCCCTTTGCCGAAAATGGAGCCGTTGGTGACGGTGATGGCTCCTAGGTTTTGAACCGTCCAGCATTACCACACATGATGCATTGATCCTCTACCTCAACTAGCCAGAAAGTCCTACAAACTGGCCAAGTGTTTCAACCGGTAGGAGTAGATTTAAAAACCAAGTGTACCTGCACTAACCTTAGGTAAGAACTAACACCATAGTAAATGAATGTGCCTAATATTAATAGTTCCTGTTGGTTTTACTTTGGTTTGATCACCTAAACAATATGATCATCAATAATTGCTATGATAATGATAATTTTCTCAATTTGAATATTATAGCTATAACCTGTAACTTAAATTGAGTAGCGCCCAATTAACAGGTCTAGCTTATATAGCTATACTAGGCTTCAACTCTTTTTTAAGTCATTTTGAACCACGACCTAGCTGTCCACCTACCCAAAGCTGCCGTTCGCATAGTATGTGGCTTTGCTAACTTTTACCTTTTTTTAAAATACGTCACAACATTGCTTCCAAAAGACTGCATCACCAGAATATAAATCTGGCACAACACCCATGCGAGACCAGAAATATATATCCAAAATAAGTATATCGGACAACCTAGAACCACTTAAATCTCCAACAAGACTATCTATATATATATATATGTTACTAAGTTGTACAGTGTTACTTGCACCACCTCTGCATCATCACAACTTTAACTATTGGCCACCGTACAAACTACTTGACAGCCAACGTCGGGAAGCACGGGAGATCACTTCGCCCATTGCCTCATCGTCTTTGATAATGTCTGCCGCAGCTGTAAGCAAAACGTCAAGTAGAAATTCCAATGGATTACGGCTTCAAAGCCCGGGCAACACTTTAGATTGTATTTTGACCGGACGTGAAAGCATTCACAGTCTTACTTGAATATTCTTGTTCAGTGAACAGACAGGTTTCAAAATTTTCTAGTCCTGGCTATACAGGATGTTTCCAACATCTTTTTCTCATAAATTAACACCTCCAAATATGGCCGCTTTCCCCTTTGCTGGGCGCTAACACAAAGTCTAATACCGTTGACTCACTTTTCAGGAAGACAAATTATTAATAGATATGACAGATCGTTGACCTACGACTTGTTACTCTGTATTTAAGTTTTTTGAGGATTTTGGATATGTTTTGGTTATCACGTTACGCTGTCAACACTTATAACAAAATAAAGAATTAGAATTTGAATCCTAACGAATCATGATTTGTCCAAATTCTCTTTTGGAAATTGCAGCACTGCGGTCTTCTGTCCATACACTAGCATTTGGTAGTAGTAGATCATCGGAAGGCCCAGCCAAAAAGGTTGAGGGGACAGACGCCACGTTAGGTAGGTTCTCTTCAATAGCATCTAAATGACCTGGTTTGTGATAAGTTCTGGTTCCTCTAATGTTTGTAATCGGTTTTAGATACGACTCTCCGTTTCTTCAGCTGCTCCACCAACCCGTATGAGGTCTTATGTACAGAGTTTTTTCCAATTCGGCCGAATGATCTTTGGCCTTAGAAATACACCCGCAGTTTGGAAAAATCTAATAACCTGTAACAACTAATTTTTGTGTACTTCGATCGATGACATTCTTATATGAAACGCCTCTTTTGATAACCTTTGAGTACTTGTGCTCAACGCGTGTGGATTTCTCGTTCATCCCGAAATAGGTCGAAAAAGCCATCGAGAAAATTTTTCCTCCTAAAAATGTTACTGAAGTTCGCAGTTACTGAAGTTCAGCAGAACAGAGACGATTACGTAGATTGTACTGAGAGGCCCCTTAGAAAACAATCACAGGCTGCTTAACGAAAGCAGCCAGCGATTGAAAACTGTCCTGCTTGAACACCGCAGTCGATGTTGGGATGATAAGCTGAGCGATCTAGAACCAGGCTCGTCTGGCCTCTAGCGCCCGCAAAGAAGCCTCCGGCGCGAGAAAAACACCGTACCACCGCTGCATAGCGTAAACGCTATAGTGTACAGCGATGCCGTTAAGGCGGAAGCATTTGGCCAAACACTCAAAAGAGAGTGTAGACTAAATGATCCTGATGATGATGATCGTCACATCCTGTGACCCAATGAACCCGGTTATCCCCGGGAAAGTCAGGGACATCCTGAGGGCCCTTGTGGAAACAAGGTGCTGAAAAACCTGACTAAGAAGGCTGCAGCTTACCTCTGCGCTGTGGCGAAGGTAACCCTGAGGCCAAGGCACTTTTCATCGAGGTGAAAACAGAGAGTGGTGATAATGCTGAAGAAGCGGGGCAAAAATAAGGCATTTTCACGAAAACTACCGGTTCATTACATTACTGTGTAGGCCTGAGAAGGTCGTGGAGCTTATTGTTCTGAGGAGACTCCAAGACGAGTGTACACGCCTAAACGTCGTGCCCGTCGAACAATATGGTTTTCGGGGGCTGCACTCGGCAGAATTACAGGTCCTGAAAACTATGAAAAACGCCGCGGAAGGCAAGAACTCCAGGCTGACCTCTGGATTAGTCCTGCTGGACACAGAGCGTGCGTTCGATAGGGTCTGGCACAAAGGCCTGATCCTCAAGCTGACTGACTTAGTTTGTCGGCAAACATTTGTCAACTTATCGACAGTTACTTCACTGCCCAGCAGTCGTTTAAGGGTCGGATCCTCTCTGTTGGCGCCCAGTGCATTGGCAGGTGTCCCCCAAGGATCGGCATTGTCGCCGCACCTGTACACGCTGTATATGAGCGATTTTACTAGAACACCAAGGACTACGATCGCACTCTGCAGCTAACTTTAGTCGACCTCCAGGAGTGGCTGGTACCTTGGAGCATTAAGATTAATCCAACCAAGTGCCAGGCAATCCTGATAGGTAGACGTCGCTCACCTCATCAAGCTCCAGGGTAGAGTGACAGCAAAGAGGGAAAAAACTACCCTGAAAAGCAAGAGCCACATCTCCCGCAAGATATATCATGCTAAATCAGCCAAGCTGGCGAAGCTATGAGATATCGAAAACATGAAAGAGCGTGCTCCAGAGAAGACTGCCGGTAGCAGACCGGGGATTTATAGGCAATCGGGCCCGAAATCCTCAAGAACAAACGGGGTTTTTTGGTAGGAAAGAATCCTACACTATCGCACAGCAGTGCGTAGCTGTCCGGCGACTTTCCGAGAAGATTTTTCGCCCCGGGATTGCTACCACCACCCCCCAAAAAAAGTGGTATATACGTTTGGTACCAAACTTCAGTTCATAAGATGCACTCCTTCCTAGCGTAACATGGAAAAACGAACAATTTCAATAGAATCAACAATGCGAAAATGACTTCAACTCTCTCAAGAGGCCCTTGGATCACATACCCATCTTCACGTGCCCTAATTTTGAACTGTCATTCATGTTTCAAAGCAGACAGTATTCTTGACCATAGATAAGAGAATTATATTATTACTATAGATAGGCAACTGGAATGATACCACTCAGGATCCCGGCGCACTAGCGTCGCCCAGCGAGTGGGGCTATGAACTAATAATTGGCGGGATTTTTAAATGCCCCTTATTCCTATATTAAATGTGGATTTAAATATTCCGAGAAGTGAAAATTACTAAAAATTATCATAAAAGAGTGCCACATGATAATTTATAGTAATTGACACATTAAGTTAATAAAAAACTATTACAATATATATGAAATCCATCTAAGTAAATATATTTTCGACTTTTGTAAAATACATGATTATTATCAATTGATAAAAATAACATTAGAAACAAACTTACACAACGAACAAAGCTTTCAAAGAATTGATAATATTGGCCTCTACACATTTATTTTAAGCAATAATAAGCATTGTATATTACTCCTTATGTAACGTAATTAAACAAATATTTACTTAGATTAAAATAGTATAGGACGGCACGTAGGCTTCTGGATTCTTGGACCCTTGTGGTTGTATGGTTGGTTGTTATCTTGGGTTCTGGTCCTTTTGTTTGATTAAAATGAGTTACAGCGGGTGCTTCTAACTTCGTTGTTTATTTTGACGTTTCGACACAAATTGGTGCCTTCATCAGAGTACTACCACATATGGAATACTTAATTTAAAGTTAAATTTGTACAATATCAGGAAGGAATGGTATAAAGGAATACATGAAAAAAAAATATATATAAAGATTACTACAAGTACAAAATAAAATGTTGAAACATAAACGTATTGAGGGATGATTAAAGTAAAGAATCAAGTCGGTAACTCAAAGCAAAAGAGCGTCAAAAGTGAAACCTACGATGCATATGGTGGTACTTGTAGTAATCTTTATATATATTTTTTTTTCATGCATTCCTTTATACCAATCCTTCCTGCTATTGTACAAATTTAACTTTAAATTAAGTATTCCATATGTTGTAGTACTCTGATGAAGGCACCAATTTGTGTCGAAACGTCAAAATAAACAACGAAGTTAGAAGCACCCGCTGTAACTCATTTTAATCAAACTAAAGGACCAGAACCCAAGATAACAACCAACCCTAGTATAGGACGTATTAACGACCTGAGACATTTTATTTATATATATATTTTTAATATATTAAATAATATGATTGATTTGCCTTAAGGATTGAGGCCTAAAGATGATTATAGAGGTCTATTTTAGTTGCATTTCGACATCGAAATTTTGCAGTAAAATTTGAAATTACCAAAGAATGCTATATCCAGATCCATATGATATAGGAAAGACGATTGACATCAATTTCGATTTCGAAAGACGTTACTATGTTACTACTACGACAAACTACTATAGGTGGTTCACTAGAAAAACTCATCTAGAAGGCTATACATTTTTATCCGAAAAAGATGACATAATCAAAGTAAATAAACTTTTGTTAATTCATCCATTTCTTTTAACGTTTCACAGTCAACTAGATGACGTTGTTAAATAAACACGCCCTATAAGCATAGCAAAGTCGTAAAAAATAGTAAGCATGGCTAAAATGAATTTAAAAATGTTCTTTTTGTACATAATTACAAACCTACACAGTTTTTGCCAAATGTATTATTTTTCTTTGAAAAACCAATTAGTTGAAATTTGATGTTGAATGATATCACAAAGATTTTGCCACTTTATGATACTAATTAACACCAAATTTCAACTAAACGGTTTTTCAAAGCCTAGTACTAATTTAGCTGAAACTGTGTAATTTGTGTTTATGCACAGAAAACAAAAAAAAAATAGAAATTGAGTTTTCTCGCTTACGATACATTTTAGCAACTTAGGAGAAGAGCTCAGAACAAAAGAAACTCGTGGATTGAATGAGGGCACAGATGGTGTAGGGATTGCCTAGTCTACTACTACTACTACTACTACTACTACTACTACTAGGAGAAGAGCACTTTTTTAACTTAAGATACACTGTAGTTTTCAATTTTTGGTCCTTCGAGATATAGGTATAGCAATCTGACAAATTATAAAGAAATCAGAATTGAAACGTTTCATGTTGTAAAAGCCCTCTATCTTTTTTAGGATTCATTTTTCGACATGACAGTTCATCTCAAATCGGCATGTATATATAACGACCTTCTATATAAAATTAAAAATAAGATAGTTACTTAAAATGGGTGGCGTTTATAATGGGACACCCTATATTTACTTGGTTTATTGAAAACAGAAACAATAAACTTGGAACAGCATCATTTTTAATTAAAGAGTTATTTCTGCTGCCATAAGATACTGCCCTCCCATAGATGATGATTTGTCCTCCCATAGACTACAAATCCTATGTGGATTATGAAGGCGTTCGAATTAGCATATTTTCCAAGTCCGGTCTTCCCATTTTAGCTATCCAAACCTTACGGAGCTAAAATAATATTTTACATGATTTTTATAAAAGATTACATTAATACAACGAAATTGGAATACAACTGTATATAGGCCAAACGTAAGTACTTAGGTCGCCTTCTACATTTTCTAGAGAAACCAAAATCAAGATCATGTACTTGAAAAAAGAAGTGTTTCAATTCATATGTTTGCCTCATTGTTGGGCCAAACATGAATTGAAATACTTCTCTGGCAAAACTGAAAATAAGTGTTTAGCTTTATAAAAATATCTTTAGAGATTTCGTAAACCAATCTTTCGGATCACGCACTGCAATAACTATTAAAAGTTATATGTAGCTTATAGTTCTTTATCTAAAATATTCATTTAATGAGATATCAGAAGGTCCATCTCGGCAAAAATTAAAAAAAAAAGTAAAAAAACCAGGTCAGACCATCAAAAACCTTGCAGGGTAGGTTAGGTAGGTATAAAATAATCTCAGACAGTAATGGAAAGAGCATTAATTACTTCTGTATTGCCGAATATTTTAGAAAAAATCTCAAGAATACGAGACTAAATATTCATTCTGATTGACTAAGACCGCAATTTCTTAGCTACAACGTCTAATAGCTAAAAATGCATGAAATGACACTTAATGTAACAAAGGTCCCTAGCCCAAATATTTTGAGTTTACTTACCCCTTCTTCTTCTTCGTCGGCCTTATCCTTTCCGGACGTTGACCATCATCATGGCAATGCGCACTTTGTTGGCTGCAGTGCGGAACAACTCAATGGACGCCAAACCACTTCCGTAAGTTCACGAGCCAGGAAATTCTCCTTCTACCTCGTCCTCTTCTTCCCTCTACTTTACCTTGCAGGAACAGCTGTAGTAGACAATAGTCGACAGGGTTTCTCATAACATGCCCCAAATACTCAAGTTTGCGTTGTTTTACGTTATTCATGAGGGTTAATTGGCAGTTCATTCTTCGAAGGGCCTCTTCGTTGGTGACTCGATCAACCCAGGAAATTCTTACCCCTTCATCTCTTGGAAACCTATGCAACTGGATACCGTGTGTGTATTTTATATTGGTAGTGCAGTTTGGAACACAACTGTAATACATTTTGAGAAAATCTGAGATGAATAAAAACCGAAAAAACGTACTAAAATCAGCTAATAAATAAAAAATTTGTCAAATTTGACAAGAACACCGCCATGATACCGACGCTGCGCGATTTCAAATCGGTGGGAAATCGTAGAGTGTAATGAAACGGCGCTTGACGCGCCTCTCGTGAGTGGGGCTTTAACTAAAAGCTATTGGACGATTGCTACCATTAGAGATAAACAGCCCTGTTCTTGACCAACTAATAAGAACAGGTGAGAGTGTTCGTGGGTATTCGGTCTGGGCAATGTAGAATAAAACTATTTAGCTACCAAGCTTTCGATATTTTTTAATAACTGCTTCAGGGCTACAAAGATGTTATGAGAATGTCAGAGCGAGTTACAAACTGCACAATGGTACTCACTGCTAACTGTTTTGTGAAGTAAAGGCAGGAAACCGTGAGAAAAACTTTCAAATGTATACGTCAATATTAAAAAATTTACACAGATGTCACATGATATGGCACGATGTACAAAACATATTAAAATAGTTAACCCTTTAGCGCCCACGGTAACCAAATGGTTACGTTTACAGGAATCGTTTCGAGTTATAATTCAAAGTTGTTAGTAGATATTCCCGGTAGATGGCGATAAATATTCTTTCAGATTTATGCACTGAAATAAAATGGCATGCATTTCTGTCCCGGCGACATAGTGGGACACGTTAGTGATTGGAGAGATTTTGTTTTATTTCGAAAACACGATGGAACCGAACTTCGAGTGAGTACTATATCTTTATTTATAGAAGATTAGTGTTCGGCTTCTGAATATAACAAGTCAATACATCATGCCAGACGGCTAACATATGAAAATCTATTTATTTTTTATGGCACCCAACTTATGATCTTGCTTACATAGGTGTTACCATATGGTAACTCTAGGCGGGTGCACTAATACCGCTTTTTCAAATGTTTTTTTTTGTTCTAGACGTGGATTTACTTTGCAAGAGGCATTATATCTTGTGTATAGTGAAGAGATTGATCAAATTTTCATTGAACCTCCTGACCCGAGTGTTCTCACTGATGAAGATTCCGGCGATGAAGACGCAGTAGGTCTTGTAGATAATTTATCAGCTTCCAATTAAGTGCTCAAGCAGAAATAAAATTACTGGACAATGAAAGAATTGGGGGTTCCAACAAGGACATTCAAGGTAGGGATGGCACACAAGCAATAAGATCCATAAATACTCAAACCACTGAGGAGTTTCAACGTCCAGATTTAAAAAATATTCAATGGATTCAACGAGATTTACAACCTAATACAATGGAGTTTGTTGAAGGCAACTATTCAAGTTATGCAAATGCTTCTCCTGTTGAGCTTTTTAAAATGTTTCTCGACAGCGAGATTATTATGATTTGTATTTAAAAATTGTGTTGATCCGAAGGTGACAAATGAAGAAATAAAATGCTTTTTAACAATTCTAATGCTAACTGGATATAACGAGCTTCCAGGAAAGAGATTTTATTGGGACTCGGAAGGAGATATGAGAAACGACCTCGTATACAACTCCATGAGGAGAAATCCCGTTTCTTGCACTTTGCTGATCACAATAATCCGGATCTGACAGATAAAATTGGAAAATTACGGTCTTTGATGGTTAAAGTTAAACGTAATTGTTTACGTTTGTTTGAACCAGAGGTAAATCTATGTTACGACGAAAGTATGGTAAAATACTTTGGGCGACATGGATGAAAAGAGTTTATCCGCGGGAAGCCCATACGCTTTGGGTATAAGATTTGATGGGGGGTATAATAGTAAATATCTTATATGTATAAGAAGGTATATTGTTAATTTTGAAATATATCAGGGGAACAATCCTCGTCGATGAGGAGTCTATGAGATGTACTTTGGAAAAGCAACAGCTGCCCTTGTTACTATGATCGATGAACTCATCCAAGCCAAGGGTTTTCGCCCTTACAGATTTTACTTTGATAACTTATTTACGAGTGTAAGCCTGTTGAAATATCTTAGAGACAATGGATCTCAAGGAACTGGGACAATGAGGGAAACAGAATTCATCGAAGGAATCATTCTTGATTGGTATAGTAAACCTACTAATTATGGGAGATCAACATATTATCATTCCAGGCACAGTCAAAGGACCAAAATCAATCTCGTTCTTGCCTTAAAAACCAGAGTTGAACCGATATGCCATGAGTCTCTAAAATTAAAAATCTTCATAAACTTAAGGAAATTTTACTTACAATTCATGTCCTTTCAAACTTCTCAATAAATTATTGTTCAACACATTACATACCAACCGATTAATGCACAACTCCAACAGCTTTTCGGATGATAACAATAGTGGTCTCTACGAAACGTTTCACTTTACCTACATGAATTTGACAACACTTATCCCCCTCGCAATCCCTCCCAAGCTAAATACTTTTCATTTCCATTGATCAAAGAAATATCAACCAAAGTCAGCAAACTTTTCCATAATTAACCAACAATTAAATTAGACTGGAACAATCAAGTGTCTGTTAGAGATCACTACAGTAGAACCAAAGATAGGTACGAAGTCCTTAAACAGTCAAGAGTGGTTCCCATATCGCATATCTTGCACGGGATGTACTGGGATATAGGCCAAACATCAAATGTTCTTAACAGCAGAGTATCAAAGCACAAGATTGTCGCTTGCTTAAAACCTGCAATGCACTATATCATCATCAAACTGATACGGGTCCTTACAAGGACTTTCACGACATAACAATCTTAAATAGGGAACCCAACTACTATAAAAGGGACTTTCTAGAAATGCTCGAAATTGCCGCAGAAAACCGCTCCATCGACAAACGAACTGACATAGAAGACCTAAGCATTATTCGTCGTTTGCTTAATTTCCCAAATTCGATTTAAACGTGGCGATGGCTGCTCCACTTTGACTATTTTAATATGTTTTGTACATCGGGCCGAATCATGTGACATCTGTGTAAAAGTTTTAATATTGACGTTTATATCTGAATGTTTTTCTCACAGCTTCCTGCCTTCACTTCACAAAACAGTTAGCAGTAAGTACCATTGTGCAGTTTATAACTCGCTCTGACATTCTCATAACATCTTTGTAGCCCTGAGAAAGATATTAAAAAATATCGAAAGCTTGGTAGCTGAATAGTTTTATTCTACCCAGACCGAATACTCAAGAACACTCTCACCTATTCTTATTTCAGAATGACGCAAGTAGCTTTGGCCTAAGTAGATCCCTTAAAATGGTTCTAAGTTCTCTTGACTGGAAGAGATCAAATTCACCATTATAACAAATCACTACTTGGTTATAGTGGCCACATAGAATTAGGGATCTAATTAGACGTATAGGTTGGGTTATACTCCTGCATAAATTAATACGATTTCGAGATCGTCTATCGGAAAGAAAGGAAAAGATCACGTTGTCCGAGACATTCTATTCCGTTTTGTGCCTGGTATTGAGGACGTGGGTGGGGCCGAAGTGGTTGAGGTCACTCGATGTTACCAAAGGATGATGGATGTGGTGGCAACTGATTCATCTAAATAAGCTGTAGAATAGATCATAGTTTAACTATCCTAATCTGAAGTTTTCCTGGTGAAACGAGGTTAGAAATTTTGCCCCGTGAAAAACAAAGAAATTACTTTTGACTGTAGAAAAATTGAGGCAATATATTGAACAGATCAAATTCACCATTAACCATATATACCTCACCCCATCTACCATATACCCCATCACCATATAACAGGTCACTATTCGGTTAAAGTGGTCACATAGAATTAGGGATCTAGTAAGACGTATAATCTGTTGGGCTATACTCCTGCATGCATCAATATGACTTCGAGACCGTCCATAACGCCCGATTCCTACTTGGAACTTGTATTTCCTGACAAATTCGGCACAGGAAAGGCGGTGTGACGTCTTGAAAGATTTCGACTAATGCTGCCACCTGTGAGTCGGAGGGTGAAGTTTCGGCGTTGCCACCTGTGAGTCGGTGGATGAAGTTCCGCCACAATACCCTCCTCCCAGTGACAACGACGACGGAGGATGTATGATGGGAGAGAAGCGAGGCTCTTTTTGCGAACTGAGGGGACGAAGTTGAGGAGCGACTAATGGTAGTTTTATTCCAACGTTGCTATTTTCAGATATCTGTAATACGTCGATGTCACTAATTAGACTCAAGTGAATTGTCAACTTTAACTTGGAAACGTGACGTCACAATTTGAGCTTTGACTTCTTGACATAACCTCACCCATTTAAAATAAAATAAATTTTAAGTAATTATATCTTTGCTTTGCATTAATTACTTTTTTTTCAAATACTTAAATCGAATGAAACTAAAACTTGCTGGAGAACTTCTATAATCATCATTCTTGATAGTGCAGCAAAAAAGAATTACCTTTCTAGACTACTTCAAAATCAGACAAAGGAGCATGGAAAAAGAAGGTTGGCGTTTACATTAGATAGGGTTGGAAGCTGGAATGGTATAAGATATTTAAACATTTATGGCGTGAATTCTGAGTCATATACGCCCTGGACTTGGAAATTTTGCACCAAATCCATATAAGTCAAGCACTTCTGTGCCTACAAGGAAATAACATTAACAAATTTTGATTATTGCTGTGGTCAGAGATCACAACTGTGCAGTGATAAATTAAGGGAAAATAATTTTTATAGGCTACCACAGCACAACCTTGGTGGTTGGTGAAGAATGTGATATTTAGAATAAATTAGAAATGTTCCTCCTCAAGTTAGTATAAAGATATTGTTACTTTTGAGATTATAATTGTTTCTCGAAGAATTCAAAACCAAAACCAAAACCTGTCTCTTAATGGGACACACATTTTATTATAACAAACACTTATTCAAAGATTTTCTTCAATACAATCTCACTGATACTGCTAGAATGTAAACACATTTTTAAATTATATAAGTGAATTAGGTACTTAAGTAAGTAAATAATATATGTTTAAAAATATATGCCATAAAGCTCTTTTCCTATATTCTTTTTAATATATCTTTGTCCTTTCTTTAAGTTATATACTACTTATAAGGAATGGCTTCTGTTTCCTTACTTGGCTACTTATTGGTCATTTCTATACTCTAGAACAACAAGAAAGGTATTAAGGTATTAAAAACATAACTTCAGTTAAACAATTACAAAAAAAGCAGAAATAATATGATTGGAACTAAGTTAAGCACCAATGAGAGGTATAATTCTTTAAATAAACATCTACTTAGTATCCTCCTTGGTTAAGTTAATCACTATGAAGCAAACATTGCAAAGTAAAGAGTGAAAGATAGAGTTGAAATATGGGCTACTTAACAGCTATTCCAATGCATTTTTCAACTGTACGTGAAGCAGAATTAGGGTCTGTGTAGGCAAAATCTGCAAAGTTCCAATTTTATTTAATTCCTGTATAGTAATGCAGCAATGTTATCCAATAGCTCCGACCTAGATATGGGAAATGTACTGCTTAGAACAACTCACTTTTGTTCCCTGCTAAAATATCTAACAAATATCACAGAAAAACGAATTTATATGCATTATAAGGTAGATTTTTTCCATTTGCGCCAAGTTGGATGACAGGTCAAATGCTGCATGAAACCTAGTAGGTATATTATGAACTTCCTACTATTTAACATTGTAACACCAATGCCTAGTGCTGTATCTAAACCCTTGAGGGCCAGAGTAGAACACACTTGCACTATTACAATACACACAATCCTCAGTGAAACAAGGCTGTTCAAGCATGTAGCTAATGCCCTGCCAGTTCTAGCAGTACTGTTACAATAACTTGGCCGAACTTATATCAGTACATAAAGAAGCTTGCATGACCTGGACATATGTTAATATTTTTGACTATCTTCTTTTTCTTAAGCTGAGTTTATCCAACATCTTTATCCATCAACAACTCAAAATTAAAAATATGAATATGAATAGGAAGCTGGGTAATCCTGCCTTTAGTCATGTTTTAACTTTCCTTATGCCTCATTTTGGAGCTTTACTGCTGCACTTATAATCCATAATTTTGGAATTCTTTGGCCTGGGTCATCACTGTTCGAAACATCTTCTGTTGTTTGCCGTTTAAGAAACGGAGGCTAGCAGAGCACTTGTAGCTGCAAATGTTGGTAAACCTTTTTTATAACCGCACAAAAGTAAATGTTTTGAATTCAACAATTTAATGTTTGAATTTAAGCTTTTCTTAACAAATTTAGATAACTACTACAAAAAAATAAAAGAAAATGTTGAAGAAATACTTCCAAACGCGTAAAATCCACTGATTGGGAGTTTGGGGCTTGTTTGTTTACATTGTATTGTACAGTAAGTACAGCACCTCCATCAACGACATTTGACATAACTGAAAATGGCAACGTTGGAATAAAGCTCCGATTACTCGCTTCTGCGAAGTTGTGTTGCTGGATGCTTATTCTATAGGAAAGAGTGAAAGTGAAAGTGAGAATTGCTGGCCAATGGAATTCGTCAACAGAATTTTTTGACCAATCAAGGTTGTCAAAATTCTCACTTTCACTTTCACTCTTTCCTATAGAATAAAGCCTCTGTTACTTGAGCGAGGTGAATGATGAAGGACGTGCCAGTGTTGCCGAGAATGGTACCATAGAGTGATGTGTGTGAGATTATTCCGCGTTGCAGTGAATGAAGAGAATTTGCTGGATGCTGCGTGCGGTGGGTATGAGATACTGCTCTGGTAGTCTCGTGGCGTTGATTGGGTGTGGTTTTTATCGAGGTCACCAATTATGGTGTTGTAAATGATGAGCCATGGATGGGAAAGGTATTCACAGAAGAGTTTTGTTATTCAGGGAGACACCACTGGAACGACCTGAAATTGTTATAGCCTATGTATGTGGTTTTGGCGTTTCGTCCCTATTGGACTCGTCAGTAAGGCGTGGTAGACCCATACTTTATACGCCGGGTTCATACTTGAAACTTGTATTTGAAGACAAATTCGGCGCAGGAAAGGCGTTGTGATATTATGAAGGATTTCGACTAATGCTGCCACCTGTGAGTCGGTGGATGAAGTTCCGCCACAAGATCACGGGTCACACTAATCTTACAAAGTACTTAAATGTAAACAAAACAATTTACTCATTTAATCATATCGTATTTATTATGTATAGAAAAGAACGCGTTCATTTCTACATTTTCGAATTTTTTCGTTATCTCTTCTGCATGTTCAAAAAATTATACTAGTCAATTAGGTCACCCAAATATTTGAATTTGTCCATTTATTCGATCACCTGATTGCTGATAACAATGTCAGTATGATTTCTAGGTTTGGTTGTATTATATCTGTTTTTAATTACCATGTATTTTGCTTTTTCTGTATTCAGGCTCAGTCCACTTTGTTCTACCCACCTGTGCAAGGTTCTCAATCCTTCATTCATCGTCTAGCCACTATCTCAGCAACATCCCTTATTGCATAAATCAGAGCATCATCTGCAAACAGTTAAATTTTGCATTTTTTAAAATGGTTATTAATGTCATATATAGACAATGTGTTTCCTCAAAAAGTACCATAGCCCCGACATAGATGGAAATGTATTCCTAGAAAAGATTTTTGTTATTCAGGAAAACATCACTGGGACGATCTGAGATAGTTGTAGTCTATATACATGGTGCTGGCGTTTCGTCCCGGGGTCTACCTTGGACTCGTTAGTAAGGCGTGGTAGACACCTGTCTTATATGCCGGGGTGAGAGTGCATAGTTGCAACTTGTGTTTGAAAGCAAATTCTGGAATTCTGGGCAGGAAAGGTGGTGTGATGTTACGAAGAATTTCGACTGATGCTGCCATCTATGTGCTGCGTTTGGTGGGTGTGAGAGAGTGGCTGCTCTGAGAGTCTCGTGGCGTTGAAGAGATCCTTGTTACGGCCTTTTTGCTTTAGTCGGGGGTCACGAATTATGACGTGGAATATGATGAGACACAGATGAGAACTGTATTCCCACAAAAGATTTTTCGTTATTCAGGGAAACACCACTGGGACGATCTGAGAGCGTTATAGCTTATGTATATGGTGTTGGCTTTCGTTGGCTTTCGTCCCGGGGTCTAAATTCTACTCGTCAGTAAGGCGTGGGATGGGAACTTGTATTTGAAGACAAATTCGGCGCAAGAAAGCCGGTGTGATGCTACGAAGAATTTCGACTAATGCTGCCACCTGTGAGCAGGTGGGTGGAGTTTCGGCGCTGTCACCTGTGAGTCTGTGGATGAAGTTCTGCCGCAAACTTTATATAAACATGTTTTGTTTACCATATACAGGATAGAAAAGGTTAGATTCTGAAATGGTTTTTAATTAATATAACGGCAACTCTGAAGATTTATACATAAAAAAGCTTCTCTTGTTTAAAAAGTCGATATCTGCAATATTTCTCCAAAAACAAACATTTTTATTGTGAAAAGTAACACGATTTTAATTAATCCGTTGTGTGCTTTAGAAACTAACCATTCATACCCTATATAAAGGAAACAAAGCATTTTTTAAGTTTTTGTGTTGTTTTCTAATGAAGATAAACAAATTTATAAGAACTTTACCAAACGCAAAGTTTGTCTTTAGCCTACAACTACGTGTATTAGTAGTAGTATATACCCAAGAACCATCTTTATTTCAACCTCTAGAATAACACTTTTCTTTCCTCATTTTTGCGCTTGTATTGTTGGATTATTTTTTCAATTCGCATGGTCGCTATAGTATTTTGGAATATGAAATTCTGGATAGATTGGTTTTATTCTTGAGTAATTTTTCTTCAATTTCTTTAATTTTTTTACATGAAAATGTCATTTGCTGTGATGGTTGTTTGTAATCAATATTTCCAAAACGTGGTTGATATCCGGGTGATACGAGAGAGATAAAAATTGCCTAAAGTTTTATGTGTATACATATTGATAATTAATTCAAGAAATAACAAATCTAAAGATTTCTACATAAGACAGGTACTCTTTTTGAAAGTCGATATCTGAAACATTTCTAGATAAAAATAGAATTTTATTGTGAAGAGTAATACTATTTTAATTAATAGGTCGTATGTTTTAGAAACTAAACCTTCATGCCCTGTATATGAAAAACAATAGTTATTTTCCTGACTAGTGCGGAAAGTTATACTTTCCCGCACGCTGTCTGCCGATGCCCGAACGACGCGAAACGGAATTCGGGCAGGTGACGAGTGGGAAAGACACTTTCCGCACGAGTTAGGAACAATATTTTTTCTACGAGCCCATTCATTGTAACATATACAAGGAATAAACATACAATACATAAACAACTTTATCTTCGTCAACAGTGTCACAGCTGAATTAATCAACAATCAATTGGTTGTTAAGACAAAAACTTGTCATAACGGTGTAATTGTTGGCGTGACGTAATGTTTCAGGCATGAATTGGAGACATTGGAATAAAAAGTACGTATATTATTTTCACGCCGTGCGAGAAAGTAAAGCTTTCGAAAACAAAATGCGTGCGGGAAAGTGATTTATTATGAACGCTTGTAGAAAAAACATTTTCCATCCATGTTTTGTTCCTATTTTGGATCCCAAAATAAGTGGTTACATGCATGGTACTATTTTCGGAAACACCTTGTATATATCCTACTTATTCCCAATTTTTGTAGGCACATTTGGTGTTTTTTAAAACTCTTTGAAAGCGCTTTTACCATTTATGTTCCCATTGAAAAATGGGATTTAATAAAATGGGATAAATAAAATAAACGACTCAACCATGCCTCATCACCAAAACTTTTAATTAATTTTAATTTCAATTACACATAATTGGAGGTGTTTATTAGAAAATTTCATCTAGAAGGCTATGACATTTTATCTGAAAAGGAAGGCGTAGGTAATTAAAGTAAATGGACTTCTGTTCCTTCATCCTTTCCTTTTGACATTTTAGGCCAAATAGATGACATTTTTAACCACTATTTCATCTAGGCTTGATAAAGATGTTTCTTCATTTACCTAAGGGTACAAATCTGCACCGATCGACGAAAGCGGCAAAAAACCGTCCCCTTCAGACACCTTACGTTAATCTATACCCACCTGCAAATTTGAGCACCCCATCGAAAAAAAAGCGAGAAACATTTTTTGACCTGCTTTTTATGGGGGATTTGTTGCGGTGTGTGAGTGTTTAGTAGCTATTTATCAGGTAGGTAAGAAGCTTTTGAGCTTTAGTCATTTTTTTTACCCTAGAGGTGTCACCCCATATAATAAAGCATGCGAGTTGAAATGTTTTTTTTTCGAACGGGAAAACTTGTTCAGGATATAATCTCCATCGGGTCAGGTTTTGATGTAATTTGATGACTTCCATTGATAAAAAGGGATAAATTGTTTTTTGCATCAGGCAATAGTTATTATACTTAGTGAAAAGACAACGAGTTTTTAAAGGACAAATAAACGGCTCTATGCAGTAATAGGCTACAGTTGTTTGTGGGTCGCAATCTGTGTGCAAACAAGGGATAAAATGATGTTAAAAACTCGACTCTTTCCCACCAAAATTAACCGAATACACAAACAATAAACCTACTAAACAAATAACTTATCTAAAAATAACAATTTTTGTTTTTTCTTGTGGTGCACTTTGAATTTGGTCGGGTAAATAGCAAAAGATATCAGCTCGTATGAAGGGCGGATGTCGATAGTCTATCTAAACAAAAAAAAGTCCAGATAAAAACGGTCTTATTGCTTCGAGACGGAGAAATAAAATTCCGTCTTTTTACCATGTGTATTCTTCGGGCAAATGGGCATGGATTTTCCCATAAAGTGAGTATATTACGGTTATTCAGCAAAACAAACAAAAACCCATCAAATCCAACCCCAATCAATATCTGCTGGGAAAAATAACAGCGATAGACCACATGGCCACTAAATATAAATAATATAACCAATGAAATAGGATAGGGGTGGGTGACACCATTTATGGCATTATAAAGCACAAAAGCTCGGCCATATCTTGATAAAAACAACGCGAAAGCTCGTTTTGCACATCAAGAACAATTAAATATAAGTGACGTTGGTCAGTAAAGCTAGTGGTACCGACGTACCCACATGACTAATTGTGTCTTTTGTGAGAGAAGGCAGGTTTTGATCTTCTTATTGAAATAGATGATAGTTAAATTGGAGATTGTTTTGTCCAGTATAACGTATAAAAAAAAATGAAATTTGTATATACGTATGTGGCTGAAGGATATTTAGTTTTATTACTATGACTAGAAACATGTAGGAGAAAGAAAAAGATAAAAGACATAAAAAAAATATGCTTTCAAAGACGTTTAAACTAGTGATAAGGATCGCGTATGAATAATTTTTGTTAAAATCATCATTCAGAGAAACACACTACTTATAATCGATTGTTCGCATGATTGAACGATTAACCAAATTGATTATTTCTAGTTATGGACATAGTCAATATATTTTCTTAATCGGATAGATCAAAATTCAAAATTTTCCATACAGTTATTCGAATCGATTAACAGTCCTTTAAAAAAAATTGGTCATAATCGATCAATAAATGAATGATTTTATTCGTTTATTAACATCTAATATTAACTTCATTACTACCGATTTGAATAATCAAAAAAAAAATTACTTGTTTTATTTTTTTTTATATATATTTCTAGTGAGTGGTACCGCAAGACAAGGTAATGCAAAATAGAAGTTACTTTTGTCTTCTCTCTAAAATGGAGATAAAACTCATCAAAACAAGACAAGACAGTGCCAAGAGAACGTGGCACCTTGTCTCGGGTCTTGTCTTGCCTCGCTCATGCGCCAAGAATTTTTGAACACTAAAAATGCAAATTAAAGGTTCTACTCAAAGCGTCTAAAAATATATATTTAGAGATTCTGGGAACTAAAATCGAACAAAAATAACTCATCTCATCAAAAAAATGACAATCTGGTGTTTTTTTTTTAGAAATTTCCCAACACGTACGAAAATGCAAATTTCTGAAAAATTCAAGTTAGGATAAAGGCCAAAAGTGGTTAAAAATTTACACAAAGCGTCTAAAAGTGCCAATTTGGAGTGTTGTGTGGAAAAACTCGGATTAAAACTAGGACTAAAGTCGATCAAAAATGACCCAATTCATCTAAAAATGTCAAGGTTGATGTTTTTTGCCTAAAATTAAGGTTAAAGCGGTGAAAATTACTCAAAGTGTGTAAAAATGCTAATTACGGGTTTCTTTGCAAATTGAGGTTAGGATTATGGTCGAAATGGGTTAAAATATGATGCAGGATGTCTAAAAATACAAATTTATGTCTTTGGGGAAATTCATATTAGGATTAGAACCAAAAGTAGTTAAAAATGTACAGAAAGCGTCTAAAAGTGCAAACTTGGAGTCTTGGGAGAAATTCAGCTTAGAATTAGGACTAAAGTCGATTAAAAATGACATATTTCTTCTGAATAAATATTTCTAAAAAATTTTATTTTAAAATTAAGGTAAAAATTGGCGAAAATGAATCAAAGTTTAAAAAAATGCAAATGAAAAGTTTTTGGGAAAATCAGGTTAGAATTAGTATCAAAATTAGTTAAAAAATGACCCAAACCGTCTAAAAATATAAGTTAAAAATTTTTGGAACCGAAAATGGATTATAAGTAACTCACCTCATGAAAAAATACAAAAGTTGGTGTTTTTTCGAGGAAATCATGATAAGATTAAGGAGAAAATCGTAACCTGAACATGTCTCAAGTGTGTAAAAATTAAATTTGAAGAATTTATAGAAACTCAAATTAAGATTATAGCCATAACGCTTAAAAATTACTCAAAAACGTCTGAAATTGCAAATTAAGTTTCTGGAAAAAATCAGGTTAAGATTAGAACCAAAAATGATTAAAATTTTACACAAAGCGTCGAAAAGTGTAGATTTTAGTAGTAATTCAGGTTAGAATTAGGACGGAAGTCGATTAAAATTAACACATCTCATGAAAAAATGCACAATTTGATGTTTTTGGAGAAAATCACTGTAGGATTAAGGGCAAAATCGGTTAAAAATTACTCAAAGCGTCTGAAAATGCAAATTAACAGTGACTGGAAAAATCAGGTTAGAATTGGGGAAAAACTCAGATTAAAACTAGGACCAAAGTCGATAAAAAATGATCCATTTCATCTAAAAATGACATGTTGTGTCATTTGATGTTTCTTTAGCTAAAGTTAAGATTAAAGTGTTGAAAAATGACTCAAAGTGTGTAAAACTGCTAACTTCAACAAAGAATTTACCAAAAATTTAAAAATTTACAGAAAGCGACTAAAACTGCATACTTGAAATGTTACTAAAATTTATTCAGAAGAAATGAGTCATTTTACTCGACTTTAGTCCTAATTCTAACCTGAATTTCTTCCAAGTTAGAATTAGGACTAAAGTAGATTCAAAATTACCCATTTCCTCTGAATACATTTTTTTACAAAAACTTATTCTATAATTAAGGTTAAAATTGGCGAAAATAAATCAAAGTTTTAAAAAAAGCAAATTAAATTTCATTTTGAAAATCAGGTTAGGCTTAGTGTCAAAATGAGTTAAAAAATAACTCAGAGCGTCTAAAAATATATATTTAATGTTTCTGGAACCTAAAATCGATTAAAATGTCTGAAATTGCAATTTAAGAGTTTCTGGAAAAACTCAAGGATTAGAATCAAAAATGATTACAAATTTACACAAATCGTCTAAAAGTGCAAATTTTGGTAGAAATTCAGGTTAGAACCAGTACTAAAGTCGAATACAAATGACATATTTCTCCAGAATAAATATTTCTAAAAAATTTTATTTTAAAATTAAGGTAAAAATTGGCGAAAATGAATCAAAGTTTAAAAAAATGCAAATGAAAAGTTTTTAGGAAAATCAAGTTAGAATTAGTATCAAAATTAGTTAAAAAATGACCCAAAGCGTCTAAAAACATAAGTTTATAATATTTGGAACCGAAAATGGATTATAAGTAACTCACCTCATAAAAAAATAGAAAAGTTGGTGTTTTTTCGAGGAAATCATGATAAGATTAAGGAGAAAATCGTAACATGAACATGTCTGAAGTGTGTAAAAATTAAATTTGAAGAATTTATAGAAACTAAAATTAATATTATAGCCAAAATCGCTTAAAAATTACTCAAAACGACTGAAATTGCAAATTAAAAGTTCTGGAAAAATTCAGGTTAGGATTAGAAACAAAAATTATTAAAACATTTACACAAAGCATCTAAAAGTGCAAATTTTGGTAGAAATTCAGGTTAGAATTAGGAGTAAAGTCGATTAGAAATTACCCACTTCATCTAAAAATGACAATTTTGATGTTTTTTGTACTTAGTATATAATTAATGTTTTTTTTTAATTAATAATAACCTAAAATTAAGGTTAAAACGGTGAAAAATCACTCAGTGTGTAGAAATGCTAATCAAGGGTTTCTCTACAAATTTAGGTTAGGATTAGGGTCAAGATGGGTTAAAATATGACACAGGAGGTCTAAAAATGCAAATTTGTGTCTTTGAGGAAATTCATGTAAGGATTAGAACCAAAAGTAGTTAAAAATTTACAGAAAGCATCTAAAAGTGCAAACTTGGAGTCTTGGGAGAAATTCAGATAAGAATTAGGACTAAAGTCGATTAAAAATGACACATTTCTTCTGAATAAATTTTTCTAAAAAATTTTATTTTAAATTAAGGTAAAAATTGGCGAAAATTAATCAAAGTTTGAAAAAATACAAATGAAAAGTTTTGGGAAAATCAGGTTAGAATTAGTATCTAAATTAGTTAAAAAATTACCCAAAGTGTCTAAAAATATAAGTTTAGAGTTTTTAGAACCGAAAATGGATTAAACGTAATTCACCTCATGAAAAATTACAAAAATTGATGTTTTTTTGAGGAAATCATGATAAAATTAAGGAGAAAATCGGTGAAAATGTCTCAAGTGTGTAAAAATTAAATTTGAAGAATTTATAGAAACTCAAATTAAGATTATAGCCATAACGCTTAAAAATTACTCAAAACGTCTGAAATTGCAAATTAAGTTTCGGAAAAAAATCAGGTTAAGATTAGAAGCAAAAATGATTAAAATTTTACACAAAGCGTCGAAAAGTGTAGAATTTAGTAGTAATTCAGGTTAGAATTAGGACGGAAGTCGATTAAAATTAACTTCTCATGAAAAAAATGCACAATTTGATGTTTTTGGAGAAAATCACTGTAGGATTAAGGGCAAAATCGGTTAAAAATTTCTCAAAGCGTCTGAAAATGCAAATTAACAGTGTCTGGAAATGTCAGGTTAGGATTAGGGAAAAACTCAGACTAAACTAGAGCTAAAGTCGATCAAAAATTATCCACTTTATCTAAAAATGACAGTTTTTATGTTTTTTTTAGCTAAAGTTAAGGTTAAAGTGTTGAAAAATGACTCAAAGTGTGTAAAAATGCTAACTTCAACAAATAATTTACCAAAAATTTATAAATTTACAGAAAGCGACTAAACTGCCTGCTTACTTGGAATGAACTAAAATTTATTCAGAAGAAATGGGTCATTTTTAGTCGACTTTAGCCCTAATTCTAATCTGAATTTCTTCCAAGTTAGAACTAGGATTAAAAATTAGCCATTTCTTCTAAATAATTTTTTTTACAAAATTTTCTTCTAAAATTAAGGTAAAAATTGGCGAAAATGAATCAAAGTTTTAAAAAAAGCAAATTAAAAGTTCATTTTGAAAATCAGGTTAGGCTTAGTTCCAAAATGAGTCAAAAAATAAGTCAAAGCGTCTAAAAATATATATTTAAAGTTTCTGGAACCTAAAATCGACTAAAACGTCTGAAACTGCAAATTAGAAGTTTCTGGAAAAACTAAGGTTAGGATTAGAATCAAAAATGATAAAAAAGTTACACAAATCGTCTAAAAGTGCAAATTTTGATAGAAATTCAGGTTAGAACTAGGACTAAAAGTCGATTAAAAATTACCCATTTCTTCTAAAAATTACAATTTTTTAATACTTTTTGGCTAAAATTAAGGTAAAAATTGGTGAAAAAATAGTTAAAGTGTTTAATATTGCAAATTTAGAGTTTCTGGACAAGTTTAGTTGGACAACAAGTCTTTGGAGAAGAGAGTTCAGGATAGAATTAGGGCCAACAAGTTGTTAGAAACGTACACCAAGCGTTTAAAACTGCAAATTTGCAGTCTTTGTGTTTGCCTTTTGAGAAATATGGGATACATTTAGGACTAAAGTAATAAAATAAATACCCATGTCTTCAAATTACAATAATAATGTTTTTTTGGCTAAAATTAAGGTAAAAATTGGTAAAAATGACTCAAAGTGTAAAAAAATGCATATTAAAAGTTTCTAGACACATTCAGGTTAGAATTAAGATCAAAACAGGTTAAAACATGACAGAGAGGGTCTAAAAATGCAAATTTGCGGTCTTCGGAAAAGTTCAAGCTAGGACTAGAGCCAAAAGTGGTTAAAAATTTACAGAAAGTGTCTAAAAGTGCAAACTTGGAGTCTTGGGAGAAATTCAGGTTAGAATTAGGACTAAAGTCGATAAAAAATGACCCGTTTCTTCTAAAAATAAATCTAAAATCTAACTAAAATTAGGGTAAAAGTTGGCAAAAACCGTTCAAAGTGTAAAAAAATGTAAATTAAAAGTTTCTAGACAAATTCAGATTAGGATTAGCGTCAAAATGGGTTAAGACATGATACAAAATGTCTAACAATACAAATTTGCGGTCTTTGGAAAAGTTCAGGTTAGGGTTAGAGACTAAAGTGGTTAAAAATTTACACAAAGCATTTAAAAGTGCAAGTTTTAAATCTTTGGATAAACCCAGATTAGAACTAGGACGTAAGTTGATTAAAAATAAACCATTTCTTCTAAAAATGACAATTTTAATGTTTTTTGTCTAATATTAAGGTAGAAATCGGTGAAATATGCCTTAGGGTATGTAAAAATATAATTTTAGAGTTTCTGGAAAAATTCAGGTGAAGATTAGGGTCAAAACATGACACAAGGTGTCTAAAAGTGTAAACTGGGAGACATTCAGTTTATAATTAAGCATAAATTTAATTTAAAATCAGCAATTTCATCTAAAAATGACAATTTTGATGTTTTTGACTAAAATTAAGATTAAAGCGGTAAAAAGTAACTCTGAGTGTCTAAAAATGCAAATTAAGTGCTTCTCGTTAAGATTAGTATGCAAATGAGTTATAATATGGCACAAGGTATCTGAAAATGCTAATTTGGAGTTTTTGGAGAAAATTAAGTTAATATTGTGGCCAAAAGTGGTTAAAAATTCAAGCAAAGCGTCTGAAAGTGAAAATTTGGAGTCATTAGAGAAATTTAACTCAGAATTGGCACTAAATTATATTAAAAATGACATATCATGTCAAAATGGCCATTTTTGTGTTTTCTTTTTGGCTAAAATTAAGGTAAAAGCGGAGAAAAATAATTCAAAGTGGGTAAAAATGCAAATTAAGAGTTTCTGAACAAATTCAGGTTAGAATTAGATGAGTCAAAATGGGTTGAAACATGTCACTACGTGTCTAAAAATGCAAATTTGGTATCCTTGAGAAAGTTCAGCTGAGGATTAGAATCAAGATTAGTTAAAAGTTTACAAAAAGTCTAAAAGTGCAAATTTGAAAGCTTGGGAGAAAGTCAAGTTAGAATTAGGAATAGTCAAATTAGAAATGACTTATTTCTTTTAAAACTGACAATTTTAACCCTTTTTGGCTAAAATTAATGTCATATTTGGTAAAAAATGACAGTGTGTAAAAATTCAAATTTAGAGTTTCTGGACAAATCAGGTTAGGATTGGAGTTAAAATGGATTAAAACATAACCGAAATGTTAAAAAATAGAAATTTGGAGTCTTTGTAGAAATTCAGATTAGGACTAGGGCCAAAAGTGGTTAGAAATTTACACAAGGCGCCTAAAAGTGCAAATTTGGAGTCTCTTGAGAAATTCAGGTTAGAATTAGGACTAAAATTGTATAAAAATGATCCAATTTTTCTGAAAATAACAATTATAATGTTTGCTGACTAACATTAAGATAAAAATTGGCAAAAATGGATCAAAGTGTAAAAAAATGCAATTTAATAGTTTCTGTCCAAATCATATAAGGATTAGCGTAAAAATGCGTATTCGCATGCAAATTTTCAATCTTTAGAGAAATTGAAATTGCAACTAAGACTGAAGTTGATTAAAAATAAACCATTTCTTCCAAAAATGACAATTTTAATGTTTGTTAGCTAAAATTAAGGTAGAAATCGATAAAAAGTTACTTAAAGTGTGTAGAAATGCAATTTTAAACTTTCTGGACAAATTCAGGTTAAGATTAGGGTCAAAATGGGTTAAAACATGACACAAGGTGTTTAGAAGTGCAAATTTGGAGTCTAGGGAAACATTCAGGTTATAATTAGGCATACATTTGATTTAAAATTAACCATTTTCTCTAAAAATGACAATTTTGATGTTTTTTAATAAAATTAAGATTAAAGCAGTGAAAAGTAACTCAGAGTGTCTAAAAATGTAATTTAGGAGCTTTTGGATAAGATATTACTCAAAATGAGTTAATACATGACACAAGATGTCTTAAAATGCTAATTTGGAGCCTTTGGAGAAATTTAAATTAGGATTGTGGCCAAAAGTGGTTAAAAATTCACGGAAAGCGTCTAAAAGTGCCAATTTGGAGTCGTTAGAGAAATTTAAGTTAGAATTGGCACTAAATTAGTTTAATAATGAACCATTTCATATCAAAACGGCAATTTTTGGTGTGTTGTTTTGCCTAAAATTAAGGTTAACGCGGTGAAAAATAATTCAAAGTGCGTAAAAATGCAAATTAAAAGTTTTTGAACAAATTCAGCACAGCTAAAAATGCAAATTTGGGATCCTTGGGGAAGTTCAGGTTAGGATTAGAACCAAAGGTAGTTAAAAATTAAAAAAAAAGTCTAAAGGTGCAAATTTGAAGGCTTGGGAGAAAGTCAGGTTATAATTAGGGCTAAAGTTGATTAAAAACGAACCATTTCTTCTAAAAATAAAAATTTTATTGCTTTTTCGGCTAAAATTAAGGTTAAAAGCGTTGAAAACTGACTCAAATTGTATAATAATGCAAATTTAGAGTGTTTGGACAAGTTCACTTTAGGAGTAGAATCAAAATTAGTTAAATCATGACACGAGGGGTCTAAAAATGTGAATTAAGAGTCTTTGGAGAATTTCAAGATAGGATTAGGGCCAAAAAGTGGTTAGAAATTTGCACCAAGCGTTTAAAAGTTCAAATTTGGAATTTTTGTTTTCGCTTTTTGAGAAATTCGGGATAGAATTAGGATTAAAGTAGATAAAAAATACACATATCTTCTAAAAACTGCAATTTTTATGTTTTTTGGCTAAAATTAAGGTAAAAATTGGAAAAAAATGACTCAAAGTTTAACTAAATGCATATTAAAAGTCTCTAGACAAATTCAAGTTGGAATTAGGATCAAAACAGATTAAAACGTGACACAAAGTGTCTACAAATACAAATTTGAGGTCTTTGAAAAAGTTTAGATTAGGATTAGAGCCAAAAATGATTAAAAATTTACACACGGCGTCTAAAAGCGCAAATTAGGAATTTTTTGAAAAATTCGGGTTAGAATTAGGACTAAATTCAAATAAAAGTTACCCAGAAGTTTAGTACTTTTTGGCTAGAATTAATGTTAAAGCGGTGAAAAATTACTCAAAGTGTGAAAAAATGCTAATTAAGGGTCTCTCTACAAATTCAAGTTAGGATTAGGGTCAAAATAGGTTAAAGCATGACATAGATATCTAAAAATGCAAAGTTGTATCTTTGAGGAAGTTCAAGTTAGGATTAGAACCAAAAGTAGTTAAAAATTTACAGAAAGTGTCTAAAAGTGCAAATTTGGAGACATTAGAGAAATTTAAGTTAGAATTGGCACTAAATTAGATTAAAAATTACCCATTTTATATCACAATTGCAATATTGGTGTTTTTTTTGCCTAAAATTAGGGTTGAAGCGGTGAAAAATAATTCAAACTGGGTAAAAAGTCAAATTAAGGGTTTCTGAACAAATACAGGTTAGAATTAGAGGAGTCAAAATGGGTTAAAACATGACACTAAGTGTCTAAAAATGCAAATTTGTAATCCTTGGGGAAGTTCAGGTTAGGATTAGAACCAAAAGAAGTTAAAAATTTACAGAAAGTCTAAAAGAGCAAACTTGAAGTTTGGGAGAAAGTTAGGTTAGAATTAGTACTAAAGTCAATTAAAAATAACCTATTTCTTTTAAAAATGACAATTTTAATGCTTTTTTGGCTAAAATTAAGGTCAAAAATGACAGGGTGTAAAAATGCAAATTTAGAGTTTCTGGACAAATTAGGTTAGGATTGGAGTTAAAATAGGTTAAAACATGACACAAGTATCAAAAAATGGACATTTGGAATCTTTGGAGAAGTTCAGGATAGGACTAGGGCCAAAAGTGTTTAGAAGGCGCCTAAAAGTGTAAATTCGGAGTCTTTTGAGAAATTCAGGTTAGAATTAGGATTAAAGTCGATTAAAAAATATAGAAATGACGCAGTTCTAAAAATGACAATTTTGATTCCTTTTGGCTCAAATTAAGATCAGAATCGGTGAAAAATTAATCAAAGTGTGTAAAAATGCAAATTTGTCTTAAGAAAAATACCACAAAAATCTAAAAATGCAAATTAGGAGCTTCTGGACAACTCAGGTTAGAATTAGCATCAAAATGAGTTGATATGACACATTGCGTCTAAAAAAAAGCAACTTTCGAGTCTTTGAATAAACTCAGGCTAGAATTAGGGCTAAAACCAACTTAAAAATTAACCATTTAATTTTAAAATGTGACTTTCGATGTTTTATGAGAAGATTATGCTAAGATTAAGGCCAAGATCTGTGAAAAGTTACTCAAAGAGTGTAAAAATAAAAATTTTAATTTTTTGAACAGATTCAGATCAAAATTAGGATCAAAATGGGTTAAAACATGGCACAAGTTGTCTAAAAATTAAAATTTGGAGTCTTTGGAGAAGTTAAGGTTAGGTAATTATAGTTATCGTGGTTAGCAGGTTTAGGACAATGAAAAATCCTTTTAACTCGAAAAACGGCCTACGTATTGACGTATAATTCACGTCTTCTTCAATGCTATAACACATATAAAAGAAAATACTAGTTAATCAAATCTGAATCGAGCAAACATGATAATCTACATACGCTCGTTTCTGTTTTGATTAACTAGTGTGTATTATAGCCCTGAAAAAGACGTTAATTATACGTCGAAACGTAGGCCGTTTTTCGAGTTACAAGGGTGTCTTATTATCTTAAACCTGCTAACCACCATAAGTGTGTGCTAACCACCAGAAGTGCTTAAATACGCGAATCATTATCATTATGATATGTAATTTAAAAAAAGTGGTTAGAAATTTACACAAAGCGTCTAAAAGTGCAAATTTGGAGTCATTGGAGGAACTCAGGTTAGAATTAAGACTAAATTTGATTAAACATTACCCATATCATCTCAAAATGGCAATTTTGATGCTTTTTTGCTGAACCTAAGGTTAAGTTTGTGAAAATAACTCAAAGTGGGTAAAAGGGCATATTAAGAGTTTCTGGACATAATCACGTCGTCGCAATGCAACTTTGGAGGTTTCTTTTTTAATTTAGTTAGAATTAGGACTAAAATCGATAACAAATTATTCACTTCATCCAAAAATGCAAAACTTAATGTGTCTTTGAGAAAGTTACGCTAGGATTAAGGCCAAAATCGGTGAAAAGTGACGCAAAGCGTGTAAAAATACAAATTTGGATAGTTTTTGATATTTTTTGAAAAAGTGGAGCTAGGATTAAGGGCAAATTATGACTAAAATTGATTAAAAATGAGCACACAATAATTTCCGCACAAGACAGAATTCTTTCTTTCTTTCTTCTTCGAGATATTTATTAAAATATTGCCGTGAAAAATAGCAATAAAAAAGTTGAATGAGAAAATAAATTTTAAACCTTACTTAAAAGAAAATCACATTGTTAAATTGGGTATAAAAAGTGCTCGCATATGCATTATGTACTTTATTTTTCGGAATATATGAAAAAGTAAAGTTGATGGTGGTTTTTCAATAACGAAACGTTGGAATTAATAAAGGTCATCTCGTATAGCTTTAAACTCACTTTTACAAACACCATGTATGCGGTTTTCCCAAGTGGTAATGTCATTCTATTTTAACCCAATTCGTAGCTTTTACCATTTCCGAGATCCCCATGCAGTGCATCTTCATCTTAGACGTACTGTATAGGTGGATAGGCAAACAACTTAAGTAACCTTAGTACATGACATATATTTTGAAAGTTCAAACTACCGAAATCAGCGTCACTTTGGTTGGACTTTGTTTTCTGCACTTATAGAGTTATTTTTATATAATCCATTGAATCGCTTATATAAAAGTTACAGTTGACATAAGATTTTTAGCTTTTTAGGCTCTGGAATTTAGTTAAAAGATTCAATTTTTATATGAGGCGATTTTTTAACCATTTCTATGTGGAATTGATGTGACTATGAAAGAATAACTTGAAAACACAAAAAGGAACGTTTTTTTGCACAAAAGACCCTTTTGAACCTTTATGCAGTTAATAATTACTTGGCTCTAAAAAAATTCTCCAGAAAGAATATAAATCATCGGGGCTCGATGGCAGTGGCACATAAAGAAGTATCAATCAGTAGGGCGGTCAGTCAGTCATTTTTAAAAAATGTGCGTCGCACAATGTGGCCCATAAAAGTCCATAATGAGTGCGAAAACGTAGAAAAAGGCCGACAGTAGTCCCATAACTCACTTTGTTGGGGCTTTGTCCAAACGTCTCGCTTTTTAACTTTAAAAAGAGAGGCCCGGTGATTAACTGCGTTTATTGACATTACGCAAAATGTGGGACGTTTTTAGTACCTCTTTAGGGAGAAAGTGTGGCTGCTTCTCGGAAGGACAATTCACATGTTCTTCGATCAGATATTTCTGAAGGAAGTTGAGTTTTTAGCGAACTTCTGAAACCGCTAGTAGTAGAGAAAAAAAAAACACTAAAAGCCCATTCGAAGAAGGCCGCGCAACGGGGTTACAAGGGGGAGCGTTTCCCCCACGAAGCCACATCATCAGTGATAGCCGTCGATATGTGTTTTAGTATCGAACGGTAATAAAATCTAAAATGGCTGCTGTCGCGTCCGTCGTACACCATCCGCATCCCCAAAGGAAGTCTCCCCCATTTACCATCAACCAGGGGCGTATCAATAAAAAAAATAATCAGAAACAGGACGTTCGTGTCAATTGAATGATGATGGTCCACCCCTGATACCGATCAGTGTGACTCACGTGGGGGTGTATGTCACTTTATAAAACGAAGATCTTATGGCAGATGTGTGTAGGGAGGGAAATCAAATATAAATTGCATCCAGGTATAGTATATGGTATTTTGGTCTTTTCTGCATTTTGATGGAAGTTCGGTTTGGCACGAGCTGCATTTTATTCTAGAGAATCGCCGTGTTCGAGTGCTTGCCACTTAGAGAAAACATATGGAATAGACATTAAAGGATCGAAACGAGGAGACTGATGACGCTTCCACACGTGTTTTGGAATAGGATACAGCGTCTTTGTGGGCTACTTTTTTTTATGCAAGAAGTGAAATTCGATAGGGTTCAGGCAATTATATGAGAAAGGAAGCGCAATTGTTGGTCGCTTGATAATAATTTTAAAAAAATGGAAAAATTTTTAAAAAAGAAATCAGCTTTTGTGTTTAGAATCCATATCACGACATGACTTTGGAATTTTTTAGAATACAGGATTTTTAGCTATAAAAGTCATTAAAGAGACAGATCGTCATAGTCCGATTCATAGTCGAATTTAGCCTACTTTGAGTCGAAATTAGGCCTACTAGCCTTAGCTAAAAATACAGTTAGGGCCAGTGGCGGATCCATGGAATGGGCCTCTTTTTTCGACTCCTTTTAGATTTGTTTGGGATTTACGTTTGACTGACTGATAAACGCAAATGCACAATTAAAAATATTCATTTTGACGACTTTTGAAAACGACCTTCGAAGGGGACTATATCCAAAAATATTGCACCTACGGAACTTCCGATGGTGGGAGGTGAAGGAGGACACTTTGGACATTTTCGAAAATGTCTGTGTATTGCCCTAATAAATAGTTTTCAACTTAATACATGAAATATTACCAGTTCACAAGTACCGGCTTTTTAAGACGCTATCAATGTAAGACAACTTTTAATTCCCATTGTTTGTTTCAATTTTCACCCACCAATAACGTACTTATCAAACGTAAAGCTAACATCTAAAAAACCTGGTGTTCAGGTTGCAGCTTTAACATTTGACTTGAAGTTACGTTAGCTGTAACTGAAGAAACACATTGAAGAACCAGTAATTAGAAAAAATTGTTAGAATCATCAACTAATTGCACATGTGTTCCATATTCGTAAAAAAATAAGTTTTATCAGAAAATTTTTGAACCATTTGCACGCCCAGTTACCTGCAAGGAAGAACAAATATATTTCTTTTTCTAAAAACAAAAAAGTCTCTAGATAGATACTTCGAAATGCAAGTCAAATTCGATCAAAATTTTCAAGATTTCTTTTTAAGGGTATCAAACCCTTTTTAGGGTTAAACCTTAGAAATGGTTTGATGCCTTTTTAAAGGTTTGATCTTCCAGTATTGGAACAACTTGGCAATACCTTGTGGAAATTCCTGGTTGCCTAACCACTACATAATTTCAATGGAAGGAAGGTTTCTACGAACAAACTGTTGGTGTAGCTATGGGCAGCCCCCTTAGTCTAATAACAGGCAACTATTTTATGGACATTTTTGAGGCCAAAGTGTGGAATGACGCCTACCATTTTTGGATGTTTTAGTATTAAGGAGGCCGAATGGGAAGCTTGCGCATACCGTTTATAGAAAACCAACACACATTGACCGATACCTCAATAACGGAGCAAATCATTATCACAGACAGAAAAAGGGTGTCATAAAGACTGTCTGTGAGATCCAAGAGAATTTGTGAGCTGGCTAAATTGGAACGGAAAATCTGAAAAGAGCCTTTGGTTGGAATGGATACAGCAAACACGAGTTCGATAGGGGTCCAAAGAACGTATAGCGCAGGGAAGGAACAACGGGAGAAGATGAAGAAAAGCGCGGATGGACTTGTCTACCATACATCCACAAAGTAACGGACAGCATCGGCAGGCTACTGGAAACGCACAATGTTAAAACTGTCTTTAAAACCACTCGTACAACACAAAAGAGCTTGAGATCAGCCAAAGACCGCAGAGATCCCCTAGGTGGCTCGGAGTCATTTGCACCACAAAACGCAGTGTCAACACGAGGATTACGGAACACAAGGGAAGTTGCAGTCTGGGACAAACACAAAAGTCAGAAGTAGCAGAGCACGATCTTTCCGAAGGTCACGACATCCTTTTCAATGAGGTGAATATCTTATACCACTCGCAGCGTTTCTATCCAAAACTAACGAGAGAGACCTTTGAGATCTTTAAACACGAGAACAATGTCGGACACGAGAACAACACGGAAGTTCTACTACATACTTCAAGTGCGCCGAAACCCCATGCCACCACTACCCCCACCCCAGTCCCTCCGCTGCAGCGCCACCACGAGGGAATAAATATCACAGAGCTCACTACAGTGGAATCAGTCAACGTCGGAAAGCACGGGATACCACTTCTCCCATTGCCTAATCGCCTTTGATAATGTCTACCGAGCTGTAGACGAAACGTCAGGAAGAAATTCCATTGGACCACGACTTCAAAGCCCGAGAAACACTTTAGATTGTATTTTGGCCATGAAAGCCTTCACAACCCTGCAGAAGTTTTAATGGCTTTGAGGGCTACATAGATAGGCTACAAAATTTTATTAATTACGTCGACGTTTTGGTAAGAAATGCGCAACTTTTTCCTAATTTTACTTATCGTGTAGTTTTTACCCTTTTGGAAATTTCAATGGTGAGCATTGTAAAAGTGACTACCTTGTATAATATAATTAGTTAAAATCTTATTGCTTATTCACACCATGCATTTATGATCTTCTTTGTAAATTGTGTAATTGCGAACGTAAATTTGTAGCTGTTGGTAGGTAGCAAAAATTAAAAATAGATTTCTTCAGCTCAATGTCACATGCCTCATGGTGTTTTGTATTATTGAAATTAGCATCTTAGCAGCGATAAAACCTTCTCCACCAGTTTTGTTTAGCTAAAAAATACTCCATTGACGTAAAACTTTAAATCTGAAATGGATTTATTAGACAACACTCCGTTAAAAACGCGCTAATGACCCGAATGACTCGAATTTTTTATTCGATATGACGTCAATTAATTTGTTGTCCTCTTTGAAAATCTATTTTTAATCGACTTCCATATTTGAACGAATATAAATAAATTTTATGAACTGATAAGCACGTAACGCAATAAAAAAAAACTTTTTGTGTTAGACTTCACGTAAGAATACCTGTATGAAATAAAATAAACATTGCTTTAGGATTTTGATGAACAAGTGTAGGTGTATAATTAACTACTAAATAACGTTGCAAATTGCTAAAGTTTAGAAATACCTCTTAGTAGCAAGATGTACAGGGTGGCGCTTTTTCGGTGGATTTATGGGGTATTGGCAAAACCGTAATAAATAGACAAAATCTTAAATTAAAAGTCTAAAACGGGCTTGTTATTCCGTGAAGTGCAAAAAAGGTTATTAAAGCCACTTCCTACCTAACCAACTCAAGTCTAATGAGGATATAAAAGTTTTGCTGTTGGTAAATGAGTGTACACATATCCATTACCTTCCTTATGTTACTTGTGAAATAATTTTCTGGGCAATAAATATTTTTTTTTAATTATTCTTATTTCATATAAAAAAAAAGATGTCTCATTAATAAAAGCGGTTGGCCTTGTATAGATTGAGTGTGTGAGTGACTCCTGTATATACATATTTTTTATATTAATACATAAAAAAAAAACGCAAAATGTAGCAAAAAAGCGGATAGAAGCCACACTATATATTTTCATTCAAGTCAGGAAAACGTATTACATTTGTCCACTAAACTTCTGTTTAATTTTAATTAATTCTTTTATGTTACGGTAGTTCGACATAGACGACAAGAATAGAAGATAGTACCTACTGAATATAATCAGTCAACATTCGCCATCTGGCGGAAAGCAGACAAGAAAATGAAGCATCTTCAGAACAATAGTTCATTCCTTCAATTTAGATGAAACCATTTTTTTCTAGCGTTCATATATGGTGTGACATCTCAACCAGTTTTAATCACCCCTATTTAACCAAACCATTCAGAAAAACAGACTTTAATAGTTTATACATAAATATCCTGGGCTGAAGTAAGCGTAAGACTAATCTAAGATATTCAAACAATCAATCAATCGAAGCCAATTGGGGCCATTTTCTGCAATCCGATTGGTATCAAACTTGCTTCCAGTATCAACGTTCTAAAGCGTCTTATTTCCATACCTCAGCTGTTGTGGGTCCATTGTTACCACCTTCTTACCGGATAGACATGTCCATATTGATTTAGTTGCTCCACAGTAACAGGTTTTCACATTGCCCAAAAGCAAGAACTTGAAGATCAAAAAGCGCCAAACAAATTTTCAATTATTCAGTATGAAGGTTCGGAATCCTTTTCTGATTCACGACAGACCAAAGTTATCAGTGCGAATTTTACCTACTTAAAATCTAAATCGTTTGATTGGTACGACTCACATTCACACAACTGCTTATCACCCAGCGGCCAATGACATGATAAAATGTTTTCATCGTCAACTCAAGGCAAACCTGTGATGCCATGACTAAGTGGTCATGGCATCAACATGACCAAAGTGTTGATGATTCTGTGGTCAGGTACACCCAAGTGGTGGGTATCCCATCGGAATTTAAAGAAAATCTGAATGCTATTCTAGTAGAGAAAATTATGATGTAGACCTTCGCCCTACTGAATATCACCGCGATGGTGACTCAAAAACGTTCGTTTCTCAAAAAGATCTACAGAACACCAGCCACGTGTTTGTGGACCACAACTAACAGAACAGATTCCGGCAGCGTTTCTACGATGGTCTGTTTCCAAATTGTGACCAAATCAAATCCACATACCGGAGAACCTGAGAGACACGGTACATCAGAGCAAATTTCACCATACCTGTAACGTTGCTATAAACCACAGACCAGTGGTATCTACCGCTGGAGAACATTGCTGAGCCAAAACATACCCCGTGTGCATCAGAAAACGTCATGTAGAAGGCTACGAATTTTTGACACAAAAGGATGACGTAATGAAAATAAGTGGACTTTTGTTCCTTCATCTTTTCGTTTTTAAGTGAAAGCCCCCTACTTTGCAACCTGCTGCTTCCCCAGAGCCACCAGGCAGACATGAAGAAGATCTGATGAAAGAGTTTGTTTTCCAGAAAGGTTCCTAACTGGATTGTCGTGACTCCCCACTGGCATGGGGAATGATGTGACTCTATTTATTTCTTATTTCTCACAAACCTTCAATGGTGTAAATATACTGTTGCTGCAATTTCCATACCATTAAGTTACCAAATTGTTCAACCGAAGATATATACAGTAAACTTGATGAACCAAATACCAAATTTAGCACCACAATTTTATCTTTTCAAAACCTAGAAATAGTCCATTTTTCTCTCTCAAAATGACAAAAAGAATTGGAGTTGAATTGTTTTTGACCTTGAATTAATCTTTTCTTTTGCGTAAAAAATTGAGTAAATGAGAAAGTCTGGCTTTTTATTATTGTTATTACATACAGGGTGTTTTTTTTTTAGATGGGCCATAGGAATTTCCTTGCAATGAAGTTTGATGTTTTTTTTTTTAAATCAGCCATAGCAAATTTATAGTAAAATAACCTGAAAGGTAGACCATTATTGAGTATGCTGGTATTTTTCTATTGACATTTATTGTTTGACATGATGCGTTGTTATTGAACTCCAGCAAAAATGTACACATTAAAGGTTAAGAAATTTATGTTTTCGCAATACTCCTCTGGGTCGAGTAGCAGGCCTAAAAAGAGATAATGAAAGAATACCAAGGCTCTTCATTCTACAAAATTCATGTCAGACAGCAGCGTCAATTTAAAAACACCACCCACCATTCTTAATTATGGTCTACCTTTCAGGTTATTTTGCTGTAGTATTCGCTATGGCCCATTTGAAAAAAAAACATCAAACTTCGTTGCATAGAAATTCCTATGGCTCATCTTAAAAAAAAACACCCTATATGTGCATTTGTAGAGCATTACGGTTTTTCCACCGTTGTAAAAAAAAATACAAGATCCTAAATTCAAAATCATAAAAACTGTTGCGTTTCCGTCACATTCGTCAGACGAATGAAAACCGCCAGAAAAATGGTTGTGACAAATTTTTAACCAATCACAAGTTTGCATTTAGTCAAATTTGGACACGTCGGACGTTTTGTCATTTAACGGACGAATACGTTACAATGCGGCTTACGACTATTGTTAGAAAAATCTTAAATTTTATCGTAGTTTTGTCGTATGTAAAAAATTACTTGAACTAACCTTGAACGAAAAATGTTTCAAAAAGATATTTTTAAAAGTTTTCTATCAAGGATACTACGATTTCTAGATCGTTCTCTGTACAACCTCAATCTCCTCTTTCAAACTTTACATAATACAAACTCAACCACCTAATTTAATGTTGACATATTTAGATAACATAAATTCCAATAAGATAAAAAAATACCAGGAGATCAAAGTATTTAAAAAATCTCGACATCATCGACTAATAAAGTGAGTCATAAAACACTAAATTTAACTTTTCTAAAGATATTGGGCAAACAATAGCGGCAAAAAAATCCATTTGTGCTGTCTATTTAATAAGGATAAAACTATTTACTACATAAAAATGGTAGTCATGTTCAAAATTAATATTATTTTTCTACTTGTTGTTGGATTTAGAACAAAAAACTGGATTGACCATTCCAGAACAGCTAATTTTGATAAACTTCTTGAGGGTCAAACAAACGGTGTAGTCAAACATACAGAATTCTCTGGTTTTATACTGAAACAGTGAACAAGAATCATGGTAATTCAAATGTTGTGTGGCGGAACTTCATCCACTGACTCACAGGTGACAGCCCCGAAACTTCACCCACCCTCTCACAGGTGGCAGCATTAGTCAAAATTCTTCATAACATCACATCGCTTTTCCTACGCCAAATTTGTCTTCAAATACCAGATCGTAGAAAAAATAGTAGATTATGTCACTAGGAGTAAAAGTGGGTCTTTTCGTGCTGAGCCTAGAGATTGACGGCCGAAGCGAAGCTGAGGCCTGCAACTGGGCGAAGCACAAAAAGACCTTTTACTCCGAGTAACATATACTATTTTTTTTTTCAAGCATGCAGGACAGTCTATTTCAGAGTGATTCAGTTTTGCAATTTTCTCTCATATTCTTTAAGCGGGTCTAGGTACTTATACCCAATTAGTCGTGTATATAAATAGAATGTGTTAGATCGGTGGTTTTCAATATTCAATGGTTTTAATGGTATTAAATCATAACCAATGGTTTAGGAGGTTTAGGTAAATTATGGTAAACTAGAAATTTGTAGTATTATTATTAATACTAAATTAATAAAAATGACATGGACAGATAAATATGATGACGCGCATGACAACCAACGACATTCAACAGAATTCGAGAACCTATGCGATTTCGACTAAAAACGGTTTCGAGAGGTACTCTCGAGCGCTGTGAGAGTATTCCTATCCTTTGTTTTTTCAACAAGAATGTAAAGATGGCAATAAGATGGTTTATGTATGCGCCACCATGACAGTAGCGGTGACTTTTGACTTTACTTTTACTGCCTAGGACTTTTTTGCTACTTTTTTGGTCTCAGGATTAGAAAGCCCACTTTAGGAGTGTGTATGGAGAAAACAAATGACGTACTTTTAGTCCGCTTGAAAAAAAATCCATTTTTTTCCTCTAAGACACTGGTAAAAATTCAAGTTTGAAAATAGCGAACTCTAAGTCAACAGTCACAAATGAATTTTCAAATTCTTTGATTACATGTTTCGCCTAAAAAGACATCAGACCGCAACCAAAACACATCTTAAAATTGTTAAAAAGAATTGTTAAAAGAATAAAATACGTTCACATTTTTACATATTGTCGAGGACATATTGTCCATCACGTGCACACGTATTTTGGTTGCGGTCTGATCATGCCTTTTTAGGCCAAACATGTAGCCATAGAAAATAAATTTGAGACTGTTGACTTGGAGTTCGGTATTTTCAAGTTTCAATTACAAGTTCCAACTATGAATTCTTACCCCTGCGTATAAGGCAAGGGTACCACGCCTTACTGACGAGTCCAAGGTATACCCCGGGACGAAACACCACATCATAGGCTATAACGATCTCTGGTCGTCCTATGTATTTCCCTGTGATTCCCTGAAATCTTTTTTGGGAATACATTTCCCATCATGGCACGTCATGAATGGACTCCACAATTGGTGACCCTCGACAAAAGCAACTAAGCAAACTTCCGAGCACAAGGTCGCTACAAAGATCGCTTCAACGCCACGAGACTATCACAGCAGCATCTCTCTCGCACGCACTGCACGCAGCATCTAGCAAGCTCTCTCTTCACTCACTGCACCGCGGAATTGTCTTACACACATCGCTTTCTGGTACCATTCTCGGCAATCCTGGCACATCTTCCGTCACTCACCTCGCTCAAGCAACAGCAACACAACTTCGTCCCTCAGTTCGCGAAAATGAGCCTCGCTTCTCTCCCATTATACAATCTCCTTTCTCGCTGTCAGTGGGAGGGGAGTATTGAGGCGGAACTTTATCCACCGACTCGCAGGGGGCAGCCCGGAAACTTCACCCACCGACTCATAGGTGGCAGCATTAGTCAAAATTCTTCATAACATTATACCGGCTTTCCTGCGCCGATTTGCCTTCAAATGCCGGTTCCAACTCTCACTCCAACGTATAAGGCAGGGTCTACCACGTCTTGCTGACGATTCCAAGGTAGACCCCGGGGCAAAACGCCAAAAGCACATACATAGGCTATAACGAGCTCAGGTCGTTCCACTGGTGTTTTCCAGTACCATTTTTGTTATTTAGGTAATACTAACCTAAACAACAAAAATCTTTCTGGGAATACATTTCTCATCATGGCACGTCATTTTCGAAGGTATAGTTGTTTCTACTTTTAGGATGATATATCTTCAATGAAATGATATTTTTCTGTTGTTATTCGCATTTAATTAACAATATTTTTTCACCCTTATATAGTTTATAATCACAGGTATATAAAGTATTTAAGAAAATACTAAAAATATTAGCACCGCGCTGCCAGTTTATTAATGTCATTTTCGTTTCTCATTGGCAGTGTTGACACCATCTGATTTTCAACAAATCTGATTGGTTGAATATCAGCTGATCTGACATTTTTATGTCAACCAGAACCAGAACTGGTCTGAAACAAAAAGGACTTATACTGCCTCCCATGAGGGACATATGTGGAATAACGTAATTCTGGAATTGTCAATACGAAAGTTGCAAGATGCGGCACAATTTCAAATTAAAGACACATATACAGGGAGGCGTAAAAAGGGTGACAGATAAACAGTTTGAGGTATGTGTGTCCAAAATCGTTTAAGTAAGAACCAAACGATTTACAGTTTCGTGTCCTTGTTTTTTAAGGTGTATCATATAGCAATATATAATTTTAGATTTAAAAAATACAAATTTCTTGACGAGAATTGTTGTATTAAATAAGACACCATTGGTTAAAGATCTTCAAAAATTATGATACAAAACTGTAAATGAGTTTTGTTCTATTTTAAAAGGTTTTGAATATATACTATTCAAATGCTTTACAAAAAATGTTTAAAACCAACCAAGGTAAGGAAATATGTAAAAAAATTATTTTTTGCTGTAAAAATATATAACCTAGATCTACTACGCCTTGTATTGTTTTGTATTTAGTTTCTTGTTTTAAAAATTCAGATTTTGGACTTTTGACACACACTGTTGGAACTCCCTACATGTAACAACAATATGTAAAATAATTTTGAACGTCAGCCAAAGTTATAGGCCACGCCCGACGAACGTCCGGCGTTATTTATGAGCGCAGCCCAAAACAGCTCTATCCATAAATGTACAAGGTGGCCCATTTAAAAGATACCGGGTGTCCAGCAGAACCCTGGACATAGGAGGATAACATGGCAAATCGGTTTTTATTTTTTTGCGCCTGTACGGTTGATTTGATTGCAAAACGTCTAAGAGTAAAGTTGTAGGGCTTGTGGTCAGCTATGATCCTGTAGTTTTTTCAATACCTCAGTTTTGGCTGTTTTTTTTTGGAAAAACGCCTCGAAAATACGCCTCGAAAATTGCAAGAATTTGAATTTGGTGCTTCACCCCCTCCATGCATGTGCAGTTAATCTCCTATGTCCAGGCTTCTGCTGGACACCCGGTATAGTCAAATATCTCGCACATCATAGCAAATACAAGAAAGAATTTCTTTAAGGAAAAGAAGTGAAGGGTAATATCGTCAGATACCTGACAACTTCATTCTTTCAAATAAACCAATAAAATATTTTTTATTCCTGAATTGAATTCAATGCTTAATTCTAAACAGAAAGGTATTAACAAATGTATGGGCTAAAATCATCAAAATTTGCCATATCTTCTTTGCTCGATTTTTAGTGAAGAGATAAAAACTGGCAGAGGGAAATAATTGCTGTTTTAGAATAATTACTAGATAATTACTAGAAACCAAAATGTTTGCAAGTTTTTTAAATTAATCTTGCTATGTCATCATTAATTCTGTTAAAATAATATAAGAACGAAAGTTGAGGATAATTTTGTCCTGAACTAGCTGGGTTTGTCAGATTTTTTCAGGCAGCTGTCATTTTTAAGGTGTGATAAAAACCCATTTTTTTTTTTAATTGAAAGATGAAAAAGAAGTAATTTATGTAAAAAGAACGCTTTGTTAGCTTTAAACTGGTGCCAAAATGCCCGATTTACGACCGTTTTTCCTACCAGGTTGCATCATATTGATCATTACAGAATTATGTCATTTAACATGTCTGCCACCAAGGCAATATAGCGGACCAACCTATTACAAATATTAAACAGAGCTTGATCTTGATCATCATGTTTTATGTTTTATTTGAGTTGTATTTATAATATTTTCCTAAACTGTCCCTTTTAGGCAAAAGCCCCAAGGCAGGATTTATAGTTTTGTAGCTGATATACCCAACAAAATCCTAAACATCAAATCAAATATGCTGCGGTGTTGCCGTTCTTACTATTTTTTATACTTTAATTGATTTATGCGTGATTATTTATGCGTCGCTCAGTTATATAAGGGTAAAGATAATGTTAATAAAATGCGAATAACAAGAGAGAGTTTTAATAAAGGTATATCATCCTTAAAGAATAACCGACATTGAATTGTCTTATTCATCATTTCCGTTCAACACAGTTTGTATACCCCTAAAAAAAATGTCAATATAGTCGAAATTACAGATGTCAGAGACAATCTTACTAGTCCATCTTATTCAGATTGACATTGTTTAGTTCTGTATCTATATAATTTTTCTAGAACCAATAATAACTCGGCTAGATCTGTGATTAGTATGAATTGTGAGATATATTTGACTGGATTTCTCATTATTTAAAATGGGCCATCCTATACATATACCATAAATAATATTTATAACATCCTACGTGAAACACCAAAATGACACATATTTGGAAGGTTTCGTTGGGGAAAGTAATACAAATATTTTACAATCAATTTAAGCTTGAATTAAAGGCTTTTTTTCTTGTAAACCAAAAAATTCTCAATCTCTTGAGGTGTAGCAATAAAATTTTTAGTACTACGTATATTTTTAAGTAGATTACTTTCAGTTAACAAACCATAGACGTCTTTTCATTAAAACAATTGTTACATAAGTGTGGGTACCTACCCACTTAAAAGATGTAGCAGTACTTAATTGAAAAAATGTCAAACCATCTGACGTGGGAACATGGGAACCCAACAACGAGGCGGAAACTCTCTCTCTAAAAATATAATAAAATCGAAACAGTTGTGAAAGGGCACATGTCCGAATAAAGTCCAAATACAATTCAATAACACTAATCCCGACTAATGACGTAGAAACCACCCCCAATGGTAGACAATGCACATTGTGCGGACCTTGGTCAGTTCCTGAACTTCGATTCTCACATTAGGCCGAGGCGGTGTTGCCGCTTATCAATCTCACCGGCAATTAGTACTAATTTGACCCAAGTGCGAACTAGACAAGTCGTGTTAATAAATTACCGAGAAACGAATATCGGAAGCCAGGGTCGCATTCCAGGCGACGTCCGGAATGCGAAAATGACGCCGCTGCCCGCCAGGGTCGTCCCGTGGGACAGGAAAAGCTTCGGGGGTTAAATTAGTCGAGGCTTGTATGATGGAGTGTCGCGAAGAATTTAAACGACCCCAAAAAATGCTGACCAACACGAAAAAAGACCGTTTATCATTGAGGCCAATTTGTGTTCTGCATCTGGGATAAGGGTCTAGTTCCTTCAAACATATACAGGAGGGTTTAAGTTACGCTAATTCCTATTCCAAACTGTTTAGTGAACTGGCATCTGAGATTAAATTTTTGTAACATATTGTTGGAGACCCCGCTTCAACTCAAAGCTACGGTACTACTAGTAATTTACCTCGCGCAGCGAGTAGAAAAATGATGAGCCGAATCTGAACTAACCATTAATGTTATTTTAAAATTTGCCAATGTTTTGATAGTTTAGTATCCGCCTTCTTCGGGGCTCAGTTCGTCTCCATTAACCAGAAGCTTTTTCATAGTAACACAGTAAATTATTGTTGTTCTCCAAAAGCTAAAGGTTAGCATACATCTAACAGCATTTTGCCTCCAATTTGGAACCAAGAGCTTTTCGTTTCATAGCGGAATCTTCTCCTGCACCCAGTAGGTACCCCCATTATAGGTAATGTAACAAGTGTAATTAAAATGTTTGGAAAAGGTACAAATGCACGTAATGCACAAACTCGAAATTTTCTCATCGAAACTGCATAAATTACATAGCGATCTAAAATTATGTATAATTTTCAATGGAGATGTATATTCGAAGGAAAAATTCATGAAGAAAGTAACAAGGAGTTGCGACACCCTTGTAGCTACTTTGATTTGACTACGGTGCCAGGCTAAGGATTGGACCAATAATTTCCTTAATCAAAACTGTAATAACCATAAGTTTTATTTGTTAAACATGTTTGTTAAATGTGCATGAATTAAAGTCTTTTTGCAAGATTTTACCATGAATTTAAGTCAATTACTTTTCAGTTGACGTTGTAAAAGAGTTATCGGGGGTAATACCACGAGAGCTTTAAAATTATTGATATTTTTTCACAATAATTGCATGTGTTTTATAATTTTACGAGTTTAGATCGAGTGAATTTTCCAAGAAAAACATGCCAAAGTAAAAAATTGCCATACTTAAAATGACAAGCGCATTTATCGGCAGTTTTAAGACGATATGCAATAATGCATTCCCATTAGATCCAGGTTGGGTTCAGTTTAGTATTCCTTCCTTCCCCTGCTGGTTTTCTCTGTCCATTTATCTGTGGAGGCAATTTTAATTTGTTCTTCGGGGTTTCCTGCGGTCAGCACATGTCACCTATTTTCTGGGGGGTTTGCCACTAGGGCCCCTTATCCACGAGAGCTTTTTTTTATGTGTTGGTTTCTATTTGATTCCACGAATTTTGAAGAAAGGATGGTCGCTACGCAAGGAGGCTATATGTGGGCATAACATGGTGATCTGAGGTGGGCACAACATAGAGCTCCAGAGCTCTAAGACCGAATACTACGACTTGGTCACGCATCTTTCAGCCAGCACATAATTTTGAATTAGAGAGGTTTTTCATATTGTGGATTTATCGACTTGGTCCGGATGTCTAAACCCAGATTCCTATTAGTTTTATGTTAAAGAGATTTATAAACATCTAGCCTCAGCTTTCCTCCCTAATAAGAAGTAAGTTAATATTCACGTTTTGCCCCCCCCCCCTGTTAGGGTAGAATGTGATGTAGATAGTAGACCACTTCCTCCCTCCAATGTGGAAAGTACGAGGCAGGTAATATAATATTTTCTAACCTTAAATGAAGTCAACAATATCAACATTACATATAAAGTTGTAAATAAATTTTTTTTCACAAAACGACTCTCCTAATATGACTTCCTACAGCAGCAGACTTCCAGAACTTCCTTCACCTAAGTCTGCTTGGTGTGTCTAAATATAAGGAATGAAATCGATGCATGAATTTTAGAAAAAAAAGTTTTTATAAAAATAACTCTAACTAATTTATAAAATTTAGGTATAAAAGGCAGGAACCGATGCGGGCCTAGACGAATTGTACTTGTGTTTGTTTGTTGAGTAAATAAATAGTGTCTGTTACACCGGAACGGTTCGAACCCCGAGTTTGCAAAAATTGTTGTTAGAACTGAGATTTCAGTGGAAATTTAAGGAGTAATAGGTTGAACTATAATTGAGTGCATAATACAGGATATTGCAGGGGTCATTGCGTGTTTATGCCAGTGACTAGAAACTAGAAGCTAGAATAAAGCATTGGAGGATCAACTTACTGCTCTCCTTACCATCGTGCAATAGCAAAAGGAAAAACAGGATAGACGCCCTCAAGAACAGTACAGACGACGTCACTCGTCATGACATATGAGCATAAAGAAACCGTGTTTCCGGCCCAGCTGAAGATGAGGCAGTAATAATTTGGTAAATCTTTGCAAGAATTTGAGGCAGACTTAGACCGGCTAATTCACCGGTCTTCAGCCCCCGAGCGCTTCCAGGAGCAGTTGACCGCAGAAACATGCAACCAGAGAATTTGGGATACTGATATATGAGACATCACTTACGTATCGTAAATCACAGGGATATCAGCGAAACATTAATTTGGGGCCTCGAGTGTGAAGCTTCACGAGCAATTGCAACTTGCAATGACAAAAAGGAGACATCTTTAACAAATTTACATAAAATAATCAAAGATCAGGTGGTCACCAATTTGTCGATCAACCCGTCTGCATACCGGTTTCGGGGTCTGCCCCTCATCAGTACAGCTTTGGCTGGTCGACAAATTGGAGACCGTTAGTTCGCGGCTTAAAGCCAAAAATCTACGGAAGACTGGTGAGATGTTGTACCGACTACTCTTCCGCTCTTCCTTAGATTTTTGGCTTTAAGCCGCGAACTCACGGTCTCCAATGTGTCGACCAATCAAAGCTGGACTGATGAAGGGTACACCTCGAAATTAGTATGCAGATGGGTTGATCTACAAATTGGTGACCACCTACTCTTTACACTTTGTTCTGGTTCCGATAACCTGCGAGATGGAAAGCAATATGGGCTGCTTCTCAAACTGAGATCCATCTGTCATGCAGTATTAGATCTAATACGCTGGTAGATATTGCCTAATCCTGCTCTGTACAACATCTCACCGCTCTTCCGTACTCAAAGATATGAAAGTCAGTCTTATGGTAAACCGTCGCTTAAAAGACAGAGCGACAACCAAGACCGAACCAAACCAGGGAAAAATTATGTCCTGTTAAGACTTCCTAGAGCGTTAAAGTCTATTATTTGAAAGGCACAAATTTTAGAAACGTATTAAGAAACAGAGGATCCAGATCCCCATCGATATAGAAGCAGACGTGATCATTGTAAGGCCAGATAAAGTTGCAGAATATACCTTACGACCATTGCCCGACCCTATTACATACAAATCAGCTACTGGAGAGTCACGCCCTATAGAAGGAGAGGCCGATGTCACCATCGTGAGTGAAGAAAGGCTTAAGTTCAGTATAAAGTGCTGATGGTCAAGATCAAGGACGAATTTATTTTGGACTCCTATATTTGGACAGAATCATCTCACATTTGAGGATGAGGAATTTACATTAACTAGTACAAATATGGGAGCGAGCGTACGGCTCCTGGTGGCTGAAGATAGGAATATTTCTTCAAATTCAAAACAGATGATTACACTAACTTTAGACTTGCAGAACCTAGCCTCGACTTGACAACTGAATACATAGTAGCACGAATTTTGACCAACACGAAGAAGGCGATGCCACCTCGTGTAGAAAATATTAGAGAAAGGAACATCAAGCTCAAAGAACGAAAAACTCTTGCCAACTATGAACCCATGCAATAGATATCCAAGTGTGCTGAAGTTGTGTAAAAACATGAAAACGTTTAACCAATCCAGAAATTGTTGAAGTTTTCAAACACCATTCTAGTCATCTCTCAAAGGAGTACTTATACTCTGTTCAGCGAGGGTTCAATATTACGTCATAAATTGTGACATCATACAAAAAAACACGTCTGTCTCTGATAAAATGTCAGTTAAACAAAATGTCAAGTTGACAGGTTGACAAGTGGGCAGTTAACAGTTTAGCCTTTTGTGCAAACATTCCAAAGTTTTCCCATTTCGGGTATTAATTCAGAATGAATATCCGCAGCAGCTTTACCATAGACACCTGCTATGATTCACCCGGCCATGGATGTAGATCATTATATGGAGAGAAATTGGCCCAAGATATTCGAGTATTTTTGTGTGCTTACTATACCTAGTAGTGCTCATAACTTGCGTTGTAAAACCAATAAGCAGAAACACTTGTCGTCGGGTCGAAAAAACATATTTTTTCGTTCGAATGTACCCTTTTCTGTGGAATAGTTCAATACGTGTCCGCATGAATTCATTCATTTGATAAAAAAAACTGTTAGGCGTTTATTGTATATTCAATTCTTGAAATTTTTCTTACAATTTAATTAATGCAACATGTGATAATAAAACATGCAACATAAATAACTTAAATTGAGTATATAATCTAACTAAAGGTGGGCAATTTTTTTAAGACACCTAGTTCTTTTATCTGTGTCGCAGCACCGTTCTTCCACATTTTTTCTTTAGTTGATTTAGCTACCTGCTAATTTTGATTAATGTTAATTAAAGATATTTTTGTGGACCAGTAGGTGGTTGTTCAGGAACAGGGGATTCTTTTCAACAATTCATAGTTCCTTCGGGACGTATGTTGATGGAGTTTCTTCCGCCGCTTCATCGATGGTAACTCCTTGTTTCTCGATTATTTTGGAAATTTTTTCCGGTTTTTCTTCACACAGTGACTTTTTCTACATGATCCCTTAAAAGCGGTTCTTTCGTTTCTATACTTAGTTCTACTGCTGCCTAAAAGCTGGACTCGGATTTCTAAATTTTGACGACATTTTGACATTAAGCGTCTTCTCATTAAGCATCATCTCTTTGACTTTAGCTGGTGGTTTTATTATTAATAAGAACTAATAATACGCCGGTTTTTTTGCGATCTTTTTCTAATGAAATGAGATGATGAATGTGGTGTCATATTGAACCCTCGCTGAACAGAGTATAACTTGAAATAGCTATTAAATTTGTTCTGGCTAAATTTCCTATTTTCAACATCAAGAGCAACGACACTCAAACTGACTTAGTTGTCCATAAAATAACACAAGAGATGCTCAGCCAATACGTCAATACCCACGAAGTGTTCCTCGGGCTAAACAACAGAAGGTCAATACTTTGCTTAATGAAATGTTAGAAAAAAGCGTCATTGAAAAATCATCTAGTCCATTATCGCCGTATGTGGTTTTTGTTAAGAATAAAGATGGTTTATCAAGATTTTGCATCCACTACAAGAAATTTAACGATATGACCAAGAAAGGACCAGGAGCAAATAGTTCTCAAACTTAGATTTACAAAAGTAGATGTTGGCAAGTGAAGATTGCTCGTGAAGACAGAGAAAAAACTGCTTTTTCTATAAGAGTTCTGGGCTATATCAGTTGAGTGTTATACCCTTCGGATTGTGTGATGGTCCGTTGACTTTTGAGAGACTGGAGGAATTTGTTTTGAGATGGCTGTCCTGGAAACTTGACTTATTTACTTAGATGACACAATTGTCGTGGGACGGAAATTTGACGAGCTTAAGAGAAACATTCGGCAACTTGCTGAATGCTCATCGGAAGCCTGTTCCAGAAGGAAGTCGCGTACTGGGGCACACCATTTCAGAGCAATGCATTAAAACCAGTCCAAAATTAGTCAATTCCACGAGAAAAGCACAAAGTACTTGTCAAACTCGAAAAACGTTCCTAATTAGAGCTGACCATGACCGAAAGTGAAGCCGAAAACAGCTGACTTTGTGAGAGATTGATGTTTTATTTCTTAATGTGAGAAATTGATGTTCACCGTATATAATAAAATAATACGTACATGGGAAAATTTAAGTAGCTATTAGAAATGAAAAACTATGAAAGAAAAATAGCCAGATGAATAAAGCGCTTACAGCAGTACGATTTTCAAATTCAGCATCGCCCAGGAAGGTCACACGGAAATGCTTATGCATTGTCTATATAATCGTGTCCAGAAAACTGTCAGTATTGTCAAAGGACAGAGCACCGTGAAGGACTTCTGTAAGGAGAACATCGATAGAATTGAATAACGGCCTGTAAGAAGAACATCGATTGAATTTACTGCAAAGGCATCACTTTGAACAGACGAATGACCTAGACAATGAACCAACTCTCTTAGCAAAGAATTGACGATAAGAAGCCAAAATAGGAAATAATTGCTGTTAAGAGTCCAAATCTGAAGGCTTTACGAGCTCACCAGGACATTTTTAGAATAAAGAAAAGATTACTGAAGAGAACATGGAAAGGTCGGGACGGCAGAACCATAATCAGTAAATTGGTTGTTCCTGACAGCAGGAATTCAGATGTGAAGGGTGTTTTTTTGTAGAGGTATAGTACTTTGAACTGAAATAAAACTCATAAAAGAAATGTTAAGCGCCACGGAGCAGCAGTACATCGTAAATAACAAGGCGAATGTTGGCTTCTAGCTGATCTGAGGTCGTTGGTTTATTTGGACTAGACTAAGGACTTATCATATCCCCATAGAAAGTAATCCATAGGTTTGATACCACACGGCCGTGGAAGCCAATTCACGGGTCAATTACGCGGATTTTTGTAGTCATCGAATGTTTCCTGCAATAAATTGTTTGTGTTGTGCGCATTTGTGGCATGTTGCACCGTCTTTTTGCAAACGAAAACTCCTCCACATTAAAGCCATTCAATTGGGGAACAAAAAAGTCACAAAACATGGACCGATAACGCTCTCCATTAACTGTTACGTCCTGGCCGACATATTCTTTAAAAAAATATGAGCCCATAAAACATATCAAATAGTGACATTTTCTTGTTGGAACAGAGTCTCAATGCTGGCTTCTGGATTTTCTTCGCTCCAAATCAGACAATTTTGTTTGTATAACTAACCAATGAGGCAACCATGAGCCTCGTCGCTGAACCAAATTTTTGGGTGAAAATTAAGATCAAGAGCAATCTTTGAACCTACGACACATATGATGGTTTTGCGGCTTCAGATCTTGCACGAGCTGTATCTTGTAAGCTAGTAAGCCAAGCTTTTTCAAAGTTTTCTATAACTTAGAGAGACGTAGCTCCAATTGCTGTGCACGATTGCGAGTCAACTTATTTGGGTCCTCCTCAACACTACGCTCCACAGCAGAAATAAACTTTTCGGATGGACGATTTAAGCGACCGTAAAATGGACTTAGGGCACGATAAGTTCCGCTAACTGATCTACAATTTGCATAGTAAGTTTGCTCAATTTGCATGCGTCGTTCTGACCTAAGTCTAATCGTGATAAATTTTCAAAACATACTGAGCATCCACCTATAAAATTAACTTTCACTAGAAACAGTGTTGTAATGTCGAAAACCAAACATCTAAAAAAACATCCTTTACTAAATGATATGTACAACGGAACAAGTGGAGGTCACTTTGAAGTGATTATGACTTTGAAGTGAATTAAAAAGCTGTTCTACTCGGTGAATTATCATAAAGGCGTTCATTTTTGGGGCCGCAATTGTGAAGTGTATTGTGTTGTTCTACAAAAGGACCTCAAATAAGATCACGTGGTTGATCGCAATACACTGTAGGTGCCCCCTTCGAGAACATGACAAATGATAATTGATGTCGCCGGATCATTTCCACAGACTGAGACAGGCAACAAATACATGTCGCCATGGATTACTTCACCAAACAGCCTGAAGCGTACGTCCTGCCTAATCAAGAAGCGAGAAATGTGGCAATGATGCTGGTAAATGAAAAGTGCTGCTGGATTCGGTCGTTTTTTCAGACGGTTATGTAACTTCAAAATTTACGAGACCCAAGCAACTCCTCTATATCTATAGTCAGATGAGATGGTGGACAGATTTAATCGGACTATTTGTCAATAATGGTGACAGATCATCAGCGTGATTGGGAGTATCACCTGCCTTTCATGTTAATGGCGAATCGAAGTTCGCTATATTAACGAAGCTACTGGTTATATCCATTCAAAACAAATTCTCTTAACTATGAGAAGTTTGTAGACGAGCTAAAGAAAAGGCTTAACGTTGTTTATGAGCAACTTAGTGTTTTGGTGGGTCACCAGGACCACTGACAGCCAGTATAAACTGCATATGGCTACGGGATTAAGTCGCCAAAACTAAAATAAGAAAAGTAACAAATTTACCTTATAAAAGTATACGGTTTCGAAGAATAATTTGTATTTGTGCATTTTGTGCAGTTGCCTTTACTTTACCTATACTTATTAAAAAACATCGGCATTATTAACTATGGGGAAGCATTTAAAAAAACTTGCCTGATACTGACAAAATTACTGCACGATTCTGCCGTCCTATATGCTGTCACATCAAATCCAGGCTCGTTATCTTAACTATCAACGTTGCAAAAAGCAACGTTGCCTCAGTGTTCTTCTTTTTAAAAAGTTTGAAAATTAAGTTTCAAATTTCATTTCCTTGAACCGTCTATAGTATATCACCTATCAAGAGCGCGAAGAGATACTCTACTACTGATTGCGCAGTTGAACAAACGACGCGCAGCGGCGAGAACGACCAGCAATGGAGGGCGTGACTTTACAACAAAAAACACCAAATTTGCATTTTGAATCGTCTTCAGTCAAATTTCACTTCTTTTGGATCAAAATTGTAATTTTACTAAAAACAACAAGTTAAAGATTTAAACAGTTTTGCAGATTTAATCAGTTTTGCCTGATTTTGTCGTAAAACTAAATATCTTCAAAAACATGAAAACTTGCATTTTTAGACGCTTTGAGTCATTTTTAACCAATTTTTGCCCCAATCTTAAACTATTTTGTTTTCAAAAACTCCAAATTTGCATTTTTTTGTATTCTATAAAACACGAAATAATGTTGTTTACTTTGGTGTAAAATAAGCCATTTTTTATCTGTTCAAAAAACATAAAATATTAATTACATATTCTGATTCAATCAATTTAGCAATCAATATTGATGGTTTGCGTCTAAGCAAAGGCTCCAGTAGTCAGTTTTGGCCACTTTTAGGTTGTATAAAGTCAATAAAAAAAGTAGAAAATGAAGTTTTTTTCATAGCAATCTACAACGGATATGAAAAACCAAATAATTCTGATGTTCTTTTAGTGGATTTTGTAACTGAGTGTCAGCAGTTAAATAACCGAATTTATTTTAACGAAATTTCTGTAGATATTAATGTTTAAACGTTGATATGTGATTTTCCAGCAAAGCCTGAATGATGATTTTGAAAATTAAATATCCAACGTGTTACTATTCATGCCCTAAATGTTCAATAGAAAGCTACTTTAACCGAAATGTGTCTTTTCTTGATCGAAATAATGTAGCAAAATGTACTGGTGATCCTTTTAGAGCAAAAACTCAACCTGAACATCACAAAAAGAAACAAAAATCATTGATTGAAAAAAATTCTTAATTTTGCTAGCACAAGACTAGCAGGAACAGAATTTTGTTTTGTGACCTATTATTATCGACGTACATTGATTGCAGTGGCGGATACAGGGGGGGATCGCCTATCCCCTTTTTTTCAACTCCTTTTAGACTTCTTTGTGATTTTTGTTTGAGTGACTGATAAACGCAAACGCACCACGGAAAGATTTTTTTTTGACGATTTTTGACATCAACTTCCTAAGGGGACTATATCCAAAAATATTGCACCTACGGAACTTCCGATGGGGGGAGGTGAAAGGGGCATAAAAAAAGAGGAAAGAACAGTTGGATTCATCCCGGTCGGTCGAGGCGTTCTCAAATTACATGCGGTCAAAGTCGAGAATTGAGAAAAAAATTGTAATACCCCCACCCCTTTGGACATTTCCTAAATTTTTTTTGCTGATTTTGATCAGAATGGGTCGCTTTAAATCCCCTCAGAACGTAACAAACTCAATTCAAATAACTTTAACCTTTAAAGAGGTTTTTTAACAATTGTAAAAAAACGCGATTTTAAAAGTGTACCCCTCTCCCCCCGGATTTTGGACGGAATGCTTAAAAATCGACCTCCGAAGGAGTCTATCGCCGAAAAAATTGCACCTATGGAACTTCCGATGGTGGGAGGTGAAAGAGTGCGTCAAGAAGAGAAATAAAACAGTTGGATTTACTGGGATCGGTCGAGGCGTTCTCAAGTTAAAGGCGGTCAAAGTTGAGAATTGAGAAAAAAACGTAATATCCACACCCCCGCCCCCTTTTACTGTTTTTGGACGGAACGAAATCGTAAGAACGTAACAAAATCAATTCGAATGAATTTAACCTCTAAAGAGGTTTTTTTTTTTAATGGTTAAAAAACGCGATTCTAAAAGTGCTTAAAAATCGACCTCCGAAAGGGTTTAGCTCCGAAAATATTGCACCTACAGAACTTCCGATTGTGGGAGCTGAAATAGTACGTCAAGAAGAGTAAAAAAACAGTTGGATTTCCTCCGGTCAGTCGAAGCGTTCTCAAGTTATATGCCGTAAAAGTTGAGAATTGAGATAAAAGTTGTAAAACCCCCCAGGGGGGGTGGGAAATGAAATGTATGCATGAGTGAAATAATCGCCAAAATTTAACAAGAAATAGGCGTGGCAATTCAAAAAATTTTCTCGCTATTGTTTTACTTATTTCCACTAAATATATCCAAAAATATTGTACCTACGGAACTTTCGATGGTGAGAGGTGAAAGAGGACATAAAGACGAAGAACGAACAGTTGGATTCACCCTGATCGATCCAGGCGTTCTCAAGTTACATGCGGTCAAAGTTGAGAATTGAGAAAAAAGTTCTAATACCCCCCTCCCCCCCCCCTCCCCTTTGGACATTTTCGAAAAAACGTCGGAAACATTTTTTTGCTGGTTTTCAACGGAATGGCATGCTCGCAAGCTCTTACGAACGTAACAAAATGAATTAAAATAAATTTAACCTCTAGAGAGGTTTTTTTTTTAAAATGGTCAAAAAACGCAATTCTAAAAGTGGTTAAAAGTCGACTTCCGAAGGGGTTTATCTCCGAAAATATTGCACCTAAGGAACTTCCGATTGTGGGAGGTGAAAGAGTACGTCAAGAAGAGGAAAAAACAGTTGGTTTTACTCCGATCAGTCGAGGCGTTCTCAAGTTACATGTGGTCAAAATTGAGAATTGAGAAAATTGTCATAATACCCTCCCCAACCCTGCCCCTTTGGACAATTTCGAAAAATCTTCGGAAACATTTTTTTGCTGATTTTGGTCGGAATGGCATGCTACTGGCAATCTCCTAAAAACGTAACAAAGTCAATTCGAATGATATTAACCTATGTTTTTTTTTTTAAAATGGTCAAAAGACGCGATTCTAAAAGTGCTTAAAAATCGATCTCCGAAGGGGTTTATCTCCGAAAATATTGCACCTACGGAACTTCCGATTGTGGGAGGTGAAAGAGTACGTCAAGAAGAGGAAAAAACAGTTGGTTTTACTCCGATCAGTCGAGGCGTTCTCAAGTTAGGCATGCCGTCAAATTTGAGAATGGAGAAAAAAGTTTTAATAACCTCAGCGGGGGGGAATTTATGCATGAGTGAAATAATCGCCAAAATTTAACAAGAAATGGGCGTGGCACCTCAAAACATTTTCCCGCTATTTTTTTTCCTGCTTCCCCCCTCCCCCCCCATGTATATCCACTGGATGGATATACTGGATGTACAATGAATATTAGTAGTATTTTTCGAACATCCAATGGATGTATATAATGGAAGTCCATTGGATGATGGATCGGGAGACAAATGTACATCTATTGAATGTACAATGGATATCGGGTGGTTATCCAATAGATATCCATTGGATGAGGATATCCACATCCACAACTGTAAGTTCACAGTGGATATCAATTTGTTGCGTGGGTATTATACTCCACTTGTAAAGTCAATGTAACCATGTCGTATAGTTATATTTAGGTTTTTGTAGGTCAGTGCTTCTTATTTATCGTTTTGTTCCTTATAATGTTTGTTAATATTCTGAATAAAATGTGTTAAAGCAAATGTCGAGATGTTTTTAATTGATTGTTTGATGAGATGCGATTAAACGTAAAAGAAGAAATTTCATAGGATGACTTTATCTCAAATTGTCCACAAGATTTTATCTAAAATCGTGCGGTAAAGGTACATTCAGGATTTTTCACTTTGTCGCACTAGTGCGGCTAAGTACTACTTTCCGCATGATTTTAAATGCCGTAAAATATTTTTCGCGGACAGTTGAAAATAAAATTAATTTTCAAAGGAACTGTAGATAGCGGGTGTATGACAAATAAGAAACTGCTTGAAAGTTGCGAATATGCTAACGTTTCGATCTTTACTTAGATCTTCTTCAGGGCTTAATTCAGTTTCAGAAGTATGTCACCACATGTTTGGATTGATTGTTTTGTTTTTCCTCTATGTCCGGTAGAAGACATACATATAGCTTAGGTGACATACTTCTCGAACTGAATTAAGCCCTGAAGAAGATCTAAATAAAGATCGAAACGTTGGCGTATTCGCAACTGTGTAGTAGCTTCTTATTTGTCCTTCACCCGCTATCTACAGTTCTATTGTATTAGAAATGAAACAAAGCATACATTCATTTTTGAATTTTAGGTAGTATGGTAAGACAGATTGGTTAATCCTTCATTTGCGTTTCCCTTCCATGCAAATTATTCAAAAATGGTTTCAACTGGTTTTATATTTTTTTTGTGGTTTGGATGCGTCCATTAATACCCAATATTTTACAACTTTTTTAATTTACTGCTTCGCGTCATTGAGTTCTTGAAACTAAGAACACGTCCGTCTTGTCTTGTGCAACGAGGAAAGTTACTCTAATATCTACTAGAGAATATTTGTAAAGGGATTTGCCGCCATCGCAAAACCGCTGCTCAAATTACCAGAGAGAAAACAACCTTCTTGTGAGCCATGATTGCAGTCAGACGTTTTCAAGCCTTAAAGCGGCTCTCTGTTCTAGTTCAATCTTGGCGTATCCTGCTATAAAGGAAAGACTCTTTATTTTGAACACGGATGCAAGCAAGTGCATGCACCTCGGTGCACTAATTCTCAAATGGAAACACTTTCATAATTAGAGCTGACATGAATACGTACGATTTTCAAATTGAGCATCGTCCAGGGATGGTCTTACGGAAATGCTTGTCTAGAAGACCGTGTACAGAACACTGTCAGGTTTGTCAAAGGACAGAGCAGCGTGAAGGACTTCTGTAAGGAGAACATCGATGAAATTGCATGACGAATGGACCACACAGGCACTTCGAGATGAACAAACAAACGACCTAGACATTGAAGCAATGCTCTTAGAAAGAATTGACGATCAGAGGCCAGAGTGGAAAGTTCTTGCTGTTAAGAGTCCAAATCTTTATGGAGGCTTTATGGAGGCTTTATGGAATGAGCCAGAAACTCTCTTAGAATAGAAAAAGGATTACTGAAGAGAGCATGGAAAAGTCCGCAGGGCTGGACCGAAATCGGTCAATTGGTGGTTCTTGGCAGAGGAAAATCAGATGTACTAAATACACAACGAAACAAGTGGAGATCGCTTTGGAATGAATAAGACAAAAATTAAAGAGCGGTTCTACTGGGTGATTTAACATGAAGTCGTCGAGTTTTGGTGCCGCAAGTGTGAAGTCTGTTGTGTTGTTTTGCAAAAGGACCTCAAGTAAGATCACGTCGTCAACCGCAACAAATACATATCACACCTAGAGCCTGAAGCGTACGTACTGCCTAATCAAGAAGTGAGAAATGTGGCAACGATGCTTTTAAATAAAATGTGCTGCAGATTTTGGGTACCTATCGAACTTCACTCGGATCAAAGTCGTAACTTTGAATCGGTAGTTTTCCAAAAGGTTATAGAACTTTTCCAAATTTTCAAAACACGCACAACTCCTCTACATCTACAGTTGGATGAGATGGTGGACAGATTTAATCGTCATAAATGGTGACGGATCATCAGTGTGATTGGGACTGTCACTTGCCTTTCATGCTGCAAAAGAGATTCTCTTAACTCTAAGAAGTTTGTGTATGAGTTAAAGCAAGGGCTTAACGTTATTCATTATCAACTCACTCTTTTCTTGGTGGCTAACCAGGACCAATGGCCGCCAGTTGCCGCCAGTATAAACTACATACGGCTACTGGATGAATTCCTCAAAATTAAAGTAAGAACTGTAACATTATAGAAATTCAACCTATTGTATGTAGTTGAGTAGTTGACAGTTTATACCACATTTACCTTAAAAATGTATACAGTTTCAAAAACAAATTATGGGGCGTCATTTCAAAAACTTGCCTTATTTATGCCGCACGACCCTACTATCCGATATGCTGTCACATCTGATCCAGGCTAGTTACCTTGGCAACGAGTCGCGAAAAGGACAAGAAGTCCTTTGCTCCACTATCAACGTTTTTTTCTTTCTTAGTGTTATTCTTTTTAAAATGTTCCAAAGATAAGTCTAAAATTTAGTTTCTTTGTTTTATCATAGCGTATAAAGTGAGCCCCACTCCATAGGGAATTTGCATAAGCTGTGAGGTCCGCGTCAAAGTGAGGACCAAATACGCATCAACCTGAGGACCGGCCTTTATTCGATGGGGCACCAGCCATATATGTGATTTATGTTAAATTTAGCCGGACCTCAGAATAGGGTTTCATGGCACAATTGTGTGTACTGCAGTTCGGAAAACTTTCGTAGAGGCGCAGCAACTCGCGTATTCTTTTCAGCCGTGGGTTTTGGCATCTCTTTAGGTTTACGGCCTACACGAGTTGTGAGGGCCGAAGAATTGGCAATAACGCCCGGACCTCATTGAACGCGTCACACAGATATAGAGGTTATTACATATAAATATATTTCAAGTTGTAATTTAGCACACTTTCGCATGAATAAACGATAAATGTTATCATTGATTATTACAACAGTTCAATTACTGAAAATTATTGTATGAAATTTGAAAATATCTGACCGATATTAGACGGATATTTTTTAGTAACAGGTGGCTGGAGATATAATAAGACATTTCGGAAATGACATGAAGCGAATTGATTTTTTTTGGCTTGAACAAAAATTTAATTTTTATTTTTACGGGTTATTATACAATACGTCCAAGATAAGAATTACTCCCATGAGGAGCGCGTAAACCTCATTATTAGTATTACTTCTAGTTTAAATGGGAGAAAATTATCGCATTCTTTATACTGTGGTAGTAGTTTTAGGGTGAAAGCACCCAACTACAAAATTATTTTAGAATTCTAATTTGGTTTTAATACCACCCCGGTAAGTTTCTTGTCAATTTTTTATTTAATTTTAATAAAATTATTCATATGACATATACTATAAGTACCTTCAATCTTTATATGTTCCACTACATTTTAAATTTAAAAAATTGTAACATGTTAAATATGACCTTAGTATTATGTAAATATAAAGTAAAAAATTCCTTAAAAGAGTAACGTATGACACTAGACATACCAAATCCATAGATAAGTTTGTAATAAACTTGTTTTAAAATGTTAAAGGCGCATTTAAAAAAAAAGTTGATTATACTTGAAAATCAAAACGTCGCATAATAAAACCAAGAGAGTCATGTTGAAATTTATTAAAACTTTCAATGAAAAGGGCTTTTAGTTTTTGTCGATCTTTTACTATAACTCGAAAAAATATTTAAAACAAAATTCAAAAGTTTTGTTTCTTTATCGCTTAAAAACCTATAATAATTTTGAAGATTTATTGATACCCCAAAACTACTTTTTGAATGTGAAACTTTTGTCACATTTAAGCAAATCTGGGTCTACTAAGGTTCGCGATATCCCCATGGTGACCTTTTTATATTGGATACTTTTATCTGTAGAGTTGGCCAATGTCATTTTTTTATGGAAATAAAGACAAGTATTTTTAATTATACAGGACCTTTCAGAAATACGCTAAAACAATTTTCAAACAGATTGTGCTAATAAAAATAAGAGCAAAACATCATGAACAGGAATAAAAAAAATTAGTAATTACGGAAATCGCGGGCGGTAAAACAATTAACCGATTTATTATGTTCTAAGATATTGTAAGGACGCCTTGAGGTTTTTTTCTGTGAAGACCATTTGGATGCGATATTAAAATAATCGACCTAGGAAGTGCGGAAAGCGATACTTTTCAGCAAGAGATTGTCTGCCGTTGCTGACAGCAAAGGGGCTTTTCGAATATGTCCGGTACAATACACTTTTCTTTCTAGTGTCAGTTTTACTTTTTCTAATTGCATAAATATTTACATAAAAAAGAGAAGCTTTTATTTTAGTAGATTTTATCTAAAGTGCCTTTGGAATCAGTCATAAAATATAACTTTTTTTTTCGTGTTTGCGTGCGCTAAAGACCCTTTACCGCAAACACTAGTGCAGTAAAACATTTTTCCTACGAGCGTGCGGTAAAGTCGCTTTACCGCACGCATTTGCATGCGGCAAGTAGCACTTTACTTTTGCATAATTTTATTCTTCTTGTGTTGTTGTTTTTTGCTGAGTTGAAATAAATTGATTGCGTTTTTCTATACTTATCTGAATGCTTTAGGGTTCAGAGGACATTTAGCACTATTAATAAGGTACCTACTACACGTGCGTGCGCGTAGAGGTTAACCCACGTTCATATTTATTTGAACTTACAGAAGACAACAAAATTAACACACCTACGCTCGTAGGATATTAACTGTCCACGCCGAGTAATTAAAAGAAAAGTTGGTTCTCACCGGTATTCGAAACCACGACCTTAAATTCACAAAGTACGCGGTCTTCATTATAAAACTACTTATAGTGACGTATTGTAAAAGCACTAACACTTATAAATAATGTCATGACGTTGACAGGCGTGCGTGTAAAAATTTGTAACGCACGCAAATTGGAAGTGCGGGAAGTGCTCTACCGCACTCGACTGCTGACCGAACTTCGCTACGCATCGTTCGGTCATTGCAATCAGCGTGCGGTAAAGCATCACTTCCCGCACTTGTTAGGTAATAGTTATTTACCGTCCCGCGCTTTTTAGGTAATAGTTATTTACCTAACAAATGCGGAAAGCTGGGATGCTTTACCGCACGCTGATTGCAATGACTAGAGCTTCACGAGACCGAGACCGAGACTTACATACTCTCGGTCTCGGTCTTAAATGTGTAATTGAGTCTCGGTCTCGGTCTCGGTCTTGTGCATCGAGACCGAGACCGAGACTCGCGTAATCTCGGTCTTGGTCTCGGTCTCGGTCTCGAAAAAAGAGGTAGTATCTCGAAAAATCTTATTATGTTTGAATTGCATCTTCAATTTGAGTTATAAAGCACAGTTTTCAGAGAAAATTCCGTTTTTGTGCATAAAGTTAGTTCAGGTTAGTTTAATGTAAAACTGCATTAGACCTGCTCGTATGTTCGCCACTGATGCTACTGAGCATATTTTTTATAAAATATATATGCGTCCTATACAGGGTGAGTCATAATCGGAGGACGAAAATGAAATCTCATATTCTTTGGTCGATTTTAAGGGGGTTTGTCATACATTTGTTTTACCTATTGAGCTTCGTTAAAAAGTTACGGGGTGTTGAAGTTAGAAGTTCAAAATGCATATATCTTGATTATTCCGAAAGGGTAAGAGATATTTTAATGGAATTTGGCATGTTTTGACTTCGGTGGAAGGCGCATAATTTGCAATAAAAAAAATATTTTTATTTTCGCCAGTGGCGCGGGTACCAGCACCTCGACCCATATTACTTGAAGAAAAATTGGTACGCCACTGGTTTTCGAAAAATAAAATCTAATTTTTCACTTCTCCATCTATCTCGAAATAAAAATGTCCTCTTTAGGTTTTTCAGTACGATGCACCGTTTCTGAGTAAATAAATAAAAACCATTGTAATGTAGCCTAGTCTCGCCCAACGCATTTAAGGTTGCTGAAAAATCTAAAATATCAAAATTCCATTTCTTATGGCTTGAATATTAAAACCTATTAATATGCAACATAATTCAACCCATAAACTGCATGCCTCGCGACTATTGCCATTCTGCTAAAAATGGCTATATCGCAATACTTCTTATTTATTTACTCAAATACAGTCCTACGAAAAAAAAGTTAAGTGAGCTTTTTGCTTCAGAATTGTGGTGGCGGATAAGATAAGACAAACTAAGATAAGATTTTAATTCATGAGGGAAGAGTCAATCAAATACATCACAATAAAAATTAAATACAAAGTTAAAAACATCAAAGAATCTGCTCAAAGTGTGCTCCCTCAACATTAATGCAAGTATGGCACCGTTTGATGAGGGAATGGTATACACTATTAAAGTTTACATTATTTCTAATATCCTCAGCTGCATCTTGGTTATTTGGATGAGTTGAGGGCGTGTATTTATTCTCACACTGTGCACTAATTGCTTCATATGTCTCCAGAGATAAAAATCCAGAGGATTTAAGTAGGGACTTCTTGGGGGCCAAGGTACTGGACCGATACGTTCAATCCACCACTGTGTAAAATGTTCATTCAACAAAGCTCTGACATTTAACTCATAGAGAGGTGGTACTCAGCCTTGTTGGTACCACACATCTAACCGCTCATTCAATGGAACATCGTCCGAAAATTCGGGGAGATGGCTGCATCCAGCAGTATGCGCACGGGGCAGTATTTGCAACGTTGCCACATATAAAATGCAAAGTTCTTTGAATAAAATATTTCTGCAGCTCATAGGGTATATTCGTAATAATCATATATAAATAATAAAGTTTCGGTAATTTATCAATTGTTTTAATTGACAATTATTGTTTAATGACATTAATTTATATACTTTTATGTGATTTTGGCAACTCGCCGCCAGAACTAATGTAGATATAATATCTATACTGAACCAGGTAATCTTTAATCCTCCAAAAAGCAGAACAAATTATGTAGTTATAGATTGGTGGTTATATTATGTATATATATATGGGAGGTTGACCTAACGTCAACTCGTTGTCTTAAGGACTAACCCATTCCTAAGGTTCATGTAAGGGAATTATAAATTATTTGCTGTAAATGAAGTATTTACTTAAGCGATTCCACACTTTAAGGAATATGTTATATTCCTTAAACTGTGGTGATAGTCTACGCATGAATGTGTGCTTCATCATTATAGATATTTTTAGGGATACCTATTCTATAGGTAACCTATAATGTATTTTCATGTAGTAAAAATCATCAGTTAGAAGTTCTAAATGCGTTTCTTCGGCCACATACCTATTTTATAGGTAACCTATAATGTATTTTCATGTAGTAAAAATCATCAGCTAGAAGTTCTAAATGCGTTTCTTTGGCCATAAAATTAATAAAAGAATAAAATGATTAGAGGATAAATCGTTATAATTATTCTTTATCTACTTTGGTTTTTGTTATGCCCTTTGCGCGCGGTTGATTAAAGATAGAAATATCACATCGGCAACCTTGCACTGGAGGCGGTCCTTAAATTTACTATGATAGTAAAGATACGATGTTGACGAAATTTTGAGGTTAGTTTCCTTTTGTTATTATTTTTGCCTTTAAAAGGTACATAAAAATTAGAATTCTTATCAACCCATTAAGAACATATAACACAGGTTCCCAGCGATTATAGTGCCTGAGTGCCATGTCTATTTAGTTTCATTCTCGATCAGTCTTTGCCATTCTTCATCAGTCCTGATGATTTCGTTCATGCACGCTTCACTTACCTTACCCCTATTTGCACCAAACAAATTTAGGTAAACCTAAACTTAAGGACCCCTTAGCCATAGCTATTAGTATGAGGAAGTAATAGGGAAAGCCTTAACTAGATGTACGTACTTGAAAATTGTGTGGTGCAAATGGCAGTAAGTTTCATCATATATAAGTGAATTAAGTTAAGAGGCACTAGAAAAGGTACCTACATATATTTGCTGATCTTGGACAATAAGATTTTAATTACGCAAAAATGCAACCAACCTATGCATATTGGAGAATAACCCTACTGATAAGTATACACTCAGCACCTGGTTACTGGTAACACTTTAGTTCGTTGAAAGCCCACTCTTTATGCAAGAAGCCTTACAATTCATCGTTATTCTTATACATAAAGTTAGCTTTAGCTTTGTTGAAATTAACTTACTGGTGTGAGTAAAAGCCCTTTTTGGACACAACGAACACAAACACAAATGAAATCACTGGATGAAGCTGATTTACTAGCACCTTCATCTTCAGCAGTATTTGCTGATGAACAAAGCAGATTTTCTTTGAATTAACTTGACTCTGCCCTAAGACTGAACTTAAGAGTCAGCTGTGTTTTCTCAATATGTTTAATGATCGGGGCAGGGTGACTTAACTATTTACTGGGTCCAAAGAGAAAGTGTATGGGCCATTTTAGAGGCAGTTGTAGAATTGTGGTTCAACTGAACTTGAGTGGTACTTGACCAAGACAATAATTCTATAGAAATGGGTGGAAGCGAAACTGAAAAGTTTTGAGCCTTTAGGGTTGCTTAAAAATGGGTGAGAATCAATTTTGCTTAGTCCCTACCTACAAGGAAAGAGTGAAAATGAAGGGATAAATCGCCATAATCATGTGCAAACACCTAAAAGTCAAACTGTAAACTGTTAAATCAATAACAAAATTCACACTTTCATGTGTTCAAGTAAATAGACTTTTATTCTTTCATTTTTTTTTTTGATGTTTCTCCCGCTACTTTATTATGTACTTATGTTGATTGCTAAGCTAAGATAAGGGAATAAATGAACATATACATAACATAATTGTAAGTATATTATTTATCTTTTAAGGTTGGTAGACACATATCAATTACTTAGTAACAATTTAAATATAAGATTTGTTGAAAGACATAACACCTTTTTTCATGGGGAAACAAATGGTATCACTAACATTTAAATAGGCAGTCAAATATTACCAATAAGCTTATTATACTTAACTAGTTGAATAACATCTACGTTAAAACAAAACACGAATTATTATTATCTAAAAATGTGACAATGTAGCCAAGGGTATGTATTTCTTGCAATGATAAGATGATTCGAATTCAAAAACCTATGTGTAGGTAAAAATATGTACCTCAAATAGGCTCTATTGTACAATATAGGCCATCGTTGGAAAAAATGTATTCCCCACTACTAGTTCTCAAGATATCTGACTGTCTCAAGTTAAAAAGTCCATCCTGTATACAATACCTATCTTTAATGTAATATAGTTAACTTTATTTAAAAATGTATTTAATAAATATCAATTTTGAGCTTATTTATGCCTACCTGTTTTTAATTGACCCTTTTGCATTTGCATATCGAAGAACTGTGTGGGATCCTATCTTAGTCCTCCTCTTGTCTTCTTATAGACAAAAAAACGTTTGCAACTATTGGTGATATTGATTTTAACTAACAAAAGCTTGCAAAATATGTTTGTCCCTTCTACCCTTTTACGCAGAAACTAAACATGAACAGGTAGGTAGTAAAAAAGTTCCTCTTACTATCTTAGTTCCTCGTCTTACATGTCCTGTTATAAAATTATAAATCTTTTGATTCGGATAGTCCACATTAGCCCAACATTTCTTTTCAATTCATAATAATATGTCTTATGATTTTTATTTCTCTGTTACCATGCACATCATAGAACTATTTACTATTTAACTTATTATAACTTCTTGAAATACATATTCAATAATATCCATGTAAAAAAAATGCTTTTTAATAAATAATTATTTAAAAGCAGAATTATTTTAATAGGTATAATTTTAAATTGGATGAGCCATCAGCTGATATTGTTTACATCCTGTCCCCTGTCCTGATTGGCCAGTAGTTATGAATGAACACCGCGTCGATTTTATGAATGAAGTATGCCCGATGCCCATACTGCCATGTGTGGTGCTCCCAATTCAGGGATCTGCTTCTCCACCATTGCCACTACATGAAGTGTAGATACTCACTATTTGTCCATATTCCATTGGAGTAAATTGAGCCATTCTTACAACAAAAAAAAGGCATGATTGACAATTATTCAATATTTTCAAAATGACAGACGTTTTGAAATGATAACAATTTGCACCTCTTACGATAATAATAGCCAGCAGCTTCCAGTTTTTGACGCAACAATTTCAGGGACTTGCTTTATAATGGTTTTTATTTATTTTCTCGAAAACGGTGAGTGGTACTAAAAAACTTGAAGACGGCATTTTTATTTAGAGTGGATGGGGAATTGAAAAATTAGATTTTATTTTACGTCAAACTTTAATGCTGTTCTCAGACTACTTAAAATGGCGGTATAGCAATAATTTTTATTAATTTACTCATATACCTTGCGTCATACTAAAAAATCTGAAGAATGGTTATTTCTTCAGAAATGGATGAGGATTAAATTTCATTTTTCGAAAATCCAGTGGCGTACCATTTATTATTCAAATAATATGCGTCAACGTGCTGGTACGCACGTCACTGGCGGAAATAAAAATTAATATTTTTATTGCAAAGTGTGCGCCTTTCATAGCAGTCAAAACATACCAAACTGCATTAAAATATATCTTACCCTTTCGGAATAATCAAGACATATGCATTTTCAAGTTCTAACTTCATTACCATGTAACTTTTTAACGAAGCTCGATAGGTAACACAAATGTATGACAAACCCCCCTTAAAATCGAGCAAAGAATATGAGATTTCATTTTTGTCCTCCCATTATGACTCACCCTGTATATTTCCAACAACTTCATCCTTACTCTCCTTCAATATAAGGGTGCTCTCATTTTTTTAAATCTAATCACCACTAACTAGACAGCAAGCTCAACTTCTCTCTTTATCCACTCAAACAGACTATAGTCCACTAAAAGCAAAGCACACGGTACCATAACATGGCAGCATTTTAATGCTTTTAATGTTGATAGAATTCTTAGTATGTTTATGTTTGCTGTAAATTTCAAAAAGCTTCTTGATAGCTCTTAATAAAGAGTATGATCGTGACATAACAGACATGTTGATTGGTAGTATTAAGCTGAAGAAGCTTTCTAATTTGTGTCCCTATTTTTTTTATATTAAGCAGCTCGATTCAGAGCTAATGACCGCTTAATGACGTCAAACTTGTGCTTTTGTCTGACGAACTGTTGACTAGTTTTTCTTAATACTACTTACAAACAAAACACGTTTATCAATTGCAAAACACGAGAAGAAAATCTGCACATCATCAAGGATTCGTAGATAACAGAAACACACTTAATCCATTACACAAGACTGCAATTAAACCCAAATGAACAAGAAACGATTACTTTATCGAACTTTCAGAAAACTTGCTGACCTATTTTTTGATTGAAACACTTCCCGTCAGGGAGACAGCGATGTTTTACTTACGAAAACTGAACTTGAACTATCATCTATTCCGATGAACGAATGCGTTTATGTAGACATCAGCCAATTATATCGAGCGATCCATACCATTGCTCCGCCGCGAAGCTGCACAGCCAATGGGCTTCGTATGCGTCGCATATACTTAGCTATCTACACAGCTACAAAATTTCATTGAAAATATGGAAATATTTCAAATCAGGTTTTATATTATGAATTAGAGTATGCATTTCGAAAAAGTGCACATACTGCCAATGGAAAAAATCCTACTTTTTAGCTTTATTTTGTAGTAGAATGAAGTAAGTCACAAAAGTCACCAACTTAAAAATTACCCTGTATAGAAATAATACAATACTTTTGCAAACACAAAAACGTCATCATCATATTGTTAACTGGCAGGCTAGTCACACTTAGGAATATATAGAACTTATTTATAATAGTTGATAGTTATTTATAAATATAAAGGGCGGAAAGTGACAGTTTACACTTGTCTTAATCGTGTTTGGTTCTTACTCGCTTTCAATCGATTTGAAAAATGAGAAAAATAGAAAACTCAGGTAAGTATGTACTAGAGTACATCTGTTAAAGCGTCTTTTAATATTAAGAATAACTATACGCAACGCACTATTATAAGGACCTGCTCGCCTGCAGATTATAGTACCTAATATCTTGCAAACGAATGATGCTGTTCGAGACCGAGAGTCTCAACTGGCAGTATCGGTCTTGGTCTCGATTTCGCAGACTGAGATCGACACCAAGACAGTCTCGGTCTCGAAGTCGATATTAAAGTCTCGGGCTCAATCTCGGGCTCGGTCTCGTACGAGACCGAGGCCGAGACCGAGACTTGTCTCATGGTTTCGTGAAGCTCTAGCAATGACCGAACGACGCGTAGCGGAGTTCAGTCAGCTCGTGTTAAGTACAATATTTTTCCTACGAGCCAATTTCCCTTAATCTTTTTCGTCTTCCCTAGTTTAGTTCTTTAAATTTGCGTGCGTAAAAACTTTTACCGCACACAAGTAAGATCCTAGTCTAGGTCAGTATCAACAGATTGCTCTGACCTGCAATCTCGGTCCTTCGTCGATGATTCCAAACAATTTGCTATACTTCTGGGATTTATAAAATCTTTTAAATTTAGCTTTTTTATGATAACATTAAATTAGTTCTGTTATTCAGATTTGGTTATGTTTCAGGCTGGTTTTTTTTCTACATTTTTTTATATTTCTATTATACTTCTACATGCTCAGGTTAGGGTTCCTTTCCCTTTCCTTCCTGCCTATGAACATTTTTTTTGCAGAAGGAAAAGAGAGAATTTTTACCTCATAAGACGTGAATCTCGATATCGTAATCCATAATTAAGCGTTCATTTTACGTTTCCCCAAATTAACAAAAAATTAAAACACTTTTGTATTGCCCATAACCTAATCACCTTTGTGTGACCTATCAGAGTGCACACGTGCGCTAAAAATGTTTACACGCACGCCTGTCAACGTCATGCAATTATTTATAATTGTTACTGCTTTTACAATAAGTCCAGCAGAGAAAACAACCTTCTTGTGAGCCATGATTGCAGTCAGACGTTTTCAAGCCTTAAAGCGGCTCTCTGTTCTAGTTCAATCTTGGCGTATCCTGCTATAAAGAAAAGACTCTTTATTTTGAACACGGATGCAAGCAAGTGTATGCACCTCGGTGCACTAATTCTCAAATGGAAACACGTTCATAATTAGAGCTGACATGGAACATTTAAGTATAGCTATTAGATATGAAAAACTCTCAAGGTCAAATTGCCAGATGAATAGAGCGCCTGCAGCAGTACGATTTTCAAATTGAGCATCGCCCAGGGATAGTCTTACGGAAATGCTTGTCTAGAAGAGCGTGTACAGAACACTGTCAGCTTTGTCAAAGGACAGAGCAGCGTGAATGACTTCTGTAAGGAGAACATCGATGAAATTGCATGACGAATGGACCACACAGGCACTTCGAGATGAACAAACAAACGACCTAGACATTGAAGCACTGCTCTTAGAAAGAATTGACGATCAGAGGCCAGAGTGGAAAGTTGTTGCTGTTAAGAGTCCAAATCTAAAGGCTTTATGGAGTGAGCCAGAAGCTCTCTTAGAATAGAAAAAGGATTACTGAAGAGAGCATGGAAAAGTCCGTAGGGCAGAACCAAAATCGGTCAATTGGTGGTTCTTGGCAGAGGAAAATCAGTATGTACAAAATACACAACGAAACAAGTGGAGATCACTTTGGAATGAATAAGACAAAAATTAAAGAGCGGTTCTACTGGGTGATTTAACATGAAATCGTCGAGTTTTGGTGCCGCAAGTGTGAAGTCTGTTGTGTTGTTTTGCAAAAGGACCTCAAGTAAGATTACGTCGTCAACCGCAACAAATACATATCACACCTAGAGCCTGAAGCGTACGTACTGCCTAATCAAGAAGTGAGAAATGTGGCAACGATGCTGGTAAATAAAATGTGCTGCAGATTTTGGGTACCTATCGAACTTCACTCGGATCAAGGTCGTAACTTTGAATCGGTAGTTTTCCAAAAGGTCATGGAACTTTTCCAAATTTTCAAGACACCCACAACTCCTCTGCATCTACAGTTGGATGAGATGGTGGACAGATTTAATCGGTCATAAATGGTCACGGATCATCAGTGTGATTGGGACTGTCACTTGCCTTTCATGCTGCAAAAGAGATTCTCTTAACTCTAAGAAGTTTGTGTATGAGTTAAGGCAAGGGCTTAACGTTGTTCATTATCAACTCACTCTTTTCTTGGTGGCTCACCAGGACCAATGGCCGCCAGTTGCCGCCAGTACAAACGGCTACTGGATGAATTCCTCAAAATTAAAGTAAGAACAGAACATTATAGAAATTCAACCTATTGTATGTAGTTGAGTAGTACACTTTATACCACAGTTACCTTAAAAATGTATACAGTTTCAAAAACAAATTATGGGGCGTCATTTCAAAAACTTGCCTTATTTATGCCGCACGACCCTACTGTCAGATATGCTGTCACATCTGATCCAGGCTAGTTACCTTGGCAACGAGTCCCGAAAAGGACAAGGAGTCCTTTGCTCCACTATCAACGTTTTTTTTTCCTTAGTGTTATTCTTTTTAAAATCTTCCAAAGATAAGTCTAAAATTTAATTTCTTTGAACCGTTTAAATACGGGTATGGTAAGACAGATTGGTTAATACATCATTTGCGTTTCGACTGGTTTTATATTTTTTTGTCCTTTGGATGTGTTCATTAATACCCAATATTTTACAACTTTTTTAATTTACAGCGTCGCGTCATTGAGTTGTCTTGTCTTGTGCAACGAGGAAAGTTACTCCATCCGCTTCTCCTAAAAATATCTCTGTCATTATTCAAATCAAATGATGGGTGTTTATTGATTTTTGTTTCGCATTTGGAAACGTATTTTTTACGAGTGCCTGTTGTTTGTTTACGTTTTTTATTAGCGTTGCGTAAACATTAGGCGGAGGTTACGACACCGATACATCTGTTTATTCGCTTTTTTTATGTAACGTGAAATATCGAAATTTAACGACATTAAAATGGGTCAAGTGATAAAAATGTTGTAAACAATCGGTTATTAATAATTTTTGGTAATAGACGTGCTTGAAAATAATAATTTATTGATTGTATTTGCCACAAAATTTCTACACTACTTCAAACATCGTACGACTTATCTTGGGTATTGATAAGGAACTTAGGCACTTGTTGATAGATTTTTTAAAACTTTTTGTAGTAACTTTTTGTAGTAAGTAATTGTTGTCAATAAATAGAAAAATCCCTGTTTATACAACCGCAGCAATTAACCTATTTCGACGGTACGTCCGAATTTATGGGGCTATTAAAGCTGGTTTAAAAAACTCGTAAACTGCCTTGGTTGCACAATGCGTTTCCGAAAATACTTGCGCCCCGCTGCGTCTTTTTACGCCAGATGGGATTTATCCTCCAGATTGTCCTATAACTAAGAAAATAGTGAAAGTTCTTCAGCACACTTTCAATTCAATGTCATTCACACGGTAGGAACTACATTTTTTTTTAATTTTGGCCATGTGTCAAAGAGGGCAGGAAGCGGAACCTAAATGCCAAACAAACACGAAAACCGCATAGACAACTATTCTAATTTGTCCTATTTAATCACCCTACTTAAGTGGCTGCACTTTACGATGACCAGACCAGAGGACCAATCAAGGAAGTCGTAACAAATTGGGCTGTTTTCAGTGTTCTCACGATTGCTTTTACAAGTTTATACTTTTTGGTTCACAAAAATTCTGGGAACTGCAATTGGGAAAATCATAAAACATATGGGCAGATGCATCATTGGCAGCATTTGTCGAATATTTCATACACAACCCGTAAAAACTCTTTTGCACGGCATTAACAGGGTTTGAACAGATGTAGGCCAAAAGTCAACCGCATCACAATGGCCGATAAGTGATTTATATGACGTTCCGCCATTGAAACGCTGACCCTTGGTCAAGCAAAATTTTAATATGCGCCCTCCGCATTGTGCCTTTAATGGGCCCTTTTTGTCGTCAGCGACCCCAGGGTTAAACTTTTTGACCCTCGTAATTGTAGCGTGGATAAACATATCGACAATTTTTCAATACTTGCCGGGAGTTGCGGAGATTGTTCTGTTTTTGACGGGACGGGGCGGATATTTATTGTCTTTTTAATGGCTTTTCCATTTTAATAAGGCCAACGGTCAGTTCCCAGGAACGGAATGGCTCTTTGAACATAAATTTCGAGGGAATTGAAGACTTTAAGCCGAACGCAATAAATGGATGAACTCTTATTATATTTAATTAAAAAAATAAAACCCCAAATTAGTTTTTTTTTAAATATCTAAAAAAATAAATGAAAACAAGTAACTCAGTTTTAGGAATACCCTACATGCAGTCTTCCCGTAACGCAACTTTATTCTAATTTAACCGAATTCGTATCTCTTACCGTTTCAGAAATCCCCATGCAGTGCATCCTTATCTTGGACATACTGTGTAGTGTATATTCTGTGTTGAAATAAAACAAAATAGATAATGCTCTGAAAAGAGGTTGTTTCTGAAAATAGTTCTAAAATTGTAAGATAAGTAAAATAAGGCAAAAATTTGATATAAACATTAATCAAAAAATGTTAAAGAACAAAGTCCATTTACTTTGCCCGTCGAGCTAAGTTGAAGACCCCTTCCTGTTTTACACTTTTGGTTTCCCTTTTTAGCAGTGGGAACTTTTCAACTGGTGACAATATCCTCCGGAAGTGACGGCATGACGTCTTACGTCAAAGTGTTGTCACTGTCATTATTTTTATTATTTCCAATCCAATCGAATATCGAACTTATATTTATCTCCTAGCTAGAGCGCAGGGGCTTGGGGCCCAAGCCCTTAACTGGCCTAACTCCAAGGTTTTGTAAAACTTAACCCCAACCTAACAAAAACCAAAAACAATCACCATCTGGTCCGGCTTTAAGTTGCTAAGACGCTTGTACCCACATTGCAAATTGATATCCACCAGGGATATTCGATGGACATACAGTTGTGGACATGGATATCCTTTATGATATCCATTGGACAACCACTCGATATCCATTGTACATCCAGTGGATGTACATTTGTCGCCCGATCCAATATCCAATGGACTTCCATTATGTACATCCATTGGATGTTCAAAAAATACTACTGATATTCATTGTACATCCAATGGCACCACTGAACATTCAGTGGACATCCAGTGGATGTCCATGAAAATATGAAACTGGACATTCGCTTCTTTTTAGTTCTGCTAAAATAATAAAATCCACTTAATGAACATCAAAATTATCTAGTTTTTCAAATCAGTGGTAGATTCCTATCAAAAACACTTAATTTTCTACTTTTAATTGACTTTATATACAAAACTGACTACCAGAGCTTTGTTTAGAAGCAAAGCATCCAAAAAATGGTTGATTTGACACTAAAGTAGACGAGAGTTTGTATTTGATGTGAGTAAAAAAAAATGCAAATTTGCAAGTTTTTGAAAAAAAAAAGTTTTTGTTTTCAAAAAAAAATAGATCAAGGCGAAAATTGGCTAAAAATGACTCGAAGCGTCCAAAAATGCAAGTTTTCATTTTTTCTGAAGAAATTCAATTTTATGACAAAATCAGGCAAAACTGGTTTTGTCAGAAAATTTGAATGAAAACGCCCCAAAACGCCACTTTGATGTTTCTCGAAGAAGTCAGGTAAGAATTAGGGCCAAAAATCAATTCAAAACGACTTAAAACTACAAAAAAATGCAAATTTGCAGTTTAAAAAAAAATAGATTGAAATTAGGGCAAAAATTGGTTAAAAACGACTTGAAGGGTCTATAAATACAAGTTTTCATGTTTTTGAAGAAATTCAATTTTATGGCAAAATCAGGCAACACTGATTAAATCTTCTAATTTCATGATTTTAGTAAAGATACATTTTTCGTCCAAAATCAGTGAAATTTGACTAAAAACTTCCCAAAACCCAACTTGGAATATTTTTCGAAGAAGTCAGGTATGAATTAGGGCCAAAAATCAATTCAAAACGACTTAAAAATACCAAAAAAATGCCAATTTGGAGTTTTTGAAAAAAAATTATTAAGATTAGGGCAAAAATGGGTTAAAAACGACTTAAAGCGTCTATAAATACAAGTTTTCATGTTTTTGAAGAAATTTAGTTTTATCACAGTCAGGAAAAACTGATTAAATCTTCTAATTGTTGTTTTTGGTAAAGTTATCTTTTTGGTCCAAAATAAGTGAAATTTGACTGAAAACGTCCCAAAACGCTACTTTGATGTTTTTCGAAGAAGTCAGGTATCAACTAGGGCCAAAAATTAATCCAAAGCAAATTAAAATACAAACAAAAATGCAAATTTGGAATTTTTGAAAAAAAAAAATATATTAAGATTAGGGCGAAAATTGGTTAAAAACGACTTAAAGCGTCTAAAAATACAAGTTTTCATGTTTTTGAAGAAATTCAATTTTATGACAAAATCAGGAAAAACTGATTAAATCTTCTAATTTGTTGTGTTTAGTAAAGTTACATTTTTGGTCCAAAATAAGTGAAATTTGAATGAAAACGTCCCAAAACACAAGTTATTTGATGTTTTTCCAAGAAGTCAGATAAGAATTAGGTCCAAAAATCAGTTCATAACGATTTAAAACTACAAAAAAAATTGCAAATGTGGATTTTTTAAAAAAAATAGATTAAGAGTAGGGCGAAAATTGATTAAAAACGACTTAAAGCGTCTAAAAATATAAGTTTTCATGTTTTTGAAGAAATTCAATTTTATGACAAAATCAGGAAAAACTGATTAAATCTTCTAATTTGTTGTGTTTTGTAAAATTACATTTTTGGTCCAAAATAAGTGAAATTTTACTGAAAACGTCCCAAAACGCAACTTATATTTGATTGTTTTCAAAGAAGTCAGGTAAGAATTAGGGCCAAAAATCACTTCAGAACGATTTAAAATTAAAACTACAAAAAAAAATGCAAATATGGAGTTTTTGAAAAAAAGAATAAGAGTAGGGCGAAAATTGGTTAAAAACGACTTAATGCGTCTAAAAGTACAACTTTTTATGTTTTCGAAGAAATTCAATTTTATGACAAAATCAGGAAAAAACTGATTAAATCTTCTAATTTGTTGTTTTTGGTAAAGTTACATTTTTGGTCCAAAATAACTGAAATTTGACTGAAAACGCCTCAAAATGCAAGCTTGGTGTTTTTCGAAAAAATCAGTACCTAACAAATAAGGCAAAAAATCGTGTGAAACTACGTAGCGTAGTTACGTATAAACTACGTAAATAGTGAAACTAGCGTAAAACTCGTAGTGAAACTACTTAATACCTCAAAAAATAAAAATTACTCAAAGCGTCCAAAAATATAAGTTTTTCATGTTTTTGAAGAAATTCAAATTTTATGACCAAATCAGGCAAAACTGATTAAATCTTCTAATTTGTTGTGTTTTGTAAAATTACATTTTTGGTCCAAAATCAGTGAAATTTTACTGAAATCGTCCCAAAACGCAACTTATATTTGATTGTTTTCAAAGAAGTCAGGTAAGAATTAGGGCCAAAAATTACTTCAGAACGATTTAAAATTAAAACTACAAAAAAAATGCAAATATGGAGTTTTTGAAAAAAAAAAGAATAAGAGTAAGGCAAAAAATCAGAAACTACTTAATACCTCAAAAAATGAAAATTACTCACAGCGCCCAAAAATGTAAGTTTCTCATGTTTTTCAAGAAATTCAAATTTTATTACAAAATCAGGCAAATCTGATTAAATCTTCTAATTTCATGTTTTTGGTAAAGATACATTTTTCGTCCAAAATCAGTGAAATTTGACTGAAAACATCCCAAAACCCAACTTGGATGTTTGTCGAAGAAGTCAGGTATGAATTAGGGCCAAAAATTAATCCAAAACCAATTAAAATACAAACAAAAATACAAATTTGGAATTTTTGGAAAAAAAAATATATTAAGATTAGGGCGAAAATTGGTTAAAAACGACTTAAAGCGTCTAAAAATACAAGTTTTCATGTTTTTGAAGAAATTCAATTTTATGACAAAATCAGGAAAAACTGATTAAATCTTCTAATTTGTTGTGTTTAGTAAAGTTACATTTTTGGTCCAAAATAACTGAAATTTGACTGAAAACGCCTCAAAATGTAAGTTTGGTGTTTTTCGAAAAAATCAGTACCTAACAAATAAGGCAAAAAATCAGAAACTACTTAATACCTCAAAAAATGAAAATTACTCAAAGCGTCCAAAAATGTAAGTTTCTCATGTTTTTGAAGAAATTCTAATTTTATTACAATATCAGGCAAAACTGATTAAATCGTCTAATTTGTAGTGTCTGTTTGGTAAAGTTATATTTTTGGTCCAAAAATTGCGAAATTTGAGTCTTAAAATGCAAGTATGGTTTCTCGAAAAAGCCAAGGGTAAGAATTAGGGCGAAGATCGCTTAAAAATTACTTAAAGGTTTTATAAAGATGCAGTTTTGAGATGCAATTAAAAAATTGCAATTAGTACCAAAATTAGTTAAAAATGATCCACATGGTTTGTTACTCTTCTGTCTTTATAGTCAATCGTCATATGTCAAAGAAACGTCAACGCATTATTCGCACGAAATCTAATAGATATCGCTAATTAATAGCTGCTATTTAAAGCCTGCCACCAAAGACGAATAAAATATAATTTGAAATAATAATAATAATAATAATGAATAGTATACTTAAAGAAGGGTAAGCATAAATAGCGATCAGTTGAGTGGCTGGGGTTAAACCTAACATATCAGTAAAATATATAAAATAAATGTACAAACTATATCTCATTAACTTATTTTTGACATCTCGTTACCTTTGAAATCTTAATTTTTTTATACCTGTCTCTTTTCGACATGTTGAAAAGATACGATAGAAATGTCAAAGTGAGATTTCCAACGCCTACTTGACGGCAATAATAAGTGAATGGTTTATACTTGCCAAATCGAATTAATTGAAAATGCACATTCTAGCACTTGCTGCAGTAAGAAATTCAAGATACTTTTTTATTTAAATTTTTGCCCTGGATATTTATAAGATGTCCATTGTATATCCACCAGAGAGCCAATTCCGCTCATGTAATTATATATCGGCTTTTGGATGCTGCATGGATATCTAATAGACCTCCCAAAACTATTATATTATTGGGACATTGGATATCGATTATCCATTGAATGCTGATTGGGTTAACGTGGTGTGACGACAACATCATTACGTCACGGGAACCTTAAGAGTGCAGGACTTCCGTCCAAAAAACCATTTATAGAGAAATATCGGCGTTTGTTAGCTCTGTCCATATCTTCTAGATCATTGACTTTTCTGTAAAAGATTTTGGGAGATGGTCTGTGTCCCGAGCGCTCGGGATGTCAGTCTATCTCACTCTTGATTGTTAAGATTTTGTAAGATGGTCTATGTCCGGAGCGCTCGGATGGAATAACCGAACTCGGCATAGATAACGTTTCCTAATGAACACGGCGCCGGCGTATGTTATGATATGTTGCCATACAAATTTATGGTAAGATACCAAATTTCATTAATTTATTTCAGCACGTTTCGGAAATATTAATAAAAGACCATCCTCAAGATCAAATCTTTCATACCCCTTACATGGAAGTGATTTTCAAGAGATTGAATAACTAGGAACACCCTGTGGTACCAAAACCACCAAAAATATACAAAATCAAACAGATCCATGAGAACGGAGGACACTTCTATATCAAGAGAACCGAACCTCTTCTTACCTCTCAAGATTATTACACAAAAAACTAAACGTAAAAAAAAACTAACACAGAAAAGTGATTGATATAGTTGTTCTTCAACTGTTGGGTTCCATACTGGCACGTCGAAAACAAGGAAAGGAAGAAGGATGTTTGCATTCCTGATAAAAGGCAGCTTTTCCCCTAAAGATATTTCATATCGACCATTTGGGGCCTTTAGAATCCACGAATAATAATTACCAATGTTCTAGCAGTAACACCAAGTTTGTTTGGTTGTATTCAACCAAACCTACTCGATCAAAAGAAATTACAGCCAAGCTGGAGTCACAAAGGAAGAATTCTGATAATCCAGAAACCATTTTATCGGATAAGGGAACGATCTTCACGTCGGAAGAATTTGAGGACCATTGCAAGGGTCATGGTAACCAACTCTGACCACTCTCATCTGCGCAAATAGACCGATTCCGATAAAATTCCGTCACAAAACTAAATTTCTTATTCCTTACTAGATTATCAATAGAAAAAGTATGGATACCTACGTGGCGAAGGAGTTTTTGACAAACCTGAAAGAAAAAATGAACTGCTTCTTTTATTTATTCTTAGTAGACGATGAATAGCATTACAATGGTCTGTTCTGTTAAACTCCATCAATCATTATTTGTTAAAAATATTTTATATAAAAGTGACAAAATTTAATTTATTCAAGTTATCTACTAAAATTATGCCGGGGATTAATATCAATAAAAAATTAGAAATTTTAATATGTTACACTTTATTTAAAAAACTCACCTTGTTGAATTGAGTATAAACTTTTGCAACTTTTCTTCGGTCCCTCGGGTCCCTATTAAAAATTAAGATGATGGTTTTTCGCTAACTGAACGTTGGAATAAACGCCGTCTTGTAGAGCTTCAAGAAGTATTTTTTGCTTTTTAATATTGTGCCAAATTGTTTGAACTGAAAATGAAAAATTAAAAACCAAAATTTTAAAAAATCGTTTTTTTTTAATTCTCTAAAAAAATGAAAACAGCAACTAATTTGTACAAACACTATGTATGAGGTATTCGCGTTGCGCAAATTTATTCTAATTTAACCGAATTCATATCTCTTACCTCTTACCGTTTTGGTGATCTTCATGCAGTGCATCCTTACTCCATCTTGACATTATGGTGAAGGAAAATTTCAGTTCATAAGAAAGAAGAAATCCGTAATTCACTGGTATTAACAAAAAATGTGCATGGTGTCGTTTCGTTAAAACAAACACAACTATGATATTAGTTGGTTCTTTTTTGAGACACCATATAGAATTTTAAACTATTTTAAATTGTGTCCCTATATATTAAAACGACATAAGGAATTCGGTCAAAAAACAGTTGTTTTTGACAAGGTTCTTGGAGAGGTAAACAAACAGTGTGGTCAGAGATACCGAATTTGCGGTGCTTATATGGAAATGATGAATAAGAATCGACAATTCAATGTTATTTGTTCTTTTAGGATGATATATCCTCATTAAAACAATATTTTTCTGTTATTTTTCGTAATTTATTAACATTATTTTTACTCTTATATAACGTATAGCTACAGATAAATAAGTTAAATTATAACAAATTGTAAGAACGGCAACACCGCAACTAGTTTATTAATTATGAAGAACATATTTGTTTTTACGTTTTAAAACTTTCTTCAATAATTCATCTACAAAACTATGCATTCTCCCTTGGAGCTTTTGATTAGAAGAAACAATTTAGGAATATATTGCACGCAACATGATGATCAAGTTGAAGTTTTAAGTTCCATCTGACATTTAAATAGGTTGGTCCGCCATATTGCATGAGGGGCTTTTGTCAAATGACGTAATTCGGGAATAATCAATAGTTTAAATGTCTTTGTTGAATGTCAAAACCCAACACTGTCAAGTGTCAACTATCATCGACATAAAAACGTATTAACGAATTTTCGGCCTTTTAAATTTAAAACTTTTAGAAAAAACTGAGAAAATACCTTTTTGGTGAAAAGAAAATATAATCTCCTTGCTTATTGCCTCATTAGTCATTACGCGATGGGATCCAATTCAAGCAAATGCCAGGAAAGCTCCAGGGGAATCCAGTCAGTGTTGCAAAACCCTTACGAAAATGAACCCGAAATTGAAGAGGAAACTGCCACTATTCCCACAACCCCTGTTTTAACGCCACAGGTATGTTTTATAAAATAAATTGTAACATTTTTGACTTTGCAATTTTCTCAAGGCCTCCCGTGAGGAAATCAGAGAATTGAACATTGATCCTAGATCTCCAAGCAAACAGATTGCTCGGACACCTATAGAGGTAGGCACTATGGCAGCGTTTTAGAGCTGAGCTGGGCATAGCTCAGAAGATAAGTACAGAACAAATGCAGTAACGAAATAAGAAAGAACAAATAGAAGTCAACTACTTTTTTGAGCTATATATCTCAGCGGCTAGACAGCCCTAGTTTGTTTTTGACTGGCAGCTCTAGTGCACACTGAGTGTATTTTTATTCTTTATTAATTCACTCAAAATATAAAGATGCAAAATATATACTCAGTGCTAAAAACACTGTTGCAACCATAGTCAAAAACACTATAGTAGGTCCTAGCTATAAAAACATATTACCTATCTAAGTATCTCCATAATTTCCTTTCTGTTACAGCTGCTTTCTGCTGCTGCTTTAAAGCTGTCAGAACTCACCATCCAAAGTTCAGAGACAGACAAGCCAACAATAGAAACTCCCCTGAAAAACCATTTAATATTGGGTATAGATCCACGGTCCCCTAGCATTGAAATACAAAGAACACCAATAGTAGTAAGTGCATCACCTGACCGAAAGTTTCCTTCTGTAATTAGAAACAAAAATTTGGAAAAAGTCAAGAACATTGCTCTATTGAACACTCCAATTAGTGCTTCAAGTGTTCCTAAACAGGTTGCACCCAGGCTGTTGTCTAGTCAACCAGCCACTCCTAAAGTAACAAAAACTGAAAACACACACAAGCGCAAGTCATTTGCGCTATTGGAGACTAATATTGATTTTACAGAAACTGATTTAGATATGATCATACAACAGAAATACTCTGGACAAGACTATGAACAGTCAAACATAGATGGTGGGTTGGAACATGCATTGGAACATGATATGACAAATAGTATAATGGAAAATTCTGCTACAGAAGAGAACATATTAACAGTAGAGATGACAACTGATGCAAATGTGCTTTCAATTAAACATCAAGATGATGAGTTTGTGGCTCTTCATTCAACTGAAAATTGTGTAACAGAAAATTCAGCTACAGAAAAGAACATGTTAATGGTGGGGATGACAACAGAGGCAAATGCGCTTTCAGTTAAACATCAAGATGATGAGTTTGTAGCTATGCATGCAACTGAAAATTGTGCAACAGAAAATTCAGCTACAGAAAACAACATGTTAGCAATAGAGATGACAACTGAGGCAAATATGCTTTCAGTTAATCAAGATGATAAGTTTGTGGCTATTCATGCAACTGAAAATTCTGTTGACATTGCATATGATGGTCCATGTGACTTGATTGAAGAAAATGAAGACATTTATGTGAAGTCTTCAACCCAAGAAGAGGGTTTATCTGTCTCTACTGAAATGACTCATGAAGCAGTGGAAAGAGGATCAACAGTTTCTGACAGTCCATCATATCTCACTGAGGTTTTGGAATCAGTAGAAGTAGAGGAACAGGAGGTGGATGATGACAACAATGTACTTGAAATTGCTTTGTCTCCTGACATACTTCCTTCTATCCCAAAATTAATAAACTCAAAATCAGCTCCAGTGTCTCCTGCTACAATCTCTAGTTTAACACCACAGAGGTTAATTAAATCAGAGCCTGTTACTCCACCAGCAGTAAATCTTACTGCCGATGTGAAAGAGTTAGACAAAAAACTCACAAATCTAATCTATGAAGATGAAGATCCAGTGGTGTGTCCTAGGGCTGTAGTACCAAAAGGCCAGAACAGGACCCCTCTGAAACTAAGAAATGGAGAGGAGATGCAGACAAACAATATACAAAAGCTAAAAGTCAGTGATAAACCAAGAAAGCAGCTAAGTAGAAGCAGTAAGATTCCAGTTTTCAAAGATAAGAAGATTAAAGTACAGTGTGAAAATACACCACCACGGAACATGCATAATAGCAATTCAAAGAAACCTCATTGGGATCCTAAAGACGAAACTTTGTTTATTTGAGTGAGTAGTTTATAACTTTAGTGTTAATAGTTGTGTTAGATGTGACTTGAATGAGCCAAGTTTTATTGCCAATAATAATTATCAACAATTTTAATACATTAATGGTTGTTAATGCCTAATGAAAGTAGTTCAATTGTGTTATATGTGAATTCTGAGTAGTCTTATTTTTTTAATATTTAATTACTTAAATTATTACAATTGTTTTTAATGTAATTCACTTTCATATTCAATAAATAGTTATTATAAATGTGGCTTGCTAAAATATTTACATAATTACTATGTCTTGTTTGGCTTCTTTTTCAATTAATTGTTCTTTCCTTATCTAATTCTTGGCATTTTAGTGAGACTGTAATAGAGATTCCATTGACAATGTGACTCTCATGAACAATTAATTGTCTGGTTAAGTTCAAGATAAATCATATCTCATTCACTTATGATTGGCATCTAGTTTTTCAAAACTTTAAAATCTTTTTTTTATAGCTATCCTTTCAGCACATGCTGAAAAGATGTTAAAAAGTCAGATTTCCAATGCCAACTGGATGGCAATAATAAATGAATGCGATACATGTTGAAAGTTACTATTTACACAGCTATACAACATTGACTAGGTGGCACTAACCAATTATATAAATAATATTTCCTTTTCTGCTCTTCAGTAGTGCACAGTTTCTTATCATTTATTAAACTATCATACATTTCTTTCATTTCATCAATCACCAAACCGTGGCTTATAAGATGATAATTTTTACACCCCCTTGAAGTCCATTCAGTATCAAATCTAATGTCATGAATCCGAATTATGCCTGCTACTGGAGACAACCATAGCCCAACACTGATATCTTCTGATTTAAAAGTTCTGTAACACATTAATTCTTTAAACTTCCAGAATAAATGAAATTAATAACTTTGATACCTAAGTTGATCAAAATTTCTTGCAACAAAGCTGACTAATGACTTAGATAGGATATATCCACCTCCCAAAGCATATGGCACATATCTGTCACAAGTGATCCAGTCTGTCTCCCTCCACTTTCCTGCAGTTTTAATTTTTGCATTGCCATTGAAGTAACCCCAATATAAGCTCATATTGGCAACTTCAAAATTGTGCTTTGTCTTGCCATTTGACTGTACATTAACACTAATAAATTGGTTGAGTTTCTCAGGAGCTAAGTTTAAAGGAAAATGCAGATTTGAATTGCTTAACATATTTTCCATTTTTGGGATTTCTTTTAGTAGTTCTGGCAGATTTATGAAAGAATCATCATCACATTTTAGAGCATATTTATAACCAAGACCATAGTCAAACTGCTCATCCAGCCATGCAAAACTCTTCAGAACTTTTTCAGTTAAATTTTCATAGCTGTCATACGTAGGCAAGATTAATATATCATTATAACTTGACTGCTCAACGCTCATATGTAACACCTCATCAGTATTAATACCCAGACTTCCTACTACAAAATAATGTTTAAATTTGTAGCCAGCTGGTATTGCAGCCTGTTTCCCCAAGTTCAACCAGGTTTGTCTAATCACATTACGTCTCACTAAGTTTTTGGGAGCTGATAAAATAAGAATTATTAGTTCAGGGTTTTTCAGCTTTGAGTTCTGCATTATGTGGTATTCGCGGTCCTCATTGTCTATAATACAAGACTTGTCTATGGGTGTTAGGTTTAAAGTGAGCATACAACCTAAAGAAAAGAAAAATAAAGATAAAACTATGGGTCGGTAATATCGGTTAGCTTTGAGTCTCATATCACACATTTATGTAAAAAGTAGCTTGGTATTTTTACATATTTTTAAACATTATTATTTATATTAATTTGCAAAAAACTTCACTCTTTAGATTTGTTTGTAAACAAAAAAGTGGGGTTAAGACTGAAAAGTGAGGTTAAGAATCTTCTACTCTTTCTTATACATTAAAAGAAGGAAACAGAATGTGATTTGGAGTAATTGGACTGACAGTAAAGTGGCCTCTGACAAGTGACACTGACAAGCTGGTTAGGATAAATAAATTATAAATATAAGCAAGTTTTTATAATTTTTGCATTTTGACTTTGATTATTTTTTTGTATTTTACCTATAGATACTAAATAGTGGTCCGTGGTCCGAGTCCAAGTACCTCCCTTTGTAAACTGATCATGCTGATATCACTGAGACAAGACCACAAAGAACATTTGAAACTGTTGTTCTCACAATCTCAGCAAGGTACCTCTTATTTAGTCCTTTTCTGGATATCTCTATATTTTCAAACACATTTTCATTCATTACATAGTTGTAGCAGACTTTTGTAAATTGGCGGCTGATTATATAGAGGTTGGTGACAACCCCAAACTATACAGTACAGCTGCTTCAAAATTAAGTGTATCCCCAGAGGCTATACAGAACTGTGTCTATGGATTAGTGAATTTACTATTACTAGCCTGCAAGCATCAGGTTTTATCATCACAATCTCCAAGGAAGCTTAACTATAAAACTTTACTTTCAGTTGACCCAGGCTGACTTTAGGGACACTATTTTGACATTGGGGTTTTCAGAAGAATTGGCACCCATTTTAATTGAACTGTATGAGGCACGTAAAAATGACATTTCTAAATTAAGGAATACCTCTTTGTCTGAGCCACATTATCAGGATTTACAGTGGAGGCTAGAAGTGCAAGTAGGTGGCATTAAGATATATTATACCTACTGAAATACCTACACAAAACCAATATGGCACACTGTATTGTTCATTCTATTGACATTTGATTTCTGAACAAAAACAGAAAAAAAGAAAAACCATCAGGTTTGCCAACTGCAATATTGCAAAATTTAGAAAATTACCTTTCAAACATTGAGACACCAAAATTATTATTTGTATTTTGTGAAATCATATATGTTTTGCGTCCTTTATATCAGCTTGATAGAAGTGAAAATAGTGGGGGTAGGACAGAAATAACTACTTCATATTTGTGAAAGAGTCAACGTTTCAACCTTTATTGAGGTCTTCCCCATAGTAAATATACAGTTACAAGTACCTGTATAACCTTTTGTAAAATAGCAAAATAAGTAAGAACACTTACTTCCCTTAAGTATATTTGTGCAAACTTTTTTGTGCCTCACTTTTCAAGATTTCTTTATTAGTAAACAGTTTGAATCAGTGAGAAGACCTTGACTGGAATTTTTGACACTACATTTGAAAATACTTGGGTTTGTGGTTGAGAAAGTTTGCGATGTGAGAAAAGAAGGTCCTAAGCTACCAAGCTTTCGAAAATGTTTATTTCCTTCTTCAAGGTGCTAATTGTTGTTCAAAAGGCGAGAAAACGCAACCTGCTTGATTTCGGATGGCAACTGATGACTGTACATGCCAGTGCTAGTTTTCGTAGTTGGCATAATGTCTAAATTTCATTTCAAGATAGACAACACACAAATAATATTGAAGCTTTAATAGTTTTAGGGTTTTAATCTGTTCTCGTTCAGTTCTTCGATCTTTTCTGTAGCTTTATTGTGCTGTTACTCCTTTACCAGTGTGGAATAATATGTAAAACATGTCAACTACGAAAATTAGCTCTGGTGTGTTTAGTCATCAGTTGCCATCCCAAATCTAGCATGTTGCCTTTTCTCGCCTGTTGAAGAGTAATTAGCATCCCAAAGAAGGAAATAAACATTTCTGAAAGCTTGGTAGCTTATGACTTTCTTTTCTCACATCGCCCCGACCGCAAACACAAGACCTTTCAAACGTAGTGTTTAAACAGTTTCTTAGGACATAAAGAACAATTTTAAAATAAAAAAATTTTGGATGAACAGCTTTTGAACAAAAAATTGTTCTTTGAAATCATGAAAGATCACTTTGGATGCACTCGCGAACAAATGGTATTTGCAATGTTGCCAAAATGCCAAACATATAAATTTATCTTAACATCGAATTAAACAATCTTAAATGGTATCAAATAGTGAACAAATAAAACTCATTTTGAAAGAACAGAAATTACTGACTTGAACTAACCTAAACAAGGGAAAAACATAACTGAACTAATACAATTAAAGAATCAACATAATTAAAGTAACCTCATCAAAGCAAACACAACACAAAAAAACACAAGACCAGAACTACCCTAACCAAAGAGCTCCTTGTGAAAAACCAAATCCCTCATGGAAAGTTCCTCATAAAAAAAAAAACAAAGCCACTTTTCCTCATATAACTGAACAAACCTAAGGAAAGGAAACCAAAAGAAAAACAGAACTGGACTAACCTGAACTAACTTAACCAACAAGCTCCACATGTTGCATTTTTGCCTGATGATATAATATTAAAGTGTTGTTATTTTTTTTAAATATTTTTGGCACAAATATGAACCGTTCATAAGAGTTTCTTGGCTTGAAACTACAAACTACTACAACTAAGTAATGTTTTTCTGCAGTTTCGCTTCTTTACTTTTCCATGAGAGGCATTCATGAAAAATTTGATTTTTCATGAGGCACCTTTTGATTAGATTAGTTCAGTTATGTTATGTTGATCATTTTTTTTGTTCAAAAGTTGTTTTATTTTGAATTGTTCCGTTCTATATGTCCTAATGAACTGTTTAAAAATAAAGTAGACTTGAAAATTGAGGGGTAAAAAAGACCCACCTCAAACTAAATCGCTTATGAATAATATTCATAGAGAGTCAATACGTCATACCCCATTAGCAAGACAAGACAACCAAACAGGCTCAAAATTTTGTGCACAGAAATGTGTGTAGAAAATGTAGAAAGTCTTTTTCACATTTTAGTTGGGGTCAAGAGCTCTTCTGGAGCAAGTTACTCCATTAGTTGCAATGGACATGACTTTAGTAACTAAACAAGGAGCAGAATCTAAAGTAGAACATAAATTGCTACAAACTGATCCCACCAATTTGCTACATATAGCAAATGAATTGGAAAGGGCACTCAATGAGACACGAAGCAGGCATTCTAGAAAAGTCCAGAAGATAATAAATAATTATTCACAAAATAGTTAAGGATTTATAACTTTAAACTTTTCAACTTGTTGAAGTTGAAATATCCTATTTACATATTTCAACTTGTTACAATTAGGATATTTGTAAACAGGATATTTTACGTTTAGGCAAATAACTTACCTAAATATAAAGTGTAGATTGCTTTTATAAGATGCAAATTACCTATTTAACAATAGAGCAACATTTTAATATTTATACCTTGACTTACACCTATAAGTAGCTGTAACCCCCAGCCTCATTCTTGGGCATTGCATGTATTGCGAAATTCAGAAAATAAAGAGAAGGCAATAAGTTCTCATGTATTACATATTAGAATTATCATGTTGACCATTGAAAATATAAATATCAATTTTAAAAGTAACTTGTAATTCACTCCCAATAAAAAACTGAAAATTGGGACTTTATATTTGTAAATATCAATATTCTCAACCATGCAAATATTAAAAAAAAAAAACATGGGATATATGAACATTAGTAATATTTTAATAGAAACAAATTGTTTCCATACAACATTTCATATTTTCTTGAATTACCTTGATGAATAATAACAATGGAACTTTTACACAAAATAATCCACAGACCAAAAGTAATTTAGTTAATGGTTGTGTTACATATTCATTTATGGTTACTAATCATCATCATCTTCATCATCAGATTCATCTTTTTTCGCCTCCATTTCAGCTTGCTTGTAATGCCTGTATTCAGGCTTGAGTTCCCACATATTTTTGTGGGGATTCTTCAAATTGTAGTTGCACACTTCTTTCAAAATTTCCTTCAAGTAAGTTATTGGTTGCTTTGTTATTTTCACTAAATCTTTAATGTTGTAGTACTGATGCTTTTCAAAAGCACTAAACAACATCTCCAAGACTGCATCTTTGTCATCACGAGCCTTTTTGCCTTCCAGCTTCTTTTTTTCCATGTACTCGATCTGCAAGAAAATATTATATAATGTAAGATAACAATTTATTGGAAAAAAAATGAAAGCATACATTATTTTTGTGATCAGACACTGGCTTGAAACTTTGCACAACCCTGTCCAGCTGTTTGACCTTTCTTGTGGGCAATGAAGCTTTCCTTATTGACTCCAATTTTAGTTTCATGTAGCAGTTGTCTGCATAAGGCCTGCACTCTAGTTTCTGAACTATTTTTCCCTCCATATAAAGCTTCTCAATTTCTGGTACCACTGAGTCAGATTTTTCAGCTGGTGTTTAAAGTTTGTTGTAATGAGGTGTCTATTATTTATTAACAATAACATAATTTAGATACATACGGATCACATGTGAAAAAACGCCTAAAGTTTGCTGGGTTACTGTGGACACATCCAGTCTGTGATCTTTTGGAATACTCTCCTCTCCTGGTTCATTGAGACTCAGAATTGGGGCAGATAAAGTTAGGGACACTTGAGGCTTCTGACCTTGTTGTCTAGGGAGACTGTATAAAGCGGTATTATTGCAAAAAGCAGGAAAACTTACTTGGTAATCTTCAGTTTGCCTACTTCCATATCACTTGGAGCCTTCTCCCAGCGGCTCGCCACATATTTCGGAACTTTTACCAACCACACTCCGCGGTTTGCGTTCGATAAATCTAAATCACGATCTATATGGGTTTCTTTAGACATTTTTACAATTTAAACAGAGCTTCCAGAGAAAGTTTAGATTCGCCGAAATTAAAATGGTATAAATTTTTAATTTCATCTGTTTATATTTTTTGTGTCTTTGACTGATTTGACATTATTGACGAAGACAGGAGTGAGTGGAGTGACAAGTGTCGTCTAGAGTACTCAGACCATGGAGGTAGGACTGAAAGAACCAAACAAATGTCGATACTTCCCTAAAATTGATCCCTCTTTTTTGTTCGGAAAACAGCCATGCTTGTGGGACTCATGATTGTTGTGCAAACTGAACTCACTATTTACATAAGAGTTTTTGTGTGGCACATGGCAACTTTGTATGTCATTTTTTCGAAGCGTTTAAGCCTAAAGTTTAGGAAAGTTTTTCTGTTTTCTGAGTAACCAGCCAGGCAATAAAGCACATCCGGTTGCAATATTCTTATTTTTTGTTAAAAAGACCATGCATTTCCATTGTTAGTTTTGGCAAGCACTTGCAACGATATCTTGGGAATTCCAGTCTTAAAACATGGAACCCCGCAATTTTAGGAAAACCCTACACTTATTGCCCTTCAAAGCTTGACTCTTCAAAGCCGCCCATTTAAAGCGTCAACTTTTTTGAGTGATGTTTATGACTTCAAGGGTCTTTAGGACAGTAATTAAAGCGAATTTCGCGAATATTCTTAATGTGCAAACCGTGTCATATTTTGACGGTTATAGAAAAAATATATTTTAATGTAACTTACTTGCACTTCAAGGCACTGGCAGGCACTTTCAACGATATCTTGGGAATTCCAGTCTTAAAACATGGAACCCCGCAATTTTAAGAAAACCCGACACTTATTGCCCTTCAAAGCTTGACTCTTCAAAGCCGCCCATTTAAAGCGTCAACTTTTTTGAGTGCTGTTTATGACTTCAACGGTCTTTAAAATAGTAATTAAAGCGAATTTCGCGAATATCCTTAATTGAAATAAGATCATCAGATAGAACTTTTAATTTCACATCCTTCGAATGTAAATTCGAGCAATTTATGTCGTAATTGATTTAAAATTTGTCGTAAAGCTTTAATTTCTAACTTACGTATGTCATCTGAGGTATCATTTTGAGTTAGTGTGAAGTTATTCATAAAATGACCGCAAAAAAAAATTTCCGAAGACGCACGAAACGACGGCGTGGCCTACAGTGGTACACACGTGGCCTCAGACTTTTCAAGCCTGTACAGGCAATATTTAATACAAAATTATAATATTTCGGCTATTTAATTGATTCGAAGTTTAGGTACATGTAAACACCTATAATTACTATTAATCATTTAGAGAAGTAGATGGACAGGCAACACGAACATGCAACAGGTGAAAACTTATTTTTTTTTTATGGAAAACCTATAGAGGTGACAATCAATCACAATAGCTCCGTTGTATTTTCAACATATTTGGAAACACCACTAGTATTTTTCTGAGAACGCACAATATCCCTTTTAACATCTAGGAGAGTTAGAAATAAGACATGCTTTGAAAAAACTTGTATCAGGTGGAAACTTTATTTTTTGTGGAGAACCTATTGGGGTGGCAATCAACCACAATAGCGCCATTATACTCCCAACATATTTGGGAACACCACTAGTATATTTCTGAGAACGTATATCATCCCTCTTGACACCTAGAAGGGTTAGAAATAAGACATGCCTTGAAAAAAACGTGCAACAGGTGGAAACTTTATTTTTTTGTGAGAAACCTATGTGGCAATCAACACCAATGGTACCACACCTCTAATCCAAAATCTACCTTCTCTAAATGATTAATAATAATAATAGGTGTTTACATGTACCTAACTAATATCTAAGTCTTCATTGCACGAGGTAAGCTCTACTTGGTAGAGCATTTTGCAACTTCGAATCATCTAAATATCCGAAATAATTTAATTTGTATTAAATATTGTCTGCACAATAGGCTAGAAGAAACTCGGGAAGCGGCCTGTAAAACTGTAGGCTATGCCGTAGCTTCGTGCATCTTCCGAAATTTTATGGCTGACATTTTTTGGATAACTTCACACTAACCCATATTTGCAACTAGATTACCACTTGCATATCAGTTTAATTATTCCATTTCCTATTTCACTACTTTCTTTGACAGATTATCCAGCCGAAGGACTAACATGTTATTGTGCAAACTGACCTTTTTGCTTGCATATGAGTTCATGTGTGGAAGCATGGCAACTCTGTAAGCCACTTTTCGAAGCTTTTAAGCTTTAAACTGATGGGAATTTTCTGTTTTTCGGTTATCTGAATAACCAGTCCCATAAAGCCCTAAATGCACATATGGTTGCAATATTTTTAATTTTTTTCAAAGAACAATTCTTTTGTTTCACAGGCACTTTCACAATTTCTTGGGAATTTCGGCCATAAAACATAAAACCCTACAATTGCCCTTCTTCTTTACCCGGCAAAGACGCCCTTTTAATGGTTTATGGTCCTTGAAAGAATTTCAGACCTGTATGTGACCCGAACAATAGTTTAGAAATTAAAGCGATTTTGCGAATATCGTCAATGCAATGTGAACTTTTGGATAGCTGCTTGGACAACAGTTTGAGAGGACCCCAACCAACTTGGGTTCCTCTTAAGCTGTTGTGTGTTCCTGTGGTGTCTCCTCTAAGTGTACTATAAGTCCGTCGATGTGTAAGACCTCAATTAAAGGTCGAAACGTTGGCAATTTCAAAAAAGTGAAGTAGCTTCTTGTCCTACACCTGCTATCCAAACGTTGACATTAGTAAATAAAGGATGCTAACCACAGATGAAATATCGTTAAGTGAAATTAAAATCTTATGCCCTCATCAGATAGAGTCATTTTAATTTCTCATCCTTTGAATCTAAATTTGAGCAATTTATGTCTTAATTGACTGGGCCAGGAAATTAACGGTCAATTTTAATGAAAAGCTTTAATTGTCAATTAAATTATAACATGTGAGGTGTCATTTTAAAGAGCATCATTTATTCGGTCCAATGATCACATTTTCACAGAAGCTTATTTTTCAACTTTATGCTCGCGCTATATGCTATATATTTACGCCTGCTGTCTGAAGCGCTATATAGTCGCCACTAGTGAGGGTGATGTACTGAGAGGGTGGTTCCGAGAGTCTTGAGGTCGAGAGAGAGACGATTTTTGAACTCGCTAGAGTTATGACCTAAAGAGAGACGGTTTTGAACTCGGTAGAGTTACTATCTAAAAACGACGATCCAACCGGGAAGACGGAAAAGAAGTCAGTTCTTGGCTCCGCCGTTCTGATTATCGCTGTTCGTATTTTTTTTTGCCTTTTTGAATCACGAAGTCCGCCTCGCTAATTATTTGTATTTTAATTAATGCCAAATCAATTAAACCGCTTATTGCCCGCCTACGAAAAGTTTCGTGGAGTGTTCTTTCGGTTGTACCATATAGTGGCAACCCACCTCTGCCCTTTTCCTGAATAGGCCATTTTCTTGCAGATAGCGGATACTTTGCAGACGCAGGAAACTACCGGAAATTAAGTATTTATAGAGTAGTTGTAGAAGTTGAAACATTTAGTATATTACAGTAGTTTTTTGCTCACCATAATATCGAGAATCTCAGCAACCTGGCAGAATTCTTTTATCTTCTACATTGCGTCGTTAGTTTAGTTTTCTTTGTGGTTGTTTTTACAATTTTAGTAAGAAATCGTGTACCCGGCAAGCACGTTTCTGGGGACCACTGAGCTTATAGCGAAAAGTTCACGTCAATATTTTATTTTAGATTCCTGAGAAAACTAAAAATGATCTTTTCATATTTTATTTTAAATTACTTAATTAGTATTCAATTAGTTTTTTTTTGGCTTTTTGCAGGTTTTGTCTCAAACAATAAAACCTTGCTGGCATCCCCAAAATATTAAATTTTGTCTCATTTAAATTAGCTTTTATTTATTATATCCGTTTGGCAATACCATGGAAATGTTTTTTCGCTATAAAGATGAAACGCCACGGATTAATTATTGGCCTTTTGCATCCTTTATTAGCGAGACCTAAGGGACAACGAAATAGATATTTCCTTTTCGAGAGTTGGGTCCCTTGCAGCGTGGGAAAAGAGATTTGACAGGAGGATACGTTGGACTTAGAGCATCCACGTAGTCGAATCTCCGCAGACACGGCGGCGACGGCAACATAGCAGCTGCGACCACAGCCACCCCCACGCAACGGCCGATTATTATTATCATCGGCGGGGTGAGGGGGGGGGGGGAGGGGCACGACGCGACAATGTGCAGAATTAACTGCCGAAATTGCACTATTTCCTGCATTTATATCTACCTGAAAATAATAAAAACATTCGTACTATTAAAATACTCTACGTTATCTTTTCTGCTCTTCTCCCGTTGGCTGGCTGATCTGGTAGATGTATGCGCGAAACCAACCAGTTTTAATAGTGCGCATAGATGGCGCAACATACCAAAAACTGATATTTACATTGGGAAAGGGTTTCAAAAGGTGCAGAATTTACAATATCTAAACAATTTATATAAAGTTTTTTTCTCATTTTGGAGCCTAGAATAACTTATTTGTTTTTATATACTTTGTGTTCATATACAGGATGTTTCTATTATATGTTCCCACCTTTGCTATCTCCGAAACGGTAAGAGTTACAAGGTTAAATTAAGTTTTCTTTTGTTGAATAAAAGTTTTCTTTTGTTGCACCTCTTTTTTTTTCAACTTTTTTCTTCAACTTCTCTCGTTATGGAGTTATTTGGAAAAATGTGAAAACAGGTACTGTATTTTGTGAACTATTCGTGAAAGAAGAAGATTTTGCCGTGACTTTGAGCACGCAGTATTGAAGGCGGAGAGAGGGCAGAACTTGAAGAAAAAGCGAAGGCAGAACTCAAGGAAAAGAATCACCATTTTAACCACTTAACTAAAAGCATGCAAACGAGCATTAACGCTCTGGAGCTGGAAAACAACTTATACATCAAGAAGCTTGCACAACTTAAGCAGCATCTGTTTAATCTTCAAAGGTCAGAAAGCACGGCACCACCAAACTCTGTGATTTCCCCTCCCGCTGCGCCACCCGCGTCATTGCCTATGAGAAAGCGCCTTTTAATATTGGGTATGGGTAACAGCAATGCAAGAGGGTCTTTTTAAAGAGACAGTTGGCAGGAAATATGTTTCTGCCATTCTTTAATTTCCAAATTAAGACAATGTTCTAATGCTCTCTGTAGAAACTTGAATAGCAATGACTACGTCATCATCTTTACCCCTTCCTACATTCCGATAATGGGCCGGTTGATATCTGGCGACGATCTGACAAACCTCAAGTCAAAAAAACTAATTTTTTTCGGTTTTCACGGATTCTACTAAGGAGCGATACTTATAGGTATAAGCCATTCACTTATTACTGTCACCAAGTAGGCGTTGGAAATTTCACTTTGACATTTTTATCCTATCTTCTCAACATATGCTAAAAGGAGATGGGTATAAAAAAAATTAAGATTTCAAAGGTAACTAGATGGCAAAAATAAGTGAATGAGTAATACACACATAAACTGAAGCTTCAAATGCCATCTATTCTTCTTCTTGTGGTGCCTCATTCTCTGCGAACGTTGGCGATTATCATAGCTATTCTTATTCTATCAGCTGCCTGTCTAAATAATTGTAAATATGTCATCCCAAACCACTGGCGTAGGTTTTGCAGCCAGAAGCAGTTCCTTCTCTTTCCTGGTCCTCTCCTACCGTCAACCTTTCCCTGTAGGATAAGCTGTAGTAGTCGATATTTATTGTTCCTCATAATATGTCCGAAATATTCCATTTTTCTTCTCTTCACTGTGAATGTCACTTCTTTCATTTTACCCATTCTGCCAAGTACCTACTTCTTCGTTAGTTAGCAGGTGCTCGATCCATGAAATGTGCATTTCCGATATATCCACATTTCGAACGCTTCGAGCTTCCCCATCAAGGTCCACGCCTCAACGCCGTACAAAACGACTGGAAAGATGTAACATCTGACCATTCTTATTTTCCGTTGTAGGTTAAGGTTTCTGTTGACGAAACATGTTTTCATTCTATTGAGTACAGTTCTTGCCTTCTCGATTCTGCATCTTCTACGGATTGATCCCAGTTTGCATTCACCATTTATCCCAAGTAAGTGTATCCTCGACATCGTTCTATACTTTCTTGCTTTAAAGTCAAAACCATAGAAAACTGGGGGTTTTTGCTGATGGTCACGTGTTTTGTCTTAGAGTTGTTCAGGCTAAGTCCATATTCCTCGCCCGTTGTATTGATTTTCTCCAGAAAAGTTTGAAGATCCTCCAGGCTACTTGCGAGGATAACAGTATCATCTGCTTATCTGATGTTGTGTATGTTTTCGCCGTTTATTTTAATCCCTTCAGGAGAATCCTCCAGTAGATGTTAAATAAGGTCGGCGAGAGGACACATCCTTGGCGAATGCTTTTTTGGATCTTCACCTCCTCTGTTTTGTTCCCGGCTATGTCCACGTAAGCCGACTGGTTCCAATATAAGTTGGCTATAATTCGTATATCCTTGCAGTCTAGGCCTACCTCCCTCATTATTTCCACTAAGTTTGTGTGTTTTACCCTGTCAAAAGCGCTTGAAAAATCTATAAAGCATGCGTCCACATCTAGGTTTATGTCTCTACGGCGTTGTAATAGGACTTGTAATGAAAAGGTGGCCTCTCTAGTTCCCAGGGTAATCCTAAATTCAAATTGAGATTCTTTGGTGTGTTAGTCACATTTTCTATATATTCTGCTGTGGATGATCTTGATGAATACTTGATGACGATGTGATTGATGAGACTAATGAGCTTGTCTTGGTCGCAGGTATTGGCTCGAGGTTTTTTAGGGAGGGTAATGAAGGCAGATATTAACCAGTCTGAAGGTATTTCCTGTATCATAGATGAGATTGAAGATTTTATCCAGAGACTTGAGGAATTCCGTGCTACTGTCACATAATATTTTTATTAGTTCTACGCGGACCTCGTCAGATCCAGGCGATTTATTGTTTTGCATATTCTGGATAGCTTTCTGAATTTCTGCTTTTGGTTTGCGTGGTTATGGTTCAGATTCGACACTGATGTAATGTTCTGATCTATCATCTGAGAAAGTTGTTTGAATATATTGTTTCCACGTCTTTACTGTATCTGTCCTTTCAGTTATAAGTTTACCATCTGAGTCTACCAGGGTTCCTGTTGTAGTTTTCTTCCGGGTATGTGTCATTTCCTTTATCTTTCTGTGTGTATTTAAATGATCATGCATTCTATCTAGTTCCTGAATCTCGCTACATTTTCCAGCCAGCTATTCTTCCTATGCAGCCATGATTTCCCTCTTTATTGTCTTGTGTATTAATCGATACTCCTCCCTGTTTTTGTTTTTAAGTATTTGTCTCTGGTCCATTAGAGTCAGGATGTCGTCTGTCATCCATTCCTTCTTCTTCACACTTGTCTATATTAGGTACTTTTCACTGGTGTTTCTAATAACTTGGGCGATTCTGTTTCATTTTTGTCATTGCGTTTCATCCGGTTTGTAGTTCTTCAGTTACTTTCTGTTTAACTGCGTCTTCCCTAAGCCTTCGAATATCTATTTTGTTGCTTTGCTAGGTTTTCGTTGTTCTTTTTAGGTTTGTTTCAAATTTACAAATCAGTGGATTTTGGTCTGACGCAATGTCTGCACCTGGGTATGCTTTAACGGCTTTGATGGCGTTGTGGAATCTTTTGGAGACGGTTATATACTAAATTTGATTACGTATAATGTGGTCAGCTGTATCGCCTGGTGCAGCCCAAGTAAAATGCCATACGAATATACTAAAAGCAAGCCATGTTGCGCCCACTAACAAAATTATACCGACAGATTTTCTGCTTTCAGAACTTACGACCAGTATGACTAGAATAAGATCTTTTTGTTCCAAGTGTTTAGTCTCCCAATAGCAATAGTAGCAATGTGGATTAGCAGGTTGGGGTCAGAGCCGGAGTCACTTCGGCTCTGACTACTCACAGCACTACATGTCTTTCGTTTCGTGCTATCTCGCAAAACTTTGGCCCAGTAACGGATAATGGATACCACAAATTTTATAAACATCGACATAACTTCGTCACTTCATTAAGAGCCTTGATAAAGACCGCAACATATGGTCGAAACGTCGGCGATTTCAACATTGATTGAAGTTGTTATTGCGTCCCCAATCTGCTAATCCACCTTGCTACTAACTTAAATAAGTCTGAAAATTTGAGAACCTGTACTTTGAAAAGAAATCGTTCCTATTTGAGGACTTTTTGAGCTCGTGGTTGAGGGCTTAGAATTGAAGATGGAGACATAATAATGGAATTCCTGTAATTTCCCTTTTGGTACCTGCCTAACAGTTATTTAAAATGATGTTTTTATGTACTTTTATGTCACACCTAAATTAGCAATGTAGATATTGCTAGAACCTTTTTGTATATTTCTATACATTACAACAGTAAATATAAAACTAAAACTCAATATATATTTTTGTTTAAATATTTGTTTATTTTATTACGAAATTACAAAACTGGACTTAAGTACATACATACTGCAAAACTGGTTTTTGGATATGTTATGGTTGCTATTCTTTTTTTTTATATAAATTCCGATACCTACTCATCAGATATTTTCTCTGTTACCTACCATTTTAAAGCCAATCATTATATTGAGCACCTTCGTTATGTGTTTTGCTGCTTTTTCCCCATAAAATGTTTTTCAAGAATGATCATCGGGGACTCAAAAGCCAGCGTATAAAAAACCGAAAGAACTACGGTCACCATGTAAACTACTATAGTATCTTCGAACTACAAAACGATAATTGATCAAGCTGGTGAGGGATGCAAATGAGAGTACTTACGCAAGTTTTTAGGCTTGCTTCAGATGGCAATCGGGATGTCGATTTAAAATAGAAAATAACGAGTCCGTGCAGCATGTAGATGCTGTAAGTTAATTTGCTAAGCACTTGAGTTACGGGTGTAGTCAGTATCCAGTTTATACCACCTGCAACAACAATTTATGAATTCCTGATGGGCCATTATAAGGAACTAATAGACTTACCTCCATAACCATGGTGACAAGCATAAATTATCCAAGCAATAGCTACGCACCAGACTGCTCTTAGTAATCCAAAATAAGCATTTAGACTAATATTATCGTCAAAATGTATGCTAAGCTGAATACTTTTTTGTATCAGAGTGACAGCTATGAGTATGGAAATTGCAACGCCCCATAAGAAAACTACCATCCTCTAAAAGAATTTCAAGTTATGGCAATGATAAAAGTGAAAGGCAAATAGACCTACATTTGTAATAGTATGCTTCAAAGCCCTCTTTTCCCTCATGTGTACTCCAAGCATAAAGCCCATAAAGTAATCGTTTAGCCTGGTATGTGACTGATACTCACTAGAATCTACAGCTGTGGATTACCTATTTCTAATTTTTTTTTTGTTACTCACTTATCATAGTCTTTTATTGCAAATTTAATTGCCATTGGTACTAAAGTGAATAAAACATTAAGCAAAAGCAATTGTCCCATTACCCACTTAAAATTGTTCTTCACGAGCATTGCCACTGGAATCAGTATTAGTGGAGATACCAGAAAGAGTTGCCAATCAGCTGATAGGTACCACGAAATCTCTATGCACTAACATACACATGTTAGATAGTTAAATATGGTAAACTAAAAATTCATACCATTTCATTATAGTTAACGTAGTTTTGTACATAAGCAAAGTATGACCACCAATATTTCAGGCATATGCTTCTTTGATCTTCGAGCAAGTAGCTAAATAAAGGACCGTTTCCTAAATGTTTGCTTATGGTAATTGCAATAATGTATGTGGCAGCTGCTACTGGGGTTAACCTACAAATCAGAAAAGGATGTTTGGGCTAAGTAACCTTCATGCTAAGGAAAATGTCTAAATAATAATTATTTGGGCCACTTTTCAAATTACGTCATTGAAAAACTTTTACATGATTAAAGAAATAATCAGGTGAAATTTACCATTATTTAACTTAACAAAGATTTTCTTGTTATTGTTTAAAAACCATTTTGTATGATGTATTCAAAGAATGCAGCAATCAAGCTTTCGAACAATATCTATTATTTCTTTTGGAACACTAAAAACTGTCGGACAACAATAATTCCTCCAATAATATTTTTTGATTAACAACATCGAAGAGGAAGGACAAGAATTTAAACTTAACAATCTCCTCCCTTATAGGGGACAACAATTTGCCCTTTCGTCCCCTCCTCACCCTCTAAAATTAATGATGCCATTCTATCTAAAACATCACGTACTGAGTGATAGTCAGTAGGTATATATGGGTTCTAGTTCTCCAGCTTTCTACACAATAACAAAGATTTTCTTGTTATTGTAAATAAACAATTTTCTGTGGTGGCCGATATTGGGTTATCAATCATCCGATCAATAACTAGTATTTCTTCTGAAACCCTAACTCTCTGAAACTTAGTGTCAAAGTTGGGAGTTATCAAGGTTGAGGTCGTTTGATAATTGCATAATCATCCAACAGCGGTAAACAAGAGGCTGACGACAGCAAATTGCTGTGCCACCAAGGCTGCATGGGAGGAACATCATTTACTAAGACCGGGTTCACACAGAGTCACATCCGATTTTAGGAGGTCGAGGTCCTAGGAACCTCTTTAATGAAATGATGAAAAGAGCCATATCGAAGTTTGACTTATCTAATGATCCCTTTTCACAAATTTTGAGCGAATTTAGAGTTCTATCGGACTTAACATTCTTTACTGGAACCTAGTGCTTTTATAATGCAGACGCTTTCCTAGTCCACGGAGTGGAAACCAGAAACAAGTGGTATCTCTATCAATAGAGCCTTAACGAGTCTCGTTGAAGACGTGCAAGGAGTTTGGTCGAAAATGGTCTGTCTTGATGACTGGTGAGACGAAGTTACCGCAACGCTTTAGCCGTGATGCAGTACCTTAGTTTGCTAAGACTTAGTTACTCTAGGTGTTGCAAGGGGGCAAATGCAAGGCAAAAAGTGGGGTCATGAGTTCAGATGTTTCAAGATTATCTGGCCTTAGAGACCAGAATCTTCAAATTGGGAGTGGAACTCTGCCAAAGAATCCTTTGCTAGGATCGTGTATTTTGTTCACAAAAAGTCACCTCCGAATTTAGGAGGTCGATGTTCTAGGAACGCCTTTGATGAATAGACTTATATATTGCAGTTTGACTTATCTAATCATTCCTTGTTTACAAATTTTGAGCGTATTTAGAGTTGTATCCGACTTAGCATGCTTTGCTGGAACCTAGTGCTTTTTTCTTTATAATGCAGGCACTTTCCTAGTCCACGGAGTGGAAACCAGAAACAACTTTTATCTCTATCAATGGAGCCTTAATGAGTCTCGTTGAAGACGTGCAAGGAGTTTGGACTGTCGAAAATTGTCTGTCTTGCTGACTGGTGAGACGAACTTACCGAAACGCTTTAGTCGTGATGCAGTACATTTGCTATGACTTTTGTTACTCGAGGTGTTAGGATGGGGCAAGTGGAAGGCAAAAAGTGGGGTCCAGAGTCCAGATGTTTCAAGATGATCTGACCTTAGAGTCCAGAACCTTCAAATTGGGAGTGGAAGTCTGCCAAAGAATCCTTTGCTAGGACCGTGTATTTTGTTTACAAAGAGTCACCTCCGATTTTAGTAGGTCGATGTTCTAAGAACCTCTTTGATGAGAAGAGTCATATCGCAGTTTGACTTATTTAATCATCTCTTCTTTACAAATTTTGAGCGTATTTAGAGTTCTATCCGACTTAGCATGCTTTACTGGAACCTAGTGCTTTGTTATAATGCAGACACTTTCCTAGTCCACGGAGTGGACACCAGAAACAATGGTATGTATATCTATCAAGAGAGCCTTAACGAGTCTCGTTGAAGACGTGCAAGGAGTTTGGATGGTCGAAAATTGTCTGTCTTGATGAGTGGTGAGACGAAGTTACCGCAACGCTTGAGTCGTGATGCAGTACATTTGCTAAGACTTTTGTTATTCGAGGTGTTGGAAGGGAGCAAGTGCAAGGCAAAAAGGGTGGTCCAGAGTCCAGATGTTTCAAGATGATCTGACCTTAGAGTCCAGAATCTTCAAATTGGGAATGGAACTCTGCCAAAGGATGACCAAAATGTGACGCGTTTTTGTTAGTTCTTGATTTTCAGGCATCTATTATTTAGTATTGGGTTGACGACGCCCCACGAGAAAGTTTTGCTCTCCAGAGTCAAAACCTTGGCTCCAGAAATCTAGACTGACTCTCATGATATGTGAACAGCCTGGCTTTTACACATTAATTGTGGACCGTTAGTTCCAGACTTTCAATGAATATGACAAGATTTTTAACAGGCCTTATCTCGAGTAAATGCCTCGATCTGGACAGTGGAAGGCAGTGATGCTCACTTGTTTCCTCCATGTACAACCGACATTTTAGAGCGTTCAAGCCTGTGCACATGTAGTCTAAAGTAATTGTGCTCAGTATAGAGAACGGCAGCAACTCGGAATTGTCTCATGTTCAGTTTCACAACGCTTTAAAACCGAAGCGTTACTTAAAGCTCTCAGTGTCTCTTTATTGATCCCTCTACTACCAGTATCACCAGTACTACCAGTACTACCAGTATCACCTACTACTCTTCTACCAGCATCGACAAAAAAACTGCCAGAGAAATCACCCTCCGAAGATGGAATGAAGAATGGCAAGAGAATGCGGAAAAGGGCAGGTGGACTCGTACACTCATACCAGACACAGAAGAATGGGTTAACAGAAGACACGGGGAGGTGACCTACTACCTTCCTCAGTTAATGTCAGGACATCGTATAGATATCGTTTTAAAGTGACAGCGAACGACCAATGCATATATTTCAACAAAACAGATACCGTTGAGCGTACATTCTTCGAGTGTAATAGATGGGAGATGTACAGAATGATAGCAGTGAATACCATGGGAGAAATAATACCACAAAATATTGTGAGAAAGATGCTGGAAAAGGAGGAAAACTGGAATACCATGTGTAACCTATCTAAATCTATTCTAAAAACAAAGGAAAAAGACATACGGATGCTAGAAGGGAGATAGACAAGGACAGTCACAACAGCACATATAAGACACCCTCTTTCAAGCAATACCAGCGGGCAGTTCCAAAGAGGAAAGCATCACTGTCACTGGGGTGTGGTTTTAGTGGGTAGGGCGCTCCTACCCACTAAAACCCATCGTGCGTAAAAAGCATTTCCATACCTCACGAGAAAAAAAAACTCTTCTACCAGTTCCTTATTATGGCGTCGTTCCAATTTTGGAGTTCGGCTTTAACCAGGCAGTGCAATTTCTGGTCACTGCAAAGCATAGTTTTCTGCTCCTCTAGATATTAGGTATCAGCGTATGCATTGCCATCGCATCCGTGGTGGACCGGTATCTCTATTAGTGCGACTCCGCCCCCCCCCCCTGAAGATGCTGCAGAGTTATTGACAGTTCTAGACTGCCTTGGAACCGCAATCCTATATTATAAGCGCTTGAGTTGCTTCCTAACCACCAGCACAGATAGCGATTTAATTAATTGTCTCCCGTCCTCGATTAAGTTCAATTATCACACCTCCTGTTTGGCCACTGAAGGTTTAACATCGCCTTTATAACCGGAGTCTAGGGCGGCTAACCGTTAAGTTACCACGTGCTTCGCGCGCGGCTCTAGGGCAAATTCGGTGGTGAAGTGGGAAGTCTAGCCTTCCAGTAACGTTTTTGGAGACTTTTCGTCGGTTGGAGGTGATTCCTAAGGGATTGGGAGTAGGCCGCGTCCGGAGTGACTGTCGAAAGTCAACAAAGGGTACAGACGGATTTTGATCTCCAACAGTGAGAGCGACGGTTATACTCCGGCTGGGGAGAGGTTCCAACAACAGATAAGTGGATGTGCACAAGAATAAGTCAGAGTTTTATCTCTACCAAAACCTTTTAAGTATCTACAATTTTGGAAAAAATTCGGGAGGCCGGACATGGCACATGCCAGACTTGTCCTTAATCCCACTGGGATTGAGCTGGCAAATTGCACATCAAGAAGAAGAGAATCAAACAAAGTTCAGGTTAGTAAGGAAGCAATTCCATCGGACCACGGCCTTATATCCCGGAAAACACTTTAGATAGTATTATGACCGGCCGTGAAAGCCTTCACAGTCTGATAAACAAAGTTCAATTATTGCGTGTAAACAATCTCACTTAATGATACTGTATACCACTGCAGAGTTCGGCAAAGCCCTAAGATATAAATAATGTCAAAAAACGACTTTCACTTTACTCTGGGAGTCAAGTCAGTGCAGATCGGTGGAATGGTGACTTTATCTCTATCGATCATTCATACTTTTCTCCAACCAAGATGAATTCGCTTCAGTGCAACACTGCGTGCCCTTTGAGACACTGCGTGCCAACACTTCGTGCCCTTTGAGGCTAAACTTCAGATCCATAGATAATTAATGATCGGTGGCTATTTTATTGGCACATCTGATCAAGGAGTTGAGAAAAGACAATGCTGGTGATGATGAGGATGGTGACCAGCTGAGATCCCGCCTCAACCCCCCCCCCCTCCATCTAGAGAGATTCCGAATCCTGGTTCCATTGGCGCACATGGCGTCACGAGACTGGCTCCTATCCGGCTGTTTTCTACCGACGACGTTTCCTGATCAATGGAAGTTGGTTTCTTGCTGAAAAGTGTTGAGGAAATGAGGGAGCTCCTCGACCTTTAAAATCTCGTTAGACTTAGCGTTAGGAGAAGGAAATACATATCCTCAGAATGTGAGGAAGGAAACTAGCGCCTGATTTGTAGAGTCAGTAGAGAGATTTGCCGATCATCTTGAAGCGGCAAGGTGGTACTTGATTTTCGATCTGGTTACCTTATGAGTTCGGAGGGTGGGACAATAAGCCAGAACCGTCAAGCAAAGTAAAACTCTAGCATTTATATTCAAAACATAAGGAACGAAGGTAACAGGAAAACAGTTTGCACATTTATCAAAGCAGTCATACGACCTATAGAGCGGGATGAAAAACCGAAAAAAGAAGGAAGAGAGGCTTAAAGGACCCCGGCTTGACAATAACGAGCGGAAGCAACTTGAAGCGAATGTAGTAGGTAGGTATTCCCAATGGGATTTGAATACCATTATGTCAGAGTCCTTGCAAGTAAGCATGTGGCCACTAACCCCTGATTCTGGTAGTAGTTATTTGTCATCTTTTTGCCACCTGCTGCAGTCAGTATTTCGCCTAAATCACCTCATTTTTCAACAAAATTGGTAGTGAATTCCAATCAAACAAGGGCTCCATGGCCGCTGGAGATGTCTTTCATACTTTTCTTAAATGTATCTGAGTTGGCTTCAGTGCAACACTAAGTGCTCTTTGAGACTAAACTTTAGCTCCGTAGTTAATGATCAGTGTGATTACCGTCACATATAACCATTCGGTTTATGGTGGTCCTGTGCCTCTTTTATTGTCACATCTGATCAAGGTGCTGAGAAAGGCCAATGCAGGTGATGATATGGATGGTGACCAGCTGCCTCAAGCTAGATCTCGCTTTACCCTCCCCCCCTCAATCTCCAAATCCTGGTTCCATTGACGAACATGGCGTCATGAAACTGGCTCCTATCCTAACCGACGGCGTTTCCTGATCAATGGAAGGTGGTTTCTTGCTGAAAAACATTGCGGAAATGATGGAGCTCCCCGACCTTTAAAATCTCGTTAGGCTTGGCGTTAGGAGACGGCAATACATATCCACAGAATGTGTGGAAGGAAACTAGCGCCTGATCTTTAGACTTAGTAGAGAGGTTTACCGATCATTTTGGAGCGGCAAGATGGTTCTTTATTTACGATCTGGTCACCATATGAGTTCGGAGGGTGGAACAATAAGCCGGGACCGTCAAGCAAAGTAAAACTATAGCATTTATATTCAAAACATAAAGAACGAAGGTAATAGGAAAACAGTTTGCACATTTATCAAAACAGTCATACGACCTATAGAGCGGGATGAAAAACCGAAAAAAGAGAGAAGAGAGGCTTAAAGGACCCCGGCTTGACAATAACGAGCGGAAGGAACTTGAAGCGAATGTATGTAGGTATTCCCAATGGGATTTGGATACCATTATGTCAGAGTCCTTGCAAGTCAGCATGTGACCACTAAGCCATGATTCTCATCTTGGAGCGGCAAGATGGTTCTTGATTTACGATCTGGTCACCATATGAGTTCGGAGGGTGGAACAATAAGCGGGGACCGTCAAGCAAAGTAAAACTATAGCATTTATATTCAAAACATAAGGAACGAAGGTAACAGGAAAACAGTCATACGACCTATAGAGCGGGATGAAAGACAGAAAAAAGAGGGAAGAGAGGCTTAAAGGAGGCTTGACAATAACGAGCGGAAGCAGCTTGAAGCGAATGTAGTAGGTAGGTATTGCCAATGGGATTTGGATACAATTATGTCATCAGAGTCCTGCTTGCAAGTCAGCATGTGGCCACTAAGCCCTGATTCTGGTAATAGTTGTTTGTCATCGTTTTGCGACCTGCTGCAGTCAGTATTTCGCCTAAATCACCTCATTTTTCAACAAAATTGGTGTGAAATCCAATCAAACACGGGCTCCATGGAGGCTGGAAACGTCTTTCCTGTATCCATTGGCGAACATGGCGTCATGAAACTGGTTCCTATCCTAACCGACGACGTTTCCTGATCAATGGAAGTTGGTTTATTTCTGAAAAACGTTGAGGAAATGAGGGAAGTCCTCGACCTTTAAAATCTCGTTAGGCTCGGTGTGAGGAGACGCCACAAAATATCCACAGAATGTGAAGAAGGAAACTAGCGCCTGATCTTTAGAGTCAGTAGAGAGGCTTGTATCTTAAAGCGGCAAGGTTGCTCTTGATTTACGATCTACTCACCATATGAGTTCGGAGGGTGGGACACTAAGCCGGGACCGTCGGTAGAGAAAGAGATCCTGCCTGGCCAGACCAGCAGTAAAAAAAAACAGGAAACTCAACTTTTGCTTACAATGGCTCGATAACTTAAGTTAACCTCCACCACAGCCGCTGGTCAGCGTAACGGGCGGCAATAATTTTAATTCAGAATCCTTATTTCCATGGGGGTCTGCACAAAATGCTCAGCAACTATGCTATAATGCTGTATTGGCTCTACACTGCGATAATCAAACCAAAAATATCGTATGGGTCCGTGGTCAAGACTGCAGAAAACAACTTTCTTAGTCATGCCCACATCGCACAAATATACACCAAATATATGCCAGGTAGCTACTTTTATCACTGTGTATATTTGAGTAAATATGCGTGGCGTATTCCAGGAAAATGAAAATATATGCCAGGCATATACTTTGGCCGCCGACTTCATGTGACCTAAGACTTTCATGTCACCTAAATATAACATTTAATAAGATTTTCGGAACATGCCTGGCATGTGCTTTAGAGGAATAAATGCATGTCCAGGCACATGACTCTGGCAGCAAATTAGAACATTCAATATGACTTTATGGCATATTATACTTTGGCGTCTGACCATGTGCCAGGGATATGCCTGGTACAGGGGTGTCTCATTAGTGTGGTAAAGTCGTATAGTTTTTATTTGCTAATATAGATGGAAAAAACTTGTGTAGGTTGGTAGATGGAAAAAAACTGACAAATATTTGCTTAATGGAACACCTTTGGTGAGGAGGTGTTGTTGAGGAAAATGTAAGAAAAGCCAAAACGTGAGTGGTAGCATTCGAGATTACAATGGCCGACCGCGAAAACGCAATGACAGCATGCGTAGGCTGTCAATAATGTCAACGTCTTACGTCAACGACTGTCAATTTTGTCACACCAGTGTGGCCATGTTGTGGCCCATGATTGCTACTTATGTTCATTAATACATTTTTTTCTTTTCGACAAATTTTTCTTTACAAAAATCCAAGGTTATAATAAAGTAATAAACTGAATTCTTCTTCTCTTCTTAATCGCTATCTCGTATTCGAGAATCGTGCCTTTAGGAGTTGCTTTCCCCAATATGTCTCCATTCCTCCCTGTTTTCTGCCATCCTAAATGTGCAGGCTAGACTTTGTCCCGTGATGTGAGTGATGAGGTCCGTATATTTAGTGGAGGATCTGTCTCGGGGTCTTTTTCTGTCTACCATGCCCTCAATGGTTAGTCTTTCAAAGCCGTTTCTCCGTATTACGTGACCAAAAAATGTAGCGACGTTTTCAGCTACTATTTTTCTTAGTCACTTTTTTGGTTTTATTTGTTGAATTATTGATTCATTGGTTCTTCTTTGTGTCCACGAGATCAGACGCCAACAGAACATTTCCAGGGCGTCAACTTTCTTTCTGTCCTTTGAGTGTTACTTTGAGTGACCAGCATTCTGACCCATACAGAAAGATTGAGAAGACCAGGCTCCTTACCAGTCTCATTTTTGTTGCCAAAAAGATTTCATGACTTCTCCATATGTTTGTTAGTTTAGTCATAGCTTCCTTTGCTAAGGAGCTTCTCCTTTTTATCTCTTCACTGGATCCGCCCTCGTTGGATATTAATGAACCTATATAAATAAAAATGTTAACTGTGTCGATGTTAATTATTTTCTTTATTTCTGGTCTATTGTTGTTAGCTCGGTCAACTATCATAATTTTGGTTTTCTATTTATTTATTCTCAAACCAATCTCCTTGCTGAAATGCTCTATTCGCCTGATCAGGTCGCAGAGTTCCTCCCTCCACAGCTGAATAGGTATTTGCTTATAAAAAAAAACCAAAACATTCGACAATCTGAATATGATTAGTATACACCTGGCATATTCTATAGGGAATATACCAAACTACAAAAATGATAAAATGCCATTCATGTGCCAGGCGGATTTCATAAGTCGTGTGACTCTTGGTATATGCCTGGCATATATCGAGAATGTGAATGTGCTTTCCATGCTATGTGGGTGATAAGCGTGCATTCAGAACAATACTGGGAGAGGCCCTCAATGCTTTACTGGGTCGGCTTTCAGTACTTCCAAACTGGATAGAGAGGCTTTGGCTTCATACTAGAGAATGGATTGCTGCGATCAGTGGAAAGAAGAAAGAAGCGATTGCAAAAGTTTACACGAAGATCGGCCATCCTCATTCAACAAGACATCTCGATTGTTAGGGGGGCAGAAGAGTCATCCTAGCGATCTACTTAGACTAAAACAGTCATTCAGGATAAACCTCAACTAACCCTAGGACAGGTTTCACTTGTCGTTTCTATCTTTTTTATTCGATTAGAAATTATCCTTTCATTAATGGACCGGAACCATATTTGGGAGTAAGCGAAAGCTACGTCTCCTATGCGCTGAAGCAGTGGGCATAGAAAAGTACAAAAACAAGCTTACACCTTCAGGAACAACAACGAAATCTCTCAAGGTCTCGATGACCACTTAAGAGAAGTCTAGACTTTTCATCTTGTTGCCTGTTTGGTGTACTTGTTACCCGCGTTTGGGTAACGTTTGTTGTATGGTTTGTGATTGCTCTATAATCACGTCTCTTATTATTCTTCTAAACTTGTCGTTTCTTAATCTGGACTTCATGACTCTTGTTCTTGAGTTCTTGATGGTATGGAATTTCCTCTGCTTGTCGGTATCCTTTACTCAAGCAGATCAACTAGTTCAAGCATCAGAATATACCCTTATTTCTTCATGTTCAATCTTCAGATCGTTGTTGGTCGACCTGGCATTTACCTTCACTAATCTTCAGTTACTTATCACACTAAAACATGTACATAATATGAACCTTGATAAATAGTAATACGGTCTCTTATATGTTGTATATATAACTAGGAAGAAAGTTAGCCATTGGAGCTAGGCACTCTGTCATAAGTAGATGACGACAAGACGACTTCACAAAATCATTAAAACCTAACCTAAAAGTTAATAGAATTATTGATGGTGGCATATCACCGAATGCAGAATTGCAAGGAGATTCAGATTCCGATATAAAAATAATCCAAAACCACATTTATTGAAAAAAAAAGTTGATGATGGTTTTATGAAAACAAAACGTCGGATTTGTTTTCATGAAATCACAATTAAGAGAGCAAAATGTAGCTAGAAATGTCAATCATTTTTAATTATCTCTTCTCAAAATCGAAATTTTTCAAAATTTGAAAACACAGTGATGGTGGTTCGCGTCCTTAGCGTCCAGCAGTCATTTATTACTATTGATGACAATGACTATCAATAGTAATTTATTGTTTTTGAGACGAACAACGTGTCTCGTTGATTTTGTAAACTGAGTCCTTTTGTGCTGTTGTGTGGAGTATGTTTGCCTTTTTTTATGTCATCATGGATGTGCAATTATTAAACATTGACACCACCCTTGTTGTTAGAAAATAGCCCTGAAGAAGACGTTGATTATACGTCGAAACGTTGGCCGTTTTTCGATCTACAGGGGTGTTTCATTTGTCCTAAACCTGCTAACCACCTGAACTGAAATTTGAAATTTGTTATTTTTATAGACTTCTGAAATCTGACTGCACATTTTTGCCTTAATTTAGACTTTGTATCTCCTAGATCTGAGACCTTCGTATCTCCTAGATCTGAGATCTTCGTATCTCAAAACTGAGATCCCCATGGTTATATTTGAAAAACGATCACCATATTGTGGCAACTTTTAGTCAGATGTGAACTCGAATTCAAAGTCAAAGTCACTTACCTTAGGTATCTATGAAGAATCATGAAAGGTACCTTCCTGACGTGACTCGAAAACCCTTGGGGCTTTTGTTTCAAGTACTGGTAGGCCAACAAGAGACCTGATATGAAGAAAAATGTGTCAACGGCCAAACCTCCTGTGGTCGCGTAGAAAGAGTTCCATGTCCATTCATACTGCAAATTTCCTTATTGGTGTTTTTCTTTTATTAGGATATGCCAACTTACGTTCTGTGTAAATGATTGATCAGTCGAAGGATAAGTTGCGATCATAACGTAAGTATGCGCCGTGACAATCCACAACATACTTATCACTCGTAAGCCATGAATTACTTGAATCTGCTCTCCTGATGCCAATTTGGAAGTCTTAAAAAGCTTTTTGCCATTGTGGAACATTGAGAATGCTTGCACTGCTACATGCTTACAATCTAGAATGCTTTAAATTATCAATAGCACATTGAACATATAAGTAGCTATTTTCACCTCTTCCTGTATAATAATAGTTAAGATCGTAGATCGTGGCAGCAATCATTACTAAGCCAAGGAGACTAAGACAAGTGCTAGAAGTACAGTGTGTTCAATAGAAAACGTCATATAGCAGCCTATGAATTTTTGACAGAAAATGAACTTTTGTTGCTTTATACTTTTCTTTTGATATTTCACAGCCAAATGAATAAAGTTTTTAAATGAACACCCCTTATTGATTAGAAGTATGCCTACTTTGTTTGCTCCTTTGCTAACTTACATGACTAAATATGAATCCCAGGTATATTGTTTGGACGTCTTTTTCGTAGAGCATATCTCGTCATTAAATAGTGGGTACACATAGCTTAAGTTAACTATTTCAAGAAGGTACTTTGCAGTGCACTTGTTAGGTATACATGTAGATAGTTTAAAAGCTTTCTAAAATTGTCAGAGAAACGTTTTATAGGCCTACATCAATAAAAAGTGCGTACTTGAAATGCATCTGGATCGTTCGCACTAGTGACTGGTATAACTAATCCACCAGTGCAATGTTTTCCCAGTACTCTGGTACCATTTACGGTAATGTCCAAATCGATACACTCGTCATAGGTTCCAAAGTCATATCTGGTTCTAACTAGAGCCCCACTGTAGGGAAACTTTGAAGCGGCATCCATCACTGATAAGGGTAGTAGCGAATTAAGTTCTAGTTATGAAAAGCATCGATGTTTTTATACCTACTTGTTTCATAAAATTTGTCATCTGCGCAAACAATCTTCAGTTGCTTGAAACAGGTGTCATTTTTCTCGGTGTTTTCCACCCATGTGCAAATTTTCTCCTTATCTAGTATTTCTAAAACTGCAGCTATATTGATATCCGCTAGGTCCAGATCTGGTATATCAGGTATGACAACCTGAGATGCTATTCCATTTACCAACACAAGTGTGAGCACGACTGGGATGTAAGTTTCCATGTCTAGCTTTCTTCAATGTACTGATTGATGTCTCGCACAACATGTGAAATTCTATCTCAGATAGACCCAGTTAAGACTTTTATTAAATAGTTGTTTAAGACAATGTTATCTTATTTTCTTTCTTTATTAAGGTTAAAGGAAGCCTATGGAGGTATGATAGCGATTAAAGTACATTGCAGCATTCTGGTGAATCATTTTTATAAGACAATGCCTTGTCAATATGAATAAGCATAATTAAACAGCTATGTTGAAATCAACGCGTAAGTGATTTGCAGCTTTTCTCTTAAACAAAATATATGTTCACTTTATTTCTGAGGAAAATAATAATTAGGTCACTCCTAGTATTCAATTTTCCTTATCATTTAAGGGTTTTCAAGAAGTGTTTTGATTACTACCGTGAATGAAGATTATTGAAAACAAAAAAAGTTAAACTAAAACACTATTTGTTTTAGGTCTTAAATGCATTGTAAACTAAAAGTTCAAATATTCGTAGAAATCATACGATTGCTTTTCTATATTGTCAACCAATAACTGTTGAGCAATTTTTAGTCGACATAGATAGATACTAAATATTCGGTAGCTCTTCCTAGTGACTGATAGTTTACTTAACAAAAAGTTGCGTCTTTTCAACAATAATATTTTTTTTTTATGAAATTTTGTAATAGAATGGCACTTGTTCAAGTATGTTTCTACGTTCGACTGCAAAGCTTCAAAATCTATCTATTAAGGGTGACTTTTACATATTCAAGTAAAACTTCAGATTGAAGATAAAACTCCAGATATAACCTACATTGCATTGTTTATCTGTCAGGTAAACAATAAAATGTACATCAAGTCTGGTGATTTATCTTCAATGTGAAATTTTACTTAAACTTGTAAAAGTCGCCCTAAGTGATTATAAATTGCAAAAACAGTAGTTTTCTTTTAGAACAAATCAGTTTTCACATTAAAATTCACTCTTCTTCTTCTACTTCTTGTCGATCTGCTAATTCTGAAGCTACCTCTGCATATTTTCCTAAGAGGTGGATTGCCAACTGTTTTTCCATCTTTTAGGTGGCCTCTTGGCAGGTCTTGAGCCAGGCGTGTTGTTTTCTAGGACTCTTTTCAGAAGTCTATTCTTGTCCATCCGTGTTACATGGTTGTACCACTGCCTCTTATGTTGTCTTCCTCAGCTCACAATATCTTGTATTCCGCATCGTTCTCGGATCTCTCTGTTTCTTACTCTGTCTCTTCTCGTTTTCCCTACTATTGTTCTCAGTGTTTTCATTTCGGTCACCTTAGCATGTGTTTAGTCTTGTTGGTGTCTTCACAGACTTCTGTATTGTACATCATGATCGGTTTCATACAAGCCTTGTAGATTCGAATTTTGCTATCTTTGCGCATGTACGGGTTTGACCAGACTATATCTCGCAGGCATCCTGACGTTAATCTGGCTCCTCAGGTCTTTAACTGGGTCGTGAGTGCTTGATATGTCTATGTCCAGATATCTGAATTGCATCACCTGTTCTATAGGATTGTCTTCCACCACTAGCTTACATCTGAGCGGATCTTTCGCGATCGTTATACATTTGGTTTAGTTGATGGTACTTGGAAGAACTGGAAGAGTTGTCTCTCGCAGGTCGTTTTCTAATTCGACAAAAATTGCTGGTCGGCGTAACACACCATACCAATTCGTTTGTTGCCCAGTCTGTATCCGAGGTTAAGATCTGTTACTTTATTTATAATTTTATCCATGAGAAGATTAAACAAAAAGGGTCTTAGGCCGGTGACACACTGGAGAAATAAGTTTCATGCAAATTGTATCTGAAATAAGTTTTCATGAAACTTTGTTTTATATCAACGCACACTATGAAAACTTGCTTCGCGTTTTTAAATTTAGTTTCGGTACGATGTCGTCGGATGAAGACGTGATTTTGTTGTGGTGGGCAAACCGTCGTAAGAAATTATTAAAATCAAAGCGAAAAAGACGATTCTGGGTGCATCCTGCTAACGTTATTAATCTGCAATACAGTGCTAATATTGTTGGTAAAGAACTGCAGCAGCATCCTGAAAAATTTAAGGAATTTTACAGGATGAACATACAAACCTTTAACGCTTGTTGGAATTGGATAAACGTTCAATTGAAAAAAAATAAACACACTGGACAACACCTATAGGGCCAGAAGAAAGACTTCTTATTACGTTGAGGCAAGTATTCTTTTAATATTAATAAGTTGTAATGTTTCACAATTCAAGTTATAATGTTATTCATTACATTATATCTATGAATCAAAATGCTCCTCTGGTGTCCTTTGTACTGGATCAGTAGATTCCATGGGGCTGTTAACCAACCAGTGTTGCGTATCTTCTTGAAAAGGTCTGGACGACGAAGGTTGGGATTGCTCATTTTGCCAAGAAAACGCAGATTGTGTTCCAGACGGGGGTGGTCCAGAAAAAAAATTAATTGCTAACGACAGAATGTTGCTTGGGGTCCCTTTGTACTGGATCAGTAGAGTCCATGGAGCTGTTAACCGCCTTGCATTTTCAGGGTCTTTCTTGGTTTCTTGTTTGCTTTTGATATACTGTAACACCTGTGTGTCAACACTATCTGTGGTGTCGACCGACACCACAGAACATGCTACCTTTATTTTTTTGGCTGGTGGTTGCACATCGCGGATTAAGAGTTGGGAATTTTCAACAGATTCCATATTAATATTAGCGTTTTCACCAGACTCGACATCCGCCTCTGCTATTTCTTGTGATATTATTTAATCTTGGCGGTCCGGAGAGGGAAGAAGCGGTAAGTTACTTGGCAACGCTTAGCTCCGTTTTGCATTTATAAAATTTCTTATGAAATCTATTTCTTTAATCATATCCTTTGTTTTTTGGGTTCATTTTTTGGCACCACTTCCACTTAGAGATAATTTGATGGCTCTGGTATATGATATGCGAAGAGTTCTCCACGTGTCCTTACATACTTGAACTGAAGAAAAAGAAAAAACTTAAATAATAGAATATAATAGAATAGAATGGAATAATAGAACTTTATACATTATTTTGTTTTAGGTATCTCGCCACTGGAGTGAACTTCAAACAGTTGGGATATACTTTTATGAGAGGAGCTTCAACGATTGGAAAAGTGATCTTAGATACTTGCATTGCACTATGGACTTGTTTACAACCACTCTTTATGCCAGTACCCACTGAAGATGAATGGAGAAGAAAAGCAGAACGTTATAATTTGCTTTGGAATTTTCCCCACTGTGTAGGATCTATAGATGGGAAACACTTTCGAGTCCATAAATTCGCAAATACTGGTTCTAGGAATATAAATTATAAACACTATTTTTCTGTACAGCTTATGGCTTGTGCAGACGCTGACGGCTATTTTTCAACCATAGATGTAGGGGATATCGGTCGCAATAGCGATGACGGTGTTTTTCAATCGTCTCGACTCAGACGTTGGCTACAAAGAGGAGGGCTTCATTTACCTCCAGCTGAACCACTTCCTCATGATGACACCGGGTTGAATGTGCCCTTTTTCTTTTGTGGTGACGAGGCATTTCCATTGAAATTATATCTCATGAGACTCAGCAGGACTAGAAAATCTGTAGAATGTACGTTTTGTATGCTCGTTTCAAAGTTTAAAATTTTTGAGGGCCCGATGCTGTGTTCAGTGGAAACGGCAATATCAATTATAAAAGCTGCTTGCATTTTACACAATTACATCCGAAAAAATGAAGGACTTTCTTATGAGCCAAACGTTTTCATTACGAACAGACAATGCAGGAACAGCATTTGCCGATGAAGAAGACGACGGAGAAAGGGCAAGAAACTTAACCACTGCAAATGGATTGAGGGATTACCTTTCCGCTTATTTTCTTAAGCCCCATGTTTCGTTGCCTTGGCAATTTATTCATACTGTCTAAATAATATAAATAAATAGTACATAAATACTAAATAGATTGCCTTTACTTACCAGTTGCATTCATTTCCGTTGCTACTGTTTCCCATGCCACACCAATAACCTCACGGCGACTGGCAATAAGGCAATAAAACAAATTTCCTGTTCTTGCAATAAGTTTCATGTTTCATGAAACTTATTTCTTCAGTGTGTCACCGGCCTTAGGCTGTCACCCTGTCTAATTCCTCCTGGTGTTGGGATGTTTTCCGTGAATTGATCTCCTGCTTTAACCTTTGTTACGTTATTGTTATCTAGGTTATGGATTATCTTTGTTATGTTCACCGGCGCTCTATTTTCTATCAATGTATGTAGAATGTCTCCTAAACGCAGCCTGTCAAACTCCTTTTTTAGGTCAATGAAGCAAATATACGCTGGCATATTGTACTCTATAGCCTTTTCTTTTATGTATTTGTTTTATTATGAATACTGCGTCTGTTATTGACCATCCCTTTGTTGTTCTTTCTCATTCTGTATTTAAGAGGGTTATTCCTCTATAGTTATGTGGGCAGGTTTTTAGTTCTTGTTTAAATATGGGTATGGTGATGCTATTATGTCGTCTGGTGTTTTCGTTTCATTCAAGATTTTGTTAAATAGTTGCGATAGTTTCCTTGCAAGTTCGGAGCCTCCATGATTCAAAAGCTCGTTAGGGATGCCGTCCGGTCCTAGTGATTTTTTGTTTTGTAATTTTTTGAGTTTTGCTGCAATTTCTTCGTCAGTGACTGGACCACTTATGTCTGTTTTGTATTCGTTTATATTCAGCGTTTCTTCATCATCGTAAAATCGTAAAACTCTTTAAAATGCTGTTGCCATGTTGCATGCTGTTGCATGTGCTCTATTGGCACTCCTTAAGTCTACACGAACTCGTCAACTTGTTTCTTCTGTTCCGAAGCATTTTCCATACTTTCCTTTGAGCACCATATAGGTCGTGGTCCATGTCGCTAGTAAATTTACCCCAATGTTCTCTTTTGATTGATTTTATTCTTGCGTTTACTCTGTTTCTCACTTGGACATATTCTGCGTAAGTTTCTTCCGATAGTGCGCTTTGTATGATAGGTAGCATTTCCGTTTAATTCAGAGAGTTCTTTTACCTCTTGACAAAACCACGGTTTGGTGTGGTTTGTCGCGTTTATATTAATTTTACGCTTCGAAATAGCTTCTTCCGCTGCCTTGTTGATGCATTTCTCAACATTTTTCCAGCTCTCTTCTACTCCCCAGTCTGGTTTTAAATCTACCTCTTTAATTTGTTAGTAAGCTTGTTCTCATAGAGAAGTTTTGTGCTCTCCCGTGTTAGTGACTCCATATTGTACTTTTCGATGAACTGTGGAGGTTTCCTCTTTTGTTGAGGACGTTTTAGTAGTATCTTGCTTAAGACAAGGTTGTGAGCAGCCTCCAGGTTGGCGCATGTTAGGGCTCTGTGAGGTAGAGAGGTCTGAGAGATAGAGAGTACTTGTGAGGTGTAATCATTCGATATTTGAGTATGAGGTCTATCATCGATCGCTGGACTCGTTTGTTATTGAAAGTATATTTATGTTTATGTGGGAAGTACGTGTTTTTGATCCTCATTTCGTTTTTAGCACAGAAATCTATTAGTTCTTCGCCGTATTCAATAATTATTAAAATTTACAATGGCTTGAAATGTGTTCTAATATATACAACTAAATATATTTTGTTTAAAGGTATAAACAATGATGTACTATTTAGTGAAACATCTTGGACTTCCGTTGTCTTTATTGAGTTTTTTACACGATGTTTCGAGCAGTGGAATCTCTGCTCGAAACAGAAACATCAAAATCGGTAATTTCAGAGCACGTTTGGTCCGAACACCATAATATTAAGTGGTCGGAAGCACACACAGCACTGGAAGAAACGAAAGTTTAAGGAAGCAGTCTTCATTGGTAGCAATGAGGGCGTCTTTAGTAAACCAAGTTGAGATGTCTCTTCGGTGTTGCATCCGTTGATACGGCGGACAAGTGCTGGTCGCTAGACGCGCGATGATCCGATCAGTAGGAATGGTAGTTAGCTGTGTTAGTACATATCATACATAACTTTATAAAATATAGATAAAAAGCCGACATAGGGGGCTCTGAAGGTGGAAATTGACATTTCAAAAAAAGCTCCCAAGCCCCCACCCCATCCAAAAGTGCCGGTATTGTCCGATTTCTACGCGGAAACAGCCGAAATGGTAAACAGGCGAACTCGATTTGTTTGTTTTGCAAAAATGGCGTCGGTTTTTGTGTTTAATGATAAACTTTAATATATTTCTGGTTTTAAATATAAATTTAATATAAAATTTTCGGGTGTATCACGTTATTAAGTGGTTTGCTGTGATATGTGGGTAATGGGGATGTTCCTACCTGGAAACTAAGAGGAGCAGAGGCGATGGTGTAGCAACCATACCACCAAGTCCCGCAACGGCGGGGGGCTCGCTGTACAAAGAGGCCCTAAGCGAAGCCGTTACTTGGTTGATTGAAACATTGATTTTAACAAGGCACAAAAATCAAATTTGGCGGGGAATTCCTCTACTGGGCAGAGGCTCGCTCTTGGGTAATGCAAGTTATCAAGGAATTCCATTTTATTTCAACGGTTGTATCCAGTAAACCAGATCCTCCTTAAGAATTAAAAAACGTCCAACAGTAGCAATGTAGGTAGGTTTGAAGCCGTAACCACTAAAGCTAATCTCATGCATAAAATTATGCATGATTGCAATTTGAAAAAAAAACAGTATTGTTTTGTGTAAGTATTGGTGATTGTGATTCAAAGAGCTATTTCTATGCAAGCAACAAGGGACTACAAAGCTAGAATTAACATGGATTGATAAGTCAATAGCAAACAGAATAGTCCACTTTAAAATTTGTTTGTCTCTGCCCTGCTGTTTCTCAAAGGCAAAAATTCAGAGGCAGGATTAAAGTAAGTACCATAGATGATTTTTTTTTACTTAATTAAGACAAATTGTTTTTTCTGTCATAGTTTTTTCCTCCCAAGAGAAGTTCTCTTTTATGCTTCTCTTTTAAAGAGAAGCAAAAGAATTTTAATGCTCTTAAATAAGAAAAGAGTGTATATGCATATATTAATCAGCGTATCATCAATGTTTGTACTTTGTTGTCACCTGTGCAAGTATTTAAATTATCATGTTTGTTCCTTCCTGTTTCATTAAGTAGTGTGTTCTCATTATATGTCACAGCCCTGAAGAAGACGTAAATTATACGTCGAAATGTTGGCCGTTTTTCGATCTACAAGGGTGTTTCATTTGTCCTAAACCTGCTAACCACCTGAACTGTAAGTGCTAAGGACGCGAACCACCATCACCACATTTATCCAATGTTCCATTATTCTCAATATGTCCGTGGGCCTTTCTGCAAGGAAGGACTTGATATAATTTTGTTTATTCCCCAGCAATTTGATGCTGGATGTGCAGAGTTTTCAAAGTGGAGCTCTTCACTGATGAAGATTGTAATGTCCCCAAAGAGTTTTGGGTCTCGCTACCCTGTTCGAGTCTGTGCCCTTGTACATCTCTGAAGGTGCAGAATATGGTTAAACCATATCTCACCATGGGCTTCTTCTTTAGGTGCCCTGTCCTCTTCGGACGTTGGCGCTATTTGAACCTTGTCTACAGCTCGGCGGAATAATGTGGTAGTGCTCACTCCATATCATTGCCTTAAGTTTTTTAGCCAGGATACCAGGTCATTCCTTAAGATGTGATCGAAATTCTACAGTTTGCGCTTTTTTAATGTGAACATAACTTCCAGTTGCTTGTAGAGGCGTTGAAGTACCTCGGTGATACGCACTCTTTCTACCCAGAAGATTCTCAATAGCCTTCTGTACGTCCACATTTCAAAGGCTTCCAATTTTTTGCACAACGCATCTGTGGAGGTCCAAGCTTCCTTTCCATAAAACAGTTTGTTGAGCACGTAACAGCGTAGTATTCGGATGCGCAGAGGCAAGCTTAAATTTCTGCTGCAAAGTACATTATTCATCCTCAGGAACGAAGCACGGGCTTTTTTGACACAACTTTTTGTTAACCAAGGGCATAGACAGAATTAAAATCTTAAGCAATAAGTTTTATGTGTTTTTCCTCATTTAGTTGGTCAAGAGCAATATTTTGGTCAAACAGGTTAAGAAAACACTTAAAACATAAAACTTGTTTTTAATTGTGTCTGTGCCCTTTATGTCACTTAAGAATAATGCTTTATGGGCCATTTGCACCAAGCAATTTTTAAGTGCATCTAGTTAAGGCTTCCTTTATTACCATGGTTACTCATGCTTATAACTATGGTTTAGGGATCTTTAACTTTAGGTTAACCTAAATTTGCTCAGTAGAACATAGTTAAGGGCCGCTTGCACACCTTTTCCTAAAACATTTGGTAAGTGACAGATCGAGTGACATCAATGCATTTTATAAGGGTTAAGTTCCACTTTAATCAACATTATGGGGAAGGTGTCCAAATGGCCCTAAATGGAACATTTTACTATAAAGTTTAAGCATTTTGATAATAAAAATCATTCCGCAAAATTTGAATCTGACGCACTCAATAGATGTTTCGATATGTCCGCAGCATCTTAGGGGAAAGCGCTTTAAAGCACTCCCAAATATTCTCCAATTAATGGCTAAACTTTCATTACAGAAAATTGATAAACACTTCTTGACTTTGCCCGTTACAGCAGACAATTTCAAACTAAAAGTCAAACAACATCCACTCATTTTATTTTTTGCAATCTGTTTGGAAACACATTATATAACTACCAAGTCAAGTGTTAGGGGCGTAAAACCATTAGTATCACAAAATCACAATATTTTATATTTATTTCTTCTTAATGTGTATGTTTCTTTTTCTAGAAAAGCCCGAAAAGAAAACATTTTGTTCCTGATAATTCAGTCAGACACCGAATAATATTACAAGGTATTATTTTTAGATGTTTATGTGTTTATTTGCTGGTAATACAATTTAAATAGATATTTTTTCCCTTTTAAGTTATATAAAAACGTACATTGTATATAATAAGGCCTCAATGTTCGTGTATTTTAATTATGTGTCCTTCCTCCATTCCACTTTAATGTTTGTCGTACATAACAGTTTATTTTTTTAATAAAGCAGGTAAGTAAGTAAGTACCTAAGTGGTTTTTGAAATTAAGGCCATTTCAAATTGATATTCATCTAGCTGGCTGGAAAATGATATGTAATATTCACACAGTCTACTAGATGATAATTTACCTGTGCACGGACAATTGTTACGATTCGAGAGGGTAAATGGTTAAGTTGATCGCTAATGGAAATGCAACCCGAATGCGCTGTGTCACTTGTCAGCTGTGGCAGCTTTGGTTTGGGAGCAAAATTTGGCCTGTCATAATCGTCACTTCAGTTGATTGACTTTGACACTTACATCTATTTGAATAATCTATGGTACATATATGCCGTCTCAAATTATTATAGACTGGGGTGTGTCATGGAAAACAGATGTTTTGCCCCTGTATAAATTTTTGACAATGACATTGAGTGAATTTGGCAAGTAAATGAGGTTACAAATTTGACAAATGTCTAAATTATTTGTAAAACGTTGCCAAATTAATCAAAAAGTAAGTATCAATCATTCAATATACTGAGCTTGCCATAAATAGGCAGTATGTGTAGTAGAAAGAAGCAAAATCGTGAAATGGGTATGGCAGGTAAAAAACCCCCGGGATATTATAATTGATAATTAGTTCATGACATTTTTTAATTTTGGTAAATAAAGGACTACTGATAGAAGCTCGAACATCCGAACATCATCATATTTTGGTGCTAACTTAATAGACAATTAAAGAAATACGCAGAAACACCTCTTTCTTAAGAAAATAGAAGTAATAAGAATAAGGTAGATATATTACTATTTTCTATTCCTAATAAATGATAGAGAGTGTGAATGTACAACAATTGATTGAAACAAAAAAATTCCACTTGTCAAGAGTACAGTGTTCTTGTTGTAGAGATTCTTACAATAAACCCTTGCCATTTGTTTGTATGATTATATTGTCGCGGCGGCGCGTCGCTTCCGCCCATCGGTCGCGAACCGTCGGAACAAACTTCCGGACTATTTGGCGGACCGATCGGGCGCAAAGCGGCCGCCCCGGCGGTATTCCACCGGCTGTGCCCACGGTCGCCGTGCGTCGGTGTGTCCGCTGTAGGATTCGTGGGATTTTCGCGTGTTGTCTGACGAGGCGGATTACGCCGCGGGACGCTCATCTCGTTGTCGCGGTCAACAAGTACAAGGAACAATTAGACAGGCGGCTGTAGCCCGGTGGCCACTACAGCGAACAACGGAATCCTCGCTACAAACCCGCGGACCGTGTCCACTCCAACACGCCCACTCAGACTATTACCACCAATCTGCCACCACCGGTTCGGAAGCAACGCTAGTAAATAAATAAAGTTGATCGGGATGCCAGACCGTTTAATCGATTACGGACAACGATGAAGTTCGTCCGTTCAGAGGAACAACCAAATTCAGTGCCGCAAAAGAAAAAAAAAATGTAAGACTTCCTACTACTCCTTAATACGGATTACTGCCGCTCAAACGCGCAACATTAATTTACACAGAAACTGACCAAATCAAAACAGTTCAACGTAACTAAAGAAGAAAAATTAATTGAAATTAGATGTATTAACTATTAAGTACAGTATCAATACAACAGGATGGCATAAAGGGTTGTATGGGCGCTTGTCTGTTCAATCCACGTTGACCAACCTGTAATGTATAAGCAGGCGACCAAGTATGGAGTGTGAACACGAATGCTGTACGGCAGTTAGCCTGGGGGTTGGCGAGCAATTTCTCATGAATCGCAGCACCGTTGCAGTCGTGCCTGAAGGGCTTAAAGATAAATTAATAAGTAAAAGTATGTATTACCTGAGAAAAAAAAAATATATATATATATATCAAAACTGAAAATAAACCCGATATTAAACGCATCAGAAACAACAATCCGACGTCATTTGGCAGCGAAATATATCAGAAAGTTAATAAATTTAATCAGTTCCTGTGTTCCGCGTAACAAGCAAACGCAAAGGCTATTTGCGACTATAAAATGGTAAAACGGAGGACGGCAGCACTCAATACTCAATTGGAAGCACCACGGAACGAGACGAAGTGAAGTTAAATGTAATGAGATCTACGCATTACCGAACCAGTGGAGGCACAACACGATGGCAGCAATAGCGGCTAATCAATTTAAAAAATTTAACAATAAAACGATCTATTTTGCACAAAAAAAAAAAAAAAAAAAAAAAACCGACCACACCGACAGTGGTACACAGGCGAACGCTAACCTGAAATAACCCAAAAACTCTCTCCCCCTTGCGTCAGTCAAAATTTAATCTTGACCTAAGCAAAATCCAAAATAAAAAAAAACTAAATACCCTTCGACCTTGGGCCACAAATTGGCCTGAACGTGACCGTTCGCAGTAACAATAATCTACAATAAATATAACTAGAATACAGTAAGATTTCCGCAAGGTATATTCAATTAATTCTCAAGGGCCCCAGCAACAACTCCTATCTAGATTACTAATCCCGAAAAAAAAATTACTCAAGGGTACATACAAACAAGGATAAAAGAAAAAAAAAAAAAACAAAAACGGCTGGTGAAAGCTGCGGGGACCGCTGGGGGGTAGTTGAACGGCGGCTATAAACGGCACTCTATTAAAAGGCTTCGATCTTACCTTCACTCCACTCAATAACTAAAGGTCCATAAATGGTGGCGGCAGGGCTTTTGAGGAAAAAATTGCAGAACCAACTAAAATTGAAATGGCCATCAGCAGCCGAAGCTGGAGGCAAAGGAACTCAAATCTTGGTCTTCTTCTTTTCCTCAAACGGCTCGCTCTCCCAAATAATAACGGAAAGACCTTTTACGATTACCAATATTTATACTAATCAAGAATCGCAATTTCTCCGCTATCCCTAAAGCCTGATCACTACACCCACTATCCTGCTACGGACTTCAAAATTCCCATTCTACACACAGCTACCACCTCACACACGTTTTCTTTCGTTCTCCTAAAAATTCTTTCTTTTTACACCTAAGATCCCAAAATTGCCACTGATAAGGCCTCTCGGCCAATCGCTGAACACCACGAACCAATAAAAAAACGTGCCCAGGAAATCCTGCGAAAATTGGCAAAAACACCTGTCCAGGAGGTAGAAGAATTTAAACAAAATCCATATCAAACTTGGCGCCCCTGTGGAGAATCATTTGGAGGGTTAAAAATGCCCCTAACAACGAAATACCATCGACTTTCGATGCTACTAGGGCCACCTAGCGACGAGTTGCCGTAGGTCCATGTGCTGCACCGAAGAAAGCCATCAGACCCACGGCATACCTCTCCACTCTCACTCACAGAGGACGCCCCGTTCTGAAATAATCAATACCGCGTTTGGGCTACTTCCCGAAGATGACGCGCAGCTGGCAAGCAAAATCGATAGGCCAACGCGTGCGCCGCGCCTACGACCATCGCGGCGAAAATCGCGGTCGCCAAAACATCGTGAATCTTCGCCCTCACGACAATATTGACAATGATAATGGAGTAAGTTTAGAACCTAGTAACCATGAAGAGTAACTATTAAAGATAAGATGTTGCACATATGGGAGGTGGCCGTAGTCGTCGATTGTGTAGGAATAAAAATTGTGGACAAAGTGGCGAAGGCAAAATTTCTCTCCTAATTTTAATTACTCAATTCAGGCTACTATACAACAAGCTAGCATACCTCAATTGCCCAGATTTTCCCAAATCCATACTGCCAAACATTAAGTATCTATTGCAACAATGTTATACTACCTATGCAGAATTTGGGATATATAAACAATATTGAATGCAAAACACGAATCAAAAGCATCAGAAAATGTTGCTTTTAAACCAAGGTGAGAACTTAGAAATATTTCTTATTGCTTCTTCTGATTTTTAAATTACCTGTTTAGGATCACAAACGACTCTAAATTTAGCAAGAGAATTGTTTGACATTCCTGCACAAATGTGGTAAGAAGATGGCATGCAGATATATGGTTAGTGACTCATTGTACAAATTGGTATTGACACCACAAAACTCAGTATTAACAAACGCAGAGAATTACGGAACAAAAAAAGTTTGCAGGCTGGGATAAACACAAAAGTCAGCAGCAGCAGAGTAGCCGTTGATACCTTTAAGCACAAAAACATCTTTGACAGAAAAGAGGAAATTGCCGTCCAAAATTCAGACTGGAAACAAGTTCTGCAAAAGAATAAGATAAAAAATTCATTGGACCACCACATCAAAGATCGGAAAACAATTTAGGAGGGCTGAATTTGTTCAAATGCCAATTCTGTTTGTTTGTTGTTGTACATAAATTTTTTTTTTTCTGTTGGTTATATGTCAAACACCAAATTATGATGATGTTCTAGCGTATACCTATGTCTATTTTTTTGTTATTCACCACTTACTTAATTAAAAAAATTTATTTACACAAGCTATTTATTATTGTTTTCTGATACTCAACTACCTAGTTTTATGATTAGACTCATTACATCTTAATAGCAAGCCTTTTATTTTATTTCATCGTCATAACAAGCCTTTTTTTTATTTTGTATAATTTAATACTTCTTTTCATAACATTAATCTGGCAACATTTCATGAATGAACTAGACATTTGTCAAATTTGTAACCTCATTTACTTGCCAAATTCACTCAATGTCATTGTCAAAAATTTATACAGGGCCAAAACATCTGTTTTCCATGGCACACCCCAGTCCATAATAATTTGAGACGGCATATGTTTGGGATAAACATCCTAACAAGAAAACATTTTAAGGAAGGCTTGCTTCAGCAACTATTGGACAGATCAAGAATTACTGACACCCCATAGTCGTCAGGAGCTCCAATATACAAAGCAGGGCCACGAAGAGGGCGAGCGCGTCCCCTTGGGAGGCCACACCAACGTTTTCCAAGCTGAAATTTGCGCCATCCTCGAAGTGGCCACTCGGCAAGAAGTTAGACAAGAGGCAGGATAGGGGATTTACATTGACTCTAACAAGATGAGCTCAAGGCTCGTTGAAGAGTGCAAGGGTACTCTAGAGACTGAGCAAAAACAAAAAGGCTAAGTCTGGGATGGGTATCTGGCCATGGGGCCAACGAGGCAAACGAGCGCGCCAGGCTTGGTTCACAAACAAGCAAAAGCAAAAATACGTCTCTTATACACTGAATAAGTGAGCATAGGAGAATACGAACTCAACCTAGACATAGTCAGAAATAGGTACACACACCAACGAAATCTGTCCATAGGACCAAGGCCTCATGTCTAATTAAGAAAGATCAGCAGTTCCTGGGAGACCATGCAGGAATCCTTACAGGCCAATAATTTCAGGCTAAATAGGCACATGTACCTCCTTAGATGTGGCCGAACTTCCACAATGCACACCAGGGGAGGTGTCTTCATACCAATTCCTTTGAGTCTGATCCAAATGGACACGGCTGCGCCACATGATAATCGGACATGCCTTCCTCCACCCAAAGAAGCTTTCCACTCTGAGATGAAACGAGATACTCTCCTCCACTAGACGGACGACTCGTAGTGAAGGTCTCGAGTGAAGTAAGGAGCCGGATCTGGGACTGTAAAATGGGCCTTTTAAGGCTTAATCAATCGTGAAGCTTCTCCAGAAGCTTTACCCCGCGTTTACCCAGCGTTACGGCTACAACTACTTAGTTCAATAATTTTTAAAACCTTCTAAAAATAATTTTATATTTCTAAGTAGCACACCTTATTATTAACTAAAAATCTCTATACATCAGTGACTAAACCTAATAACTAAGAGTTTTTATATACAAGGACCGCTAATATTTCCCTAATTTTCTCTACACTGTCAAAGTGTTATTTAGTTTCCCCGTCGTAATGTCTTCCTCCCCTCTATCTCCACCAAAGGAACAATGCGTTTGGAAAATATGTTCTAGCTGACTAACGGTTTCGCCCGATAAAAACATCGCGCATGCGCTAAAGTCTTTAGCTCCATCACCAAATGTTTTCTTTTTGTACACTTTCAACGAACTAAAATCGGTTAAAGGTTCCCCTACAGGCACAAGAGAAACCTGCTCTTGTTCCATGATACCCTTATTAATTATTGGATTGACAAAGGGGTGGACCTCACCGCCGATTTTAAATTCCACCATTTCGGATTTTTGGTCAGATTCTGGTTTATCTTGAATTAACTCATCAGACTCCGCTGGTGCATTCAGGAGAGTATCCTGATGTTCAAAAGAAACCCTTTTCTGTGGTTCTGCATCTTGTCCTGCTGAACAATCCTGGGGTGACATTCTGTTCCAACTGGTCACAGGTTTTCTTCTATCGTAGTACTTGCTGCGTTCCAGTAAGTGATTAGTCCATTGGTAGGATTTTAAGATGTCTTTGTAGAGTTTCGTAGAGCATCCGAAAAGATCGTCCTCCTCTTCGCCAAAGATTTCTTCGATGCTCGAAAGTTTTGGGGCCGATTTGGAGCTTTCCAAAGGAGGCCTAAAATAACAATTATTGCGTATTGGTGAAATAGTTTTATTCAGTAGTGTACTGTACTTAGAGACTGTAGTATGCCAATTTATTTTGGGAATGAAAGACTGCCAGCTTTGTCTAGTTAAATAGCAGGTGAATTGTATTGAGTTTGGGTTCGATTCCCGGCAGTAGCTTGATTTTTTCTTTAACATTTAGTATTTAGTATAAATTAGTATGCCCGAAACAATTAAACAGTTCAATTTAATTTCTTATAGGGACGTTAAATATGTAACAAAATATTAAATACAAACAGGAGTTCAGAGTTAATCTTCTCGATATATGGGTGAAGTCAAGATGGAGGAAATGAGATTTGACCGTCTCTCGTGAATGTATTTCCTATTCCGAAGACTAACTACTTTGTACTGAAGAAAGAGTTAACCTTTCGTGGCTCAGTGCTCAAAGCATCCGCCCAGCAAATGGAAATTCTGGGTTCGATTCCCAGCAGAAGCTTTATTATAAATTATTATTACCTCGAAAAAAATGTCTTATACGGACGATAAATGTATATTTAAAAATATTAGTTTTTAATTTAAAAACAAGTTATGCCCTTATACGCTATACATGCCCAGAATTGTGCCAAAGACCAAGGGGTCTATTCAAGTAAATATCTATTCCCACAAGCAATTGTGAAGTTTCTCTGCAGGGTAAACTAACTCAGATCTCATTCAGAATCTCTTCCGAAGGATAGAAAACTGACCACCCTGTTGATCTCTATAAACCTATCAACCAGTCTCAAATAGTGACAAACAGTGTTTTGTCACATTCATTGACTACCTACTTTTCGCACTTTTTATGCATTTATCTGATACAGTACAAAACGGGATGTGATACATACGTTACTAAGAAGTACATTATATGGGTGCATTCAAGACTTAATAAGAACTATCAAGTAGACTAGGCTGTGATAATGGAGAAAGATATGTTTCAAAGATTATCTTAAAGGCCTCAATATGAATATGCTCTGTGCCTGATTATAATTGAATTTTACTGGACTGAGTTTGGAAAAGAGCTCTGGCAATTGCTGTTGCATCCCAACTGTAAACTTAGAGGTAAAATCACCCTTTCTAAAGATGTTTGCCTATAAATACACGTTCCAATTGAACAGGTGCAGGAAACATGGCACCCATAGTAAAAGAAATTTGATTTTTAGGTTTTACAGCAGATGGAGGACATAAAAACTTAAGATCTTCAGATGAAGAACGCCGACGCTTTTAATATAAGATTCTCTCAAGGCTCCTCTCTTTTTTGAAGAAAATTGGTCAATATAATTGTTGTAGGGTCCATATAGTCTTGGGTCAAATGCTCTTGAGCACCAATATTAATAGCCCATGGGCCAAGAGCATTTGATACAAGACTGTATACCCCTACAACACTTATTTTAACTACTTTTCTGATTCTTCTCACGTACATAAACCAGTAGTCTTCAGCTTAACAAGCAATCTTTTCCTGTTGGGAGCAACCCTTGAGTTCTGTTTAGAACCAAACCTAGAACACAATAAACCTAGAACCAAACCTAGAACACAACAAACCATATTAATTTCTTCAAATATTTTAAGGGAGCTGAAGAAATATTGTTATGTATATAACTATATGACTAGTGTATTGTCACAAAGAAGGCTGAAGACTTTTCGATATGAGGCTGAAACCATCTTGAAGGATAAGCTCTATTTGAACTAAGGAGGACGAAATGTCTTCAGCAGAGACCGGACATCATTTCATCATGGTATTAGATTTGTTGTGGAACATAGAGTTGGATATATTGGCACAACAACTTAAAACTACTGGATAGAAATCGCAAAAGAGATCACCCAAAACTATCCCCGAATAGAATAATTTTGTCTAATAAGCAAAAGGTGATTAATTAATTTAGCCGCAAATGCCGCCATGTTAGAATATGGTCATACCAACATGGAGGCCATTTGCAGTCAAAAATGAAAATGCAAATCTTCAAGCTTCAAGGAGTTAAAAATAGCACTTATAACAAGCAATTTCAACCATAAATCCTCGTATGATTACCTTTTTAATTGTCGCGCCTGTTAAGTGGTGTGTTGTTTATTGATGTCATATTACATTTAATTTCATTAGACATACGTTTAAATTAACGTTAAAAACGTGCGGGATCAAACGGTCAAAAGTGTTCGGAAATGTCCATCCAAACCAGGTATGACTGGGATTGAGCTAGGTGGTGGTAGAGGTAGTTAACCAGTGAGTTTTTCTGAGTCGGTCAAACAAATTGGTGTGGAAGAACCGGTAGAGATGGAAGCAGCCGGTGGCACGAGAAAGGCCGCCGAACCCGTCGAGGAGGCAGGGACGAGTGAGGGAAAGCCCAAAAAGCGAACCATCCTTAACCCAGCTACTGCGATGGAGGTTGAGAACCTAGTACTGGAGTTACTCTAACCTATTCGTGTTATATTAAGTTACAAAGAAGCCGGTAACCCCAGTAATAGTATAGCCATAAGTCAGCATAAAGCCGGCATAAATAGCATGTGTTGTGGAACGTAATGCTTCCGGGATTGTTTCTCCAACAAGGTACAGATAAACCTGACCAAGGGTGCAAAAATTATTCAGTTTGGTCAATGTTGAAAGACAAATGCCTCAAAATAAAGAACTATCAAATACACTTCACTCCAATTTTGGAAGAATCTGGCCCATGGAAGGGTGCAACTTATACCTCTATGCTATAGCCAACGCATACTTGTCTCTATGGCACTTTCCAATAAGTTGGAAAAAAAAGCTTGTTTAGTACTAACAAGCTGACAAGGATAAGAAGTTTTCTAAAATTACCGGTCCATCACACCACTCCAAAGACCAGTCGACACGCCTGAATGTGGTGCACGTCGAGCATCATGGTTTTCTTTATGGTGGGTTAGACGGGAATAGGATCACGAAATGACGAAAACAACTAATACAATTATTCTATGTTTCGCAGATATATTTCTGTACTGCGAAAGGTAGACTAATTTTATTCTAATAGTTTTCTTCGTCATTTCGTAATCCTGTTCCCGCCTAACCCACCATATATTGAACTAGAGGATAGATAACAACATACCAAAATTATGGTTTTCGGGGCTGCTTTTGGCAGAATTACCAATCCTGAAGACCAACTGGTAAGTTCAAAAAGATAGGAACAACAATCCGGGTCCGGTCGGTCGGTCACAGAACTACTAGCTGTGTTGGTCTAAGAATGTCTTGGACCTCATTGTCCTGAGAAGACTCAGAGGACCGGTTTATACGCTTGGATAAAGGTGCCCAAATGGTATTTGGGACTACATTCGGAAGGATTGTGGATCTTGGAACACCAAGCGTTAAGTTGCGGAAGACAGGAACAACAAGATGAAAACCGGATTGGTCCTGCTGGACGTTGAATGTGGTTTCCACAGAACTACCGGCCCATAACACTACAGTGTGATGCAAGAAAAGTCGTGTAGCTTATTATTCTGAGAAGAGTCAAAGAGAAGTGTACACGTTGAAATGTGGTGCCAGTCGAGCAATATGGTTTTTGAAGCTGCATTGGGAAGAAGTGCCGATTCTGAAGACCAAGGGTTAAGTTGAGGAAGGTAAGAAAGAACAGCGGGATAATAACCGAGTTGGTCCTGCTGGACGTTGAACGAGCGTCCGATAGGATCTACCCTGATCTACAAACTGAATGATCTAAGCACAAACATTTGCCAACTTATCGATAGTTACCTCGAAGATCGGACAATTGTAAGAGTCGAATCCTCCAGGTTAGCACTCAGAGCGCTAGAGGCAGCTGTGATCCAAGACGAGGTATATACGCTTACACTCTCCACTGACGGCACCGCCCTTTTATCCAAACCCTACAGAAGAGACCAAGTAATCTAAAGGCCAGGCAATCCTGATAGGTCAGGTGCCATACCGGATGAAATTGTGATCGTTAGAGTTGAAGGGTCGTGGCAAAACACAAGCCCCCCACAGGCCAGTATCTACGGTGCTACGATCTCACTGTATCTCCTGCTCAATCTGTGCTTAAAGGGGAAGCATCTAGCTCCTACTAATAAAAACCATCATGAGGATCCTGATATATAGATCCAATACATGGAGGTGTGTCTCAATAAAAAGTTTATCGTGTATTAAAGCGACGCTGGAAGCGGCTACGGCACCATCCATGACATCAAGCTGCAGGATAGAGTGACAGCAACGACGCAAAAACCGGCCTTAGAAGCAAGAGCCACATCTACCTCAAGATGTCATGCCAAACCAGCCAAGCTGGAAAGATTATGAGATGTTAGAAACAGGTAAATGGCAAAGAAGACATCCAGTAGCAGATTCGGTATTTCCAAACACACGGGCTTTTTAGTGAGTAAAAATTAATTACCGATCTAAGAACAAAGAAACGCAAAGAGAAGTCATCAAAGCAAAAAATGAATATTGGGAGAAAACATGCGAAGAGGTAGATAGGTGCATAGGAAATACCAGAGTAAATAAAGCTTGGAAAATATTAAAAGGAATAAGGACCAATAACAAAGATACGTCAGGAATAAATCTCAATAACATGCGAGAATGGTTAAACAACTACAAGGGACTGTTAACTGAAGACCGAGTAAAATTCATTCAACAAAAACAACAAATAGATGAAGGGGACCTCATTAATGAAAACTTCTTAACACCCATAACACCAGAAGAAATAAGAACAACATTAACTCAGATGAAAAACAAAAAGGCCCCCGGCCCAGGCAATATTAACATTGAATTACTGAAGGCAGCGTCAAATGTAGTTTTGGATATCTTAGCAGTCATCTTCAATCAACGTATAGAGGGCAAAGAACCTCCGAATGAATGGAAAAAGCGGTCATTACATCGATCTTCGAAAAAGAAGACAGGCGAGATTGCAGGAATTATCGGGGGAGAAGTGTTATGTGTTAAGTGGCACGCCATTATGGTAGGGTCTTTATATGCAGAATTGAGCAACAATTTGCAGAATCTGAGGCGCAGAATGGGTTCAGGGCAGGAAGGTCATGAAAGATGGTGGTTTTACACTAAAACATTTGATAGAAAAACGTATCGAAAGAGGAAGAGCTATTCATTTGATATTTGTTGACCTACAGAAGGCATACGGTACAGTGCCTTTAAACAAGTTATGGCTTTGCATGAGGAACAGTGGTATCGATGTGTTGTGTCGAAGTTCAGTGAATATAGGAAAGCGACTTTTCCAGGAATTTCAAGTGACCAAAGGCCTAAGACAAGGCTGCTCTCTAGCTTCCTTATCGTTCAAAATATATCTCGAAGAAGCCCTTAGATCTTGGAAGGGAAATATTGCAAGATGGGCGTCTGTATGAATAGCGATACCTTGTATACCCTACTATTTGCGGATGACCAAGTTATCGTAGCGGAAGATGAGGACGACGCCAACTACATGTTCCGCAAACTTCAAGAGAGCTATGAAAACAGGGGCCTCACCATAAACATAAAAAAGACCGAATATATGATATTAGGAGAAGTTACCCTCTCTTCCAATGGAAAGAGTACCGGCGAAATCAATAACAAGATAGGTCAAGGAAAGAGAGTAATTCGACAACTAAACTCACTACTTCGGAGCTCGGCAATAACAAAAAAACCAAACAAAAATTACTATCAATAAAACGATCGTAGAAAGTATATGCACCTACGGAGCCGAAACTTGGGAAACAAATAAAAGAGATAAAGATAGGTTGATGGCTGTTGAAATGGATTTTTTGAGAAAAAGTTGTCATATTTCCAGACTAGATTACGTGAGAAATGATACCATAAGAGAGATAATGAACGTTGAAGGTAATATTCTAGATACAATAGATACCAAAAGATTAACCCAATATGGAGTGTGGATGACCTAGAAGTTGGAGGAAAGATGTGGAAAAAGCTATGGAGGTAAGAGATCTACAAGATGGAGATTGGATAGACCGAAGAAGATGGAAGTTGAGAAGCGAGAAACGGCTTTTAACGTACATCTGAGGCTTGACCTAGCAACTCCTCAAGAGGGGGATCTTCAACCCCACAAAATTGTGAAATTGTGTGTAGATTTAGTCAAAAGGGGTTTTATATACGGAGAGTTTCGTTTAAGATAGAACACCTTGTATAGTAGATAACTGTTTGGTTCATTCCACATTCAGAAAATTGTTTTAGTTCTTGTCTTTTCGGAGTGGGTAGCATTATTGTTATTTCATCTTTTTAGTCTGAGGGTGACGAGGAATGTGGGCTGAAACGTCGCTATATAAATAGACCAAACTCGCAGTCCTTTAACTCCTGTATAATACTGTGAGAATATATTTATTGTTAACCTGAAAATTATCTAGGGAATGGAACTTACCTATAATTCTGATATCCTACAGCAAGCAAAATCTTCCTGCGAGGCATGGTGGCATTCTCATTGATGCAGTTAACCAAACTTAGCCTGGCATTTTGCCTAGAGAGCTTCTCCTTTTTGAAGTCGTTCAGAGCTCTGCTCAGAAAGTCCTTCAGTTCCCTATCGATCTGCGCAGCAACCTCAGAAGACACGCACAGGACGGCGTGGCATCTAAGCTCGTGCCTCAGTCTTCGTCCCTCGTGTCGATAGACCCAACAAAATATCCTCGGGAATTCTGCAGGAGCTGCGCAGGTGGTCAATCTGTGTGCCCAATATTCTGTGAGTCCGTGGTTTTTTGTCACAGCTTTGAGACCACCTCCGGACACTGTCAGCTGCATGCTGACGTCAGGCCGTGAGGACTGAATGTAGTTTCGCCAAAGGGTCGCCAACGGCTTTTCGATGCAACCTTCGCCTAAGACAAATAAGATGTTACTATACTAAGTAGGGCTACGAACCAAAACTTATTTTTTGCTCTATTTGCCACCTCGCACAGATAGAGGGCCGAAATTTCGGACTTCTATTGTCTGGAGGCGACATTAAGCAGAATAACCAAATTTCGTTTCATGTCGGGCAGAAGAATCAGAAACCGGTTTTGCCCTTATTTAAGCGAGTCAGTATGGTATACCTCAAACCTGACAAAACACGTAATTTGGTAAAAGATTTGTTCTTGCTAAGGCGGCTGTGTGTATGTATATGTGGCGCCATCTATACAATGGCTAGTGCTTCAACAAAGGGCATTCATGTGTGTGTGCAACGAAACGCGTCCTCTGCCCATACTTCAATGACATACAGGACATTGCCTAGCTTTTACATTGCTGGCCTTGGACTGTAAAAGGAGGGCATGAAAACACAATAACTCGTATATTGCAATTTCTGCACATGCTTAAAAATCCAATGTTGCCGATACTTTCACAAGTTACTCCAGTTACTTGAAGTAAAGCGTGTGAGGGAAATTTATTCGATGCGGGAGTATGTGATTCTAACCAAGTACGTTTCGAGATTTGGCAACCACCCACGCACACGCGCATAGTGAATCGGATTCGAATCCCCATATTTTGGCATTAAAGTCACTAAGAAATATCCTGTATGTTATTGACGTTCTTGGTCTTCTGCTGTATATTACCACTTATAGGCGATTTGTCTGTGCGAAGTGGCAAATAGATTAGAAGATGCGTTTTTGGTTCTTTGCACACATATTTGCCTGTATTTTGTGAAAGCACCAGCCGTCGTATAGATGCTGCCACCCATTCATACCAAATAGATAGGTAATTGTTAACTTGATTAAGTAAAACTTAATTAAGAAAAAAAACCTAAAAGTGTTTTACCTTTAGCCCATCCAGTGATTACATTGCCCAAGTAAGCCACATTATATGTAGGAAATGGTTTCGAAATGGTGGCGCTGGCGCACTTCTTCAGTCGAATTTTATTGAAGACGTACTTGAAGGTTTTCTTTTTCTCCTTCTGAATGGCCTTTCTGGGGACTTCGTTAAGCATGGGAAAAAGCTTTTTTTTTAGTGGTGGTTTGTCGGTTGCCATTTTAGCGAAGGTCCATTGGCCACTATACTAGGTCGGAAGCAGGATGTGCAGGTCCAATAAGCTATTAACAAGAATAATTATCATTGTGCTTGACCAGAATTGGACAGACTCGCGGAAGTATCGGAGCTTGAAGGTTGGGTCAATGAGAGCATCAGCAATTAGTCGCCATTAAGGAAGATCGGTTTAATTATTTAAGTGTTAATCTAATTAGTGACGATTTCCTATATACCTAATTAGTTAAAAAAACGAAACGAGTTAGTTCGGTCTCTCTTGTTTCCTTAATGTGCTAAAAACTAGAACGATCGACGTTAGATAATGAAATAATGAGTCAAGGTTGAGGTTTTGCAAAATAACAATGATTGTGCGTTTAAAATTCGTACAGCATTAAATCGTGAATTTCATTATTTTGAGATTTTATAGGCAAACATATGGGGTGTTTGCCAATTCGTTTAGATACATTGGCATTCCGTAAACGAAAAAAGGTGTTATGTTGATTGAATTATGGCTAAGTGGCCAAATTAGAAGCTATTTTTTTTGTTCGACAAGAAGTAAATGGTAATTTTTTCAACTGTCGACAATAGAATTTGCCAAAGCACTTTTTGTTCTGCAAACATCATCAAAATTATCAGCGGAATTGAGCGTTTAAGAGATAAAAATTGGTCTTGATAAAGCGCAAAAAAACAAAAGTAAGATGTTTTTGTTTTTTTTTCAAGTCGTTATGTTTTTCCAAGCCATATCTCATACAGTTTACGAAATGCCAAAAGCTGCAACTTATCGAAATTGTATCCATTTTCATTTAAGTACAGGCTGTCCCGTTATAAACGCCATCCACTTTAACTTTCTTGGTTTTCATTTTAGAAAAACCGTTTTATATAATAGTTGAAGCGATGTAGCAAAATTTGAACGCAGCTCATATCTAGTATCCAGGGTGTCCCAGAAAAATGTCATAGACCAAACATATATTTTTTTAAATGGCATATCCTATATGTTTATCGAGAGTGGGATATATATGGTTTGGTAGGTTTACCTTTAATACCTATGCAAAAAAAAAACGTAAAAATGCAATTTTTTGTTAGATAGAAGAATTTTGTCTACTACAGAAAAAAATCAATAGAAAAATTAATTAAAGAGTTCAGATTATCTTTCGAAATTAATCGTGGTCATTGCTTACATATCAACATTAGTTTTTACCATCACTCATTCAATTAGTTATTGTTTTGTTAAAAATAAACGATTATTTTAAATAAAGAGAGATTTATTTGAGCAATAACTTATTACACTATAAACTGTAGCGCCGTATGAGGAATCTTGGTTAAGACAATTTTTTTTACTTTTTTTGCGAACTATTAAATATAAACCTGTAAAGAAATTACTAAATTTCTGGCGAACCGGAAACGCGGAAGGTTATAAAAGTCAACTTCCATTAATTAGGGATGTAAGGGATGTGAAGCGCAAAATATAGCCTCTTCATTCAAATGTCAACCTCACCTTCACGAGTTACAACGGAGTTGTACGGTGCATCCTGTTGTGTGACAACTAACGAGGCAATGACGACCGAGTGTTTATGGGTATAAGTAAACCCCCTCATTACTGCCAACAGCCTCCCAAGAGGGTCGATGAGCAGAATGAGATCAGGGCATTCTCTTGCCCTAAGAGTGAGAAATTGCTCTTAAAGGCGGATGAATTGGTGGGGGGAATGCAGAAGGGAACGAGAAACCACTGCATTAAAGGTCTCTCGAAACATCTGGAGTACAACTACTATGGCAACTAATGGTGTTACGAAAACAGTGACTAATGGAATTCGGAAAACAAGATTCGGCAGGAGAGGTAGAACACACATAAACCAAAAGGCCTTCCAGGTCGTAATCGAGCAAAATCCCTGTGTTCGAAAAGGAAAAATGTCTCTAAGAATATCAGAGATAACAGTCAAAATAAGCACCTGGAATGTAAAAACTATGTTCCAGGTGGGAAAGATGCATAACACAATACAAGAAATGACCAGACTCTGGATAGAGTTGATGGGCATCAGTGAAATGCGATGGTTAGGCACCGGCATATGTACTTTTGAAGACTATAAGGTAATCAAGACTAAGGAAATCAGGAAGACCAATATATTTAATCACGGAGTTGGGTTTATAGTATCCCACAAATTACAACAATATGTTAGTAATTTTATACCAGTCTCCGAAAGGATGTTAGCAATTCAACTAAATACTACTTCCATTGCATTAAATATCATACAAGTATACGCACCCAGAATCGATGGTTCGGAGGAGGAGATCGACACTGACAAATACATATAAACAGTATCAAAAACAAGACATAACCATAGTTATGGGAGATTTTAACGCCAAGATTGGTAAAGGGAAGAGTTTGGGTGTTAGGAATGAAAGAGGTGAAAGGTTAAAACTGTTTGCAGAAGAAGTAGAACTAGTAATCCTTAATACTTTCTTGCGGCTGCTCCTACGACGTTTGTACACCTGGATCTCTCCGCAACACCAACCTGAAAATACTGTTAGTTCAGGTTAGTAACTAACTAAACGTAACACGAATTTTTTTAAATTTTGATCTCGTAACAAGACATTTTGGTCTAAAAGTAACAGAAAATTTTTAATTATTGTCCTTAGTAACAGAAAATTTCAATTTAAAGGTAATTCATAAAGTAAAGAAACGTAGTAACAAGCTATTTTCATCCAAAAGTAACACGAAATTTATTTTCACTTTAGTAAGACGAAAATTTAGTTTACAGCGTAACACGAAAGTTAAAATGTAAGCCTAAATTTATAACTATTTTTTTAAACTTTGACTTGGCAATGAAATGAATGTTAGTTATACTTGTATAACTGGTAAAAAAGAGATTCAGGAATGGATGCTTATCTGTTAAAACCTACCCTGGCGCTGACGTATCATCAGATCATGTACCAATAGTTTGAAAATTCAGAATAAGATTCAAGAAAGTCACCAAAAGAGAAACACAGACAAACAATGGGATATGAGAAGACTTAAAGACAAAGAAACAAATGAAACAGCGACTCAACTTTTATCAGAGAAAATAAACAGCATGCGAGAGACAGATAATGTGGGAGAAACACTCGAGAATATATGTGGAACTTTTAAAGAAATCGGAGACAAACACCTGGTAGACAATAAAGAGAATAAGTAGAAGAAGAAGGTAATCAAAAAAAGGATAAAGAATTGTACAATTATATTCAAAAACAAATAAGAAGGGAAATAAGAACGACGAAAGAAACTTGATTTAAAATGCAGTGCGAAGAGATAGAATTATTAGAGCAGAAATATGATTCCTTCAATATGCACAAAAAGGTTAAACAAGCGGCTGGCATTCAAAAATCACGCGTAGTGTGTAAGCTACGAGATGGGCAAAATAGGAGGAACGAGGAAATAACCTAGGAACAAGAGAAGCTTTCTTCAGTATACAGGTGTTCATTCAGAGATGCAGAGATGTAAATTGCGATGTCTATACCTGTTTCATTGACTATCAAAAGGCAATGAAACTCTTTTACTAAACAGTAAAACATGACAAGCTTATGGAAGTATTAGCAGACAATACCTACAATCTGAGGATTATTAGCAACTTTTCCTGGAATCAAGCGGCTTCTATGCATACTAAGGCAGAAGATTCGGATGAAATCAAAATTAAACGTGAGGTCAGACATGGATATTTATTGCTCTGCTGTTCAACGTGTATTCAGAGAGAATTTTTGAGGAGACTGTGGAAGATATTGATGCCGGAATCAAAGTAAATGGAGAATGTATCAATAACATAAGATACGCAGACGATACGGTGGTTTTTACAAACAGTTTGAAGGAACTTCGGGAAATATTGGTCAGCCGAAACCAGTCAGAGATGTGGGTTGTCACTGAACACTAAGAAAACAAAATGCATGATAATTTCCAAAAATAAGATCCAAAAGGAAGAACTGATTGTAAACATTCAACGAATAGAGAGAGTGAAGACATATACCTATCTCGGAACAACTGTTAATGACGTTTGGGACCACACGCTGGAAATTAGATGCAGAATAGAGAAAGCAAGAGCTGCATTCCATAGGATGGCTAGACTCTTCAGATGTCATATGCCCTTAAAAATCAAATTATTGAGGTGTTATCTTTTCCCAGTATTGTTGTATGGAACGGAATCCTGGACCACATCAACGCCGCATGTGGAAAAATCGATGCTTTTAAGATGTGGCTGGATCGACGAATCTTAAGGATACCATGGACCGCTCATGTAACTAATCAACACGTATTATTGATTAGTTATTGTTGTAGAAGGATAAAGAACTACTATTGAAGATAAACACATCCAAAATTGAATAGTTTGAACACATAATGAAGAATAGCCAAAGATATGGAATATTACAGTTCATTCTATATGGAAAGATAAACGGTAAACGGGGTCCTGGAAGACGAAGAATTTCTACGCACATGGTTCAACACAACAATTACTGTGGGCTTGTTCAGAGCGGCTGCGAACAAGGTACAGATTATGAAAACGCTGTTTTCGACCTTTTAAACGATTGATAAACCATCATTTCACAAGCTCTAATTGTGTCCATTCACAGACTAGTTTTGCCGTTTACGGCTCATCACTGAGGCTTTGACACAACCAGAGCTCTCGAATTTTGGAATACGCAAGACACGTTTCATGGCAGTACCGAGAAAAGGTTCCCAGTGGCGCCATCCGTGTCCGTTTGTTGAAGTAACGAGATTACACCCGTGTCAAAGCCTCACTGAACTAGTCTGTAAATGGACACAATTAGAGCTTGCGAAATGATGGTTTATCAGTCGTTTAAAAGGTCGAAAACAGCGTTTTCATAGTACCGACGGCTAAAAATTGATTTCTGTATTTTACAGTAATCTGCATCATTATTTCCTTAGACCGGGCATTGACGTTGACACTGAACGGGTGCAATCTCGTTAGTTCAACAAACGGACACGGATGGCGCCACTGGGAACCTTTTCTCGGTACTGCCATGAAACGTGTCTTGAGTATTCCAAAATTCGAGAGCTCTGGTTGTGTCAAAGCCTCACTGATGAGCCGTAAATGGCGAAACTAATCTGTGAATGGACACAATTATAGCTTGCGAAATGATGGTTTATCAGTCATTTAAAAGGTCGAAAACAGCGTTTTCATAGTACCGATGGCTAAAAATCGATTTCTGTATTTTACAGAAATCTGCATCAAGGTACAGATTGCCATGATGGTCGCCAACGTCCGAAACGGAAAGGCACAAGAAGAAGAAGGAAATTTAACGGATGTAGGTTAACATACGGCATGTTTGGCGGCTTTTAAAATGTGTATATTTTCTTCAAATTCTGTTAAAAGGCTGGAAATTTTTAGCTAGAACCAGTCATTGGATACTTTATTTTCACTGTTGTTTCCAAACAAAAAAGCTGAGGAGCAAAATTTTGCGGATTGATCGCCACTCGTTGAACAGTAAACATCGCCAATTCTAGAAGTAGAACCGTATATGAACAGACCGAAGCCCCGATCCTTGTAAGCCCCATTTTCACACACTCACGTATACGGTTCATACCGATCCTTGGAACCGTCTTCCGCTCACATGAAATAAACAGTAAACAGGGCTATAGAGGTTGTTGAGCCCCATCTACACACATACAGGCCATAGCGATTGTTGGGCCCCATTTTCACACACTCATATACACGGGTCTTAGCGATCGTTGGACCTCCCCACTCACATAAAATAAACAGGCCAAAGCGATTGTTGGACCCCAGTCATACACATACCTACACGGCTTAGCGTTTGTTGGGCCCCATTTCCACTTACACATACATTCACCGGCACAAAATTCCGCTACCTTAAAGTTTTGTCTAAGTTTGATATTTCATAATTTTTTTGCTCTAGTATGTAGGCTGACATTATTTGGAAGCACCTTAGTACGTAATGTTTTCGCCTGGTAGATTATATACCGGGCCCAACCAAAAAGTAGATTTTTGTCAAAAGTTTAAAGCACCCTGTGGAAAAATTGAGGTGACCATTTTGAGTTCAACGGAATTTGATGAAGTCTCTGAAGTATTTGCAGCAATTTTGTTTTTTGGATTACCTCAAAATCTCTGTTTCTTTAATAATTACGTCTTCTTAAATAAAGCAGGGACCAATTTTGTAAAATAATTGAAGTGGGCCAGGCATGTATGCAATTGTTGTGCTTGACAGTGACAGTAGGTACATCTTTATTGTCATCATGAGCCGCTTCCCAGCTATAATAAAGGATTTGAGCGTGAAGCCCCGGAGCGTTTAAGTCCACACGGTTTTTAAAGACTCGAGCTGGAACAGCTTTTCATAGTTGTCAAAAGTACTTCAAACACCAAAATATCGGTAGGTACTTGAAGGGCAAGGGGGACGGGAGATTGGAGCGCTTCAAGCGCATGAAGTACCAAGGTGCTGGAAAGCTAGAAAAACGAACTTCACGCTTCGGAATTGCTCCGAGCTACTCCCACGGCAAGATGGAAAGCGGCTATGGTGTTAACTAATGCAGGACAGTACGCAGAAGATTAGGAGAAGTCGGACTTTATACACTGAGACCAGCGACTGGACCAGGGTGGCATCGACAACAGCGTATTAGATTTGCAAGATTGCATAATGACTGGACCTTAGAAGACTGGGGTAATATCCTACTTTCAGGCGAATCCAGGAAATGTATGAAATTACCAGATGGTCGCGAACGTGTAAATAGACGACGAAATGAAAGATTCGCCGACTATGTCATTTGGTAGCAAATTTCATATCACGGCAGTTCAGTCATGGTTTGGGCGGGCATTTGTACCCAAACTTCTCGAACAATCGAACCGATCTTCTGTTTATTGAAAATGGACCTGTCAATGCACACCAATGCATTACACTGACCATTGGAGATCAATTTATCCTGATATATGATAACGCCAGACCACATATTGCGCTGATTGTGAATGACTATCTGGATGAGGTTGGAATGCAAAGAATGGAATGGCCCGCGAGTAGTCCGGATTTAAATCCTTTGTGGGATGAGCTAAAAAGGGCTGTTCGCCGACGTAATGTGCAAGCACAGGCATTACCACAACTGCGTATCGCCTTAATGGAGGAATATCAAGCTACTCTTCAAGAAAGAATAACTAGGCTTGTACAATCCATGCCACGAAGGTTACAAGCTGTTAGTAATGCAAGAGGTAGGCATACACGTTACTAAGTTGTTTTTGTTTGATAAGTAAAGAGTTTCCTTTCTGTTAAATTGTCTATTAAAACATTAATAAGTTGTTTAGTAAAAAACTGATTAAAACATTGAGTTATTTAAAAAGAGGTAATTCTTAAAGAAACAGAGATTTTGAGGTGATCCAAAAACCAAATTGCTACGAATACTTCAGAGACTTCATCAAATTCCGATAAACTCAAAATGATCACCTCAATTTTTCCACAGGGTGCTTTAAACTTTTGACAATCTACTAGGCAAAAAACATTACGTACTAAAGTGCCTCCAAATCATGTCAGTACATTTGCCGTACTGGAGCAAACCGCACTAAAATCTGACTAAAAATAAAAAATTTATGAAATATCAAACTTGGACAAAAATTTATGGTGGCGGAATTTTGTGCCGATGAGCCTAGCGTTTGTTGGGCCCCACTCATACAAGGCACACGGATCAAAAAGTTTGTTGGGCCTCACACATATACATTTCACCTTACCGAATTAGTTAAATTCGAGTACCCATTTAAAAAAATATATTTTCGGTCTGACACAATTTTCTGGGACGCCCAGTATACTCGAAACAGACTGAGCTCAAATATTTTGCTACAACTTTAGCATAAAACTTTTTTTTTATTGGAAAACAAAAAGTTAAAGTGGGAGGCGTTTATAATGGGACACCTTGTACCTATGTGAAATTTAGTGGGTATAGGTAGGTTCCTATCAATAAAATACCTATATTTTAAGTTAAGCTATTGTTGTTAATATTATTAAGTTAATTTCACATCGTTAAGAATTAAGTTACTTATACCTCTTATAATGCAAAAAAAACAAGATTTTTCCACCAGGACATCAATTATTCTAATTAGTTGTTACCAAAAGCACCAAAACAACCATTAAAAAAACCTTTTTGTTTATGGATCGTTTTATAGCTTCTTTCCATAACCGGCCTAATATTAACATTCACAGTATTAATTGCAAATACCTGCTATGATACTTCAATAGGTAATTTAATTAGCAACGTATATAACCATTTTTGAAAAAAAAAACTCATTAATAATTTATTAGATAATTTAAAACTTCATTAAGTCACCTTAAATTTGCCTAAAATGTACATCTAAATGGCCTAATATTTAATTATAGTGACTCCTACCTCAATAATATTTGACGTCCAGCATCGTTAACGTTCCTGGCTTTTGCGTTCCAGTATTAGTATAAGCACAGCAATGCAATTCCCTGATTGACTGTCGGTACCACCTGTATTATTAAGTCGATGGGAAATATGAAATACCGCACTGCTAGAACGGAACCTCTCCCTAATCAATTGAAAATTATTGTTATTACCTCGGCTGAAAAAGTCAAGACGTTAGGTGGTCGTACCGATAAACATACATTTTCCATTATTGAATACTCGCAAAAAACTGGCACTACCACTTAGCCGATCGCTATAATGTAATAGATAATAGTAAACCACCAAATTCGATTAACATTTACAAACAATGAAAAGCTCTTCGATATCAAACAACAGCGCGGTCATTATTACGGCGGTACCACCAAACTCGACAACCTGTTGAATCGAAACTACTCGCTGGCTGGAGAAAGGTATTTGTAGGACATTGCCGGTGTTTCGTGTCTCGAGTTCCTACCTACCATACCCGTTTGGTAGTACTTTGAGAAAATACACTAAGAAAAATAGCAAAATAGTTCTTGATACTACTTGATCGTATAGACATTAAAGTAGTTTATACGGATTATGACTAATCGTAGTTTAGTCATTTACAGCGTTGTCTATGGTTAGTGGGAGCATGTTTAAGCGGTGCATACCATTGCGATTGTCTTGTTTTTTAGTGTACTCGGTCACGCTTTCAGGTGCATGCGGCTAAAGAAACTGTTCAATTAAGGTCCGTCCGGTGGTACTGGTACGTTGCGCGGCGTTGCGGAATTATCTTTAATAGAACGAGGAAACGGTCGTTGCATCAGGACCGTAATGGGATGAGCTCAGAAATGTTGAGAAAAAGACATTTTATTTATTAATTGCATAATGCTTAAGTCCTTTTGTTTATTAATTGCATAATGCATTGTTTTGTCAGATACACTTTTAGCTCGGTACTACTGATAGGATGGTTGGTTTCTTGCGTTATAAATTATACTATAGGTAGTACTTCAAACTTGTTGTTTAATGACGTGACGTTTCCGCACGAGTTTGTGCCTTTATCAGACTCTAAAGTTCATCATTCATCATGTTTCTGCTGGTGAGATTTAGAAAGTACCTGTGTGGTCGGGTTTGCTTGAAGTTAGCCATAAACATACAGTTATAAACTGTGGTTTGTTGAAAAAAAAATGTCTTTATAGGTGCCCATAGCCACAGTATACAGAATATATAATAATACGGGGTGTTCATTATAAAACTTCATCTAGTTGGCTGAGAAATGTCAAAATAAAAAGATGGAGAAACAAAAGTCCATTTATTTTGATTATGTCATCCTTTTCTGTCAAAATTTCATAGCCTCCTAGTTGAAGTTTTATAATGAACACCCCGTATATTCTCTATACTGGGCTATATAGGAACTTGCTTAAGAGTGTCTTGACACTTATTTTCTGAGTGCCAAAATTACATTACATTACATTACATATACATATCGAGCAGGAGAGGTTTAATAGTATATTATCTAACAAGCATATAATGTAGGCCATCATTATCGAAGGTGACGTTTGAGACCACGAGCGCAGCGAGTGACGCAACTTGCATATTATGCGAGTTTTTTTTTCTTTTTTTTTGTGTGATGCGCGATGTCGGGGCAAAAAATCTTCTCGGCAAGACACCGGACAGCCCCGCTCTGCTGTCCGGTAGTGTGGGATTCTTACCACTAAAAAAACCCGTTTGTGCTTGAGGATCCAGGCCCGGTTGACTATAAATCGCCGGTCTGCTACCGGCAGTCTTCTCTGGTGCACGCTCTTTCCTGCTTTGAGATCTCATAGCCTCGTCAGCTTGACTGGTTTGGCATGACATATCTTGCGGGAGATGTGGCCCTTGCTTGCTCTACAGCTTGATATATCGTAGCTGGTACCGTATCCACTTCCAGGGTTGACCTGATGCGGGACCCGGATCGTATTGAACCAAAGCCCGTAGCTGGTCGTCTGGATGTGCTTGGATGTACCATGGGGCATTTACTGCCATACGCAGGTCAATGTCTTCAACAGCCTCCACCCTTGAAAGATGGGCCTCCGCCGCACCCCCCATGAGACAGATCCATTTGTTAGAATCGGCCGCATGATGGTTTTCACCAGCAGGAGCATTCCCCTCATGGGTAGATGGCTTAATATTCGGTTGAGCAGGGGGTATAGTGAGGCCATAGCTCCCCTAGCTTTGGTAGCGGCGACCCTGATATGGGGGCCCCAAGTCAGCCCTTTATTTAAGGTTACCCCCAGAGAAATTCTGCCGAATGCAGCCCCCGAAAACCGTATTGTTCGACGGGCACGACGTTTAGGCGTGTACACTCGTCTTGGAGTCTCCTCAGGATAATACGTTCCACGACCGTCCCAGCCCCGCACAGTAATGTGATCGGCCGGTAGTTCTGTGGAAATTTCCTACCCTCTCCGCGCTTGTCCAGCATTATCACCACTCCCTGTTTCTACCTTGATGAAAAGTGCTGTAGCTTCAGCGTTGCGTTCGTCACAGCGCAGAGATAGGCTGCACTTTTCCTGCTCAGGTTTTTCAGCACCTTGTTGGAGATGCAGTCCCGTCCCGGCGTTTTACGTTCCACAAGGGTTCTCAATATGTCCCTGACATCTCGGGGGGAGACCGCGTCAATCGGGCCCTGCTGATCCCTGGGGCTGATTCGACTGTGTGGAGGGACTGTGCGCAGCAGTGGAGGGAATGGAGTGGGGGTAGTGATCGTGGGGCAGTGATGGTGTGGAGTTTGGACCCACTTGAAGTATGTCGTGTAACTCGCTTCCACTCTGCATTAAAAACGTAATTTCCTCCTTCCTGTTGAAATGGTTGTCGTGTTTAAAGATCTCAATGGCCTCTCTATAAGTTAGTCTCGGATAGAAACGTTGCGATTAATATAAAATATCCACCTCGTTGAAAAAGATGTCGTGACCTTCGGAGAGCATGCTTTGCTATGTTTGTCCCAGCCTGCAACTCTTCTTTTGTTCCGTAATCCTCGTATTGACACTGCGTTTTCTGGTGCCAATGTATACCGACGCACAGCTGCATGGAAGTCGATAAACTCCGGGTGCCGGTAGGGTATCTCTGCGGTCTTTGGCCGATGTCAAGCTCTGTTGTATTGTGCGAGAGGGTTTAAAGACATTGTGTAGTAAATAAGACATTAGTAACATTGTGCTTTTCTAGTAGCTTGCCAATCCTGTCCGTTACTTTGTGGATGTATGGTAGAGTAGTCCATCTGCGCTTTTCTTCATCTTCTCTGGTGGTTCCTTCCTGACACTCTACATTAATTGCACGGACGGCCCTATCGGATTCATACTTACTGTATCCATTCCAACCAAAGGCTCTTTCTAGATGCTTCATCATTGTTCCAATTCAGGCGGCTCACAAACACTCTTGGCTTCACAGAAAAAGTCCTTATGACTCCCCTTTTCTGTCTGGGATGATGATTTGATCCGTTATTGAGGTATCGGTTAGTGTGTGTTCTTTTTCTATAAACGGTGTGCGCAAGCTTCCCATTTGGCCTCCTTGATACCTAAACATCCAAAAACGGTGGGCGCCCTTCCTTTTCTACTTCCATAGTGAATTGAATTTTTGGGTTGATAGAGATGTTAGAGGAAGTTTTGAAGTTCGCCCTCGCCATGGCTCCAAATAATGTCGTCCACGTATCGGAACCCTCACTTTATAATAATAGTAAATAATAGTTGGCTGTTATTGGACTAAGAGGGCTGCCCATAGCTACACTGCTAACACAATCAGTTTGTTCGTAGAAATCTTCCTTCCATTGAAAACATGTTGTGGTTAGGCAGTGTTGGAACAACTTGGTAATATCTTGTGGAATTGACATCGAAGTTAACAAGAATCCTTGTCTTCGTTTCTATTAACATCGAAGCTAACAAGAATCCTTGTTTTCGTTCAAAGCTTTTAAAGCTTTCCTTTCTGCAAAGGTGATGAGGTTGCTTTTTGGTGGTTTTGCGCATTGTAAAATTCGTGACGTCTCCATTCTTACATACGATGCCATTTAACGCACATTAGTTTTTCCTGAACACTTTCAATATCCGCGTTCCAAAACTAAGCATTTATAGCTTCATTAAGGGAGGTTTAAGGTAGAGATGAAACGTGCAGTAGTTTTAATACCCGGCCAACCCGAGCATTCTGGTCGGGTCCTACCTAGGAAGACTACAGCCCCATAATGAATTTGGCATGATCGTATCCATTTATCTTCATGGATATAATGGAAAAACTTCCCGTTTTTCTTTACTCCTTAATATCTCTCCTTTATATAGAGTTCAATTGAGAATGAACATATAATATCGCTGCTGTACCAGAAGTGTGAATGGGTCAATAAGCTTTCCAACAACAAGGTGTAACTTCCTGTATACGAATTGGTTACCGAGTTATCAAGTTCTAAATTATGATACACATTTTCATTAGGAGGCCCAAATTACGACGTCAACCCGACGTCGTCTCAGATAACCCGACGTCGGAAGAAAACGTTGTCGCGACCACGTACCGACCCTCCTCTACACCTAAATGGAATATTCAATTTCCACTCAAGCCGACGTTAGACTCCAACTACGATTTAGTCAGAATAGGTCCTAATAGTTACACTTTTGCCGTTAACGTTAACGACTGATTAGTTGATAGTCGGCGATTTCCAGATTTATGTAAGTTGTAGGGTAGGTCAAGTTCGGATATTCTTATTCATCTGCGAGCAGGTCTAATTATTTCAATTCTACAACATACCAGCAATTGTACCTTGTAGCACAGAGCACTATGATAGGGCTGAGTGGATTGGGGTTATGTATTACCCATTCACTTATTTTTGTCATCTAGTTACCTTTGAAACCGTCATTTTTTTTTATACCCATCTCCTTTTAGCACATGTGCGGAAGATACGATAAAAGTGTCAAAGTCAAATTTCTAACGCCTCTTGACGACAATAATAAGTGAATGGCTTATATATGCATATTTTTCTCTTTGTATTTTGTGTCGTGCAATTTCTAAATTTCTGCCCTCTCCCTTCTAGCTAATCCGATTCCAGAGTACCACTTGTTTGTGCTCAATTAACCTGTTAAATCCTTTTTCCACCAGGCCCTTTTTCTATAAAAATACTACTGTAATTTGAAAGAACTTGCTTTTTTTTAGTTTTTCTTTAGTTAGCTTTATGGTTGGGAAACGACGTCGGTACTACGTCAGTACTTTCCAAAGAAAGCCACAGATGTATTTGGTTACTAAATTTCAACCACAAGCGACGTTGCTTCTAGTCGCATAAGAAAACTTAGAGATGGGTTTTCACCCGGTTTTTCATTTTTGAGGGTTTATTCCCTGTACACATCCGGGAAAATTCCAGGTTTATTCCATTATAACCTCTAAATTTAACTTTTTCAATATGCTTAACTCTTACAATTAAGCAATAATTAGTTGGCTTGTGCAGCTTGAAGCTTATAATCAATTGACCAGCGATTAGTTTATCAAAAAACAAAGCAGAATCTGGATTTATTGAATTCTAATCTAAAATATAACCTTAAATCTTGAAACTGCCGGGTGCTTTCAAATAAAGATGGGAAAAAGCCCGGGTAAAAACCCTAAATTGGGTTTAAAGGTTTTTTGGGAATTTTCCCTTCGCCCCTCTTAACAAAACTACATATAAGTATAATTTTTCGACGTCGAAGCACCAACCCCGACTAATTCGCGACCATTTTAATCCAACGACCCGACGTTGGATTAACGTCGTCTGGACATCTTACCACGACATTCTTAAAAAGTTATTGGATAACCACCAGTTTTGTGTCGGCATTCGCGCACATTTAGTCGGAAGATGAAAAAATGTTATTTGGAGGAGGTGCACAGAATACTAAAGTCCCACAATGAGGTTGGCATGACCGTGTCCTTTTATCTCCACTGATATAATAGCAATACCTTTTCTCTGTTAACGGAAAAATATCAGTTTTTTTAAATATAAATACGATTATATTTATTGCACCTACTTTAAAGTATCCTGAAAACTTTCAATATCCGCGCATCAAAATTAACATTAATAGTCCCATTAGGGGAGGTTTAAGGAATAGGTTAGTGCACACTCCATATATGGCTTCACCGTCTGAGTTTAGAAACGCGGACATTAAAAATGTGGAGGACTCTCTCAAATTCGCATTTGAGAGAGTCCTCGACACTTGAATTTTTGGTTTTTTATTTTTTTTTCAACCCCTCAGGCGGTGAAGCATTCGATAGGTTACACTACTGGGGCTATAAAAGTTTTGTTTTTAGGCGGTGAAGCTTTAAATGGGGTGTGTATTAAAACATCCCCTAAACCTCTCCTTATGAAGCTACAAATGTTTAGTTTTGGAACGTGGATATTAAAAGACTCCAGGCCAATCTAAAATGTTACAGTTAGCAACGTATTTACTGTTTTTTAACCCCTCAGACGGTGAAGCATTATATGCGTTGTGTACGAGAACATCCTTTTTCTACAACCGAGCGAAAAGTACAAATTTGCGCTCCCAAAAGAAAGTGCAAAGTGGCGCTTTTTCGAGGAGCGAGCGTTTTTTTTACTTCGCTGCTCGCCAAGCGACAAAACGCTAGCTTAGTTACCATGTAAACCATAATAAAGAAACATTTAGTATTTCTGCGACTTTGGACACAAAAGTATGAGTTTAGGGGTATTTGACAGATGTCATCCTACAATTTTGTGGCCAGCGCGTGACTTTAGGATTGTTCTTGTTCAAAAAATTTGAGGTTATCAATAATTATTAGTTTTTACCAAACATCTGGACACTTTTAAAGTAGCTGTAGGCCCATACAGACAGTTTTTATTTTTGAACCCCTCGAACGGTAAAATATTTTATTGGATCGGTATTATAACACCTCTAGCTTAGTGCTACTCTAATTGACATTTCATCTAGTGAGCTGAGAAATTGACATATAAATGATACATTTACATGGAAAGAAGAGGACGAATCTGTCAATTCCTCAGAGCCTGCTAGATGAATATCTATTTAAAATGGGCCATACTTTCATCATGGTTTGAACTACGGCCTGTAACTTTATTAGGCCATAGCTGATATTTAGCCATAGCATTCTCTGATATTTAAAAAGTTTATGGCTGAATGTTTATATGGCTTATTATAACTTCACGCAAGCTATGATCCGTATGATTCGAATGACTTGCAAGTGATAAAACATTATGTCTCTTCTTTTATTCATAATGAGTCCATAATCAAAGTATCTTTATTCACACACTTTTCCTTCTTCGCTTCCAGTTTTCTGCTCCTCTTCTACATGGAGCCAACGATTGTGTTAGCAGTGGTAGGTGTAGAACACGTAAACGTAACACCTACCCTGGCGATGGAAAATTATAGTTTCACTTGTCACTCTCAAAACGACTACTTAATAAGATGTTTAGAACTGTCGATACTTTATTATATATATATAATGATGCCATTTTAATAATATATCTCAAAAAAGCGACAGTATCAACAGTAATTTAAATTCGGTTGAATCTAGAAATTAATAATTTGCCATGATTTCGTTAAACGCTGCTGATTAGCTGAAATGAAAAAAATTAAGTGATTTTAATGATTTTAATTTCGGCTATTAGTAGTTGAGTAGTTGATGACATAATTCATGAAGTAATAATGAAATATCTTATTTCCTTCCAGTGACTAAGTCGTCGGAATTATTTTCATAAGACCATATGTAACATTCACTTTCATTTCGCCTCATCCGGCCGCGAAGCCGCAAACATACTTTGCAATCTGCATTATAGATGGGCGAAGGGAAAATTCCCAAAAAACCTTTAAACCCAATTTAGGGTTTTTACCCGGGTTTTTTCTTGAAAGCACCCGGCAGTTTCAAGATTTAAGGTTAGATTTTAGATTAGAATTCAATAAATCCAGATTCTGGTTTGTTTTTTGATAAACTAAACACTGGTCAATTGATTAAAAGCTTCAAGCTGCACAAACCAACTAATTATTGTTTAATTGGTAAAAGTTATACGAATTGAAAAAGTTAAATTTAGAGGTTATAATGGAATAAACCCGGAATTTTCCCGGATGTGTGCAGGGAATAAACCCTCAAAAATGAAAAAACCGGGTGAAAGCCCATCTCTAATCTGCATTATTATTCCTTATCAATGACCTAAGAGATATGGACAGAGTCAACAAATGCCGATATTTTCCTAAAAATGGTCTCGCCCCCCCCCCTACATATTTTGGCCGAAAGTCCGCCATTTTTAAGGTTCCTATGAAGTAATATTGTCGTCAGCGCAAGTCATTCAAGCGTTATACCCAGGAGCGGATTAACTCCTTTCCGGGCCCCTAGGCAAGGTTGTTGCCTAGCCCCCTGCCCCTTCCTAAGCTATGCAATCATATTTTTTCAAGTAGATGAAGAGATGTGAGTAACTTCCAGGTATCCTGTTACTTCAATGTGTTATGTCAAATTGCAATATCATCTCATTATTGTTGAATAATGTGTTTTTTTTGGGCGTGCACGGGCCCCTAGTCGATGCCGGGCCCCTAGGCAGTTGCCTATTCTGCCTAATGATTAATCCGGCCCTGGTTACACCACCTTATTAAAGCCGGACCGGATATTGATCATCGATTGTTTTTAGTTTTTGTTAGGTTAAAAGTTAACTTTTAGAAAACCTTGGAGCTAAGTCAGCTTAGGAGCACTAGTGCTCTAGCTAGGAGATGATGTAAGTACGACATTCGATTCGATTGGAAATAACAAGTAATAAAAACAATCACAGTGACAATTGTCAGCCGTCATGACGTCATTTCGGGCGGATATCGCCGCAATTTTTAAGGTTCCCACTTCTAAAAACTGGGAGACCGTCCTGTTTTACAGTTTTGCCCCAGTTTTTAAAAATAGGAACCGTAAAAATTGCGGCAAAACTGTAAAACAGGACGGTCTCCAGATGTAATATACTAGCTTGTTCCTTATATTTGGATCTTTGTCGAATTAACACTTTGTAAATTATAAAATACATTGAATGTTTGTCGGGAATTTCGAGCAGTTTGAGTCTTTCGAGATGAAGAACCAAGTACTTACTATTTAAAAATAAACTGCGGTATTTAACCAGTTTTTAAGAGTTGGGTGTAACCTGGATAGTTCTTATTGACGAAAGTAGAGTTTATTTGCTAAATTGTTTGAGTTTGAGGTTCTTTAGTATTAGATTCACATGAACTTGTACAATAATATATTATGTTTCAATATAATTATGTTTCATACACAGTTTCTATTTGTTTTTCTGCGTTGCTATAATAAAACCAGATTCAGTAAACCCTCTGCTTACGCACAGCACTTTATATACTTTATATACTGCACACCTCTAAGACCGGACAGATAGGCCTTTGAAAGTGTTTTGTATTGTAGTGGGAGTGGAATATTTTTTGAGACTTATTAAGTCAACGAATTTCACATTGGGGGTTATTTACCTGGTTTTACGACCTCTAAGGGTGACTTTTACAACTATAAGTAAAACTTAAGTTTGAAGTTAAAACACCAGTAATGTTCATCTGTCATGCAACCTTCATGCAACCTATGTCATTAATGGTGTTTTAACTTCAAACTGAAGTTTTACTGATAGTTGTAAAAGTCACCCTAAATAGCGGACCCTTTATAAAATGGACCCAAACATTCTTCTTGATAACAATTCACCAAAAATCTGCATACAATACTCTCTTAATAGCGAGCTATCTTCGCAGCAGGTGGCGACTGTAAAAACCAAACCAATCTTTTCAAAATTATTTGATGATTTATTCGATTGTAGGGTTTATCTTATTTTGGCCAATGGTTCTTCCGAAGATCCACAGGAATTATCTGTCACATATTCTGTAATATAAATCTTACTAATTTCAAAGCAGTTTTCAGAGAAAGTTTTCTTTCAGATTAATTAAGAAATGTGCCTTCTCAACTTATTATACACTCCGGTGTGCTATTGCCATCGATATGTGCCATTGCCTTTGGGAATAAAGTTTCAAATTTGACAAATAATTTCTTGGTAAAATGTTGCCGGATTAATTATTATTATAAAAATTAGTGAATTATTGAAAAAAGAAGTATTTATAATCATTCAAACTACAGAGCTTGTTAGGAGTCTCCACTATGTAATAAAAACAGACATAATTACCCACCTAGGAACATAGGTACCTATTACCCATTCACTTATTTTTGTCATTTAGTTACCTCCAAAACCTTAATTTTTTCTATATCCATCTTTTTTAAGAACATGTTGAGAAGATACGATAAAAATGTCAAATTTCCAACGCCTACTTGATGACAAAAATAAGAGTGTCTTATAGATGACGTAGAACACCACTTATATCATTAATTTATTATTGCCACCTAGTTGGCTTTGGAAATCTGATTTTATTGACAGTTTTATTGTATCTTATCAACATATACCCTTGCTGCCCACCTGTAGTAGCGACAACAGTAGGTACCATGCAGCGGTGGCGAAGACGGACTTCCTACCCAGTGCTGTAATGGATGTGGGAGGCGCAGCTGCAACAGCTTCCAACGGCCTACACACTGCGGTGAAGAAGGGAAACGGAATTCCCACTACACTATTTATTCCACTGTCTAGCATGGCTCAAGTAAATTCAAGAATGGCCCTCAGTTCGGGGCACCCGGGACCCCTTAATAAGAGGGGAGAGGGTGCGAGGAATCCCCCTTCTGTAAAAGCGAATAATATACGGTTGAACAAGGAAAAGAGAAAGTACGCTACGTGGTACGTGCGTAACTTATATATGACCGGAAAACTCGCCAATCTAGAACAAGAAATGCATAGACTGCAAATCAAGATCCTAGGCCTAAGCGAAGTAAGATGGTAACGTTAGAATGCCCTGACTTATGAATAAGGGCCTGCACGAGTCTCTCATCCCTGCCCACACAGGTATCTCACCGCTCATTTTTGCAAGATGAAAACACCATTAAAGAGCAACTCGGAGCAAGCTCCCCAAAAGCAAATTCCATTCCTGAGGTGTGACTATCAAAGCAGAATATACGCTCCTAGCAGTGGGTCCACCAAGTTGATCCGTTCTGACCCTGATAGCAAAGCAGTCCGAGGCCAGTCTCCCTGTCAGGGCGTCCGCATGACTATCAAATTTCCGCCCGCTATCGATCCACACTCCCAAGAACTTATGAACCTTAAATGCGCCCAATGCTTCACCCTCCATTCTAACACCGTCTATGCTACAACCGAACGACATAACGCCTGTTTTCCGAATGTTCAGCGCCAGCCGGTTTGCACAACACCACTCCTTTAGCCTCAAGAGACCCCTCCTCAGTGTGTGATCCAAGTCAGCTGCACCATCCCCGTGCCATATAATTGTGGCATCATCCGCAAAGAGCGTGAACTCCCCCCCCCCCCCATTGTCAAAAAATTAACTATGTCGTTTATATACAAGAGAAACAGAATTGGACCTAGCACAGATCTCTGCGGGACACCCTTCTCCAAACGCCGCTCGCCGGACAGCTGACCCCCAAAACATATACACTGACGTCTATCCTCCAAGTAGGGCCCAAACCAACTGAGCTCAACCCCCCTGAAACCATACAATTCCAATTCCCCAGCAGTATTCTGTGATCGACAGAATCAAAGGCCTTAGAGAAGTCGCATAACACAGCCGCGGCACGGGACTTTCCATTGAGTATAAGATACAGCAGTTCAAAAGAAAAAATTGCATCATTTGTGCTTCTGCCGATTTGGAATCCAAATTGCTTAACGCTAAGTATGTGGTGCTTTATCAAGAAATTCATTATTTGCTTTTTCACCAGTTTTTCGCAATTATTTTAGCAAGTGTTGGAAGCAAGAAGCAAGGAAATTGGTCGATAATTTGCAGGAGAAGTCACATCTCCGCTCTTACAAAGTAGAACCACCAGAGTCGACTTCAGATAGTCCGGGAACACACCCTTCACCAGAGAGATTTGTTAATTGCATCAGACAATACCGCGAGGGCAACGTCTGGTAAACTCATAAAAATTCGTATTGAGATCTGATCCGATCCCGTGGCTCGGGTGTTAGTAACATACGAAAACACTCCTCTGAGTTCAGCCGGAGTAGTGGGAGTGAAGAATAACGAACCGGATACATCGGACCGCCCCAGGAACTCACAAAAATCGGTCTTACCCTCCGAACGCCCGACCATGCCAGAAGCTATTGAGCAATAAAACCTGTTAACTCCATTTCGGGACAAGTCAGCACCACTACTCCGACTCTTACCGTCTCTACCCCTCAACTCGTCAACAATTCTCTCTTTGTCGACTATCAGACTACAAAAGTCTGGAGTGACAGTACGCGCGCTTTGCCAACCTGACCGTACGCCGATACACGGATCTGTATTTGTTGAAATAGGACGCAAATGCACAGTCACAAATAAAAAACTTTCTTATATAATGCAGCGACCTGGCTTCTTAATTTTGTCCTTAATGTGAACCAGAGGAAATACCTTGTTGAAGATTTCAACCAGCTTCACATAGAATGCCCCCCCCCCCTACAACAAGTTAGAGCAGAGATAGTCAATCAATGTAGGGGAGTTAGCAGTAATCCTGGTTGGACCGTCACATGCATTCTCAAACCCACCGACCGCAGCATACCCCCAAGAAGTTTGGTGTTGATGTCCATTTCCCTAAGATAGTCAAAATTCAGGTCAACACACAGAATAATGCCTGCGCTGACAGGCAGCCCACATAAGAGGGCATCAAGGGATCAAAGGACTTAAGATCGCCGGACGGGGCCCTATACAAACAGACTAATGTACAGGTTAAGAACAACACACGAAGCCAACGAAAACTCGTAACACTTTTCCTCCAGCAAATGACCAAACCGGTAGCACAGGGTTCTCATCCAGGAACCCCCCACGGGCCAAAATCACAGTGCCACCACCCCCAGATCCCACTCTAGAAAACTTATGTACCAAAGTATAATCGAACAGGGATAGTGGTTCTTCATCCCTAAGCCAATGCTCACAACTTAACACTAGGTCAGGTAAACTAAAACTACTCAACAATACCACAAGCTCATCCACCTTAGTGCGCAGAGACTGGATATTAAGAAATATTAGGGTAAGTTGACTTGCTCTTTTCTAGGTTCTAAAAATTTAAATCCAGTATCTGCGCTCTCAGGGACCCCTGTGGGGAGGCGGATGTCACTATCAACCAAAACTATACTACTGTTACCGTTATTATCTCTCAAGGCTTGAAGAAGCAGATCAGCAGCGCCCTTACCATCCGATGCAGCATCCACTCCGGACGCCATCACAGCACCCGGGAGTTGATCGACCGTGTTTTCCCCCAGGTCCCCAGTCGGCACTCGCTCCGATTCGAGCATGTTCTTGTTCCCCCCGACATGACTCCACCAGTATTCGGACCCATGTTGTCGCTCGCTGCAAGCTCCTAAATGGTCTACGCCCCTAATAGAGCGCAACACCGCCAACACGCCACCCGCACGCACGCTTTCCCAAATTAACGATTCCAGGTCATGCCCGTATGGCTCGAGGTCGCGAGTAGCCGTTATCAATCTCAATATGTAATTCCCCCCGGGCAGACAGATCAGCCACCGAATTCATCAGCCTAAAGTATTGCTCCCTTCGCACCAGCCTAAAGTCACAAGTGATCAAGGTGACCAGACGAACAAAATACCTACAGAGAGGAGTTTCCTCAACTGGGAGGCTCGAGGGACTCCATTCTACAGATCTAAGCACAAAATGACAGTGTCCTCCTCTGTGTAGTCCAACACATACTGAAAAATTTCTCTAGCCATCCGCCCTGGACCCTCGGTCAAGGTGAAAATAGCCGTCTTCACCATGTAGCTGCTTTTTAGTTTTCCCTCCACAACGCCACTGAGGTTTGTTGCACTAAGATCGCCATAAATTAAAGCCCTGTTTTTCCTAGGGGTGGCGGTGAGATCACTATCTGATTTTTCCCTGGGCTCGCTTTCGCCTTCCAAAGAACGGGCCGCTGAGGTGCCCGGAGGTCGAGCATCTCTGACAATGTCCATCCCCCAGTGAGACCTGATAGCTTGTTATTTGACTTTTCTAAGTCCATTTTCAGGTCGCAGATTGTTTGTTCTAGTCCCGCTATCTTATCACAGTACGAGGAGATGCGATTCTCCAGGTCAAGGTTATCCCTTTTATGTATGCAAAGATCGTCCCTGAAGTTGCTGCTCTCGATCTCCAGGGTCCTTATCGTGGACACCATCTGTCTGCAAAGCTCCTCTGATCCTCCAACCTGGCTCTGGAGCTCCTCAATAGTTCCGCTGAGCTGTAGTTCCCCATCCCGAAGAGTAGACACAACCTCGTTAGCATCAGACAGTTTCCCTTTGCAAGTGCCCTGATTGTCTCTTCCTGGGATTCCATTCTCCTCTGTAGCTCCGCCTCGGCCTCCAAAGCCATCTCTTCAAATGTCACAGAGTTCTTACGCAGTCTGGTGTGGTTTCTTTCTCCTTAATCCAATGAGCTTCTAAACTCCGCCATTTGCTGTTCCAGATCTCTAACCCTGTGTTCTCATCCATACCTCATTTTTCCCGACAAGAGTATGAGCAAATGATCCTATTTTTGTCCAATCTAATGAATCCCCTCATATCTCTCTCTAGACAGCTTGGGTGAAAGATATTTGTACAAACCACACAAAACTGGCTCCTAGAGTCTTTAACACAACATTTATATTTACCTTGCCGTTGTTCCTTTCCCAGACAGTTTGAAGCATGCAGATCAACAGATCTTACAATAATAATTGTTCTCACTATCAGTAAATAACCATTTAATTTTTTTGCGGAAGGGAATGTGGCCGCATTTTACCGCACTCGCACAACCCGATAGCAACTGAATAACATACCAGTGATTTTTTTGCGATGCACTCTACTTAGAATAACAATAGTTGTACTTAATACTGCAGTTTTTGCAGCACTGATCACATCAGATGAACGTAGACACCTTACTCGTTCTCCATGCAAAAATTCAGCGTTTTCCGGTTTCTTGAAACTGTGTTAAATCCTGTTTATTCAGAAGCCGAATTTCTATCCAGTTTGCACTTGAATGGTTTTAACCAGAACCATGCTCCTGAGGCTACCCACTACCCACAGAGTGATGTAATTCAAACGTACGCTCCAACTTGTGATAAACCTGATGAGATAGTGAAGGAGTTCTACTCCACTTTGGAATGCGTTTTAAATCTAACGAAGCAGTCAGAGAAATAATAATGGTGTTGGGCGACTTTAATACTAATCGGGAGTGGTACTACAGACGAGATAACAGGAAAATATGGACTATTTAGCATCCTCGACTGCGTTTCGCACCAGAGACTTGCTGAGATACTCAAATTCATTGGTGTTGACGAGGGAGACCTGCGCATTATCACCCAACTATATTGGAATCAGACGGCGGAAGTCAGAAGAGAGGGCGAAACATCTGAAGAGGTGGAGTGGAGAATCGGAGGGGAGTGAGTCAGGGTTGTGTTCTGTCGCACCTTCTTTTCAATGTATATTCCGAAGCAATTTTTCGTGAAGCATTGGAGGATGTGACAGAGGGCATCAAGATCAATGGCATTTGCGTTAACAACATACGCTTTGCTGACGACACGGTCGTTCTTGCTGACAGCCTGCCGCATCTCCAGAGCATGCTGAACCGTATTGTCGAACATATAACATGCAGCGCGGACTACAAATGAACGTTACCAAGACCAAGGTTGTGTATTATATTCTCCAAGACACCAAAACTAGCAACCATCAGAATTAACAATGAGGTTGTACAACAACTCATCGAAATTCTTGCAAGGATCGAACAGGCCAGACGCTCATTTACATCAATGAGGAGCTTCTTCGCTTGCCGTGACCTGAGTCTGCAGCTACGTGTGCAAATGCTACGCTGCTATATCTTCCCGGCCATTCTATTTATGGATCTGAAAGCTGGACCTTTAATAAAGCACTGGAGCGTCGGATCAACGCATTCGAGATGTACTTATATCGACGTATTCTGCGCATATCCTGTATAGACCGAATAACCAACGAAGAGGTACTCAGGCGGATGAATAAAATAAAGAACTATTAACAACAATAAAAGAAAGAAAACTGCAATACATCGGTCACATCATGAGAGGAGAGCGATACGAAATACTCCGCCTTGTTATTGAGGGAAGGATCGAGGGCAAAAGATCTGTGGACAGACGGCAGAATTCGTGGCTCAAAAATCTGAGAAGATGGTTTGGTCGAACGTCTGTTGAGATATTCAGGGGTGTAGTTTCGCGCACCATTATAGCTAATTGGATTGCCATTCGCCACCCTTGGGAGCGAGACGGCGTCATAAGAAGAAGAAGATTAACATATATCCTGAAAAGAGATATGTATTAAAAAAAATAAGATATCAAAGCTAACTGTAAATGCTAAATGCCAATAGTAAGTGATTGAGATATATGTTGTCGACACGCAAGGAGAACATGAAATATCAGAATCTGCAGAAACTTTCCTCGAGTCGTTTCATTTGCTTCCGGAAAGCTTCTACTGCGCCCATCTCTTTGTCCATGTCACGTCACAATTGATTTGACATTTGTCAATGTCAGAGTCACAAGAGCGTTTTCCTGAAATTCCTGTTATTGGAATGGCCACTAGACCCTAATAAGTGTGTCTGTCCTTTCTTTTCTCAACACAAATAAAAGGACCTGAATACTTACATTGCCGTCGAGACGGGTCCGTTAACCGAAACGAGATAACGGCGAAAACGCTGTTTATTTTCTTTTCCTTTGGGGATGTTTTGTTTGGTAGAAAATTTTCATTTTCTTGTTAAAATCGTATAACATACAGGAAATTTAACTTTAAATTGAGAAATTATCGTCTCACATAATTGAGATTTCTTCAAAATGGACTATAAGAGACATTCAATTGGTTCAAGTTCTGATGACCCCCCTTTATCCCGTCTTTTCATTGTGGGGCCCAAAACCCTCACCGAACAAGATTTCAGGAATAGTTTTGAGGAATATGGACAAATTGAAGAGATTTGGATGGTTAATGACAAAAATACTGGAGACTACAAAGGTATGATTCATGTTTGATAATATTTAATATAGCTACTAAGAAAGTACCATTACTGATTCCTCAGATTTCTCTCCCTAGAATACTTAATTTTATTAACGCTTTTAAGCACTTGGGTAACATTTCCATAAAGGTTTATCACGGAAATTTGCAATTTTATCAATTTTCTTATTGTAACGAGAGTGTTAAAAATCCCTTCTAACTCTCTCGTTACATTCAAGCTAGATTATTGCTCCCTTGTTTGGCATCCTATCTATCAATGTCATATTGACAATATAAAATCTGTACAAAAACATTTTCTCAAATATCTTGTTTATAGACCGGATAGTACATCCCCTTAGAGGCTCTGACTACATTCTTTTACTGAAGTGTTTTGGGACAGAGTCCCTTAATCTACCTAGATCTATACAGGGTGTCCCAACTCTATTTAGACACTAAATATCTCCGCCCTTGTACATTTTAGAGAAAAAGGTTTCAGATAAAAAGTTCATGGTTTGGAAAGGTGCTTTCAATGTCAATTTGCTAATATGTACAGGGTGAAGCAAAAACGTACTTTTTGACGTAAACTTAATTTTTTTCAATGGAACACCCTGTATTTTATTGGAGATTTGGATGCCTCGTTAAATATTCAATCAACAATGTTTAACACTTTTTTTTCTAATTTCAATACTTTTCGAGAAAATCACAAAAACATCATTGCATGTTCAATATTACGGGTAATTTTTATAATCTTGCTTGATTTATCAACAACCATAGCAATGTCATTCTGAAAGTTTTCTGTCAAAAACTTTCAGTTAATCATGCGAATGGCGAGAGATATTTCATGTTTCTGACTAAAGTGTTGCCTGTACCGGTGGAAGATGTAACCATAAACGAACGTTTAAATATGTGGCGGCAACGAGATGGTGCGCCGCCGCACAACAGTCTAAATGTGTCAATGTTTTTAAATAATTCTTTTGGAAATAAGCGGATAGCTAATCAAGGACCAGTCAGGTGGCTCCCAAGGTCACCTGACTTGACACCATTAGACTATTTTTTATGGGATTATTTGAAGAATGAGGTTTATTCTGTTCAGTCAAGAAATTTGGAGGAGTTGAAAAGCAAAATTACTCATGCCTGCAGGGAAATATCCCCAGATACTATTAGAATTGCATGTACCGGGGAACTGCTTAAGCCCAGTGCAGACGATGCAATTTATCGCGGGGATTTCATCCCTGCGACAAAAGTTGCAGGGATTTTTTCGTTCAGACGGTGCATTTTAGTTGCTGCAATTAATTGCATAGCAATAGAAATTGTTCTATTTTCCATGCGATTTGTCGCGGGGATTTGGTTACGTTTCTAGTGCCTTTCCAGCGAAAACTTAAAATTTTAGGTTGAACAAAAAAGTGTGGTTAGGTGAACACTCTGAATCATCAGCGTTTTCAAACTTCTCATTAATTAATCGAAAGGCCCCCCCAAAATCTCTTTTTAACACCCAGTGCCTCACCCATCAACGTTTAGGCATAGAGATAGTTTACAAAAATAATAAGACAGTATGGATTTTTTCTGATAAGTTGGTAGCAGTCTAGTAAAGTTTCTAAAAAATTGCATAAAAAGAGTTGCACTGTCTGAACGCAAATGCAAGAAAACACGGGGATTAAAATTGCTGCAACTTTGCCCCCGCTATAAGTTGCTTCGTCTGCACTGGGCTTTAGAAGGTATGAATTTTGCCATACCGAAAATGGACGCCAGTTGGAGCATCTCTTATAAGTTTAGTTTTTTAACAACTGTACTTAGTATTATTATGTTTTTGTGATTTTCTCAAAAAGTATTGAAATTAGAAAAAAAAAGTGTTATACATTGCTGATTGAGTATTCAACGAGGCATCCAAATTTCCAATAAAATGCAGGGTGTTCCATTAAAAAAAATTATGTTTAGGTCAAAAAGTACGTTTTTGCTTCACCCTGTACATACCTATTAGTCAATTGACATTGAAAGCCTCTTTCCAAACCATGGACTTATTATCTGAAACTTTTTGCTCTGAAATGTATAGGGGCGGAGATATTTAGGGTCTAAATAGAGTTGGGACACCCTGTATATTCAATTAAATTCTTATATAAACTTTAAACAACAAAAATTATTGTCCCTTACCATTATGCGCGATTGCCTTAAGAATACTGTGGCTGAGGTCTAGACATCTCAATACCTTCTCTCTCAATCATTATAAAATGTCAGCTTTCTTTGTAAAGAGCTCTAGAAAATTTTTTCATAATGTTTTCAACTTAGTGTAATAATATAAATCAATAAAATTACAAACCTCGGTAAAGGATCTTTATGGTACTGTTACAGGGGGTAAAAGTTCCATAGGTGTCCGTCATTTTTTGAGTCTAAATTCAAAATTTTTAGGTTAAATTGAAGAAAGCGCTAGATATTTTTTCGTAATATCATGTTTTGAGACCTCCTTGATTCATATGAATTGCTAAAACCAATAATTTCAGTGATGGGCTTTTATGGAACTTTTACCAGAACTTGTGTGCTAGAGTGCTAGGGCACTGTTTATGAGTTTCGCACACCACATAATGGGACACAGAGCAAATAAAGAAATAGCTATTTATGTAACCAGTTACGAAAAGTCCGATTTTGTGTAACGAATGAATGTTTGCGGGACGAGCGCAGCGAGATATACAAGAAAGGCTTTTCGTCACGTGTTTCATACAAGATTTTTAAAAAATTTTTGACTACAAATACCTACTTAGAGAGAGAGTTATTATTATTAAACTTCAATATTTACTTTTAAACCACTTTGTATCTACTTAATACCGTGAAACTGTAGCAACGGTGTGCCACAACCGAACCTGCAACTGGTGGTGAAACGAACTTTTCATCACTAGTTACGAAAGATTTTACTTTTCGTAACTAGTTACGAAAAGTAGGACGTTACGTCACTGTCATCAGTATTGAAAAGCGCCACTTTATATGTCAAAATTAGAAAAACATATTTTATGTACCTGTTCCCAAATTCTTGTTGGAATAGTTCCTTTTTCTACAAGTTGTTCTATAAATAATATCCTTAGATAGTGACTAAAGGGAGTAGATAAGGGGTGTTCATTTAAAAATGTCATCTAGTTGGCTGTAAAATGTGAAAAGAAAAAGGATTGAAAATCCATTTACTTTAATCATGTCATCCTCTTTGTCAAAAATTCATAGCCTTCTAGATGACATTTTCTAATAAAGACCCCACATCATAATGCTCAAAATGCTGTAATGATTGTAATGTTACATAGTTTCTAATGATCCGAACAGATCCAAAATTAAATACCCATGCTCTTTGTCAACTAAATTAACAAATGTATTAGTCATTCATTTATTTTTACTTTCTTGTTATCTTTGAAAACAGCATGTGAAAAGATCAGATAAAAATGTTAAAGTCAGATATCCAAAGTCTACTTGATGTCAATTATAACTGAATGGCTTACATTGACATGCTTTGTCATGTGACATAAGACACAATCATGTCAGAGTCATAATAATAATAATAAGCATCATGTCACATTGCAATGTGATGAAATGATCATACTTAAAATTATTTGTGTGTCGTTTTCAATATGACAGTGATGTGACATCAATGTTCACTTTGTTGCGCATATTCATTGTGATGGTCACAACCAAGCCTACTCATGTTTGATTCTATATTTCAAGCAAGTACAGTGGCACCAATTGATCATCGAATGATTCTTTCATAAAACTTTGGTTGTATTTTTGAGTTAATCAATAGTTAATTTTATTCTAAATTTTATGAATTTTGTTTTTTGATTGTTGATTTTTTTTGTTTGTTGATTTTTTTTCGTTTCCATCACCAGTCACTACTTATTATTGGTTCATTCTGTTAGTTTTAAGTCTTATTTATACTTGGTTTTGCTAGGTGTAGATGTATGCCCCCATTTATATTTATACTTTTACCTTTTATGTATCTTTAGTTACATAGTACTGTGGTCAAAAAATATTTATATTCTGGACAATAAAGCATATTTTGGAAAAAGACACTCATACCATACTAGGGGTTTCAATCCCCAGTATCTAGCAAACCCAGGATTCTGACTGCAAAACCATGTGTCAAAAAATTTTGGGATTTAAAATCCTGAAATCCCAAAAACTGTTTTATTATTTTTTTGTCAGCAAATCGATTTATTGATAAATAATCTTCAAAAAGTGTTTGAATGTCTGAAGATTATTCAACCCACAAGCAATGGAACCTGAGAAATGTTCCTCATCAAGGAGGAGTTTTATGTAGGAAGATTGTGTCCAGTCTAAATTACTGTTTGCAACATTTTTTAAAACAGCATAAACTCTTTTTTTTTATTTAAGTGTTTAGTAATATATGATTTTATTAATTTAAAAACTTTTAATTGTTTTAAGTAGTATATTTGGGATTATGGGATCAAACATATAAAACCCAAAAATCCTGAGATTAATATTATCAGCTGAAACTGAAACTCCTATAGGTACCATAGCTAGTAAAAGTCTGAAAACATTGACATTCAAAAATTATACAGAGCGCAAACTATCAAATAGTTAAAATGCTTTTTGAGTACCTACTTAAATTTAAAAATAGAATTTTTAAAACAAATGGCATTCCTTTAGTGGGACTTTTAGGCGAACATTGCACTCGGCCTTACACAATCAGAAGTCTTTCTGCTGAGGAACACTTTCCTTTGCATATTATATAGAATATGCCCATCTTTTTCAGGAATAACCTATATAAAGTATGCAAAAACCTCACAAGCCGCCAAGGCTTTAGAACACATGAATGGAGCTGTAATAGGCAATGGGGGGAGAAGAATTAAAGTCATGATCGCAGCGAGGTAAACTCTCAGTTGTGTGGTTTTTCCCTTAACTTACTTACAAAAGATAATTATTTCATAAAATAGTAGAGACCAAGGTTCGAAACGTGAATCCAATGAGGAGGAAAAAATGCAAAGGCTGTTTATAGTTTGTCCAAAGCACATGACCGACGACGACTTGCATGACTATTTCTCACAGTTTGGGGACCTCGAGTATACCAGTGTTGTCAAGGATAAGCAAACACGAGAAAGCAAGGGCATTGCTTTTATCAAATACTACAAGTATGTTTCCCTTTTCCATTTTACTTTATGAATCCAATAATCCCTAATTTGTAAACTGAATAGTAAGGGTCAGTATCAGAGAGTTTAATAAATGTTTTACAAGAAATAAATTTTTTTTGTAACCTCAATAATTCTTCATCAAACAGGAGGTGGGACTCCGCTCTTTCTGTTAGAAATCTATTTTAGAAGGTGCCAGTTAGGTGTTATGTGACATATAGATGACCTCACTACCTCACAGTATCTAATATATCTTATATATAAATAATTCTGTAAAGAAGCACTAGAGAGATGTCACTTTTGCAGTGTTTTTAATTTTTCCAATTTCAAAGATTCTCCCACGCTGCCAAAGCTTTCGAGGAATGCGACCGCAAGTACAAAGCCGTCTTCGCGGAGCCCAAAAATTCGGATTCCTTCTCCCGCAGAGGCGAACCGAAAGACTTTTATTCCATATCCAACTCGAGCCTACTGCCAACGCCGTCGAGAGTCAACAGTTTTGGCAGTTTCAACCCGTCAAACGTGTCATCTGCACCAGGACCTTCCGGAATTAATGAAGGTTATACCAGATTGAATGTAATTGCCAGTCCTGACATTAACCAGGACCAGTTGTGGAAATTGTTTGATATTGTACCAGGTAAGACGTGTCAAAATACCGAACTTCAGTTTAAAGTACGGAACTACAAAATATTAAATCCTTGCATCTGAAATTACGCGCTTAAATTATTGTTTTCTTTTTAATTTTTACATTGCAGACTCCATTACATTGTTCTCCAATAGAACGTTTACTATTTTTGGAGTCAAAACTTTTGTCACCTATAAGTACGTATATCTCATTCAATTATTATTGCCATTCAGTTGGCGTTGGAAAAACCAATTCAACTTTTTATTGTATCTTCTCAACATGTGCAGAAAGAGATAAATACTAAAAATAAACATTTCAAAGATAAGTAGATGGCAATAATAAGTGAATGACATATATTTTCCGTAATTGCCCAAATAAGATTGTCTCATAGATTACTAACAACGTTTGCTACCATTTTGCTGTTTGTACAAGCTACTAGCCCTGCAAATGGATACCTAATCAAGGGTGGTAATGACACTTTCGCACTGATGGTAGATTTCTGGTTACCATACTCATTTTGTTTGGGTATAAATTTTTACGTAAGACCACCGACGGAAAATTTATATTTATAGTTTCTTAGATTCACCGAAAGTTTTAGTTTAGTAACAGAAACATCAACTCTGTACCATAATGAGCAGATGTTGTCAGATAACATTTCTATTAGGACCATTTTTCACTTTTTAATCTCTTATCTGAGGGTGGACGGATTTTTGTCCAAATCATCTGTTTGTCCTTATGTGGGGTTTAAACTTAAAATGTAAAAGTACAACTTCAACTCTAATGTTCAGTAACTAATAATTTCATAATCCCAACACAACTAGATGTCATGAGATAACAAAAATAAGAGAAATTTCGTGGGGACTGTACCGTTGTTAATTTGAAACAAACTAGTCGACTAGCGAACAAACAACCACCGTGTTAATTTTAGTTGACGTCACCACTTTTTAAAAACGGATCAAACACATGTCAGCATTCGTGGCGACTGAATATGTATATACAGGGTGTCTCGAAAACAAACCTTCATATGTTAACTATGAATTCTTCATCGAAAAATAAACCTTCATTACTATGTCAGCAATAGTCCAACAATGCTCCTTATCTTACCCTTAAGAGTGTTGCAATATTTATGAACTTTTGCAGTTATCAATTTTCAATCATTCAAAGCTCGAGAGGCTGAAGGATTATTGTTCACTGTAATTAAATATCTGAGAATCTTGATTTTTGTCATAGTGATTTTTCTGATCTCTTAGAATTTTATCTTGGCACAAGAGAGGCAAATTCATGTAATACTCAGCATGCAATTGTGTGGAAAATTCAAAGTCAAAACTTGCTTTCTGATTCGCCAAGTCTAACCTTTTCAACCAACCAGGAATGACCTCTTGTGAGGTGAAATGTTGGTGATTTTGGCAAAAAAAAAAGAATACACAGCTGGTGGGGCATGACGAGCCTGAGGCTTTTTTAGGTAAACATAAGGACCGTTCTGAGGTTCATAGAAAAACTCTTAGGATCGGCCATCATCTGGCTCATCAAAGCATAGTTTACAACATACCTTATGTAGTCTTGCCAGTGGGATGCTAATGGAACTTCATTGAGTGTCATTGAAGATTATAACGGCAAGGCAAAGGCTTTTCTGAACAAATTTTATTGTGCTAAATTGCATGTTCAATTTTAATGAAAAAAGACCTTTTAACATTATTCTGCAAAACTAAATTCTTTTTATTAAAAAATTCAAGTTAAAAATAAGGTATCGTTAGTGTTAGTATTATTTGTGTTTTGTATTTGTATTCAATGCGAGTGGAGTTATACAGTCGTCCACCGCGACCTGCGGTCTATTGTGGCTTACTTGAAGTGTTACCAGCAAGGTTTGCTCCAGCTAGCTCCACTAGTTGTCACCCGTTATGCCCAGACTCTCAACGAATCTGATGAGTCTCTCGGGCGACACTGCGTTTGTATCTTGAGGTTCAACGATCGTGTTTCCGAATAGTGAGTATCTCAATCTGGCAAAGGCCGGGCAGTCACATAGGACGTGCTCAACCGTCTGCTCAGCCGACACTCCGTCTCTTCGGACACACCGAGTTTGTGCATGTGAGATCTTAGGTGGCTATGTCCTGTGTACAGGGCAGTGGCCACTCTGATTTGTCTCCTATTTAGTCTGAGGAATGTTTGGGCTTTTGCCCTCCCTGTTCCCGTGCTAAATGTTTTGGATTGTGATAGTCCGGGTAGGTTCTCCCACCAGTCTTGGGACTTGGCATTGCTCCATTTCTGGAGTTCAGCCTTGACCAGAGAGTATGGGACTCCCAGTGCCGACTCCGGGCCTGCGAATGCAGAGCCCGCCGCCCTCCTAGCTAGAGAGTCGGCCTTCTCATTGCCTTCATGACTACGATGGCCCGGGATCCATACCAGTGTGACGCTGCTCTCCTGCGATAGGTTGTTCAGAGTCCTGTGGCAGTTCCAATCAGTTTTAGAATTGCAGCGCAAAAACATAAGAGCTAGAAGCGCTGCCCGACTATCCGACCAAATCTTTATTGATCTATTGTGTCCTCCCTCCTCTAAGAGGTGTCGGGCGCACAATTCAATGGCATGTATCTCTGCCTGAAACACTGTAGTGAATCGGTGGCTCTCTGCTATGCAGAGTCCATCCGATCTCCCGTACACTCCGGATCCAGCCCCTTCGTCGGTTTTGGATCCGTCCGTTTACCAGGTACTTCCTGCCAGTTGTAGATCTTCACCCCTTTCGTCCCAGTCTGCCCGTGAGGAAACCCTGACGACGCAGCGAATGTCCAATGTACGTTTTGATGCCATTAGGTCGGGGACCATGTTCAACACCGCAAGGCTTTCCAAGCCAGCCTGAGCATTGTTGCCTGCGGTTCGTCACTTGTTGCAGCCGGTATGTCGCCTTCATTGCCTCTCGTTCCAAGAGTATTGGAAGTGGAAGCAGGTCGAGCATGCGCTCCATTTTTCGCGCTTTCGGTACCAAACTTTGGCCCCATACGTGATTACCGTCACGTATAGCCACATAGTTTGTTGAGATCCCATCCCCCATGATTTACCGCACAGGTTCTTGCAAGATCAAAGGGAGAGCTGTATCCTGCTAACGTTACGAGTCACATGTGGGGTTCATGTGACTGATTTGTTCAGGATGACTCTTTTTGTTACTAAAGATAACTAAAACAAATGGATTTTTAAGACATGGATATACCTATGGAAAGCGCATATTTTCCAACGAAAAAGGACCTTTTTATGTTACTGTTGGTGGGGTACTAAACAGGCTGTTCAAACTTGAATACCAAGCATATCCGTAATGAAGCATTTTCCGACTCAAAAGTAAATTCATTTTTCGATGAAGAATTCCTTCTTAACGTATGGCTGTTGACTTACACGTTTTATGAACATTTTAGCTTCCCAAAAGAAGTCCACCGTCCAATTGTTTGTTCTATCGTGCGTTAGGATTTTCTAAAATAAGGAAACATGTGGTAGTAAATTGGCGTATTGGGACAAAGCGGCAATAACTACTACAATCTCTTCGCCCGACTTTTCGTCTAATTAATATTAAACTTGATCACGGCTGTGAATAACAATAGTAGGGTCTTTACAGCTAATATTAGAGTATTTAAATGGCGTACGAACCTCGAGATCATAACGTACATTGCTCGTAGTCATTGGCAAACATAATCAGAGCTTGGGAGATTTGAACATTCGTAGACAAGTAATGTTGTTCTTAAATAACAACTCAGCAAAATTATGCAACATTTTTTGTTTTTCTCACAATTGAAATACATTTATAACACATTAAAAAGGAAACCGAACCGTCAACCAAACGAAATCCAATCGGGTGTCGAGTCACTGATAAGTGACTTGTCCATGATGTTAACAACGTTCAAATCTCCTATGATCCAGTAATGTTTGCCAATGACTACGAGCAATGTACATTATGATATCGAGGTTTGTACGTCATCGACATATTCTAATATTACCTCTAATTATTCTACTATTCTTATTCACAGCCTTGATCAAATTTAGTGCATAATTAGACGGAACGTCAGAGAAGAGGATGTAGTATTTATTGCTGCCTTAGTCCCAATCCGGCAATTTATCTGCCACGATTTTTAATCCACCCTGTATATTTATCTACAATTTCTTCTGGTAAACTGTATTCTGCCATTATCATATTTGGCGTCTTGCTATAAATCTAACACTAAGGAAGATTTTAAACTTTAACGTACAGGGTGTTTCAAATTCGACCCACATCATTGGGATTTCAGCAACGGTAAGAGATACAGGGTCCGCTAAATTGGGGCAAAGTTGCGCAGTTTGGAGTTCAGGTTAGTCATCATCAACTTTACTTTTTTAAAGACGGACCTGGATTTTTTATTTGTTATTTTGATCGCTCTTTTTAATCCAAACAACCCGATATGCAATATGACATATATTGCAATTAAAGTTTAGCTAGAAATCGTTTTTCCTTTAAATTTTATTATATAAAATTTATTTAATATATAAGACCGATTTTATTACTAAACGAAGCACTAAACAAAAAAAAAACATTACAGTAAATAGTTGGTGATTAGGACAAATTTGTCCTAATCCCGCTAACTTCACCAACTACTTACAACTTAAGGACGCTAATTACAACAATGAATTACAGTAAATACTCGAATAACTCTCCCTGCATCTCAATACATTTTTGAGTTATTCTAAGCAAGCTGCTGGTAATTGACTATTCAATTGTTCTTGCTTGCTTCCGTTATTAAATTTTCCCTTAGAATATTGAGATCATTGGTTGCGCGTTTGAATATGCGGTTTTTCAAATAACCCTAACGAAATGACAAAAATGACTCTAGACTAAAGAGAGTAATCCAGAGGAGAAAGATCGGGACTTCTTGCAGTCTACAGTACGACCCCTTGGTTTCCAATCCACTGGTTGGGAAAGAATTCGTTTAAGAAATTTGTAACAACTCTTCCGTTATGCGCCTAACCTGTGTCCATGGTACTCAAATCCACGGCTCCTTTTTCAAAAATGAATTAATGCATTAGCGTTCTAGGAAAAGCCAAACAGGATTGAATCATTGTTAGCATTTAAAACAAAACCTATATTATTATCTTAGATGGTTAATTGTAATTTATTTTATTTGTAAAATATCTATTCGAGTATTTTTCTTGTTGCGTATTTTTACATGAATTCAGAAATTCTTGATAAAAAAAGAAAATATAATAGGGGAACAAGGGCTATACGTGAGCTAGAGTAATTCAACGGGCAATAACCAGGAAAATGCTTAGAATACTTTTTGGTTAGTGCTTTGTTTGGTAGTTTGACCTCCTAGTAACAATAGGTAGTAAAGGAGATAATAGGTATATATAAAGAAAAAACGATTTTTAGCTAAACTGTAATTGCAAAATATCTCATATTGCATATCGTGTTGTTTGGATTAAAAAGAGCGATAAAAATAACGAATAAAAAATCCAGGTCCGTATTTAAAAAAGTAAAGTTGATGATGGTTGCCAAAAAACGACACGTCGCAGGAAGAAACTAAATATTCCATCTTACAGCGCAGAATAAGTTGCAATGACGAAATGTCAATCATTTTGAATTATCTCTTCGAATAAGCTCAAACCAAAATAAAAACGATTTCTGAAAATTTAGTGTTTTTTCGGATATCTCCAAAAGTAATCGAAATTTTTCAAATGTTAAAACGGCATATTATTGAACTCCAAATTGCGCAACTTTGCCCCAATTTAACCGACCCTGTATCTCTTACCGTTGCTGAGATCTCAATGATGTGGCTCAAATTTGAAACACCCTGTACAGTATGATTCAGGGTGAAGGTACCTAAGTATCTGTAGAACGGCTTCACCTATTTATTTCAAGTTTTGTGTGTGTCCGCAAATGCGTCTAAACTCTATTTCTAAAATATGTTTGCCTTTGCAGTGTTGGCGGTTCAGCTGAAAAGCAGTACCAACTTTCATTTTTTAAATGGCTCACCATGTATTAAAAGTTCTTTTCGGTTTCTTCATAGATTTCTTTACGATACCACTTTAACATTCCTATACCAACCTCGTCACCAACCGGGTCATGAAATTTTAATTATTATTTAGAGTTCTATTTTTGATTACGAAAACAAAACTATTAAATATCTGCAAAACGGTATGAGATAGGTATAGGAATGTTAAAGTGGTATCAAAAAGAAATGTATGAGGTATCCGAAAATAACTTTTGTCCAAGGTTGTACAATAATATGGTCATCATTTGTCAGGTTGTAAGCACATAATATGGTGGGTTATAACCTTTGAACTGGAACAGCTTGAATAGTATTCATTAATACATAGTCATCTATTAAAAAAAAGAACGAAAGTCGATACGTCTCTTTTCAGCTGAACCAGGCAAAGGTGGAAATATTTTGTAAATAAAACTTAGACGTATTTGTAGCCACACACAAAACAAACTTGAAATAATTATGCGAAGCCGTTCTCTAGATGCGTCTAAGATACTATCATCCTGTATAATTATTTTAGTAGCAGTGGCCTATTTTAAGTAATTTCCTTCCGTGTAGGTTTAGACTATTGTCAAGTAAGATACCAAGGTGGCCATATGCGTCCTACCAGGGCTATAGGGGAAGTGGTCTACACTTCCCCACAATGGGCAGCTCATGCCAAGGAAAAGTTGCACGGTTTCGAGTATCCTCCAGGGTTTCGTCTGATAGTTAAGCCGGAGTTAGACGGCAACGGTCCCCCGTCCAGAGATAGTCCCGACAAGCGCAAGGACTTGATTCATATTGCAGAGACGCTAGCTCAAGCTTCCAGTCTCATTCAAGCCGCTGGTCTGAATCCTTGTAAGTTTGCCTATGCCCAGGATTCAATTGCGACTAGTAGAATGTTTGTGGTGTTTTTCCTTAGCGGCAATATTGAATTTGGGTGGACTGTCGGACTCAAATTCGCAGATACAATGTAACGTGACATTGCCAGATCCAAAGCCTTTGGCGGGTGTTGATGAAGAATGTGTTGCCAGGTAAGCAATTTTACAACTTTGTTAGATGCAAATTAGTTGTTTTGGCCTATGCTTAGTTAAATTTTACTTAACGTGTCGATCAACGTCGTACCCTGATTCTGGAAGAAACTAGCTTTTAATCTATTTAAGTAATTTTCGCTAAGAAATCTTCCTGTGACACCACAAAAAAAATGGCAAAACAATTTACTGTAATGTTCTCTTTCGTGACTAGTTTATATCGCCCAAGTTGTTAACTTGAGACAATTTTGTTGAAGAAATTGTAGTATATTTGTCAGAATTGCTTCGAACCTGAGTCAATTAGTTGTTTTGTCCTCAGATGCAATTTATTCTTATTTTAACTAGGAAATTATTTTTTTTAGGTGTTTTATCGTCTGCACTACGCCTTTACCTAGTACTGTACTCCGAGATGTATTCTGCCGGTTCGGAAATCTCATCGAGGCCTACATGCTAGCCAACAAGAATTGCGGATACGCGCGGTATACTGATCGGGCCTCATGCGAACAAGCCATTAATGTAAGTGCGACCTTTTTAATTAGTTCTGATTTATGACTTAATTGAATACCGCTTACCGTCATTTGAACCGCAATAATGTCTTTCGCGACTTAATCCCAACCCAGAGTTAATAACATAATTTCAACAAGGGTAAACGCATACGTATTAAAATAATATACGGAGATCGTCAATCCTTCACAATAAATCGAAACGGTATCTCGCAGATGATCGAAAAGATTTTAATGCGAAAGTTTACTGCGCACCATGTGATGCGCAGTAAACTAAAAGTTTAACCAGATGTTAAAAAATGGGTGACGTTTTAAATCTAACGTTTAGAAATTCTCGCACATGTGCAGTTAATCTTTTTCGAGTAAACTCTTCTCAAAACAATATATTTATGAAGCCCTATTTGGTCGACCATGCCATGCATCTTTTGTGTTGCAAAATACTGAAGATATCTTCAGTTGTAAATTTTACATTTTCGTTTGTACCTAGCTGCCTTTAGGGCTGTACATACACCGTTGCAAGCAAAAGTTACAGAATCCTACCATAAGTTTCTCAAATAACGTTTATCATTGCACCATTGTGCTTGATCCAAACACTCTTCGGTTCGGAACATCTTTTTTTGCTTTGACAACCTGAAGTTTTTAGTTGAGAAGTTTGCTAGCTGCAAGTTACTGAAGTTTGCTAGCTGCAAGTTGCTGAAGTTTGCCAAATTCTCATATTTGTCTGTTATTTGAAAATTTTAAGACAAACTAGAGGCTTTGAACCATTGCTCTTCACAAAGAACTAAGAAAAATAGCTTTGTGCCTAGTATTATGCATTAAACGAGAGCTGTTTTTTAAGCCCATAACTTTCAACCAGGGATGGATATTTCAACAAAATTCGACAAATTCTTTCAACCTTCATGTACCTTAGATGGCTGAAATTCTTTATTGACTTCACTGAGTCAATTTTCGTGCAATTTGGATGTTTTGAATAGGCCTTTTGATGTGAATCCGGGAATGATTGTATTGAATATCTATTGATTTCCTGGATTCAATACACTTTCTTGGACTGCCTGACATCCCTTTTTTAGTTTGTTTTGTTTATTTTGACTATTCAAGTTCATATGACTTTGACAAGGTTGACCATACTGCCTTGAGTACCAAAGAGTGTAGCCAAATTTGCGGGATTTTCTGTTATTTGAAGACGCACATGCCAAATGACGCCCTTCTGGAATGGACAGTAGATCATTCCAGAACAACTAAGTATACGAAACTTTCCATATTTATACGAAAATGTTGGGTTACGTTGGGTTACGAATAATGTTGGTTATACATTTAGAATGAGACATTTTAAATAAAAAAGAGGTGTATGTGGCGCCATCTATGCGACGGCTGGTGCTTTCACTTGTAACGAAGTTACTAATTATAAGGTCGTTTTATAAACAAATTCGCCGTAGTACCAAATCTAATCCTAAACCTAAACAAGCAGGTCATTGTTAGCAACAATATATACACACAAGGTCCTTCCAGTCCCCTCTACTCCTACACTCAACGCGCAGCCTAGCATGTATAAAATAAATGGTCAGACGGGGATCTTGGACGGTCACTGCCAATTACTACGTACGCAACCGCAAACCCCCACCGTCACTAAGATAAAACACTGTTGGTAAGACTGTATCGTCCGTATATCCCTCCCGTTTCCGCTTTACCGTCCGATCTCTCCGTACCGCCGTGAATTGTCTGCCTGTTGAACTCGTGTGTAAGTCGACTCAACTAGCGGGCAAATGGGGATACTGGTAGGGCCTGGTGTAATAATGTATCCAGTCTCTTTTCCTACCTCCCGCATTTGAATTGCCTGCCTGTTGAGCTTGAGTGTAAGTCGACTCAACTGGGAGGCACGTAGGGATATTGGCAAGACCTGGTGTAAGTCAGTGTTTACTTTATCCAACCACGTCTCGTACCCACCGTGCACCATCTATCAGTTGAGCTCGGGTGTAAGTCGACGCAACTTATAGGTAATCCGGGGCCTGGTATCAAGTCAGGATTTACTGCGGCCACCCCCTCTCTTCGACCGATTTCCGATTATCGCCTTATGACCATTTAACCCCTTATGCCGGCTTTACACCTGAGAGTTTGACCTCCAATTAGTGACATCAAAGCAGATTCAAGACCAAATTATACTGGTGTAAAGCAAAATTGGACTTCAAATTAAGCATCAAATAATTGTAGGTCCAATTGTTCATGAAATAGAACCTGTTCTAATTTCGTCCAATTCTTTGACATCACATTTCCTGATTTGGTATTGCCAACACACTTAAAAGTGAGGTTAGGAAGTTAAATTATTTTTTTTACTTTTGGTTTATTATAGTTTGATAAGTACAGTGTACTTAAAACATCAGTTGTGCGAAAGATGTAAGTATTTTTATACATTTTAACTATTTATCATTATTACTTTAATTAAAATAATAATAAAAAAATTAAATCCGTGCTTGTATTGGAACTATAGTTGAGATTACTCCATAGCTATACTTATAGATTTGATTATTTTCTTATTATTTTAAAATAATCCTTAATTAAATGTTCAAGTAATTACAATTACAACCATACTGCCACAAGCTGTTCTGTTCTTGTTGTCATTCCCAAGTGTTAAATAATTAAAACAGAATAATTTGGTGACCATATTGTGGCATTAATAAAAGGGAATCAAAATGCAACAATTTGAAGTTGACATACATGTTAAGTATTTTTTTTCTTTTTAGAAACAATACTGCTTTACCAGGGATCAAACAACGTACATCATAACTTCTTATGAGGTAAACCCCATTTTATATGACATTAAACACAATGACTACAACCTAAATTTAATTTTTCATTTAATTTCAATGCTAAATTTAAAACAAATATTAGCATTGAAGGTATGAAAAAAAAATCAAAGGTCTCAGAACCCAATACACAACTAAAAAAAAATAAAATGAAAAAAAGCATGGTTAGTGGAGCAGGAACAGACCAAATTTATATGCCTACACTTTGGTGCTTTTCACTACTATCCTTTCTCGATAGAAGCAACCCTGTAAGGGAAAGCCAATCTAGTTTAATTGAAGATCTTGAAAGCCAAGATAATGAAACCAACTTTGAAGTTGTATATGATGGCGATGTAGAAGACTTTAAAGATGCAGCAATTATGTCATTTAGTGATGCAACAGAGCCAGACCTTAACAACGTAGATTCCCCTTTGGGTTCTCCAACTTCAATGCTTTCAATACCATCTAGGCCTTCTAAAAGCTTATCACGAAAAAAGAAGGAAACTATCTAAGACAGCGGAAACTCGAACTGAGGCCACAAAAATTTTGGAGAAGGCTACAATAGCTTTAGAGTCTCTAAATGCCCCAGCCCCACTAATCACATCTGCAAACCAAGTAACACTTCTGGATGCCTTTGCTTTGTAAGTACTTAAATAACAAAATATTTAAAGGCAAGAGATGTTTCAAGCATAGCTCTCTGATGAAAATAATACTCCAAATATCAAGTCACTTATATTTTTTATTACTACATTTTTATTTGATTGATAATTCAATTTTTTTTTAGATCTGTATCTGCTGAAATGCAACAAATAAAGAGTCCGTCCAGAAGCAGAACACTCAGACAAAATATTATGAAGCTTATTTATGATGCTCAAAGTGAAAAAGATTGAATCTTTTAAATTGTAAATAAAACTATTAAGAGTACTTGACGACATTCACTTTCTAATATATACCTACCTACAATTATATACAAATCAAAATACCTTCTATTTATTGATCAGATATTATATTGCTAGGGAACTGATCCCTAATTATTAAAATAATGTAGAAATTCTTCTTTTGTGTCTAAACTTAATTATGCTGCCATGGAACAGAACCCTCATTATTAAAATAATCTTTAAACTCTTCCCTTGTGTCCAAACTTAATTGTTTAGGCCTGTTGCCACTTTGGCTAACCAAACCGAATCTAAATATATATTCTCAATTCACATCTTCTTCAAATTGTGCTGGATTTTCTTTTTTTAAAAAGTTAAGTAATGCACAGCAGGCTAAAGTAATTTCTTGGACCTTTTGAGGACTTAAGTTAATAATTGTTAAAAAAATTCTAAATCGATTAGCTAAATGCCGAACGGCATTTTCCGATAAACTCGCCTCCCTCTTATATTAATAAAATTATTATAATTAAAAATTCTTTGCTCAGGGGTCATGTTTCTTAATGGATATGGCTTCAAAATATGTGTACTCAGTGGAAATGCAGCATCTGCTAATATGACATAAGGAATAGGTTTTGTTCTTCCTGGAAGGGCTTTGTTTTCTGGGATACTTAAAGCATTCATGGCAATGGCTTTAGCTAAGGATAAGTTTTTAAATACTCCCCCATCCGACTTTCTTCCATTTACACCCACATACATATAAATAAAGTTGAATTTAGCGTCGACCAAAGCCATAAGGACAATACTGTGTGGCTCCAAAAACAATATGTTTCCATCTAGTGCCCCTAACACACTTCGAATATTCCATCTTTTCTCAAAGTCCACGGCGATATTAAGCCAGTCAGCAGCTGTGCGTGGTGTCTGGAGAAAAAGAAACAAAAAAATGAAAGCTAAATGTGTTGCAAAATATACCTTTAAGTAGTTGTCTTTCAATACTGAATAAATAACTCGGCACACTTTTTTTTCAACCATTAAAGCTGCAGCAATAATTATGCCCAGAAGAGCAGCTTTGTTTTGTTTTAATTTAGCGGCTCTTACTCGAGGATGTTCACTTTTTCGGACTCCAAACATTTTATTTCAATACAATATAGGTATAAGTAGAATTTAAATTTAAGCCAAACTAGAAAATTTAAATAACATATCAAATATGCACTCTACAAATAAAATATCATTTGTTTCCTTAATATGTTGGCAAAACTGATGATTGACAGCTTTAACTTAAAACTTTGATTAGGTGTAAAACAAAACTTGGACATCCAAGAATGTGAATTAATTCAGGCAAAATGTGATCAAATTAATTTCTCACATTCCTTTGAAGTCAAACTTTCGGTGTAAAGCCGCTTTTAAACACCGAATGCCGTTTGAACATCGACAGCCGTCCGGATACCGAACCGAATTTAAAACCAAGGGTGGCGCCCGAGATATATATTATCGTGGAAAGAAAAAGCGTCACACACTCAAATGACAAGCAATTATGTATGTATTGAACTAAACGTATTTTCTGTTAGATTTGCCATTTCGCACAGACAAATATAGCGGCAGATGCGTTTGGTTCATTGCACACATATTTCATGCCCGTTGTGAAAACACCAGACATCGTATTGACGGTGCCACATACACGCAGCAGTCTTAGCACGAACCAGAACGCTGCCAAATTCCGAGTTCTATCAGGTTCGAGGTATAGCGTACTGATGAGGTCAAATAAGAGCGAAACCAGTCTGTGGTTCCTCTTCCTGACAGAGAACGAAGTTTGGTTACTCTGCTTAGTGTCGCCGCCAGACAATATATCCACAGTATATATGTACGAGGTCTGCTCAAAATTATTTTTTTTCAAAAAGTATTTATTTTTTCATGAATATCTATTTTGTCCCCTTCAAAGTATCTCCCTCTGATATACTGAATACATTTATGCTTTTTCTAATCCTCGAAGCACTTAAGTGATGTTGTTCAGCTCCTCCTTCGATGCCGTCTTCGATGGGCCTCTTCAGTTTTGGAAACAGGAAAAAGTCACAGGGGGGGGGGGGGGGGCAGGTCTGGGGAATACGGTGGCTGCCGCACCATTACTGTGTTGTTTTTGCCAAATATTCGCGCACAAGCAACGATGTTTAAGCAGCGGTGTTATCACGGTGCAAAAGCCAGTTTTTTTTCTTCCCCAAATCCGATCGTTTCTGGCGGATTGCTTCACGCAAATTGCGCATAACCTGCAGGTAATATTCCTTATTGACCGTACTACCTTGTAGCAAGAACTCATGATGCACCACGCTCCTGCAATCGAAGAAAACTGTGAGCAAAACCTTCACGTTCCACGGAACTTGGCGCGCTTTTTTCGGTCTTGGCTCATGCGGCAGCTTCCATTGGGATAATTGAGCTTTGGTTTCCACGTCATAGCCATAAACCCATGATTCGTCACCAGTTATGGTCTGGAGCACATTTGGGTCGTCACGGACTGAGTCCAACATCTCCTGAGCAATGTTAGCGCGATGCTGTTTTTTTGAAAATTTCAACAGGTTCTTTGATCCATTTTTTGGAATAGGCAAAAATCGAAGACTAGCCAAAACACATCCAAACCAAACAGCTGTCAAAAATTAACTAAACATTTAAAACGGCCGACCTATAAACTGTTCCAGTTGTTTTTGCATCTCGTTAGCCTTGGAAATTTGACATATTTCACCTAGTATATATAACGGACACTGACAGTGATTGATAAATGGGTTTAAGGTTATGGATATTGTTTACTCTTAAGGCTACATAGATGCCAGACTCTTCCAATTATTCCAGATTTTAAGGAAACTAATTTATTCATAGTTTCTAACTAATTTATGTGATTTTAACGGTTAATTTAATTATTGAACTTTGAAGGTTATTAGCAAGAAATTAATATAACAGACTTTTCTTCACTTTTCGCTACTTTTCATTCAATTCCAAAACTCTAAGCTTATTGTCATTCATCGTCATATAATATACACTAAGGCAATAAAAATCATGAGCCTATTTCTTTTTACGTAAATTGAGCGTTCCAAAAAGTGAAATTTTACAGTTTTACAATTTACCATGAGGTTTTAACATTATTTACATAATTGTGACAAATTAGAAATTGACACATTTTAGTCGTCTTTATTCAGTTCTTCAAAAGTGCTATAATTACTGGTGTCTCATGGTCTGCTTCAACCTTGTCGAGGGCTTGTTCTTATATAATGTTTCCTACAGTTCTAGTAGGTACTCACCTAAAAATAAAGATCATGTAAAAGTATATTGAAAACCCATCTATTTAATAAATAAGATTCAATAATTTTCTTTGTTTATTTTAAATTGGAAGTGCTACTAAATATTTTTATCTTTAACAAAGCAACCAGAATATGCACTATCTTTCTCACATTTGGTAGAGTAGTTTTTGGAACCCTATTCACTTTGTTATTTACAAAACTAAGGTTCCAGTATACAATAGCGCAGTGGCACTGAGTGAACGTGATGATATCTTTTGTAAACTCAAGCAAAATATATACTCGTATATGAAAAATTATACTTTTGCAAAATAATTAATGAGTTCCTTACCGGTCGTGTATGAAAGCGCTTCTTGGCACCCCCTACACGGGGCAATTTAAATTTGAATAGCTTTTTGGTGCTAGTGTTAGTAGCCTTCTATTCCAGGAAATCTTCTGGATGTGAGTCGCTTCGCAGCTAATCATCGCGGGTCAGGGGACCTTCAGCTTTTCTGGATGAGCGTCTACTACCACTCAAAATGTCTTCTTCTATGATTTTCCTTTTCGCCTGGCGCACTTTTTGGAATGTTTGCGACTCAAGGTTTGAAGCCTGACTTTCAGGCCTTTAATAGGTGGCAGCTGGAAGGTGAATTTGTGCGAAGGCCGAGGAGCGGAGTTAACTGACATATGAACTGTAGTATTGTCGTGTAGACGTTTTGTGTTTCGGGGTGCTGGTATCTACCTAGGTTATCTTGCTTTGCATATTCTGGCTAATAAAATGTTTATTGTTGCATTTCTCTATCCTACATTAAGTAAAACTACAAAAAGCAATTAACTGTAGTACATAATAATTTTATACTTACATCTTTATTAACGGCTTATGAATGAAGACATTTAGTAGTATTTCCAGTCCTCAAATAGTTCCTACAGCCATTACAAGAAAAATTTATACTTGTATGCGTACTTACCTCAAAAATATTGTAAATCTTTTTTTGGAAAGCACTTTTTTATAAATAATCGAATTTTCTTGTCGATTATTTTCGGCATTTTGTAATTCTTTTAGTCTTTAATTCACTTAAAATGTTGATACACGTATTGAAAATTGACAACGACCCAACTTCAATTTGACAAAATCTTAAAGCTTATTGAAGACAGTTGCGACTAAAAATACCAGTTAGTAATTAGTTTGACTGTATTGGTAAAATAAAACATGTCAAGCGATTTTATTGGTCAGCTTTCAAATTGCCGATTTTAGTTATCACCTTCCAATTCTGTATTTACCGTATCTGTTATGACAACAAGTAATCGACAATTGCCATCGATGTTATACAGGGTAAATTCCATGGCAATGTAAGATGCAGAAAATAATGGAATATGGTATAGTGAACATAAGTAAGGGACGTGAGTACCAACATAACGCTAAAAAAATTAAAAATCAATTGTACGTAGCCCGCGGAAATTCAAAATTCGCGATATTTTTTGAACAGACCTCGTATATATAATACATTATATAATGTATTATTCCTTACACTGTAATATAGATTCGAAATATCGGCCATGTCTGTGTGCGAAATGGCAAATATAGCAGAAGATGCGTTTTGTTTCATTGCACAATTAAAAAAGATGTGAGAATTAAAATAGGGCAATTCTACAGATAAATCTCATTTATTGCTTTCATATTTTGATTGTTCGGTGGAATTTTGATAGGTCGGTCAGCCCTATGGTCTTGAGAGGCACATATTTCAAACGACATCATTCTGAAAAGGTCAATTTGATTGAATCTTTTCTGTTCATTAAGTGCGATGATGCAGTTCGCCTGCTGACAATTAATAGGTTGTGTTAAACCAACTGACCCGGTGAGGTCATCCAGAGCCTTCTTGAGGGTCAATCAGTTTTATTTTAAACTTATCTTTTTTTAGGACAATTTTGGAATTTTTCTTTTTGGGGATAAAGTCTGGAAATGAGCACCTTTTTTTGGAAAATAAAGAGTTACCCTTCGGGGATAATAGAAAAAGTGTCCGGGGAACTAATCAGTTGTTTGTTTAATTACCGTCAATAAATAGAGTAAGCGTTGATTGGCCCCGTTCTCTCCTATCTTTGACCCAACACCTTACCACCAGTGTTGGGACCTGTGAACACTCTCAATGAGGTGCAGACTGCGCTTAGGGCGGCTTTTACAACTATCAGTAAAACTTCACTTGGAAGTTAAAACACCAGATATGACGTAGATTGCATTGTTTATTTGTCAGGTACCAATGCAATCTACGTCATTACTGGTCTTTTAACTTCAAACTGAAGTTTTACTGATAGTTGTAAAAGTCACCCTTAGTCGGGTAACATGAAAACCAGCTACACCTCTTGCTGGACTAGGACATTTTGGTGGTTGATCAGAGATTGTGTAGTTTGGAGGACTTCACCGTTAGTTCTCACACAGCGACAATTTTGGGCGTGAAAACAGTCAAGACGAATAAGGCGATCCTAAATATTTAGTTTGACATCTGTCAAACAAGTGTCAGTCAATTCGATAGATGTTAGGTATCGTACGTTCTTCTAATAGTTCGATAAACACTCACTGATCAAAACTCAACTACTTATTTCCACAACTTCTTTTACACGTGTGCACTCTGCTCACTAAGAATATCATATTTCTATGTTCACTCGCTTTATACTTCGATTGTGCCCTTTTGTCTCACCTCTCATGTAAGTGTAACCATTACCAGCCGATCGTTAATCTAGAAACGTTCGAGAACGTAAACAATTCTCTACTATTAATTTTCGCTACACTTTTCGCACAAATAGCTCGTTTTCATCGGGAATAAAGCCCGAAGGGTTTATGGGGTTCCTAGTTCGTAACAATATTTAGAATCGCCTTGAAAAGTTGAAATAGGGAAATAGGAATGTGACATTCATGTCCTCCTATCTCTAACCGTTTTCTATGTCACATACTTCATCCTTACGAAAACAAAAAATCGGAATAGAGTAGGTTACAGAGTGTTGTAGTTAGAATTTCAAAATGCTTATGTCTTGAGTAATGTGAAACCGTAAGAGGTATTGTAATGAAACTTGGCATGTTGTAACTGCTAGGGAAGGCGCATATTTTGCAATAAAAAAATGACTTATTTTTGCCAGTAGTGCGAATACCAGCTTAGTTTTACATCTAGTTTTTGCCATCCATCTCTGAAGAAAACCATGACCTGAACTTGAATATTACCATAGTCATGTTCTTTGTGGGTACTGTTAATTTCGCGATTTCGTTCGTTATGCCTAGGACAGTAGACCTGAAACCAAACCCGTACCCTAACCTGAACTAGCCATTCTTTATTTTTATTTCACCAGTAACTATTCAATTAAAGTACCATCCTCTCTAATAGTCGTCACTACCCAAAACTATCTTAGCACTGGTCCATTTGCTGCCTAAAACAATAAATCTATACAGTTAACATTAAAGCGAAGAAAGGTCATCGCAAAGTCAATAGTTGATGTGATGAGATAACAAATGTAATCACCCTCTACATATAATATCCCTGGTGTCGAATGATAAAAGTTACCTAAAGTTAGCCATGCACATCAATTGCCTTGTTTTTTTTTTTAAATCCGGATTATTGTAGTTGAAAATTTCATTTCAGACCCTTCACGGAGCAGACATAAACGGCGTTCGTTTAAAGGTGATGGTAGCTGAAGAGCAGAGAAAGAGGCCGAGGACGGACGATGGGCAGTGGTAAGGTAATTATGTAAAAACAACATTCTTTATATTTTTAGTGGTAGTTGGTTTCGCTACCATACCGGACGAGAGCTGGGTAAGATAGTGTACAGTTTTGTTGTTTACTAAATAATGACAAAACACACTGATTTACACGATGCGGCGTACAAACTAAACAAGAGCTGCGTAACTGACAATAATAATTATTAATGAGCAGACTGACCTGTCAATTATAATTGGTTCTTATTGGACAGAAACTGAACTTTGTGAATACTAGAACTAGTTATCACGCTCTCTCTATTGAGTTCCGTTATTGAAATATTTGTTGTGTTTTTTTTTATTAGTAAATTGCCAGCGGCGATGTGTAAGGTATTTTTAAAGATTATGTTCACAATTTTGTAAAACTACATCATTGGGATCTAGTAAACACAGGAAGTGATACAAATTTGTTCATTTTGATGCTAGTAAGATTTTGATTTAAAGATATAGAGTAGAAAAATTTTAAATATAGAAAAATCCAAGAATACAAGAAGTCCATTAGAAAAACATAAAAACGAGGTTCGAATATTTCGTTTTTTTTTTTTTTTTAAGGAAAAGGAGTTGATTTGAAACACCTGGTTCTGCATCAAAATAGGTAAATTTTTCCCAAATTTAATTCCATTATATATCTTCACAATTCTTCTCCTATATCAAAATATAATTATATTTTCTTGTAGAAACGTTACCCGACACGAACGAACAAAATGACCTTTGGTGACTCACTGCGATGATTACTGAATAGACCAACAAACTCTGTATACTACTGTTGTACCATACACTGATTGCACAGACGGTATTTTGTAACTTACAGTAAATTTACCTTATTTGTAACTGAACTACATTTTACCATTTCGGAATTGTTATATTAGTGCCGATTTTTTGAGGATCCATGCCTTTAATTTAGCTATAATTTCGTATAACACTACACTATTAGCTACTTCATAGGCCATTGTTTTAAGACGATTAGACATACTTTACGATCTAGTTTCCTTTTTATACGTATACTCCGGTTGTTTAACGTGAACCAAACTTGAACAATGTATGGCATTTTTCAATCTAACCTGCAATAAAGTTGAAACACACTCTAAGTTGAATCAAAATGTCATAATCTGATGGAAATATCTATATCAAGAACTTTAAATTCTGTGAAATTTTCACAATCTGATGACAAGTCCAATTTGTGTACTATAAAATGCGAATTCATTATTTTAATAGGGCAGGTGACTTATTAAAAGGGTAATAAGTTGTTGAAAATGTAATTAGAACTCGACGGCCAGATTTATGGTTGTGTTTATTTAACCTGTGTACCGTGGCAAGTCTGAAGTTTCATTTTCCTTGAACCATCATTATGACGATTTTTTGTAGACTAATAATATGAATTACTTTGCAATATCAAGAAATATTTTTTATCAATAATAATAATATACTACAAGACATATTATCATATACATTGCACAGCTACTTTTTTATGGTTAAATGCCAAATACTGTTCAACTAGGATCGAAGTTAGATAATTGGAATAACGATTTTTTAGGTATAGTGCTTACTTGACATCCATTACTGCTCAGTGTTTTTTTCTAGTTTAAGTTAATTAAATTGCTATTTCAAAACAGTGTTGTGTCATTATTTCCTTATCTCTATACTCTTTTCCCAATTACTTGAACTGTTAAACATTCTAGTGTTAAAGAAAGCTTTAAGGCGGTTTTCATCAAGAACGTTTATAGATTTTAAAACGCTGTTAACCACCTTAAATGTAGTTTTAAGTGCAAAATGGATTTCATCAGAAGAAACTGTCGGTTTCTGCGTTAACTGGAGTTGAAAAAACAGACTGCCGGTTTCTGGCCGGTTAAAACCGTCAAACGCAGTAAATATTGTCCAACCACTTCATCCTCATTACCTTCAGAAAAACTTGTTGTTCTTGCTTGTTCTGAAGTAGATTCAAAACCCAATTTAGAAAAAGAATTGTCTTCAGAATGGCAAGTAAGCGAACTTGTGTGTGCATTTCTTGTTTTTTGTATATTCTTGAAACTGCGTTTTACTAAACGTAGTTAGAGTAGTAGCACTGGTGAAAACAACGTGACGCTTACCGAGTTTTAATTTTGCGTCTACCCTAAACTTTGTTCATTAAACTGCGTTTCGTTTGTCTCTAGTGCAAAATGTTGTTAAATATTCCGATTCAAAAGCAAGTGCGGCCGCCACAATATCAAGAAACCTGTATCCAGTAACTCTTACATTGCTGACTTTATACCTTATTCACAATGTTTATAAACATAATGTATGCATACGGTATACACCCTTAAAGGGATCTTAAGTCCTTTTATGTTTACAATGGGGGTTGGTCAAATACATATGCGTATGCTTGATTCAACAAACACTTTTGACAGTTTAATTGTCAAATTGTTAATTCTTGGTGAGAATATGAATACAGCCAAACTAGCTCTTTTGTGCAGCGTGTATTTGAAAGTTTGTTAATTTAATCAAGCCAAAAACTCAAAATCAAAATATATTTTGATCTTTTGGTGACATTACTGATACTTGCCGAAAAAAGTCGCTAGATTTTTCCATGTCAATAACATAAGGTTCAATTTTAACTTTATGTAAGTGTTACGGTTGCTCGTAATCCGTAACAATCCGTAACAAAAGGAAGATATAATTGTAATATCATTGTGAACAAAATACACTCTTTATTAAAATGTAACTTTTACGTTTACGTTTATGTTTATTGTGAAAGAAGCATTGGACTACAAACGGGGAGGATGGAAGCATAAGACCTTCTACATTGCAATTTCCGCGCATGCCGAAAATTAAGCGCCCTTTTGAAAGTGCCCAGTTAGACCTACATACCCCTGTGCGTTTGAAGCCACAGCACTTGGTTCGTGATTCGTGACATCCAAAAATGTCGATATTTTCAAGAGTTACTTTGGTTACTCGACGCAAGGGGTTGAATAGAAAACGTCTTCTGGAAGGGTGTGAATTTTTGACAGAAAAGGAAGTAAGTGGACTTTTGTTTCTTAATCCTTTTGGTCTGTTACTTTATAGATGTATTG